>OX451735.1:1447902025-1449115971 GCA_948472305.1 Vicia faba
AAGCAAGTAACTAGGAGCGAATCTACCTACTCAAAAGGTCTTAGATGTTCTTTTCCTCCTCTTCTAGGTGTTTCTATCTTACCATTGATTTGGTGAGAAGCCCCATCGTTGGATGTGAAAGGACAGATGTGGGTCATCGTATAGTCATAGAAGGCAACCTATGTATATTTTAGAAATGTCGTTTATGGACTAGATCGTTTACCGAAGGAAACATCGAGGGTCATCGAGGGACTACGATCTTTTATCGAGGGTCTTTGCTAAAATGCCCATGTTCGAGGGACATGACTATTTTTCCGATAGGCAACAAGTGAGATTACCCTAAGGTGTGCATATGTGCAAACTGTGCCTGATTGCATGCATTTTAGTCTTTGATTTTTAGGTTGTCTATTTGCTGTTTTTATCTTGCCATACACACCCTAATTACTAGCAATATATGAAAGCAATAAAAAGTGCGGAAAGTAAATATCCTACACTATTATAATCGTTAGGGGGATGGGGTGTACAGATTTACAAATGGAGATTGCAAATAAAATTAAATCCTAAGTTACTATTACAACCATATTGAATGGATAAGAATGTACAAGAAAATGTGAAATGAACTTGTTTTGTTTCAGAAAAGAGATAAGTTTTGTTTAAGAAAATATTTTTGATCTTTTTGTTTTAAGAAATAAAATAAAGTATGTAAAATGTAAAATGTTTTTGGTGTTTTTTGATTAGTGAAATAAGAAGTGATAGCAAAAATAGTAAGGAGAAAGAAAATAGAATCAGCGCATTGCTGACTAAAAGAGATCAGAAGTTCTGACTCTGGCGTGCTGCAAAACAGAGATCATATTAGTATAAATAGGTAAAGTCAGAAGTTCTGGATCTACTGGGAACAAAGAAGATTTCAGAAGTTCTGATACCACTGGCAGAACTTAGTCTCCCTCTCTATGCTAGTCAGAACATCTGCAACTTAGTCATTTCTCAACAAAATAGAAGATGCGCACATAACAGTTTTGGCAGGTTTCATAATGTTTTAGAAACAAGAGATATCAGAACTATAAATCAGAGACAAGCATGAATTTGCTAATTTTAATTTTCTTAAGAGGTTCTGAACTAATTTAACCCATACTTAGGCATACAAATACGTGAAACCTCATAATACGTACAACATTAGAAACATGATGTCTACATTGTATCTTGAACATGAAAATATGATAATGCCTAAGTAATATGATGAGAGTCAGCAGAAGCTTACCTTGCAGCTGGAAAACACTTTGTGAATTGGAGTCTGGTTCTGAACTCTGGTGATGTTCTGAACAGCTTCTTCACGTACTCAGTAGGCTAGAAGCATTCAACTTGGGCAATGAATGATTAGAAAAAATTCTGGATCAGCCAAGGGGTAAAGTTCTGACTTCTTGAGGTGGATGTGGATGGAGACTGGGTTACAGTATGAACATAGAAGTTAGGATAGCTTCTCATATGTGAATCAGAAACTGTATGGATGGTTTTGGTCAAGAAACACTTGAGAAAAAGGAGTTTGAATGCAAGAAATCAAAAGTTTGTATTTTGTGTTTGCAGTTTTGGACTCTTGAAATTTTAGCAGGGGTTCAAGGATTTTCTTTCTCCAATTTTCGACCCTTTTACAGTTGCCAATGGCTTTTAATTTATAGGCAAAGATCTTGTAGCTTGGAAAGTACAACCATCACATGTTAGGGTGTTATCTTGTTCTTGAAGCAAGTATGGTGTTTAGCAGCTTTAGCAGCGCCTAAGATGGAATTGTAAGCAGGAATTAAGGAAAGGTAACCTAAAAAGCACAAGCAACGCATGGGCCCAACACACTCTTATACAAGAGTTTTCTTTTCCAAGACAATAATGGTACTTCTATGCCACACGTGGGGAAATCCTTTGAACAAAGACCCAAAAGTGGTTATGAGCATTAAATGATGATGAGATTGATCAAACCATAAATCCTGCAATGTGAGATTTTGCATCATTGCTTAATTCTAGATCAAAAGTTCAGCTTCAGTGTGACTTAGAATACACATCCAACTTCTGATCTTTGTATCTCCTTGCTTCAACATATTCCGAATGAGCTCTCAAACTTTCCAGGAAGCTTGTAGCATGCTTTGTAACCTTATTTGAATTACCCTTGCAAACTCTGACTGAACCTTTGTGAAAACTGGCCCAGAAGTTCTGACCAAACTCTGTCTTGAAAGTGTCCAGAATTTGCTGAGTGCTTTAGTTTCATGGACGTGTCTTTGAACATTTATAACTTGAAATTCCAGCATTTCCAGGAGAAGTTCTGTTTTGTAATGTTTTAGATCTTATTGAAATCTATAGCTTTTGTGCCAGAAGTTCTTCCAGAATCAACTTACATCATGGTGATAATCTCATCAGAAGTTCTGAGCTTGTCATATTTCTTAAACACTTAGAAAAATTCTAAGTATTTAGAATTTTGACTTTTCCAAAATAATTTTGACTTTTGAATTTCTTGATGAAACAAACTTCATATTTTAACATGTCTTGATGAAATATGGTCCTTTAAACTTGATTTTGATCAAAAGTCAAAGTTTGACTTTTCAATGCATAAATGACCATTTTACCCTTGTGAATGACTTTCTTAGAAGATTTGTAATTGAAAGCTTAAAATTGGATGGAAGCAAGCCTGAGGGTCCAGGATGGTCCTTTGAGAAATGAGAGGGAAAATTTTGGGGTACAACAGCTGCCCATGTTCAATCTTCTTAAACTTGAAGAGTTAGATTGGCGGATCCGCCATTCGTGACTTAAAGGTGAAAGATGATTGAACACTAGAGTGCCCATAAATTTGTACTCGATGGTGTTGTGGTTTATTGTATAGGGAATAGGCTTAAAGATTCCATTTGGAGAAATGATGGACAGTTGTTGGAGATGGGCTTATAGATGCCATACAAAGGTGATTGTATATGGACTGTATTTGAGTGACAGAATGACATCCGAATCTTGATCGTATCTTGATTGTATTTGAATGAGTGACAAAATGACATTCGAATCTAGATCGTATCTGAACTGTATCTGAAAGTTGAATTCGAATGAGTATCAGGATGGCATCAGTGTCTAGAGCGTATCTGAACTATATCTGAGAGTGGAATCTGAATGAATATCAGAATGGCATTCGTGTCTAGAGCATATCTGAATTGTATCTAAAATCTGAATCTGAATGAGTATCAAAATGGCATTTGTGTCTGGAGTGTATCTGAATTGTATCTGAAAGCTGTCTTTGAATGAGTATCAGGATGGCATCCGTATCTGGTGCGCATCTGAACTATATCTGAAAGTTGAGTCTGAATGAGTATCATAATTGCATTCATGTCTGGAGCGTATCTGAACTGTATCACAAATTGAAATCTGAATGAGTATCAGAATGGCATCTGTGTCTAGAGCGTATCTGAACTGTATCTGAAATCTGAATCTGAATTATTATCAGAATGGCATCCGTGTTTGGAGCGTATCTGAATTGTATCTGAAAATCAAATTTGAATGAGTATCAGAATGGCATCTGTGTCTGGAGCGTATCTTAACTGTATCTGAAAATCGAATCTGAATGAGTATCAGGATGGCATCCGTATCTGGTGCGTATCTGAACTGTATCAAAAGTTGAGTCTAAATGAGTATCAAAATGGCATCCGTGTCTGGAGCGTATCTGAATTGTATCCGAAAGCTGTCTTTGAATGAGTGTTGAAAGAATCTTTGACGATTACTACTCCAAATAGATGATGAAGGAATCTTTGACGATTACTACCTCAGCAGGATGATGAAGGAATCTTGGATGATTACTACCTCAGCAAGATGATGAAGGAATCTTGGATGATTACTACCTTAACATGATGATGAAGGAATCTTGGACGATTACTACCTCAGTAGGATGATGAAGGAATCTTAGATGATTACTACCTCAGTAGGATAATGAAGTAATCTGGAACGATTACTACCTCACCAGGATGATGAAGGAATCTTGGACAATTGCTACTCTAGAAGATGATGATCTTTGTCTGTTGATTGATCTTTCCTGAAAAGGTAAAGAATTAGTTGTATGCAATGTCATGATGTATGCATTGCATAATGATATTCTCAAAATAAATGAGATTTGTGTCATATGTATTTTGTATGCATATGCTATGAATGTTGTTGAAATGTAATTTTGTCTTGGAAAATAAATCCTTGACAAGTGTTGGGGAGTCATTAAATCCCGGACTGTTGTTGAAAAAGTGAACTGTTATTCAGTTGAAATCTAGGCTTCGTAGCACCTTATACTGTTATCTGGTCGAAATCCAGGCTTTACAGTGTTTTTGGAGAAGGGAACTACTATCTGGTTGAAATCCAGGCTTCACAGCACCTTATACTGTTATCTGGTCGAAATCCAGGCTTCACAATGTTTTGCTGGGGATTGTAGAGTATTCTATTGGGGAAGAGGAGTTGCGGTCCTTTGACTTGTAGTAGTCGGGAAGGCCACCTCAAGCTGGGGAATCCTGCCATTTGTTGGGGAAATAAACCCTATTGCTCAGTCTGTTGGAGAGGCGACAACTTCACTGGCAGAAATCCTTGAGGATTCTTGAAGTCGACTCAGTTTGGAAGAGGTTTTCAGAGATTGAAAAGCTGACTGGGGAATCATCCTATGAGAAGGATTTTGAGGAGATTTGTCACTGCCTCTAGCAGTGAGTGTCTGTGGCACTGCCAGGAAATATTTGACTGTACGTAACCCTTTGCTGAGATTGGTGTTTAATGCCCCAAGTAATAGAGATGGAGACCTGCCCCTGGTTATTCTGCACTTCTTGAGAGATTTCTTAGAATCTTGACTGGACTGCCCCAGGTGTGCTGGATAGTGACATGTCATGTCCCCTTGTTGATAGGAGATTTGTCAATGGAAGTGTCATCCTACTTGAATTGATTTTGTTCACTGAGAGAGCTTTCGTTCACCGGATATTCTTTGTGTGAATTTCTCCGCTGTCAAACAAATAGCCATATGCAAACAGCGATATTCAAGTAATGCAAAGTTTATGTTTGTCTTGAAATATTTGAAAATGCGTTTTAGCAAGTAAAGAAATTTTGTAAGAAAAATTCAACTCAGGATTTAGAGTAAAGCTCTACAGGAGTCAGGATACCTTTTGTAACAATATGCTTTCGAACTAACCCATGCTTCAATTAGGACTTTTAAAGGGTTGTAACGTGGCTTGGCTCACGGTTTAAGAAACAAAAGATAAAGGCTCAAAATGTATTTGTACCCACCCGCTCTTCGTGACGTTCTTCAGTCCTAAAGTCAGTTAATTGTGGGTTTGAACTCCAATTGAGTCTGGAATGACGTTTTGGTGATGGTTCAGACAAGTTAAGTTTGTCGGAAGGCAGTCATTTTTGCAACATTTTTTTATGTTGTTGAGGATTTGTAGACCTCTTTCTTTTGATTTGTTATCCCTAATTTTTGCCTAACTGTTCTTGTTTTGAGATTACAGTCAGCGGGATGCCCCGGTTTTTCTTAAGTCTCCTTTGTAGGTTTTGACTTAGTGGGCTTTTCCTTTTTTAGAGAGATAATGACTGCCTATGTGCTAGGGAACCATTACTGTCTTTTGATTCCAGGGGAATGTTTTTGATGTCATTCGTCTTATTACGAGATAAGAGTTTGCGGCTAAAAGTGCATTTAAATCAACTGAGAGACTACCCTGCCCCAAGTTTTGATTAAAGGTTTTATTTTGTGTAAAAAAGGAAACTCCTACTTCTTTGGCTCGAAGGGGTTGACTAGGGATTATCTTCCTTATAACTCCAGTGTTTAGGATTTTAAGGAACGCCTGTAGATCATCAACAAGGTCTGTCCAAAAGTATATTGTATGAGATTAAGGCATTGTTTTCGTCATCCTCCCTCTAAAAGGCTTGTAACTTTTAACAAGAGTTGAATGTCATAAAGAGAGCAAAAAGCATAGTTGAAATATAATAAAAGCGAATGGATGAATTCAAGACAAACATATGCAATGCATTAATGAAACAAAGTTTGACATTAATAGATAATTTGTTTGAATAACAAAAGAGATTACAATTGAAAATTCAAATGAACAGAAAATTTCCTCACCCAGATCGTTGCTTCATGTGGATGTCCTTGAGGGGTGATAGAAGAGTTCCAACTGATCGTCTTGTGTAAACTCCAACACTCCTTCGTCAATTAGGTCTTGAATCATGTTCTTTAGAGCCCAACAATCGTTTGTGTCATGCCCAGAACCATCAGAATGGTAAGCACACCTCTCTTTGGGACGGTAACTAGGAGCAGCAGTGTTAGGATTCCCGGGAGGAGCCTTTAATGTAATTAGCTCTGTCTTCAACAAGTGTTGTAGTACCTGAGCTAGTGACATGTCAATCCTGGTAAATTGTCTCTTAGGTGTGACTTCCTTGCGCTGATTCTTTTGTTGTTGTTGGCAAGGTTGTTGTTGTAACCATGAGGTAGTAGCAAATTGGGAAGGTCTTCCGGCCTCTTGTCTTATGGGAAGCTGAGTAGTGACTTGATTTCCAATCCTGGTTTTTTGCCCCGTACGGTTGCAACCGTCTTGACGGAGTTGGTTGACGAGAACTTTCAGCTCTTCTTGTCCTTGAGCCAGATTTTGGATAAGAGCCATTTAGCCCACCAGTTGTCCCATCATTTGGACCTTCATTGTGGTTATCTCAGTTTGTAGCCTCTCCAACTGGTCATCTATGTCGTCCCCAGGATTTCCCATGATCATGCCCCTGGTGAGGAGAGCTTTCACCTCTTCTTGTCCCTTGGACAGATTCAAGAACATCTCATGAAGTTATGCGTTTTGAGCCTGGATGTGTTTCACCGTTTGTTCCATATCCATCTTACTGAAATAAACAGTAGGAAGACAAGGAGACTTGTATGGGAGAACCCTGTCATGATATGATGCATGATATATGGATGCATGTTTTCAAGGATTTTAAGATTCAAATTTGTTTTAGACAAAGAGGAAACACACGTTATATTAAAGCTTTTGAGTGCATCAATTCCTTCTTGGGCAAAATGATACAAAAAACTCTAAGATAAAAAGGTATTTTGCATCCTCTTTGGTGCAATGTAGGTATTCAGAGTCTGGTCCTCATGAAGTAGCATAGTGAGTTCCAAAATCTTCTTCTCGCTTGCGTAGAATTGGGCTTCGAAAGTATCTCTCTCTCCCTTGAGTTGTATCTAATCTCTTTGTAGGTCTTCAAGAGAGGTGGGCATGTCAGGATGGAGGATAGTGTATGGAACATCTCCTTTCATGACATGCTCAATGATTACCAGGAGAATGGAGGGATAAGGATCACAAGACTCTGAGCACGAGTTCGTACCCATTTGAGGTAAGGCTCAAGAGAGATGGAATTTGTATGCCCCAAAGTCTTGCTATCTACCTTGTTTAACATCTTCCAATCTCGGATAAATCTCTGGCGAAGACCTTGATCGTCGTTGTCGTAGTCAAATACCAAACCTTGAATCAGCATCTCGTGCGGGCCATCCCTTCGGGCGTAACCAAACTGTCTTAAGGTTAAGCAGGGTTTGTAGGTGATACCTCCCCTAATGCCAAGTAAAGGGACATTATAAAATTCTCCATAACGGTTGACAATAGTAACATTCTCTATGGATCGGGAACACCAATGAATGTCTGAATGTTTGAGTGTCATCAACCTTTATGACCACCTTGAGCCTTGCTCATTCTTTAATACATATTGGGGAAGATGCAAAATAAACCATCTTTCCAAGAGGGGAGTGCAACACATAAGGACACCTCTTTTCCTCATTGTGCGAGTGTGAAAAGAGTGTAGGATATCTCCTAGAAATGTAGGCACCGGGTTGCGGGATATGAATATTTTAATGGCATTCACATCTATGAGTTGGCCAGGGTTTGGAAACAAAACCATCCCATAGACGAGGAGAGCCATAATTTCCTCAAAAGCTTGCAGGTCCAAAGAATTCCAATAATTTTGGGCTTTCTCAAACAAGAACATTGCTAGGAAACCTTTGACACCACTCCTTGTTTCCCAATGAGTTGTGACATCAAATGAATGCAAGTGTAGAGCTTGAGCAATCTCTTTTGGCTTTGGGTCTCTTTCCGTACCGTCGAAAGGTAGTTGGTTGAGAATGATAATCCTCAAGAGTCGGGAGAATTCTTCTAAAGTAGGCACAAGTTGATAGTCGGGAAATGTGAAGCAATGGTGTAAATGATCAAAGAACTGAAAGAGCACCTTCATCATGTCCTCATTTGTGTTGGAGGTGACCAAGTTCAGTAGGCGACCATGTCTCTTGGTGAATGGAGAGTTTTCAGGAATCCTTGAAGCTAGCTCCTTAAGTTGTGGAGGGATCCTTACAAGGTTGACTTGAATAGTTTTCTTGCGAATAGAATCCTTATCCTACAAAACAAGAACAAAGATGAATCCCAAAATCCTTGAAATGGTTAATGAATGTGTATGATGTTATGATGTTAATGATGTTATGTACAAGTATGTATATACAAACAAAACAAGCAAGTCCCTAGGTTTAGGCTTGCATGGAGTTTTATAGGTAAGTACCCTCTTGAAGTTTAGTTGGCTCAACCTGTCCTAGTAATAGTAATCGGGTTCTAAGGAGCTCAATATCACTAGTTTGTTTCCTTGGTCAATGTTTCAGCACAAGCCTCTTTAATGGAGATCAAAATATCCCAAGAAACCAAACCTCAATGTGTGTAGTATCGAGTATCTACCAACTTTGGACTGCACCAAAGTCGGTCATCTCACTATATCCTAAAGGTCAAGTTGGTCAAGTAAAGGTTCTAAAAGTTCATTAGTGCTTTATGACATCACTCAGCGGTCCCGTATTCTCTTTGATTAACTCAAAGGCTACCAGTACCCACAAATATGTCGCACTAACATAGTTATTGCTTAGACCATGTCGGTATACCCCACACAGTTTCCACAACGTACTGCTACTTACCTATAATATATCCCAAATCCGAGTAGAGGATTTCAAACCCAAACAAAGAACCATAAAGTAAATCAAACAAATCAAACAATGGAAACAAGTAAATGTGATCTAGCCCTAAGGTAACCCCACTTTTAGAATACTCCCCAGCAAAGTCGCCAGTTCTGTAATACGGTGGGAGAACTGACTTGGGTGTTTTGCGTTTGATCGTAAATGTTGCGTGTTCTGGACTGGGCCCGACAGGCCCAAAAGCATTGCTAAGGCCCTGTCCAAATGGACTTACAAGGGCCACGCCGACCAAAGAGTCACGACCGTGCCCGACGGGTAGTCGCATGCTCGACAGCTACACCTCCAGCTCGACATGCTGCGGTCCAGCTCCACATCCTGAGGTCCAGCTCGACATTACCTCGAGCACCCCAACTAGGGCAGACTCAGTCCACTGTTCCCCCAACGATATCCCGAAAAGACCGCGTCTCCGTCCGCCCGCACTTCACGCAGAACATCCAGGAAGGGGACCACGTGCGGGTCCCTACTACGCACGTAGAACCTGGCAGTTCCTCCATTGGGCCAAACCTGCCCGGCCCAATGAAGGAACCTTGGCCCAGCGCTGGGGGCTATAAATACCCTCTGTTTCCAGAGGGTCAGGTATTCATCATTCTAACCATACACTTACTATTATTTGCTCGTACTCCTACTTACTTCAGCATCGGAGTGCCTTGCAGGTACCCCCCCCCCCCCACTTCGTTCAAAAAGCTTTCTGCCCGGAGCCAACCGTGACGGTCCATTTCTGATCAGGTCAGATCAGTGGCGCCGTCTGCGGGAAACTAGCTTCCCCGTCTAACGAACAACTCAAAAGACCAAAAGCTCAATTCAACTACCTGTCATGGTTGATCCAGCTCGCGACGAGCAGAACGTCCGTATCACCGACACCAATAATGGCACGACGGACAAAAACGGGCATCTCGACAACGTCGTCAATCCCGTCAACACCACTCCTGCAACCACCGTCCTCGGAACTTCCTCGCACAGGGATGGAGCCACCTCATCATCCTCCCCGCTCCCACCACCACTCGAGGACGACCCGGTAGCTCTCGCTCATTACAGAGCTGCCCGATTCCACGAAGTCCCAGTTCCCGCCGGGGCAGATGCCACTACTCAGGCACTGTTCGCGGCCATCAATCAGACAAACTATCTCATCTTCGCCCAAGGAGAAAGACTAAGGGCACTTGAAGATGACCGACGACCCCCGAAGAGGCATCGAAGGCCACATTCTCCACCTCCTCGGGTCACATAAGTTCGACACCCTTCTCCCCCGCGGAGACACTACAGGGAGAACTCCAGGAGCCCCTCTCCCCGGCCAAAGCAGAGGAGGCCCTACTATGAGAGACAGCCCGCCATCCCTTCCGGAGAACCCAGTCGCGACCCGTCAAGGCACGACAAGAGGCACGCCGGGGACGGGCGTGTGACATTCAACCACCGAGCATCACGCTCGAGGGAAACTCAGCACGATCACCGTGCCAGACAAAACTACAGGTCCCCATCTTTTTCTCCGGAGAGGAGCGACGAGGACGACCCCCGCGGTCCCCTGTCGCAGGCCATCATGGATGCACCCATCCCCCCGGGCATGGAGAAGCCCCCACATCTGAAGGAGTATGACGGAGTTGCGGACCCGGTCGACCACATTGACGGGTTCGAAGCCATGCTCCACTATCATAATGTCGGGGGGCCCATCAAGTGCCGTCTTTTCCCCACGACTCTCAGGAAGGCGGCCATGGACTGGTATAAAGGACTCGCCCCGGGCTCAATCACGTCGTGGCGGAACCTGAAGAACTAGTTCATCAGTTCCTTCACAGCTTCTCGGCGCCATCCGAAGACCGAGGCGGCCCTCGAGGCCATCATCCAAAGACAGGATGAAACCTTGAGGGAGTTCATCAACCGCTTCAACCGAGAAGCAATACAGGTCCCCTGCGTGGACCATATGAAAAGATACTTGCTGGAGAGGGGTCTCCTCCCCGGTACAGAATTCAGAAAGGCTGTGGGTATTGAGCCACCTCCGACTTTTGATGCCCTCCTCGATAAGGCCCGAGCATATATGGATTACAAGGAGAGGGAAGCTGCCAATAGGGCCCGAGACTCAAGGGCTCGGGGTCCCAACAACGGCAGCAGCTCACGACAAGAGGCTCCTCCCCGACGTACGGGGGAGAAAAGGAAAGAAGACCGACCCCGGGAAGTCCGAGAGCAAAGGGGCCCCTCGGGCCGTTTCACTGAGTACACCCCGCTCACAGCTTCCCGCGAGCGTATTCTGGCGGAGTGTGCCAGTACAGACTTCAAGGAAGGCGGCGTCAAGCGTCCCCGACCTGCTCCCGCCAAGCCAGGGGCAGATAAAAATAAATATTGTCAATACCATAGGAGTCATGGCCATTTGACAGAGGACTGCGTCCACCTCAAGGACGCCATTGAAACCCTCATCAAGGGAGGGAGGCTCGCGCAGTACAGGCGAAACGACGCTCCTCGTCGTGACGCCCATGAAACCAAGGAGTCCGAAGAAGACGCCCGACCATCAGACGAGTCGGTACCTATCCAGACCGCCTTCTCGGTAACCAGGCCCGAGGATTTTGACATTCCGGAGCTCCTGCAGGAGCCGCTGACAACGCACAGCAGGTGGGAATACTTTCCCTCCGCCATGGTCATCAACGGGGGCGGGTTCAACGACCTCACCATCAATTCAGCTAAGAGGAAGTTGGACGAGCTGGTCGACATGGCTCCCCCACAAACTGTGACGTTCGAAAGGGTGAAGGGCAGGTCAGAGCCCATCACCTTCTACCTAGAAGAACTCCCCGGCAGAGCCCCGAATGCGGTCATCCCCTTACTGATAAGGGCAAAAATGGCCAATTTTGACGTGCATCGCATCCTGGTCGACAAAGGGAGTTCCGTCGACGTGATGTACAGCCAGCTGTTCCGGACCTTACAACTGGACGACTCACATCTCTCTCCGTATGTGGGGTCGGATCTACAAGGCTTCAACGGCTCGACTTCCAAACCTTGGGGTTATGTCGAACTCTTGGTTACGTTCGGCGAAGGAACGGCTACGAGACAAGTTAAGGTCCGGTACCTCGTCATTGACTGTCCGTCTCTATACAATTGCATCTTGGGGAGACCGACATTGGCGGAGCTGACAGCGGTGCCCTCAACCGTCCATCTGAAGATGAAGTTCTACACCAGAAGGGCACGGGTAGCCACCATCCAAGGAGACCTAGCCGCTGCCCGTAGGTGCTTCAACGCTGCTTCTAAGGGACGGGATACCGTCGACATAGGGACCAGACCCGCCAAAAGGACAAAACAAGAGCCCGACAGGAAAGCATCCCCCGAGGAAGAAGTCCAGAAGGCTCCACCAAAGGTCGACTCCATAGCCCTCGACGCTCGCTTCGATCAGGACGAACCATCCAGCAGCGAGCAAATCCCACTCCGACCAATTCCGGACGGGGATTTTGAACTCGTTCCCCTCGGCACAGACCCGACCAAGGGAGTGAAGATTGGTAAAGACCTCCCCGACTTGGCCAGGAAGCAAATCAAGGCCTGTCTGCGCGAGAATGCTGATCTCTTCGCCTGGAGCGCTGCGGAGATGCCCGGACTCGACCCTGAGGTCGCCTGTCACCACCTCGCCATTGATCCAGCCGCCAAGGCCGTAGTACAACGTAGGCGTAGGCAGTCTCCAGAAAAAACGGAGGCTGCTGAAAAAGCTGTAAAAGACCTCCTAGAGGTAAATTTTATTTCTGAAGCCCGGTATTCCACCTGGTTGTCAAATGTTGTACTTGTGAAAAAGAATAATGGAAAATGGAGAATGTGTGTTGACTATACCGATCTCAACCGGGCTTGCCTGAAAGATGCTTTCCCTTTGCCTAACATAGATATGCTGGTCGACAACTCGGCCGGCTACAAAACTTTGTCATTCATGGACGCCTATTCGGGATACAACCAAATCCTAATGGCCCTGGGCGACAAACACTGCACGACATTCATGACCAGCTCGGGCAACTATTACTACAACGTAATGCCCTTCGGACTGAAAAATGCCGGAGCAACTTACCAACGCATGATGAACAAAGTTTTTAACAAACAGATCGGCGACATGCTCGAGGTATATATGGACGACATGATCGTCAAATCCCGAGCAGACACCGATCACGCAGCTCATCTCAAGACAGTCTTCGCTCAAGCGAGACAGTGCAAAATGAGGTTCAACCCCGAGAAATGCATGTTCGGGGTTAAGGCAGGAAAATTCCTTGGATTCTATCTAACAGAACGGGGAATTGAAAGCAACCCCGACAAATGTCGGGCCTTCTCCGACCTCCCAACACCGACGTCGAAGAAGTCGATACAAATCATGAATGGCATGCTCACATCGCTGTCCCGCTTCGTCGCGAAATCTGCTCAGCACGCCCTTCCCTTCTTCAAACTCCTTCGAAAGGAAGCGGCCTTCGAATGGAACGAGGAGTGCGAGCAGACACTTCGCCATCTAAAGCAAAGCCTGTCCCAGCCGCCCGTGCTGTCTCGACCAGACGACGGGGAACCGCTGTACCTATACTTGGCCGTTTCAAACGAAGCCATCAGCGCAGCTCTTGTCCGCGAGACCCCCGACGGGCAGAAGCCCGTCTATTTCACGAGCAAAGCCTTACAGGGACCCGAAAGCAGATACCAGCAGATAGAAAAGGTTGCTCTGGCCCTCGTCAACGCTGCGAGGAGGCTCAGACACTACTTTCTAGCCCACACCATCATCGTGCGAACCGATCAGCCGGTGAGGCAACTCCTGGGTCGGCCAGATATGGCGGGCAGGATGCTGAAGTGGTCCTTGGAACTCTCCGAATTCGACATTCAGTACGAAAGCAGGAAATCCCTAAAAGCATAGGCCTTGGCCGACTTTGTCGCGGAAATAACCACTCACGACCTTACCCCGGGGAAGGAACACAAGTGGACCATCTTCGTCGATGGAGCGTCCAGCTCGTCTGGTAGTGGCGCGTGAATCCTCCTAGAAAACGAAGAAGGCGTAGTAATCGAGCACTCCTTAGTTCTCTCTTTCCCGACGTCAAACAACCAGGCAGAATACGAAGCCCTGCTCGCAGGACTGAGACTAGCCGAGGACCTGGGAGCCCGTGAGGTAAAGATTTACACCGACTCCCAGCTCGTCGCCTCTCAAGTACAGGGGAGCTACCAGGCCAAAAACGACAACCTCATCGAGTATTTGAACTTAGTCAAAAAACACATGACAAAGTTCGTACGAGCAGAAATTTCTCATGTTCCCCGCGAGCAAAACACGAGGGCGGACATATTGTCCAAACTTGCGAGCACACGAAAGAAGGGCGGAAATAAATCTGTCATCCAGGAATCTCTAGCACGTCCAAGTATCGAACCACCCTCGACTACAGTCGAGATCCATGCCATCGGGGATGCCACGTCCTGGATGACCCCGGTTTATAATTTCCTGACAAAGGGAGAACTCCTGTCGAACCAGGCCGAAGCTGCCATTATCAAGAGACGAGCATGTTCCTACGTGGTTCTCGAGCATAAACTGTACCGAAGAGGATTCTCCATCCCCCTCCTGAAATGCATCGAAGAATCCACCATCCCCGACGTACTACGGGAGATACACGAAGGGATCAACGCCCAGCACATGGGCGGCAAATCCTTGGCACGGAAAGCCCTTCGAGCAGGATACTACTGGCCAACGATGCAACAGGACGCCAAGGAACACGTAAAAAATGTGATAAGTGCCAGAAGCACGGGGATATGCACCTCGCCCCCCCGCACGAGCTGAGCATATTGTCGTCCCCATGGCCGTTCGCCTGGTGGGGCATGGACATCCTCGGGCCCTTCGTGCAAGGAACCTACCAGAACAAATTTCTCATCGTCGCCGTGGATTACTTCACAAAGTGGATCGAGGCCGAGGCACTCGCAAAAATCACCTCGCACAATATCCTCCGTTTCTACAAAAGAAACGCCCTCTCCAGGTTCGGAATTCCGCAGGCCCTGGTGACCGACAACGGTACCCAGTTCACCGACCACGGGTTCCGGGACTTCATCACCAAACTAGGGACAAAACAACATTTCACGTCAGTCGAGCACCCTCAGACCAACGGGCAAGCCGAAGCCACGAATAGAGTCATCCTCCGAGGGCTCAAATGTCGGTTCGGCGAAGCCAAGAAAGGATGGGTCGAGGAGCTCCACAGCGTCTTGTGGGCATACCGCACCACACCCTACTCAACGACGGGTGAGACACCATTTCGACTGACATATGGCACCGAGGCTGTCATCCCTATCGAAATCATGGAACCATCCCGACGAACGGAGGACCCCCTCGACGAGGAAATGAACGACGAAGCACTAAGGGATGAACTCGACTTAGTCGAGGAAATCCGATCGGGTGCAGCCCTGCGCGAAGCCACCCTAAAACAACGAGTGGCTCTACGCCACAACGACAAGGTCATCAAGCGCGAGTTCAAAATCGGCAGCCTGGTATTACGCAGGAACCAGAAAGATTCCCGCGAAGGGAAGCTGGCCGCGAACTGGGAAGGACCTTATCGCGTCCACGACACCACGGGTACCGGGGCGTACTACCTCGAGCAATTAGACGGAGAGCCATTACCACAACCCTGGAACGCTGCTAAGCTAAAGCAGTACTACAGTTAGAAACTACCAACACCTGGGACCCTCGACCAACGGCACCCGCGCTCGGTCAACGAGGAAAAACGTCCGACTTCGTACAAAGGCTAAGGTACGAGCCCGACATACGGCCAAATCGCACAGTATCGCACGGAAAACGAAGACGATCGATAGTGCCCGACGTGGATAGCAACACCGAGCACCACCGTCGTTGTACCCATAAGGCAGAACACCCAGCTCGCGATGGGCAGTTCACGCCAAGGGCGAATAGTCCCTACCGGGCTTCGCATCCGACTGAGCAACTTCGCTCCAAATGCCCGGCAAGTCGTCAAGAATGACAGGCCATCTAAAAGGGTCAAAGGGAAGTCTCTCCCCTCGAGCACAACACTTAGGTGACTCTGGCCAGCGAAAGAGGGCCGGGCACGTATACAAACGGAAGGCGGGCAGACTCGCTCGCCAAATCACAGCCGCTTACGGGCACGTCTCGGGCCCATGACTTAGGCTAAAATTTTGTGCAAACATATAAGATTTCAAGCAAGGGCAAAACATTCAAATGTAAAACAGCATTCAGATAAAAATGCCCGAAGGCGACAAAGCAAACAATTATAAACCGACCAAGAAGGCCGGCGATGTTCATAACATACAACAGACAGGCACGCAGGCCCAAAGAATACAAATGTCAAAGGCACGCAGGCCCGCTATCCTAGTCAGGTTTCCCCAGAACCATCATTGTCGACGCCTGGAGAGTCGAGCGGGGGCACGATCACGCATCCACGATCTGATGTGTGTGGCCTATACCCTCAATGACCATACCTGGGTTTAACAAGGAAAGTTGACCGACCACGGAGTCGAATCCCTCCTCCAGAGCACCGACGCAATCTGCCTCGAGGAGCCGGATATGGGCGACCAGCTCCGCCCGACTCTTCAAAGCCGCTATGTCCTCCGGCTCATCCTCGGCAGGTTGCATGGCAACGTTCATTTCCTTGACCTGCTGTGCCAAGCGCTCGACTTCGGTCCCCAGACGATCCCTGTCTATGCGGAGAAGCTCCCCCTCCTCGGCCAACTTCCCCGACCTTTCCTTCTCCAGGACTAACATCTCCCTCTCAGCATCCAGCATCGCCGTCTGCTCGCGGAACATCTCCTCGGAGCGTTCCAGGGCAGTCTTCAACTTCCGCGAGCTCGAGGTGAGAGCCGCTTTCTCCTGCTCGAGTTCTTCGATACGGACAGGATCCCCTCCTTCCTCGGATAACACCAGGGCCATCTCGGCCATTTTCACCAGCCCGTCCATGCTGGCGGCCAGATACATCTTCCGATCCTCTTTGCTCATCCTTTTGATAGCTTCAGCCTCGTCGGCAACCACTGTCAGAGGGAATCTCTCGAAGAAGCCCTCCTCTTTGAAACAAGGGGGGAACGCGAAAGACCTGACAGCACTGGCATCCTCGCCGACAGTCAGACCACTTTCCACCCGGGTCCTCTTCCTTTGCATCAGGACGGCACTAGGATCGACCTCTTCAACTTCTGGGGTCCCGTCCGACGCGGCCCCCGAGCTGGGCGGCGAATCCACCCTCACCGGCTGAGGAGCACCCGGACTGTGTGGCGGGCCCATCCTCGTCGCCTGGGGAGCCTTCACGACCCTCCTGCCTCGCTTCTGGTCGCAAGACAACTTCAAAAGCCTTTCCCGTCGACCGGCCATCGAACCTGCACAAAATAAAAGATGGGTTAGTATCGAGCAAGCTCATAAATAAATGACGAGCAAAGAAATTCAAGCAATAAACAACCTAGCAGATGAGCAGCCTTCCTGTACGTATGGCACTCCACGAGTGCCTTAGTGTCAATCGGCCAGGACTCAAATGTCGGATAACCCTCGGCATCCAAGATATCGTCCCCTTCCCTCGTAGCCCATCGGGCAGGGTGGAAGCTATCGACAAACCGATAAAGTGTGGCATACGCCTCCACGTCCTCTGAGCACATGTCCCCGGCAGCAGTATGGTAGTAACCAGTCCCGTGCTCGTAGTGCCTGAACATCCAGTGCACAGGGAACTTAGCCGTACGGGCCATCACAGGATTCCCATCGTCGCCCAAAACCGCCTCCCCGTCATCATCGCTTAGGGGCTCCTCCTCCTCATACAGGGATCCTAAAGCAGAGGTGGTCACTGGCTGCACAACGTACCACTTGTCTTTAAAACCCCTTACGGAGTCCATATACATTTTGAAGAGTCTCCTCGACTGCTTCAAGGAGACCCAGCTGTGTTTCCCTCCTCGAGACTGGCGCTGCAGATGAAAAATCCTAAAGAAGAGCGGTATGGTCGCCCCGATCCTCAGAAAGCGACACGTCAGCTCAAACGCCCGGATAAAGGCGAGTGAGTTCGGATGTAGCTGGGACGGGGCCAGCTCCAGATGAGTGAAGACCCCGACCTGGAAATCACTGAAGGGCAGTTGCAGCCCAAGATCTTTGAACGCGATCTCGTACATCGCGAAGCTATACTCGGGATACACCAAGCAGATCCGTGAACGGGAGGACGGGCGCATGACAACGAAATTCTTTTGAAAGTCAGGCTGGCCCTGGCCCGCTTCGAGGACAGCATATGGACTTCGGTCGCCTCGGCTGTATATCGACGCGATCCCTCGGGGCTCAGCGCCCACCCAATCCAGCAAAGGGTCATCGACAGTATCAATCAAGCTGACCGACTCATCGGCACTTTGTTCTTCACGTTCGTGGCGCCCAGAGGAGCACGACTCGTCCGCCATGGTTACCTGCAGAGCACGGGAAACCAGTCAATTGGGCACGAAGCCATACGCTCGACAAACCACGTCGTCCCATGCACGACCATAAAAGTCAGTTTTACACGAGTAGTCGCCTCCCCGACATCCTGAGGACTCGATGTGTTCTTCTCCAAACCGACTACGCGGTCACTCTCCAACATGTCGACCCAAGGTATGAACATGGCGAGCAACATCATGAGACCTACGACCAGGACCATGAACATACCGGGCGCGACCATGAATCAGGCGCCCTGGATCATGAAGACCCCGGGCAGCACTGAAGTTTATGACCTAAAACTATGAATATACCGGCCATAAGCATGCGTTTGCCGATCCTAAGCATGAATATGTCGAGCTAAGTATGAGTTTACCGGGCTAGTCCCACGCGCACAGTCCCTAAAACATCTACAAACACTAAAAATCATGGATTATAACAGGAAAATGAAGAAGATAAACCACTTACTTGAATCAAAAAGTAGGATTCGGCTACGGAGTAGAAGAATCTGTGACAGAAGATCACGACTGGGAAAAATCTGGAAGAGCAACAGCAGAGAGAGCACAAAGAATAGAAACGTGTTATGGGGCCCAAGGTTCCTATTTATAGTGATGACGTGGAATACCAAACGTCACCTCGGGCAACCACAGAGTCTCTCTCCCCGACGCGCTGCTCCCAACTCAATGATGACCCTATCCCTATAGGGTGGCGGCACAATTCCCGAAAGATACCTCGTGTGCCCGACAGACACGCCCCGGTGAGGATCCTCCAAGCATCCACCGCGGAAGATGTCCCCGAGCACGGCACAAAGAGGCCCTCGAGGGTCTGCACCTCTGTCCCGGGCACGAGACCTCGATGAGGAAACGACCTGAGTTCAAGCCATGGCTCCTCACAAAGGAACCACGACTTGGGGGGCTCCTGTTCTGGACTGGGCCCGACAGGCCCAAAAGCATTGCTAAGGCCCAGTCCAAATGGACTTACAAGGGCCACGCCGACCAAAGAGTCACGATCGTGCCCGATGGGTAGTCGCATGCTCGACAGCTACACCTCCAGCTCGACATGCTGCGGTCCAGCTCCACATCCTGAGGTCCAGCTCGACATTACCTCGAGCACCCCAACTAGGGCAGAATCAATCCACTGTTCCCCCAACGATATCCCGAAAAGACCGCGTCTCCGTCCGCCCGCACTTCACGCAGAACATCCAGGAAGGGGACCACGTGCGGGTCCTCACTACGCACGTAGAACCTGGCAGTTCCTCCATTGAGCCAAACCTGCCCGGCCCAATGAAGGAACCTTGGCCCAGCGCTGGGGGCTATAAATACCCTCTGTTTCCAAAGGGTCAGGTATTCATCATTCTAACCATACACTTACTATTATCTGCTCGTACTCCTACTTACTTCAGCATCGGAGTGCCTTGCAGGTACCCCCCCCCCCCACTTCGTTCAAAAAGCTTTCTGCCCGGAGCCAGCCGTGACGGTCCATTTCTGATCAGGTCAGATCATTGCGGTTAGTAAGAGTCGCCACCTACTTTTCTTTTATCCAAAAGGAAAGGCGAAAAAGCACAGGAAAAGACCTTTGAGATTATTTCTTGAGTTCGGGGGGTAGATTATGAAAAGGGAAAGTATTAGCACCCTTTTCATCCATGGTTTTCCATGGGCTCTTAGTTACTTGCTAGATCACTTTCTTTTTTTTTGAATGTGCTTGTGGTGTGGGTTTTGAAAGTATTTTCAAAATGTAACTTCGTAATGATTATTTTTTCTATAAGAATGCATACAAAAGTGTTTGTTTCGAAAATGATTCAAAAAAGTGTTTGTGAGATATGTTTTTTAAAAGGTGTCTTTGTAATGATTTTCGTCTCTATAAGAACGCATACAAAATATTGTCTTTTGAAAATGTTTCAAAGTGAAAGTGTTGGTGTATAGGATGCTTTTGTTGTGAGCAAGCAAGTAACTAGGAGCAAATCTACCTACTCAAAAGATCTTAGATGTTCTTTTCCTCCTTCTCTAGGCGTTGCTATCTTACCATTGATTTGGTGAGAAACCCCATTTTTAGATGTGAAGGGACAGGTGTGGGTCATCGTATAGTCATATAAGGCAACCTATGGATGTTTTAGCAATGTCGTTTAGGGACTAGATCGTTTACCGAAGGCAACATCGAGGGTCATCGAGGGACTACGACATTTTATCGAGGGTCTTTGCTAAAACGCCCATGTTCGAGGGACATGACTATTTTTTTTATAGGCAACAAGTAAGATTACCCTAAGGTGTGCATATGTGCAAGGTGTGTCTGATTGCATGCATTTTAGTCTTTGATTTTTAGGTTGTCTATTTGTTGTTTTTATCTTGCCATACACACTCTAATTACTAGCAATATATGAAAGTAATAAAAAGTTCGAAAAGTAAATATCCTACACTATTACAATCGTTAGGGGGATGGGGTGTACAGATTTACAAATGGGGATTTCAAATAAAATTAAATCCTAAGTTACTATTACAACCATATTGAATGGATAAGAATGTACAAGAAAATGTGAAACGAACTTGTTTTGTTTCAGAAAAGAGATAAGTTTTGTTTAAGAAAATATTTTTGATCTTTTTGTTTTAAGAAATAAAATAAAGTATGTAAAATGTAAAATGTTTTTGGTGTTTTTTGATTAGTGGAATAAGAAGTGATAGCAAAAATAGTAAGGAAAAAGAAAATAGAATCAGCGCATTGCTGACTAAAAGAGATCAGAAGTTCTGACTCTGGCGTGCTACAAAACAGAGATCATATTAGTAGAAATAGGTAAAGTTAGAAGTTCTGGGTCCGCTGGGAACAAAGAAGATTTCAGAAGTTCTGATACCACTGACAGGACTTAGTCTCCCTCTCTATGCTAGTCAAAACATCTGCAACTTAGTCATTTCTCAACAAAACAGAAGATGCCCACATAACAGTTATGGCAGGTTTCATAATGTTTTAGAAACTAGAGATATCAGAACTATAAATCAGAGACAAACATGAATTTGCTAATTTTAATTTTCTTAAGAGGTTCTGAAATAATTTAACCCCTACTTAGGCATACAAATACGTGAAACCTCAAAATACGTACATCATCAGAAACATGATGTCTACATTGTATTTTTGAACATGCAAATCTGATAATGCCTAAGTAATATGATGAGTGTCAGCAGAAGCTTACCTTGCAGCTGGAAAACACTCTGTGAACTGGAGTCTGGTTCTGAACTCTTGTGATATTCTGAACAACTTCTTCACGTACTCAGCAGGCTGAAAGCTTTCAACTCGGGCAATGGATGATTAGAAAAAATCCTGGAACAACCAATGGGTAAAGTTTTGACTTCTTGAGGTGGATGTGGATGGAGAGTGTGTTACAGTCTGAACACAGAAGTTAGGATAGCTTCTGATATGTGAATCAGAAACTGTATGGACGAGTTTGGTCAAGAAACACTTGAGAAAAAGGAGTTTGAATGCAAGAAATCAAAAGTTAACAGGTTTTTTTTTGTATTTTGTGTTTGCAGTTTTGGACTCTTGGAATTTTAGCAGGGGTTCAAGGCTTTTCTTTCTCCAATTTTCGACCCTTTTACAGTTTCCACCGGCTTTCAATTTATAGGCAAAGATCTTGTAGCTTGGAGAGTACAACTATCACATGCTTGGGTGCTGCCTTGTTCTTGAAGCAAGTATTGTGGTTAGCAGCTTTAGTAGCGCCTAAGTTGGAATTTTAAGAAGGAATTAAGGAAAGGTAACCTCAAAAGCACAAGCAACGCATGGGCCTAGCACACTCTTGTACAAGAGTTTGCTTTTCCAAGACAGTAATGGTACTTCTATGCCACACGTGGAGAAATCCTTTGAACAAAGACCCAAAAGTGGTTGTGAGCATTAAATGATGACGAGATTGATCAAACCAGAAATCCTGCAACGTGAGATTTTGCATCATTGCTTAATTCTGGATCAGAAGTTCAACTTCAGCGTGACTTAGAATAGACATCCAACTTCTGATCTTTGTATCTCCTTGCTCCAGCATGTTCTGAAGGAGCTCTCAGACTTTCCAGGAATCTTGCAGCATGCTTTGTAACCTTCTTTGAATTACCCTTGCAAACTCTGACTGAATCTTTGTGAAAACTGGCCCAGAAGTTCTGACCAAACTCTGTCTTGAAAGTGTCCAGAATTTGCTGAGTACTTTAGTTTCATGGACGTGTCTTTGAACATTTATACCTTGAAATTCCAGCATTTCCAGGAGAAGTTTTGTTCTGTAATGTTTTAGATCTTATTGAAATCTATAGTTTTTCTTCCAGAAGTTCTTCCAGAATCAGCTTGCATCATGGTGATAATCTGATCAGAAGTTCTGAGCTTGTCATATTTCTTAAACACTTAGAAAAATTCTAAGTATTTAGAATTTTGACTTTTCCAAAATAATTTTGACTTTTGAATTTCTTGAAGAAACAAACTTCATATTTCAACATGTCTTGATGAAATATGGTCCTTGAAACTTGATTTTGATCAAAAGTCAAAGTTTGACTTTTCAATGCACAAATGACCATTTTACCCTTGTGAATGACTTTCTTGGAAGATTTGTAATTCAAGGCTTGAAATTGGATAGAAGCAAGCTGAGGGTCCAGGATGATCCTTTGAGAAACGAGAGAGAAAATTTTAGGGTACAACAACATGCTACTATTTCACTAAAAGTTGGTGATAGAATTAACAAGAGAACATATTAATTTAATAACAAAACTGCTACAAGAAAACAATACTTGAACTATTTTATTTATTTTGTCCCCCTCACCACATCATGGTGTGCCTAGTGGCACACCTCCCTTTATCTCCCATGTGCCACTCGGTACACATTCTCCCTCTCTCACCATGTGCCACTCGTTACACTCACACACACACACAGGGTGCCGCTCGGCACCCCTTTCCCTACCGAGCGCCACTTTTCGAGTGTCTCTTGGAACACTTCTTTCAGTACCTGTTTTCTACGTAATTTTTCCAGAAAATTCTTAATACCAGTCCCATATACCAGCACTTTAATTACTACAACATCAAATTTTCACAAAAGAAATTCATCACAGATACAACAACCCAAACACATGAAATTAACAACAACACTTTCAACACCGTTAACAAGATTTAACAGCAATATTTATGTTTATACAACCCAATTCCATGTATCATTTATCAAACAACTTGTTATAGAGTCAGAACCCCACCCTTACCTTGGATTGAAGGTTGCTCTATGATTTTTCCGATTGAATCCTGATTTGCCTCTTCTCCTTAATCCTCTTATTTGCAATTTCTCCTTCTCCTATATCTTCTACGATCAACTTCCAATTCTTTATTCTCAAATAACTTAATTTCTATTATTACTAAACTTAATAATAATAGTCTATTGGGCCTAATTCTCACACCCCCTTAATACAACATACCACCAAAATTAGCCCAATCACTAAAACTAATAATTCCAACATTTATTATTATTAATCAATTAATTAATTAATTAGTAGTAATCTAACAACTTATACCGACGATTCTCAATATATCACAACTTTGATAAATAATCCAAAAATAATTTAATTAAATAATTAATTAAATCAACAGGCGTTACAGAGGCTTTGTTGATTTTTAAGAATCCAAGCTATATCCTCCACTTTGAGTTGATGCAAATTCTCCTTTCTTGTAAATTGTGGGTAGTAAGTATGTTCTTCCACTCGGATATGACGATGATGTCTCGTCTCATAAAATTAACCAACACACTTATGTTTTAAAACTTTTAAAGGTGAATTACGAGTACCCGAATCCCCTATAGCATGGAAGGTGGTACGTAAGCACTAAATGTTCGCAACCGCGGCAGGTTTAAAAATTGTAAAAAAAAACTTCTTTTCCCATCTCCACCATCTATTTTTTTTATACAACACTTATAGATAAAATACACAAATTTTCAAAGAGGTTCATGCAGAGTACTGTAGATGTTTAGGGTGCTAATACCTTCTGTTTGCATAACCAACCCCCGTACCTAGATTCTCTTCCCCTCTTTTTTTAGGTTATTCACTCTTTTCCCATTCCTCTGGAAACAATAAAGTGCAGTGGCGATTTTTATTTGATCTGTGCGAGTCAAGTCAATTCAATGGCTTAGTCTCAACATTTTTACGGCTACACTCATATATGAGTCGTAGCACTATATCTAACACTCCCCTTCTTAAAGGGTCGTAGTCGTGCGCTCATCATATATCAGTCATAGAACTATATCTAACACTCCCCTTCTTAAAGGGTTGTAGTCTGACGCTTCTCTTATATGAGTCATAACACTATATCTAACACTCCCCTTCTTAAAGGGCCATAGTCGGACACTCCTCATAAAGAGTCGAGTACTTTGAAAATGATGCACCTCCTGTAAAAGTCAAGTTGGTTCTATACCAAAAATCTCTGGTAAAAGGACTCTGAACCAAATGGGTAGCCCCAATATGGCAAATCCCAAAAATGATACATGCGATAATCAGCTCACTTGGGGGCTTCTTACCCCAAAGCTATGGAAAAAACGCACGACTACTTAGCACAGCTGCAAAAGGCTTGGAGCTTATAAAGCCAAGAATGTTATGGTTTAAATCAAGATAAAGCTCATAAACAAGTACTCAGAGAGGTTCATCAGAAACCTGAAGTTACGAAAGAACCCAACTTCAAACAAGCTTGGGGCTTTTCAAGTCAAAAGGATAAATGTGTCCGAGCACACGTTCCTGGTGTCTCAAGGGTCGGGAAAAGCCACATGGGGATCCCATTTAAAAGGCTCAAAATAATACTCAACATTCTGTGATCAGACACTTAAAGCTCTGTAAATTTTGTGCCCAAGGGGCTTGAGTACATACACATGATTATTTTAAACGATATTACGTTATTTTAAAGATGTTAAAAACAAAACGATCAGGAAAAGATGACTAGCATAAAGCCACAAAAGGAGAAAAGTTGTTCATTACAAAAACCCGGAGGGCAGAAAGTCAGAGGTATAACAGAAAAAAGGGGGACAAAACCACACTCCCTTTCAAAAAATTACATAAGGGAATCCTAGCGGGTGACTAACCAAAACAAAACAAGAGAAAGGAAATCAACTAACTGGGTTGTCATTCTCTACACCATTGTTGTTGTCACCAGTAGGGTCTTCAGGATTCGGCTGGAGAGAGGGATCCTTTTCCACATCTTCAAGATCTACAAGGTGGATACCCTGCACCACCTTAAAGGAACCCATCTTCGATAAATCTAAGCCAGGATGAAGGCATAACATCTGATCCTTGGCCCGGTCAAAAGCCTCATCCCCGACGAAGATAAGTTCAACCTGGGACTTCTTGAGGGCCTTTTTGAGCTCATCGTTGGTAGTTTTTTTTACAACTTTAACCTTCCAGTAAGATGAGAAAGAGAAGCCTTGCTCTCTGACTCCAAAGTTTTCCTCTGCTTCTTCTCCTCGGCAAAGCTCTTTTCCAAACTAGATAACTTCTCAGACTGGGTCTTCTGAGCATCTTTTAGATGAGTAATCTAATCTTTGAGCTTTAGCTCAGTCCTCTCATAGTTATCACCAGATTCAAATAGACCACGAGCCAAAACCGCATACCTCATAAGGTAAGAGTTGAGGTTCTGAGTCATTTTTTGTCGGTCTACAGTCTTAACCTTGTTGACATCCTTAGTCGCGTTGAGATGATCATAGAGGAATCGAAGGCCATCAAAGTTGTTGGACCAGAATTTGAACTTCTCAGAATTATGACCTTCCTCGGCTCTTGCATCAGCGAGGTATTCTCCAAATCTTCCAGGCAGACATCATCATTTATAAGGGTCTTAAGCTTCTTCAAAGAACCTTGTTGAACCTCCTCCTGAACAAATGAAGTAGAAGTCTGAGGCTCAGCCATACTCGAAATAGCCTTGGAACCCGCAACCTTTCGTCTTTTCAGTGAACGGGTTTCTAACCTGGCAAGGTCAGATTTGTCCATGGAAGGTCCACTAGTTCCCTTATGGGCAGCTCTAGCCTCCAACATCAACTTCTTTTGCTTGGCAACAGATAGATCCATCATTTTGTCTGCAAAACGGAAACACAAAAAGAGACAGTATAAGCACCTTCAATAATTAAACACATCTTTTAAATAGAAATAAAAACTATTAATGAGAAAATATGGGATCTATTTGACAATTAAAGGAAATAATTCTCTGACCCTCATCATTCGGAAAGAGTCGAGTACGTCCAGAGCTTGGATCTCCAAGTCGCTTAACTTGTCATAGTTAAAACTAGAGATCGATAGAGGGTCCCCAGTCCAGTAATGAGGAAAATGCGGATGCCCGTCCAAAGTATATAATACTTGAGCGCACCTCGGTCCATACTTAATCCGTAGAAACTGGTCTTTAAAACCCTTATAATTTATGGTATATACTTGGAGGAAGCTTTTGTGGGGAAGGCCATTAAGCTGAATCCAAGAACACTTCTGGACCTCTTTCACCTCAAAGAAAGAAAAGAATAGACCTATGATAGGGACAATATGCATTGCCTCACAAACTATCTCAAAAGCTTTAATGAAACCCACACTTTTGAGGCGAAGCTGAGAGGGTGCGACGTTCATGGTCTTCAGTATGTCTACCTCAAAATCAGAAAAGGGCAGGCGGATCTTGAAATCCTCCAATACCCCAACATAGAAATAAAAGAATTCTTCATTAGAACCCTTTGGGCGTAGTATGCATAGCCGTTCTCCAAAGGCACAAGACTCCAGGATGGTGTCGTCTTCATCCCCAATCGAAGAAACATTTATCAGTGACTGAATTTTGGAAATCTCTTTATCATCAAGTGAAATATTTTTGTAGCCCAGAACTTCAAGGTCGAAAGGGGAAGTCGTCTCCATCAATATTTCTATGGAACCTGAGGAGGAAGAATTGGAGTCAGAATCACTTAAAGAGGCGAAGATGTCACCATAAACTTCTATTGTGATTCGATCAAACTCCTCATGACCTAAGGCACCCTTAACCTCACTCATGTATTGGTTCCACAACTTTTTCACCTCTTCGACATTTATGGGTTTCACAATGTTTCCCTTATCGTCTCACTCTCTTATGATGACCTCTAAGAATAAAAAGAATAAAACGCAAAATAAAGCGAAAAAAGAGAGGGAGGTACCTGAAAGTGATGAACTCCTTGGTGAAATGTAAGCTTCTCTAGGATAAGATGTTACTGGTGCTGAGATGAAAAAGGAAAGAAAGAAATGAGGTTTAAATAGGGCCCCAATGAACAATGCATTTGGAAAAGAAACGTCGCCAAATAAACAAGTCCCAATAAAAATCATCATTACGCTAGGAGAAAGAAATTATCCAGGGGACATGACTCTTTAGTTCTTAACACGTGAACAAAGGTGAAGTCGGGTTATAACCCGATTCAAACCTCAATACAATCTCGTGCTCTCCTTGACCGAACACTTCATTCTTGTAACATAATTTGTACTCGAGGGGCTTATGTACATCTCAAAAATATTAGCTCTAAACCGGGTCATAAAGTCGTCTAGAAGGGGAACAAAACGAGTATATATAGCCTATGTAGGCAAAGAGTACCAGGACCGAGTTCTAGCTCTGCTAAGGGTTACGACCGGTAGGCATTTCAGTAACTCATTATAAGGGGAACATAATCGGAGCTGGCTAACAGCACGACCCATTAACAGTCGTAACAATTGAAGGCACATTAATACAAGCGTTATGCCATCTTGAGCGCTCTTATTCATAGTGACAACGACAGTTATACGGTTCAGAAGCCAAAGAGTCACCTCTTGAATGAAGCTCTTAATAGAGCATCAAAAAGACTATATAAAGAGACTCCCGCTAGAGGGATAAGCAAGACATTTATTTTGGATCAATACGAGCATTTGTCGCAGCACCGAAATCCCCTAAAATCATATAGAAATATATTCTTATGGTGATTCTCCTTATCCTATAAGAAAGTCATTTAGTTCAATATTTTTCGCAAACACAAAATTGTTTGTATTTAAAATAATAATAATAATAATAATAATAATAATAATAATAATAATAATAATAATAATAATAATAATAATAATAATAATAATAATAATAATAATAATAATAATAATATTGTTTGTATAAAACGAGCACAATAATTATATTCATGAAACAAAAAATATGTACATAAAAAAATATTAAGCTAAACCTTGTAGTTGTTTTGTTGTTTTCCTCTTTCGTGATTCGTCCTTGGCTCATGCTCCTGCTGCAACAAGAGCAGAGTACTATTGTCCCCAAAAAAGTGAAAAGTTAAAACTCCACAGTAAAATTCACATCTAGCACACACAATAAAAACCCAAAGTTACCGTGTAACCGGACATAGCCGGTACAAGGTAATGATGAATGGTCCAAGACAAAGCGAGTGAGAGAAAGAATTCGTATTTGTATTTGTATATGCTGTTTGTTTAGATTAACACCACAGAAAACATAGAACCTTCAAAAGTTTATGAATATTGAATCAAACAAAATTGATCGTTTAGCTTCCAAATTTGCTTCAACAATGGAATTTCAAGACCATGAAGAACAAGAAGAAGAGTTATGTATGGGTTCAGCGAGTTATGACTCGTTACCTAACTCGTCACGAGTTAAGATGCCAGGTGGCACTGAAGCTATTATGGTTACTCATCCATTGAGAAACATCATCAACAACAACGGTAACACTAACAACAACAACAACGGGAACACTAACAACGAAAATATCAGTAACATCAGCAACAGCAACATCGGTGTCGGAAACGGAAAAGCAAGGTATAGAGAGTGTTTAAAGAATCATGCTGTCGGAATAGGTGGCCATGCTTTAGATGGTTGCGGCGAGTTTATGCCGGCGGGGAATGAAGGAAGTTTGGAGTCACTAAAATGCGCTGCGTGTAACTGCCACCGTAATTTCCACCGCAAAGAGTCGTCGACTGACTTCCCCGGCGGAGATCCTTTTCTGTTGACGCATCACCACCACCATGCGCCGCCTCAGCCGCAGTTTGCGGCTTATTATCGAACTCCGGCTGGGTACTTGCATGTTTCCGGACAACAGAGGCCGGGGACGCTTGCTCTACCGTCGACCTCGGGTGGTGGAGGAGGGACGCAGAGCACGAGGGAAGATCAAGATGAAGATATTTCAAATCCGAGTGGCGGAGGTTCGAGTAAGAAGCGCCACCGAACCAAGTTTACACCGGAACAGAAGGATAAGATGTTGGAGTTAGCTGAGAAATTGGGGTGGAGAATTCAGAAACACGATGAAGGTTTGGTTCAAGAATTCTGCAATGAAAGTGGTGTTAAGCGTCATGTTCTTAAGGTTTGGATGCATAACAACAAACACACTCTCGGTAAGAAGCCCTAGAAAAAAAAAATATAATAATATCTAAAACTCCAAAATTTTCTTTCTTAGGGTTCATTTGAGGGAAATTGTGTGTGGAAGTGGAAGTGGAAGTGGAAGTAGAATGGAACATTATAAATAATTATTTAAGGTACTTAATTTGTGTTAATGTGATGGACTTGGAGGGTTAAGTTAAGTTAAGTTAAAGTAAGGTAAGAAGATTTAGTACTAGAATTAATTAGAGGTTTATATATTATTGTTATTATTGTTGATGATGAAGTTTATGTGTAGAATGTAGATGTTATCTATGGTGAATGAATGAATGTATTTGGATTTGGAATATATGGAATATATGGAATGGGAATGAGGTGATGTTTAAGTAATTAGAATTTAGAAGGTTAAGGTAATGAGATATTTGATGATGATAATGAACCTAAAAATAGATGACCCCTCTAGATTTAATTTTGTTTGTCTATATGTTGTTGATACAATACAATACAATCTCCATCCTATGACAGTTGTTCTCGAAAGCATCAATGTCGTTTTAGAACACACACCTGCATTTTCCGTTTTTCATGTCTTTTTCTACATTTCTTGTCTCTTCTTCCATTACTACTTCTTCATCTAACGGCTAAACCTTTTTGGCTCCTTCCTCATACCACCTGCAAAATTGTGAGAAGAAAAAAAGCTTCCTCCAACCTAATGTTTGATTTAGTTCATTTTATAAAAGTTTGTATTCTTTTTAATTATGAAATTTTTTATGTTGATTATGATTATATATATTTAATTAAACAAATTTTACTAGTTTAGTTTGCTCATGTTTTTAGAGTCAATATTGTATTGAATATGTTTGTTCATTATTTTTTGAAACAAAAAATTAATGATATGTGGACACTGGAACCAGATTTTTGTTAGTATTATGAATAGTTGGATTTGCATTTTATCATTTTCTGGATGATGTGCAAGTTATTACTGTACTAATTAATATAGTATTTTATTTCATGTGATGTATTAAATTTGAAAAGTACTATGCAATTAAGTTGTCAATGTTTTCTTCTGTGTGGGGAAGAAAAGTTGGTAGACTCAAATCCAGGCGTGAAGTAATTAAATTCATGCTGCAAAAATTATTTCTAGAATAATATATTAATTAGTAACTAATTAAATAAAAGAATACTATATTATTTTCACCTATTTTTCTCACATGAACATAATGTTAATGTTAATGTTAATGTATATTATATAGATTTAATGAATTAAACAAACAGTTACGTTAATATTTATTTGTATGGAAGAAATTATTAGATCTATGTTGTTGATATCCCATTTTTTTTAACCGTTGGATAAAAATAAAAAGTGAAAAGCATTAAAATGTAGTGATGATGAATTTTGATGGCAATGGAGTACTTTATTTTTCTTTCTCTTCCTTTATTTCGTTCTATATGTAATATTAATTTTGAAAATAATGATCTTTCCCATTTAGAGCAACCCTAGTGTGTATAAGTTAAAAACCAAGCTACATGAATATAGATGTAAATATAAGAATAGGGACATGACTTTTGTTTTGCAGCTTTCCAGTTACTACCATCAATGGAGTTTAGAGAGAAATGGGGTAGAGAATCTATTAGGATCCCTAGAATCTCTGTAATGTCAGTTCTCTACTTCATCACAATCATGGTAAACTTGTTGACTTGTTGCATTTAATTGACTCTAAGATGGTGGAGCACTACTTAATTCAATAATGTAATTATTAATACATGTAAAAAGCTTAATTGTTAAGATGAAAAAGTTATATATTTTTGGTCTAAAGTTACTAATCACAGTGTAGTTTTTTGGATGAGCAAGTGTAAGCTTTTGCTGTCAATGTAAAATTCTGTGCAAGTGTAATTTTGATTTTGATTTTGATTTTGAATGAGTTAAAATTAAGTTTAGAAGTGATGCCTTCGTATAAAATTGATTTTGTATTTAGAATTTATTCTAATTTAAAATTAAGAGTTATGGTTTTTGATTCGAATTTATAGTTTAACTTACATTTATAAACGTATTTAAACAAAATTTAATTTGCGTTTGTTTTGTTTTTATTAATAAATTCAGAAAAATTAATTCAATTTTTCTCTCACAAATTTTTAATATGATCAGTGTCACATGTATTATGTACTCCTTTTATAAATATTTAATGTTTAAGTTGTACATTTGTTAGATTTTGTTAAATATTTTTTTATTAATTAATAAAAAATATTACGTTAAAAATTAATTCATAAGTACAATTTTAATCAGTGCGATAAGATTTAATTGTCGTTATAATGTCTAAAAGCAAAAATAAATATAGAAAACCGTAAAAAAAAACATATTAAGATGTGGTTTGGCCTAATTCAACCCTACAAAACCAGCTTGTAGTGTGAAGATTGCCCCCACTTATAAACACATGTTCAGACTATATATTGTTCGATGTGAGACTCTTAACATACACCTTAGGTTTTTGTTTACACGTTGGTCTTTGTTAGAATTGAATGATTTAGAGAGCATATATATTAGACATTTGCAGGGGTAGAAAATGCAAGTGTAATGAATGTAATTTGGCATGTTGTATAGCTTTATGGTTGAGCTTTAATATGGTTGCGAAAGGGGGGACTTGGTTGATTACTTAGGGAAAGAAGGTGAAAGAAGGGTTAGTTTGGAAGCTTTACTATAAAAACACACTATAAGTATAGCACACAGGATATGCTTTTGTTGTAGACAGCTTGCTTGTTAACTAGTCCAAACCTTGCCCATTACCAATACACGTATAAGATGCTTTACTTGTTTTGGGGATTTTTTTGGTATCAGATAAAGCTGTGTGTGTGTTTCATCATCCATCTTGTGGTCCACACACAAAATACTACATTATAATGGAACCCTTGTTTCTTGCTTGGTGCTGTGCTGCTACCATGTTTAGACTGTGATTACTGGCGAGTCAGATTTAAATTGGCCTACATAGCCATATCCCATCCCTCATACATAGTTATTAACATGTTCATGATTTGATGGATATTGTCTACCATGTTAATCATTCAATTCTACCATCGTGGTTTTAAATTGTGGTTCAGTTTTTTACACAATCTTGTTTTTTATTTATTTTAATAAACAATAGAAACACATAAATATTGATACGTATATGGGTACTCACCCGTTTACAATCTCGTTAAAGGTGGTGAATTAGGTTACAGTCATAGTTGGAAGGTCTTTTATTTTTTATTTTTAAATGAAGATATATAATAAAAAGAAAAATGTTGAAAAAGAATATGATACAATCACTAGAACCCTATCAATAAGAGATAAATCTAAAGTACAGCAATATCGGTAATATTAAGCCTTAAATTAGTAAGTATGTCTACATAACTATTGTTTTTCTTAAAAATATGAGAAGCTACGAAATTTCAATTAAAAATTATATTTATACAGTTCAACCATATATTTTTAATAGACCAAGGCGCTTTATAAGAAGATTTGAAGGTTTTGATTACTGTCGTCGAGTCTGTTTTCAATCAAATATTGTTCTAATTCTTCTCATAAGCGAACTCAATTACAAACATTGCATCAGTGAATTCGGTGATGAGAAAGTTGGAGACTCTCAAAAAAGAAGCAAAAGCTCCCAAAAAGCTACCACCACTATTTCTCATGATGCCCCCACAAACAGATGAACCCGAAGGAGTAATCGATGCTCCACCATAATTAATTTTTATCCAATTTTAAGGCGACAGTTTTCAAATAACCTCAAAGATTTTAGGAGCTTTAGGCGGTCGAATAACAACTTTAAAGCTCTTTAAGATCACAAAATCTTGCATATTCAAAAAAGTAAATGCTGAAGCAGTGCTGTCAGCCAAAGAAACAACTCTCATGATAGATGAAATGGAAGAAGAAATGTTAAACTGAACATCCTGGAACCTCACCTTGTGAGTGCAACTTCACCAGTAGATGTTTTGCATGATGTCAAAACTAGAAAAACTTAGCATTTATGTATATTGGACGGCATTTGTGTGTCGTTTGATGCACCCTTGCATTAGAGGTTTTAGGAAGCATTCAAAACAAGTTTAAATTTAGCCAAAATCTTGAATATCATTTTCTGCACAAAAATTAACAACACGTGCCGATACATCCGTTTTTCAGACCGACATATGTATTGCAGTTTTAAAGACCGTAACTTTTGTAATGTACAAGTCGGCACATAGTCCATTTTAGGTTGGCAGATGATGAACAAATAATAGTATGTGCCGACACATACGATTTTTAGGTCGGCACATGTACTGCATTATTAAAGCCTGTAGCTTTTTGTTTCTCAAGTGTCGACACATTGCTTGTTTCAGGTTGGCACTGATTTATTTTTGACATCATGTGTCGGCACATAACTCGTATGTGCTGAAACATCCTGTTTGTTTGGTAAATTTTTTTAACTATTTTTTAAATCCGAAGTTTCCCTCTTTGCCACCATATTTCCTCAATAATAAATACATCATACATGCATCATTTCAACTTGATGAAACTATAAATATTGACCACCATTGCTCTTCATCTTCAACCTCCAATCTATGCATACACACTAAAAAACTACATATAATCATTTTTTTATTGGAGTGTCATCTAGACGAGGTTTGATAACGTCCAATTATGTTTGTGTAACCGAGAATATTGGTTTGAGAATTGTGAGGGGTTTCATCCGGAAAAACCTAGGGTTTATCCTCCAACATCTTTGGTAGATTTGGGGGTTTTGTTCAAGACTTCACAATAGGGGATTCGACCGAGTGAAAGCTTTAAAGAGTGGAGATCTTGCAAAGGAGTAGCGTGAGATAGTGAATCATATTGGAAGTTCTTGTGGTCAATAGTCGTAATCAAATTCACTCGAGTGAAGGCTTTGAAGATTTTGGATCTTGTAAAGGAGTAGATTAAATGGTTAATAGGCTAGATCTATGGTATCTTGGTCTTGCTCTAGACCAAAAAAAAGAGAAGGAGTTGAATCAACATCAAACAGTTAGGGTTTGTAGGATTACTCTTTAACACTTCTCTTGTAATCGACTTTTTTGTAAAGTAAGAAATTTATCTCAATTCCAAAACAGAATTGGGGGAGACATAGTCATAGCGAGGATGATTTGTGAATTTCCTAAACAAATCCTTGTGTTATTCTCTCTCTCTCTCTCTCTCTCTCTCTCTCTCTCTCTCCCTCTCTCTTTTACTCTCATTTACTTTTTATATTCAATTTGTTCAACTTTATTTGATTGATCAATTTGTATAGAACTTTATTTGATTATTGAAGTTTAAATTTTTTTGTTAATATTATTATAATCACTTTGGTTGCAAGTTTTGTTTTCAGATCAACAAATTTCACAAAGAAAAATTTGAAAATTTGACTGTGCGCCAAGTGTTCGATAAATTATATTGTTTTGTTTTTTTAATACAAATTGCATTGGAAATAAGCTGCTGAAGTGTATTATGTTAATAGATAAATATTGAAATTGTCGTGTTCATTATTTTTATCATTATTATTCCATTTGGGTATTGCATATCTAAGTTTCCAATAACTAGATTCGTTTAGATGACTATTTGATCTAGGCTAAAACTCTTCCGTGCAAAATAAAATTTTAATTACCTATTTTTGAAAGGTAATTTTACTTGGAGATATATTCACCCCCTCCCTCTAGATAAGGCGTCATCGTCTAACACACCTTATTATGAGCCAACCAAATAACGTTGAAGCTGAAGACAATAGAAGCGGTCGCAATAATTTTGCACTATCCAGCACCAAACTTGCGACAAATGCTCCAAATATCAGACCAGTCGAGAAACATAGTTGAGAAATTAAGTTTGTTACTAATATAATACCGAATTTGAGAAGCAAATGGACAATCGAAGAATAAGTATTGAGCAGTTTCTTCTGCCACATTACAGAGATCACACTGAGAGGGAAACATGAAATTTCTTCTTTTCCATTGATTATTCGTGGTCACCTTGTTATAGAGGAGTTTCCAAACAAAACAAGACTTTGAGGGAGGGATTAATTTAGACGAAATCTACTGCCACCAGTCCTGACGAGGACCTTTCAACCTCTTGAAGTCATACATAATTTTAGCAGATAAATCCCCATTTAAATAATGGTTCCATACTCTTGAATCTGGACGGAGGTCAAACGAAATATGAGAATTATCACTTGAACCGAAGTAGGAATGGACATGTTGGCTTTAGAGATATCCCATCTACCATTTGAAATAATGCTGCTAACAGGTTGATCTACAATTGAATTTGGATCGTTCATAGCCAGATGAAGTGGATCACCATACCAATTGTCAAACCATAAACTAATAGACTCCCCATTACCAAGATTCCACGAAGAGTTTTCAGCCACCACATACAACTCTGATTTTAAGCTAGACCAAATGGAGAATGGTGCTTCATGATTTTGTTTTTTCTGAAAGCTCTTTGCCTAAGCAACGTTGCCCAAGAATTCAGGGAATTATGGAACTCCCAAGCATGCTTGAGATTATAACCTTCATTCAACTTGACGATTGACCGAATTCCTAACCCCCTTACTCTAATGGATTTCACATGTTCTTCCAATCCATTGTTATTACTTTATTCCTATAACAATCACACTCCAAATGAACCTTTTCACCACACGCTCAACATCCTGGACAAGAGAAACCAGCCACGCGTAAATGGCCATGTTGTGGATAAGAACACATTGGATGATAAACTTAACAAGATATACCCTACCAACAATAGATAATAAAGATCCTTTCCAAGAGGCAAGCAAGTTTTTGATTTTATCAACAATCGGACGAAGATAAACCACCTTAGGCTTTCCTTTGAAAATCGGCACACCAAGATAGTTGAAAGGAGAAGTTCCTTTCCTAAAACCCAATAACTATGCTAAAATATTCATCTTAGATAGAGATGTATCTCCTCTAAAAATGAAAGACTTGCTACAATTCACTCTTTGACCAGAGGCAGCTGCGTAGGCATCAAAGGTAGAAATGGGAGTTTTGAGATTTGAAATTTTACCCTTGCAGAAGATGAAATCATCGTCGACATAAAGAATATGCAAGGGCATTGTGATTTTGTTGGGACCCTTTATTAACTCGATCTTCTTAGAAGAAACACGATGAATAAGCTTCCAACTAAGCACCTCCTCGGCGAGGCAAAAAATATAGGGAAAATTGGATCACCTTGCCGGACTCCGCGAGAACACTTGAAGTAACCAGAAAGAGCACCATTTACATTAACCAACAAGTGAGCAGAGTGCAACAAATTTTTAATCCATAAGCAGAAAATATCATTGAGACTAAACTTCTGAAGGACTTTCAACAAGAATTCCTAGTTAATAGGATAAAAAACCCTGGTAATGTCCACCTTAAAAGCCATATTGTCGCACCAAGACTTAGAATCAAGCAAGTTAAACGCCTATGATGCTAACCCGATGGAATCCAGAATGTTACTTCCTTGAATAAAACCTCAATGCTCCTTCGAAACAAGAAAGGTATAATAGTTGCAAGTCGGCCTGCCAAAATCTTTGAAATAACTTTGAACTTGAAATTAGAGACTGCAATGAGCCAAAAAAAGATCTAACTTATTAGCACCCTTAATTTTGGGAATAAGGATCATGGACTTGGCGTTAAAAACTAAAAGCACCTAACCAGATTTTAAAAACTGAAGCACCGCACCTGAAGGAATTTGAATTGAGAAGATACTCTAATATTGTTGACTTGGAACTCTAAACGAATGGGATAGTGATCAGAGAAAACTTTTGTTAGAGTGGAAACTGAGATGCTGCTGCAAGCATCTAACCACAGAGGATTCCCAATGCATCTATCAAGTCTTCTTTCCACTAAGAAAGGAGGGTCACATTTATTGGACCAGGTAAATTTGGCCTCAACAGTAGGAAAATGAAAGAGGAAGTTATAATCAGTCCAACCTTGAAAATATACCATAGGACGCTTAGCATGACTGTTCCTGGCCCAATGCTCAAAAGTGTCTAAAATTGCATTGAAATCCCTAATGAACGGCTGTTGTACCCCAAAATTTGCCCTCTCATTTCCCCAAGGATCATCCTGGACCCTCAAGTTTGTTTCTGGAAAGTTTCAAGTCTCAGATTACAATTTTCTAAGAAAGTAATTCACAAGGGCAAAATGGTTAAAAGCACACTGAAAAAGTCAAACTTTGACTTTTTGATCAAAATCAAGTTTCAACAATAATATTTCATCAAGATATAAAATTGGTTCATCAAGAAATCAAAAGTCATAAATTGCTTTGAAAAAATCAAATTTCTAAACAGTTGGAAAATTTTCTAAGTATTGAGAAAATATGACAATTTCATAACTTCTGGGCCAGATTTCACGCAAGTGCAATCAGAATTTGCAAAGATGGTTCAGAACACGACTCTTCAGCGTATGGAGACTATGTTCTACGCTTCGATTAGAACATCACCATTTGAATCTCATTCTGGTCTTTCCATTCTTCGATCAGAATATCACCAAGCCACAAAACCTCATTTTGGACAGTCTGCTGTACTATTATGGCACAGTCCTGCATCCAGCTGCCATAACACTCCAAATTGATGCTGATCCAGTCCACGCCTGCATTTTTCTCAAACCCCATATTTGCATCAAATTAGCACATAAAAGCTGTGTTTAAAAAGCAATGACACAGTATTCCAAAAGGGTTCAAATCCCATTTGTCCCCCCCCCCAAAAAAAACCACAACAAACTCATCTATAAATAAGTTATTCCATCACACGTCTAAGGGGATGGTTTTTGAAAAGGGAGAGTGATCAAACACAAAAAAAAAAGAGAAAAGAAAACATTCAAACATTCTTAAACCCAGAATTCCCAAAACAATATCTTGGTTCTTCCCTTTTGAATCAAAGAACACAACATTTTATGTGCCGTTTCTTGCTGATTCCAGAACATTCGAAGGTAGCAGCTCAGGTCCCAAACACACGCTTCAGATCCAAGGTAAGTCATTCTGACTTTGAACTTTTCATTCAGAACATCATTAAAATGTAGATATCATAGTGCTGGGACTGTATATATATCATTGCCCAAGTAGAAAATTTGTGGATCAGAACTTCTTGAAGAAAACTAGGCTCAGAATTAGGATTAGAACTTCTATAAACTGCCGTGCTTTAATTTTTCTGTTTTGTTGTTGTTAAGAACTGATTAAGTTGTAGATGCTCTGGCTAATGTACGAAAGGAGGTGAAGTGTAACACAGAACTTCTGAGTTTTCTTTCCCACTGTTTTAGCATAATACATAACTTATAGGCTTTCTGACTGTTATAACGCACACATAACTTCTAGGATTTCTTACTGTTTTAACGCACACAGAACTTCTAGGCTTTCTTACTATTTTAACACACACAAAACTTCTAGGATTTTTTACTGTTTTAATACACACAAAACTTCTAGGCTTTCTTACTGTTTTAACACATACATAATTTCTAGGCTTTCTTACTATTATAACACAACACAAAATTTCTGGTTTTCTCTAACGTTTATTTCAGAACCTCAGCACGCAGCGACCCAAAACTTCTGGTTCCCCCTAATGTTTCTTTCTGAACTACAGCGTGCCTAGCATCAGAACTTCTGGTCCCCTTCATTTTTCTTTCAGCAACATGCTGATCCTGTTTTCGTTATCTTTTCCTTTTTTTTATTATTATTAGTTCCAGTATTAATATTATTTTTATTAATATAAAAAAGGCATAAAAATATTTTTTTTATTAACTAATTATTTTCCTTTTAATTTATTAAGACAAAAAAACACCATTTTTAAAACAAATCCTTTTCTTGTATTGTACAATTCAATATGGTTGTAATAGATAATTATGATTTAAATTCTTGCAATCCCCATTTGTAAATAAGTATCCCCATCCCTGAAATGATGTAATAGCTTAGGATTTGTTTTCCTCATTTTATTTGCTTTCATATATTGTTAATAATTAGGATGTATGGCAAGATAAAATCAATAAATAGATAACCCTAATCAAAGACTAAATGCATGTAAATCAAACACACTTTCACACTAGCACCTCTAGGGTAATCTCACTTTGTTTCCATTTGGAAAATGGTCATGTCCCTCAAATATGGTGTTTTAGAAAAGACCCTCGATAAAAGATCGTAGACCCTCGATGACCCTTAATGTTGCCTTCGGTAAACGATCTAGTCCCTAAACGACATTGCTAAAACGTCCCATAAGTTTCCTTCTATGACTATACAAAAATTCTCGCGCCCGTCCCTTCACATCCAACGATGGGGTTTCTTACCAAAACAATGGTAAGATAACAACATCTAAAGAAGGAGGAAAATAATGTTTAAGACATTTTGAGTAGGTAGGTTTCTCTTAGTTGCTCGCTTGCTCACAATAAAAACATTTTTATACACCCACAATTTAACCTTGAAACATTTTCAAAAGTTAAAACACTTTGTACGCGTTCTTATAGAGACAAGAACCATTACAAAGACACTCCTTTTCAAAATAATTTCAAAACCCACATCAAAAACTCATCTTCAAACAAAAAGTAAGTGATCTAGCAAGCAACTAAGAGCTCATAGATAACTATGGATGAAAAGGGTGCTAACACCTTCCCTTTTCACAACCTACCCCCCGAACTCAACAAATAATCTCGAAAGATCTTTCCTGTTCTTTTCAAACCTTCCTTTTGGATAAAAGAAAAGTAGGTGGCGACTCTTGCTATCCACAAAATTGCGATCAAACGCAAAACATTCCACGTCAGTTCTCCCACCGTGTTACAACGACCAAGGCACAAGATTGTTAGATTGAAAATTATTAAGATCCTTCCAAAGCTCTCTTCTTTTAATAAGATTCATAGAAACATAAAGTACTGTAACAACCATGAAATAATTATCCACAATGACAGAAAAAGCAAAAAATTGATCAGACTTAGATATGATGTTAGGATGAATTTCAACATTGCACAGGAACCAGTGAGTAGGTTGCTCCATACAATTGAAGACAAAAGGTTTGAACCCAAGTCTGGAAAACTAATTCAAAGGGAATTTGTCAAAATCCATCTTCGGCTCGACAATAAAAAGAAAATCCAATTTATGAAACTTGATAAGTCTTTTCAAGGCCAATCTGGAAGAAACATTAGCCACCCCTCCAATGTTCCAAAAAAGGCAAATGATGAGGTCGATTTCTTTGGTCCTGCTTGAGATCAAGTGGATTTTTTCTTAATCCTAGCAGAGTGTTTCTTCTTGAGAATGGATACGACATTGGAGAAAACGCCTTCATCTTGCAAAGAATCTTCTTGAAGGTTTGCCCAAGAATTATGAAGGAAAGTTGAATCATCACTATTACGAGTAACCATATCTTGGGTGGCACCACAAAAACCGACAATTGGGATCCTGAATCATCAGGAGGATGAAAAATAAAATTAAGTGAGTTATTTGGAACAGGAAAAGGTTTTTCTTCGGAAGAAGCTTCCTTCGGTAGATCCTGTTCCTTCCTTGCACCAGCAGAATTCCCTTGCCCAACTACATCAACCACAACTTCGTCATTGCTTTGAACCACAACCACCTCAACTCTTTCAACTGAGTTTTGAGCAACCACAACCTCTGGGGGTTTTAGAGTTGATTTTTGTATAATAGGGCCTTGGACCTTAGGAATTGTAAGAATGTTAGCATTTCTTAACATCTTTCAATTTTGCACTACATGATCCTACCATGTAGATTAACCTTGCATTCATGAAGCCCAAATTTATATTCTTCCTATGGGATGATGATAGAAGGGTGATTTCCTTTGATGATGGGTTGGGAAGCTGTGAAGAAGGAATATCACAAACCCCTTTCAAAGCTTGAGAAAATGATTTCAACGGCTGAAGTTTCAGAATATCCATAACGGAGGGATCTTGAAATTCATAGTTCTTCGCAAATGATGCTTTGACTTCTGGAAAAAGATCAATCAAATCCAAGGAGTGGCAGCAGATCGGAAATACAAGGAATTAGGGTTTCTCGCCACCGCTCATTTAAAAAATTTATACTCTAATCACCACTATTTTCCTTCTTCCACACCTTGGAATGTCTTGGTAAAGACATGTCTTGCAGTTGTGATAGTTATTTGAAACAATTAAGTTCAATATTTGTGCATTCTCATAAATAAATTAATTTTATATCACAAAATTATATTGAAATGTACATATATAAATACAATAAATTAAAGAAAGCGCTTGGGCTCCAGTGGGTTCACAAAGCTCCTGCTAAGGGCGACATTCAGGGAATACCGAGTTTGATTTCTAGGTGGGAACAATGCTTGCCAGGCCATCCTAACCTTGAGGCCAAAACTGGATTAGTCAATTCACTATGCGGATTGGATACCGGTCGTGAAAATGAAAAAAAAAATACAATAAATTATAATAAAATAAATGTGGTGAATTTAGTTAGATCGTCTTTGTATTAAGTTTCTCTGTTATAGTTGTGGTTGTGATGGTTATTTTAAACATTGTTAAATTTATTACATAATTAAAACACGATTTTATTTGTCTTTAGTAAAAGGAAATGTAATATGGATAATGTTAACATGTGTTTTAAGAGCAATAGTTAATAGTTAAATGTAAGAATTCTTTTTTGAAATTGTGTATTATTTTAATTAAAAATTGATAATTAACTTTTTTATATTTTTCAAAAACAATTTTATTTTTATTTTTATCTGATTTAAGATCACATGTTAGCATTACCATGTAATATTTTATGTAGATTCTTGATATGTTGTAACATAGAAATTTCAGGTGTTTCTACCATTGTATAAATTTTAAATAGCTTAAATTGATATTTCTATCTATTAAATTTAAATGGTAAATATTTATTAAGTGATGGTACAAGAATCAGAAGAAAGGGGAGGGGGAGTTTAATTGAGTTTCTAAGAATGAAGATTTTTAGTGACTCAAAACAAAGAACAAAAGAACTAGGAATAAGAAAAATGAAGGAACAAGCTTTTTAGTTACTTCATAGTAGTAAAATATTAGATAATGGTTTGGTCCCCTTGATTGAGCGAGTAAATCTCCTCTTAAAGGTATGAAACCCAAAAGGTGTCACCTTGGTGGTATCTATCTTGTAGTTCTTGCCAAATCTCATATGCAGTGTCCATCAAAAGGATACTTGTAGTAATCTCTAGTTTGATTGAATTTGTGAGGTAAGCCACTACCATAAAGTTACACTAGTCCCAAGAAAGATAGGTGTGATTAGGGTTTTCAGGAAGATTTAGGGTTCCATTAAGAAAAATTATTTTTTTTTCAAAAACAAAGGGAAACTTTTATGGAACAAGACCATGTATGATAGTTCTGGTTGTTTAGAGGAGGAGAAAGAATGTAAGTTCCATGGTTATCACTCAGATGCATGTATAGGTGTCCAACATATCATTATGGTAGGTACAATTAGGGTTTTGGACAATTTTGTTGAGATTTTCATTTTGGAAAAAGTTTAGGAGAGGTGCAGGTGGTGGCAGTGGAATGTTTTTGATTGTGGGTTCATCGGAGATGCTTGTGATTAGAGAATATGAAGACGACAAGATGAAGTGTTTTATGAATATTGAAAGAAACACGTAAATTGAGAAAATAATTTTGATATTGTTATTGATAAGAGAAAGATGAGGGTAAGGTTGGGGAAATCCAATAATCCACTAAGAAGAGAATATGAGGAGATAAAACAAAAAAAGAATATCAAAGTGTAAGAACAAGATTGGTTCTACATCTGGCCTTAAGTTTTGATGATAACTTTACATGTTATCTTAGAAAATAATTGTGTACACTAATGGTTTCTGTCTAGTGTGTAGGTTTTGCAAAATATGTTTTGACTCTGGCAAGAAGGCGTGTGACGTCATCAGGTTCTGAACTCAACGCTCTGGAAGAATACCTATGGTGTGTTACAAGTAAGTCAAGATTCTGGAATTCTTCTTATGCAACGATTCTAAGGAACATTAGTAAAAGAGCTTCTGATTGTGACTTATGCTAGGAAGCTTTGAAGGCCTTATAAAGCTTTACTTCTGTTGTTCCAAGTTCTAAAGATGTTGAAGACAAGGTTCTGCTGAACATCTTCTGAAGATCTGAAGATATTATTCTAAATACCAAGTGCTAAAGACTCTGAAGGCAAGGTTTCTCTGAACAAGATATGAAGACTCAAAGACTTAGGTTCTGAAGATACAAGGTTCTGATCCTTCTGCAACATGCTTTATCAATATACAAATCAGAAGCCTCTGAAGATATAGAAGACAAATATCAAGATTAAGGTCTTGTGTGTGATGGTGAGCATAAAAGTACAAAGTAATATTTGACCCCTACTGTTGTACCCAAAAATTTTCCCTCCCATATTTCTCAAAACATTTCAAGTGAGATCTTCAAATTGCTCAAGGAAGTCCAAAGGTTGACCAGACAAACCCTCTCCTAAGGCAGTCTACCTCAAATTAGGGTTTCATGTTGCATCAAGATACTTGAGTCCAAGGGATCCCAAATTCTCACCATTGTCCTAATATGTTCTCAAGATCATCCATGTCAAGTTTCAAGCCTTGCAGAGAAAGTTTGCTCAGTCAAATACTTAAAGGCCTGAAAATCGACGGTGCTAGGGCAAAAGTCAACTGTGGTCCACATACAGTTAAACCTCAAGATTTTTGGTAAAAATCCTCATTTTGAAGTATTATTCATCATTTGATCAAGGGTTGATCATGATTCCTCAACGATTTCTCACAATTCATCAAAACCCAAAAGTTGCTAAATTAGGGTTTTGCAGGAAAAGTCAACCCAACTTTGACCAAGCATAACTTTCTCATACTTTATTATAAATGACCCATCCAAATCTCATTTTGAAGAGGATTAATTTCCCTACAATTCATATTCATATCCCAAGTTAAAAATATGCACTCACAAGAAGTTACAAATTTGGACATTATAGGTCATTTTGGAAAGTCAACAAAAACACCTTTTTTGTCAAAGCTTCATACATGAACATGGAAGACTCAATTGAGATGAGACCAAAAGGGTTGTTTATAGGACATCTTAAGCTTTATAAAAAGTCCAAGAACACATCTCTAGGGTCAAAATTGAAAGAGTTATACATTGGTGAAGTTGACCTTTTTTGCAAAATTGCCAAAAGTCAAATATGCCTCAAATTGCAAATTTTGTCAAATGGGCCCAACTTTTTGTGCTTGTATTGAGTTTGTAACATGGTCCACGACCCATGATCCTTCCCACTTGTCTTTATTTTATTTTTTTCATTTATTTTGATTTTTATTTCATTTAAATCAAATTAAATCAAAATAAAATCATGAAAATATCAAAATCATTTAAACCTTGAGATTTTGTGCATATTTCAGGTCCATGAATATCTGGCAATGAGGTCAAATCGTGCAAGGCTTGTTTTTACACAAAAAGATTGGTTTTTGGCTTGTTTTGGAAAGATTTACATGAGAATCAAATCTTGATCAATGATCATTATTAAAGAAGATTTGAAACAAATTTGTAAACCTAATTCACTCAAGGCTACATATAGAACAAATCCAGACCAAAAGCACAAGGGTTAGAGGCGTGAGAAGCTGAGAGAGAACTTGAAAAAACTCAACAAAAGTGGTAATCAGATTTCATAGTTCCAGGCCATCTCAAGCCTTCCCAGTTATCTCATTCGCTTGCTGAGCATTCAAGGAGTCCATCCCAATCATTAGCAAGCGTTTTCGTGCACAACAACTCACTGTAAGTGTCTCACGACATTGGCACTTTCTTGAGATTCAATATCACTATTTTGGTATTTGTAGCATGAATTCTTTATATATTATTGTTCAGTGAAACATTTGTAAGCTATTGGTAATGATTAATTGCATTTTTGCTAACCATACAGAGATCCACCATTGTTAGGGTTTAGGTTTCGTTTTTAGGGGTTTTGATTGTAGGAAAAGTTGGCCCAAAAGAGGGGTACCATGGTGTTCACAAGGCCAAGGTGAACTGGCCTGTAGCATTAGTTTTCATTTATCATGCTTGTAGGTGATTCTAGAAATATGCAGGGGCTGTACCTATAGAAAACGTCTGTAGGTAAAAGTCGTTTTACCTAAAACGATGGACGCTTGGGGAAGATGATGGCGTGGCAGGCAGTGATTCATCCATTTAAATTTCATGCGTTTTTGATATGTTAATTTGTTGTTGCTAATATAATGTTTGTTTACTATTTCCTATACAATAAAGCACGTTGGCTCAGTTGGTCAGTGGGAGAGAGAAAAAGCCAAAGGGCCTGGGTTCGATCCCCAGGTCCCCTTGTTCTTCAATATTATTTTGTTATATGTAATCCCATGCGTAGGCTTCCCATAGATCCACCATATGCCATCAGCTTGCAACCACTGGATCTAAAGCAAATCAAATCCAACGCTTGGCATGTGAGTGTCTACCAAAGGCCTAGTCAAATGTGCAACATGGAATCGGGAAGGTCAACGTGGACCAAGGCTTTTGGGCTCAGAATTTGCTAAGGACACCCCCTCAATTGCCAGCATACCAGGCCCAATTCTCTCTTTTCTTTTTTTATATTTTCTTTATTTAATTTATTTTGTTTAAATTATTTTCTCACAAAGTTAATTTCTTTTTTACAAAAACTCATAAAATTAATTTTCATCAAATTAGAATTTTAGTTTTTTTATTTTATTTTGTCAAATTTAATTTAATTAGTTTATTTAACTTTAGGGCAATTTTAACCTTTTTGTAAATAAATTAAAACAAAGTAGAAAATTAGGTTTCATTTGATTTAATTTTTTGTTGTCTTTTCCTTAAAATAACCAAAATACAAAAATAGGTCAAAATTAATTATTTTCCTTAATTTAAATTAATTAGTAATTAGGTTTGCATTTATTTAATTAAAACCTTTTTTTAAAATAATCAAAAACAACCAAAAAATGATTTTTTTAATTAGGTTTAGATTTTTTCTCGTTCTCGTTTCATCGCGCGTTTATTTATTTTTTGCAATATTAATGTAACTGCTCATGGGATGTAATAGTTTAATTAGGCTTTTCGTTTATTTATCGTTTTACGGGTTTTTGGATATGTAATTAATCCCCCTCCCCGAAGCCTTGTAATAGCGTAGTTTTATTTCTCGCATTTTAATTTTCACAAATATTTAACTATTAGATGTATGATAATAGGGTTGCATGACAAGAATGTATGTTAATTTTAAAATGGTTAGCAAACCCTAAATGTGAAAAGATAATAACTGAAATCAAATCACTCGCACATGCGCACTCCTAGGGTATACTCTCACTTAGGTTGCTTTCGGTAAACGATCATTAAGTATAGAGTGTTTTAGTGGTTGCTCTTTTGTCTAAACAAAGATAAAATGTCCCGTTCGAAAATGTTGCCTCGGAAAGGTTGCCTCAGAAATGTTGCCTCGAATATGATCTTAAGACATTAGGGTTATTACTAAGACGTCCTAACATTGCTTTAGTGATCGTACGTCCCTTTTCGAATTGACCCTTACAACTCCAACGACGGTGCTACCTACTCATTACTAGTGGGATAGCGCTGTCTAAAGGAAACAAGAACATAAACATTTTTTTCTTCGAGTAGGTAGATGCTAGTAGGTACTTGCTCAAATCAAAACTTTTACACCATACACTTTCGAACAAACTTTTCAAACTAAAGTTTTCAAAACAACTTCGTAACACTCTTGAGGACAGAAACAAGGGTTAAAACGAAGTAAAACAAAACTTTTCAAAGCAAGCACACACAAGCAATTTTTAAAATGATGAGCAAGTACCTAAGAGCCCGTAGAAAACTACGGATAGAAAGGGTGCTAATACATTCCCTTTCTATAATCTACCCCCCGTACTCAAAATCTCGAAAAAGGATTTTTTCTGTGCTTTTTTCCTTTCCAGTTGGATAAAACAAAAGTCGATGGCGACTCTTGCTTACCGCGACATTTTGCAAACACAAACGCAACATGAAAACCAACATTTTTCCTAAAACCAGTTCGGTTCTGCCACCGTATCACACCTACTCTAATAGGGTGGCGTCAGGATAAACCTTTTGTACTTGTTATCTACCATTACCATAATGACCTTTGGGAACAAAAAAGACTGTATTTGTGTTTCCTATTCTACCCTCAAAAGGATCTCTTTTTCAGCTATAATCAAGAAGGGGAGATAGGAGAGGAAGACCACAGTTCAAGGGAATCTGATAATGAGACCGACTATAATGAAGAGCAGTACCCTCCGGCCGATAAAAAATACAAACAGCTGGAAGAGCATCTAAGTGCAATGGAAATCCAGAAGGTGTCTAGGTTGGATTTTGAAGAGCTGAGTTTGGTTTCTGGGGTTGTCATCCCGCAGAAGCTCAAGGTTCCGGTATTTGCCAAATATGATGGGATTTCATGTCCCAAGATGCACCTCCAATTTTTTGTGAGGAAGATTCAGCCTTACACTGCTGACAAGGACTTATGGGTCCACTTATTTCAATATAGTCTATCCGGGACTCAACTAGAATGGTTCTACCAGTTGGAAGGGACCAACATTCGTAATTGGGAAGACCTGGCTGCTGCTTTCTACAAGCAGTATCAGTATAATGCAGACCTTGCTCCCACCCGTACACAACTCCAAAGTATGTCTATGGGTTCGAGCGATGGTTTTAAAGACTATGCTCAGAAGTGGAGGGACTTAGCAGGAAGAGTCCAACCCCATTTGTCTGATATGAAATTATTGGATATGTTTTTGGGTACCTTATCTGGACCGTTCTTCAACCATCTGATTGGTAGCTCTTCAGATGGTTTTACTGAGATGATCTTGACAGTAGAAAGAGTGGAAGCTGGGATTATGAGTGGTAAGATCCAAAAGGATGCATCCTCCAGTACAGTAAGGAAGCCATTTTCTGGGAAGAAGGACGTCAGTGCCACTTATAGCCAAAGGATGCAGGACAGAACCGAGTGCCATCCAATGGTAGGGGCTGTTATGATCTCTAAACCTGCACCTACTCAACAACGAAATAATCATCCAAGAGCAGAAACGCTTGCAAGACAATTTACCCGGATAAATATGACTTTATCTCAAGTTTTTCCTCATCTACTGAAGTCTAATCTGGTAACTTTGTGGGAAGCTCCGAAGAATCCCAACACTGCGTCTCCTTGCTATAACCCAAATGCTCGTTATGCTTACCATTCAGAAAGTCTAGGCCACGATACCAACGACTGCTGGGCTTTGAGAAACAAGGTGCAATACCTTATCGAGGCGAAGGGAATTAAATTTGACGCTCCTAAGATTCCCAATGTTATCACTGCTCCTATGCCCAAGCACGGTCGTGGCGTTAATGCTATTGAAGATGATATGTTTGTTACTCCTGTTGAGGAACTTGTTACTCCCCTCATGACCATTAAGTGGAACTTGTTGAAAGCCGATTTATTTCCGAGCTGTGGAGAAGGTTGCCACTTATGTTTATCTCTACCGTCTGGTTATCATTTGTTGAAGGCAGGTGTTCAACGCCTGATGGATGATAGAGAGATTTTGTTTGAGAAGACTCCAGTTCCGATTATTTCTTGTAAGGATGTTTCAATCATAACCATTTTGCCAATCCTCTCAGGGTCTCCACCAAAAAACCCGTCAGGATTACATCTGCTCCGAAGTTGGCTCCTCTGATAATCACCATGCCAAGGCCAATCCCATACTCCTCGAACAAGGTTGTCCCCTAGAACTATGGGGTTGACGTCTACTACCACGACGTCAAGCAAGACCTACTGGCTGTTGAAGACCAAGTTTATGAAAATACTGATCCCGACATTGGCAACATCTTGGGACTAGTAAAATAACAAGAAGTGGAAGAGTGTTCTCCCCTAATATTTCTCCTCCAAAAACCGCTACTAGTCTTGTGATCGTTCCTACGGTTGTTCCTACTTATACTACTACTACAATTCCTGTGATTACCCCAGTTTCCACCCCTATCACCGAGTCGCCCGAGACTCGGGGAAAATAGGCATTGATTGAGCCTATCTAGATGAAGGCGCATTTAGAATCTGTCCCAGAGGCTTCCAAAAAGGAAATGGAAGAAATTTTGAACATAATAAAGAAGAGCGACTACAATATGGTCGAACATTTGGGGAAGACCCCTTCCAGGATTTATATGCTAGCCTTACTGTTGTGCTCTGAAGCTCATGCAAAGGCTTTGGTGAAATTCCTTAAAACTGCCCATGTGCCACAAGAAACCTCCGCTGACCAATTTGAAGATTGTGTGTCCAGTTTGACAGCTGATAATGGTTTGGGTTTTTCTGATGTTGATCTGACACCCAAAGGTAGAAAACACAATGATGCTCTGCATGCCTCTATCAAATATAGCGGCACTACTTTTCCCATTTTCTAGTAGATACTGGTTCATCAATGAACGTGTTGCCCAAGAAGGCTCTGGATAGATTGGACTGCGGAGGTTTGACCTTGAAGCCCAGTAACATTATAGTGAGGGCTTTCGATGGTTTGAAAAGAATGGTGCTCGGGGAGGTGGACATCCCCATCAAAGTTAGTTCTCAGACCTTTGACTCCACCTTATACGTGATGGATATCAAACCATCTTATTCTTATTTGTTGGGTCGCCCTTGGATCCATGGGGCGGGAGCTGTCACGTGCGCACTCTACATCAGATGATGAAATACCCGGTAAAAGGAAAGATTATTATGGTACATGGTGAAGAAGAGTACATGGTAAGCCATTTGAATTCCTTCAAGTATGTTGAAATGGATGGCGAGTTCATCGAGACTCCGTGTCAGAACTTTGAAGAGGTGCCTCAGACTATGGCTGCAACTGAAACTGTCACCAATCTGCCAAAGATCACCAGACCTCCTTTGAAGATGGATTCTCTCAAGGATGCCAAAACAGTTATTGAAGAAGGTGGGTGTACCATCTGGGGCCAACTCCCTGACATTCCACACAAATCTGATAAGTTTGGTTTGGGTTTCTCTTCAGGGGCCCAAAGGGCTGGTCGTCGTGCTCGTGCTGGAGGACCTCCCCTATGTATCAACAATCATGGGGTCAATGCTATAGAGGACAGTAATGGTGACTATGATGTGGATAAATGGATCTTCCCTACTACCAACGGTGGACCCAGTAATTAGACGGCAAAAGACTTTGTACCAATTACTTTTATTCAGAAGTAATTGTCTTTCTTATTTTTGGATATGTAATAAACAATATAAACTTTATGGCCATATGTCTTACCCGCGGCACAATGGTTTATTTGTAAGGGTTATCATGTTTCAATTTCATATGGCATTAATAAAGCATTGGATGTTTTGCATACAAATTTTGCGCTCTCTATTTTTCTTTTATGCTTTGTCAATACAACTATGCTCTTACACACACTCACGTATCAAACTACAGATCCATATCCACTCTGGATCCCATTGATAACAGTTCTGCTATTGCCGGTTATGACTTTGAAAGTCCGATCAACCAAGCCGAGGACGAAGGTGAGGAAGATTGTGAGGTACCCGAAGAACTTGCTAGACTACTACAGCAGAAAGAAAGGGCTATACAACCTCATGAAAAGCCAGATGAGACAATAAACTTGGGCACAGAAGAGGACAGAAAAGAAGTCAAGATAGGTGAAAATTTGGAGCTTAGTGTCAAACAGCGGTCGATACAGATGTTGCATGATTATGTCAAGATATTTTCCTGGTCATATGAAGACATGCCCAGACTGGACACTGATATTATGGTTCATCGTCTTCCAACTAAAGAAGATTGCCCTCCGGTAAAGCAGAAGGTTCATCGTATGCACCCTGAAATGTCAGAGAAGATCAAAGTAGAAGTTATGAAACAATTCAACGCTGGGTTCCTAGTTGTCACCTTTTATCCCTAATGGGTTCCTAACGTAGTCCCATTGCCTAAAAAGGACGACAAGGTGTGGATGTGTGTGGACTACAGATATTTGAACAGGACAAGCCCCAAGATGACTTTCCGCTCCCCCATATTGACGTTCTGGTTGACAAAACTGCACAGCACAAGATATTCTCCTTCATGGACAGTTTCTTTGGTTACAATCAGATCAAGACACCCGAAGACATGGAGAAGATAACCTTCGTCACACAATGGGGCACTTTCTGTTACAAAGTGATGCCGTTTTGGTTGAAAAACGCTAGGGCAACCTATCAGCGGGCCATGGTAGATTTGTTTCATGACATGATTCACCATGAGATAGAGGTCTATGTTGATGACATGATAACTAGGTCCCAAACTGAGGAAGAGCACCATGAACATCTACAAAAACTGTTTGATAGATTGAAGGCGTACAAACTGAGGTTAAATCCGAACAAGTTCACCTTCGGGGTAAGGTCTGGTAAACTTCTAGGCTTCATTGTCAGCGACAAGGGTATTCAGGTAGACCCTGCAGAGGTGAAGGCTATACAAGAGATGTAGGCTCCTCGCACTGAGAAGGAGGTTAGAGGCTTCTTGGGACGCCTAAACTACATTTCCAGATTCATTTCCCATTTAATAGCTACTTGTGAGCCAATATTCAAACTCTTGAAGAAAGATCAAGTGGTAAAATGAAATGACGAATTCCAGACCGCCTTCGAGAGAATCAAGGAATACCTTCAAGAGCCTCCAATTCTGATGCCTCTGATTGAAGGAAGACCTTTGATAATGTACTTAACAGTGTTAGATAATTCAATGGGGTGTGTGTTGGGGCAGCATGATGAGTCCGGTCGAAAAGAGCATGCAATATTCTACCTTAGCAAAAAGTTTACCGACTATGAAACAAGATACTCACAGCTCGAGAAAACTTGATGTGCTTTGGCATGGGCTGCTCTCCGACTGAGACAGTATATGTTGAACCAATCCACTTTGTTGATATCTAAGATGGATCCAATCAAGTACATCTTCGAGAAGCCTTCCCTCTCCGGAAGAATAGCAAGATGGAAAATGATCCTGACCGAATTTGATATCCAATACACGACCCAAAAAGCAATCTAGGGAAGTGTACTAGCTGATCATTTGGCTCACCAGGATGTGGATGACTACAAATCCATGAAATTTGAATTCCCGGATGAGAATATCATGTTAGTAACTAACTATGAAGAACCTGGACCGAATGAAGGACCTGACGAAGGATCTAGATGGACCATGGTTTTTGACGGAGCTTCTAACGCACTCGACCATGGCATCGGTGTTGTAATCATATCTCCCAAGGGCTGTCACACTTCTTTCACTGCCAGATTATGTTTCAACTGTACCAACAATATGGCGGAGTATGAGGCATGCATCGTGGGTCTCAAAGCTACTATTCACCTGAGGATCAAATTCTTGAGTTTTTTCGGGGATTCGACTTTGGTAATAAGTCAAATCAAAGGGGAGTGGGACACAAAGCACCCTAATCTCTTCCCTAAAAAAGAACACATGCTGACATTGCTTCCACACTTTGAAGAGATCACCTTTGAACATTTTCCACTAGAAGAGAATCAGTTAGCAGACGCGCTAGCTACCATGTCATCTTTGTTCAAGGTCATGTGGGACAACGAGGATCCTCGAATCACTATTGAGAGGTTAGATGAACCAGCATACTACTATCAGATTGACACTGAAGAAGTAGCATACAAACCTTGGTTTCATGAAGTGAAAAGGTATCTCGAGGCTCAAGAATATCCTGAGGGGGAGTTTGTCAATGATAAGAAGTTTCTGAGAAGGTTCTCCGAAAAGTTCTTCCTTAGTAATGGAATCCTCTACAAGCGCAACCATGACTCTACTTTACTTCAGTGTGTAAACAAGAGTGAAGCAGAGAGGATTATGGAAGATTTACGTGAAGGTACCTTTGGCACCCACTCTAGTGGACGCACCATGGCTAAAAAGATCCTACGGGTAGGATACTATTGGTCCACTATGGAATCAGACTATTATCAGCATTCTCGAACTTGTCACAAGGGAATGAAGAGTATTAGGTTTATCTTCCTTATAGAAATTTGATTCGTCATAGGAGTTATAACCAATACCATTGGTCCCATTTCTTCTAACACCACAGATCATAGAAGCCATCATGCTTCTACCTATGCTTTTGACCAGGAGCTTCTGGAAAGCTTTGTCATATTTCTAGACAAAATGGGAATGAAGATGTTCTAGAAATTCTTCAAAATCCAGCCCAGGTACCCTCTGGATCTCCATAGCATTGAGACGATCCTCCACCTGTTTGTATTTACCATCAACAGGAGGATACTGTTCTTCGGAATAATTAACCTCTTCTTCTTCTTCAGACTCTGGGTGGTTATTTCCTTCCTTGTTCTTCCCTTCTTGATTATCTCCTTCGCCTGACGAGGTTGAAAAATCTAGAGTTCTTCTGGCTGGCCCTTTGAACCTTCTTCCCAGATTCAAAACACCGACTGGTTTCTTTGCCTTCTTCTTCTTATCTTTGATCATAAGAGCCTTCAATTCTTCTTGTCCTTTATCTAGAGACAAGAACATCTGTTGGAATTGAGTGTTCTGCGCTTGGAGATCCTTTACTGTCTGTTCAATATCCATCTCACTGAAATAAACAGTAGAAAGATAAGGAGAATTGTTGTAAGAAACCTGTTTGTGTTATGATGAATGAAAATGCACATGCAAATGATTTCAAGGAAATTAGAGATTTAAATTTGTTTAGACAAAAAGGAAACACACGTTGTATTAATAAATCCAAGTTCGAGTACATCATGCCTCTTTGGGCTTACAATGGAAGAAATAAAAAAAATCCTAAGACAAAAAGGTTGAATGCATCCTCTTCGATGCGATGTGAGTGTTCAAACTCCGCTCTTCATGAAGCTGCTTGGTGAGTTCTAGAACTTTCTTCTCACTGGCGTAGAATTGGGCTTCGAAAGTGTCTCGTTCTTCCTTTAGCTGAATCCAATCCTTTTGCAAGTCTTCAAGAGAGGTAGGCATGTTGGGATAAAGGACATTATACGGGACATCTACTTCAGCAACATGCTCCATGATAACATGTAGGATGGAGGGGTAAGGCATTACGAGACTCTGAGCACGAGCTCGTACCCACCTAAGGTAAGGCTCAAGGGGAATGGAATTTTTGTCCTAATGTCTTACTATCCACTTTTTTTTACCATCCTCCAAGCTCGTATAAACCTCTGACGGTAGCCTTGATCGTCGCTCTCATAGTCGAACACCACATCTTGGGTGAGCGCATCATGTGGACCATTTCTTCGCGTGTACCCAAAATATTGCAGAGCTAAGCAAGGGTTATAAGTGATACCTCCACTAATTCCAAGCTGAGGTACATTAGGGAATTCCCCACAATGGTCGATGTTAGTAATGTCCTCCAAGGATCGAGAACACCAATGGATATTCGAATGTCTGAGTGACATCAACCTATTGGACCATCTCAAGCCTTGCTCGTTCTTCACAACGGATCGGGGGAGATGCGAAACAAACCACCTAGCCAATATAGGAGTACAACACATGAGGGCTCCTCTTCTCTTCATGGTGCAAGAGTGGAGAGAATGCAAGATAACTCCCAACAAAATAGGCACTGGATTGCGAGATATAAAGATTTTTACAGCATTCACATCTAAAAGTTGGTCAGGATTTGGAAATAGTACCATCCCATAGATGAGAAGAGCCAAGATTTCTTCGAAAGCTTGTAAATCCAGAGTGTTCCAACAGTCTTGAGATTTTTCCAATAGGAACTTGGCTAGGAACCCTTTGACACCACTTCTTGTTTCCTAATTATCCGTGACATTGGATTGTTGCAAGTGCAAAGCTCGGGAAACCTCTTCAGGACTTGAGTCTCTTTCAGTACCATTGAAAGGTAGCTGATTAAGAATAGGAATTTCCAAGAGTTGAGATAATTCTTCCATAGTAGGTACAAGCTGGTAATCGAGGAAGGTAAAGAAATGGTGCAAAGGGTCAAAGAACTGGAAAAGCACCTTAATCACATCTTCATCAAAGCTTGAGGTAACGAAGTTGAGAAGTCGTCCATGTCTTTTGCTGAACAGAGAATTCTCAGGGACCCTTGATGATAACTCCTTGAGCTGAAAAGGTACTCGTACAAGGTTGACTTGGATTGTATTCTTACAAGTGGGAGTCCTGTCCTACAAAACAGAATAAAGATGAATCTCAAAACCCTTGAAATGGTTAGTCTAAAATGTTATGGTATGATGCCATGATGTCATGTACAAGCATATGCACAAGTTAATCAAACAAGTCCTTTGGTTTAGGCTTGCATAAGGTTCATAGGTAAGTACCCTCTTGAAATTTTAGTTGGTTTAACCTGTCCTAGAAAGTAAACGAGTTCTAGGGAATCTCAATATCACTGATCTTTCTTTATCGGGCATTGTTTCAGCGCAAGCCTCTTTATTGGCGACCGAAATATCCCGAAATTTCGATCTCAATGAGCGTAGTATCGAGTATCAATCCACTTCGGACTGCACCCAAGTCGGCTACCTCACAACTTCCTAATGGCCAAGTTGTTCAAGTAAAGGTTCCAAAGTCATTTAGTGCTTCATGACACCACACATCGGCCCCGTATTCTCCTTGACTACTCAAGGGCTACCGGTACTGTAATATGGTGGCAAAACCGACTGTTATACTGGTTTTGCATTTTGTATTCGCAAATATGCGGTAAGCAAGAGTCGCCACCGACTTTTATTTTATCCAACAAAGGAAAGGGTGAAAAGAATAGAAAAGACCTTTTTCAAGAGTTTTTGAGTAAGGGGTAGATTATGGAAAGAGAAGGTGTCAACACCCTTTCCATCCGTGGTTTTCCACTGGCTCTTAGGTACTTTCTCATTTTGAAATCTTCTTTCGTGTTTGTGTGTTTGTGAAAAGTTTGTTTGCTTTATGCTAACTCTTGTATCAGTCCTCAAGATGTTGATAAAGCGTTTTTGTAAAATGTTTTGAAAGTGTAAGGTGAAAAAATGGTTTTTTGAGTAAGTACCTAACATTTATCTACCTACTCAAAAAAAGACGTTATTTTCCTCCTTTCCTTTAGATAGTGCCATCCTACTATTAGTGAGTAGGTAGCCCTATTGTTGGATGTTGAAGGACTATCAAAGGGACATTTGTGGTCACTAAGGCAACTGAGCAAGAAATTTTAGTAATTGTCCTAAAGTTCTAAGATCACTTTATAATTGAAGAACCACTCAAAAGGGTCATCGAGGGACTTGTGATCTCTTGAATTAAAGAACAACCACTAAAGATTCTCACGTTTCGAGAAATGTGACCATTTTCAAAGGCAACCGAAGTGGGAGATACCCTAGGGGTGAGCATGTGCAAGTGTATTGATTTAGTTAATTTATCTTGCGCATTAGGGTTATCTAATCATTTTCTTTTCAGACTTTTTCATGCAATCCTATTAATCTAAGCAGTTAATAATAGTGCGAAAAATTAAAAGGCAGAAATTAAACCTAGCTATTACAGGGCCTCGAGGAGGGGGATACATAATCAAACTTGGGAGTGCAGAAAATAAAAGCAGTAAATAAACCCTAAGTTTAATTATTACAAACTGTGTACAGATACAATCAATTTGAAAAGAATAATAAGCGCGCGAAGAGTGAAAGGAGCGTCTAAAACCTAAAAATGTTTAAAATAAAATCACTTTTTTTGTTTTTATTTATTTATTTATGGAAATATTAAGTTGTAATAATATCCTAGTTAGTTAAATTAAGAAAAAAAAGGAAAGAATTATTAATTATAATTAATTCTAATGAAACTAATATTTTTGGTTTTTTTAAAGAAAAAAGATTTACAATTTATTCCTAATTTCTAGTTAATTTTAATTTAATGAAAAAAGATTGAAGTAATTAAACTAGATTAATTTACAAAATTAATTTTAATTATATAAAAAAAACTCATTTCTATTTTTTGTGATTTTATTAATTTTATGATTAAAATAAATAAAAAATGAATTAAAAAAAACAAAATAATAAAAAAAATAAAAAGAAAAATGGGCCTGATAGCATGAGGCAGTTTGGGGGGTGCAAGCTGCAATTTTGCTAGGCCCAGATTATACAAGCCCAATATCCTGCGTGAGATCCAACGCTGCCAGTCCCTGGGGGTTCACCGTGGGTGCCTAGATCAGGATCAATGATCTGATGCTTGTGATAAATCCAATGATGATGAGATTATAGCCCAGGGTACACTCCTTCAACCTTAGCGTACTAGATCTGCAGGTAAATGATTAAAAAAATCAAAATGCACGACTTGGGTATCGAACCCAGATCCTCCCCTTCATATGCATTCCCTCTTACCACTCAACCATCCTGTTCATTCGTTTATACAAATAAACACAATAATATGTATATGAAATAAGTGGAGTATGCTGAAGTGTGAAAACGTGTGCTGAGGTGGGCCCCTGGGAATTTGAATGAACCAATCATCACCATGTTTTCTGCCACGCAAGGTCTTCACTGGTTAAGCCACCCTAGTCGGTGGCTCTGGTCACCCCCCTCTGATTGCTCAAAAAGCCCAACCTGTGAAATATCACGAAAACGAAAGCAAAAGTGACCCTACCCTCCTAATTTGGGGTCTACGAGTTCAATGGTGATGGACATTTGGCCTGAGAAGGCTTGTATCATCCTATTCGTGCCTTGGCCATTTCAAAGTCCTAACAATGGCAACTCCCTAAATCTGGGCCCAAACCCTTATGCTTCACGTTAGAACAGATCAAAACAATAATATAAACATGAATATGGAACGAAAACTTATTTATATCATATAGTTGCAAGGTTTTGACTCCCTACCTTACCAAAGTTCGGTGACGCGTGGATCTGTAGTTCTAGGGTGATGCACGTCTTGTGGAGGATATGAATGATCTCCTGAGGGCTTCAGAGAATTAATGATGCAATTTGTTTAGCCTGGAAACCGCTGCATCGTGTGGTGTAAACTTTCACTTTTCCTTTGGATTTTTGAACTTTTGCTAGGGCTCTTTTGAAACAGCTGCGCCTCCTCCTCTGTGTTATGACTGGTTATGCATATATATTGAATCCTTTTAGGTCAACAAATGTGGCAAGGATCTTATGCATTCATCACATAATATTTGTTTTGGAATAATATGAAATATTTCCAAAATTGGCCAAATCTTGCACAAATGACTTCCACGCATTTTTTCCAGCTATCCTGAGTTATTTTAGGCCTTAAGAGATTTGGAAATCAAGCCCATGCAATCTTCATATATTTTTTTATCATTTATTTAATTTAAATTATATTTTTAATGATTAAAAATCACAATAAACAAAATAAATGACCAAATAAGGCATAGATAGGCTTAGAGGTCGTGGACCATGTTAGAAACAAGTTTCAAACATAAAAAGGTAGGCTCATTTGGAAAAATCCAAGTTTGTTCATTATTTGCTTCATGCACTTTTCCAAAAATTGGTTAACTTTGGCAATACATATCTCTCTCAACACTAACCCTATGGGGGTGTTCTTATACTTTTTAGAGATCCTAGGATGTCCTCTAAACAACCCTTTTGGTTTCATCTCAATTAGATCTTCCATGTTCATGTAAGGAGCTTTGACCCAAAAGATGTTTTTGTTGACTTTTTGAAAGGACCCATAATGTATAAGCTTACATCTTTCAATTGGGGAATTTCATGAACTTGAGGCTGAAGAGAAGTTGTAGGGAATTGGATTCTCTTCAAAATGAGCTTTGGTGGAAAAATTTATGATAAAGTATGAGAAAGTTATGCCTGGTCAAAATTTGGTTAACTTTTCCTATAGAAACCCTAATTAGCAATTTTTAACTTTTGATGAATTAGGAGCATTTCTTGAGGAATCATGATCAACCCTTCATCAAATGATGGATATCATTTCAAAAATTTTATGTTGACCAAAAATCTTGAAGTTTGACTGTATATAGGCCACAATTGACTTTTGACCTAATACACTTGATTTTCAGGCATTTCAACATTTGACTGAGCAAACATGTAGTGTAAGGCATGAAATTTGGCATGGATAATCTTGGGGACATACTAGGACTATGGAAAACATTTGAGACAATTTTAGCTCACATATCTTTATGAAAATTGAAACCCTAGTTTGAGGAGAATTTGTCTGGTCAATTCTTAGTCACCCTTGAGCAAGTTGGGGACCTCAATGGGCATGCCTTGAGTAACATGGCAGGGAAAATTTTGGGGTACAACAACTGCCCCTGTTCAATCTTCTTGGACCTGAGGATGTAGATTAGATGGTCTGCCTTTCGTGATTTGAAGGTGGAAGATGATTGAACACTAGAGTGCCTAGAAATTTGCACTCGCCTGAAGTGATACTGTTGGTGGATAATATCGGGAATGGGCTTACAGATGCCATTTGGAATATGATGGAGAGTCGTTGGAGATGGGCTTAAAGATGCCATCCATAGAACATGACGGAGAGTCGTCAAAGATGGTCTTAGAGATGCCACCAAAAGTAGATGTTGACTTTATAAGAAGTCTCTTTGTGGGGATTCCTGCTCCTGCTGTCTGAGGAGGAGTCCGCTGGTGAATGTTTTGGGGAAATTGAGTCTAGGAGCTTCGGTTGTCCATTACTCTTCTGGGGAGTTATCTCTTGATTGGAGAGACAAAAGCGAGCTATTATCTGGTCGGGATCCAGGCTTCACAACGACTTGCTGAGGATAATAAGACTGACTGCTATCTGGTCGTATTCCAGGCTTCGCAACGACTTATCGGGGAATATGAAATTAACTTTTATATGGTCGGCTCCAGGCTTTGCAGTAATTGTAGACGTCGAACTGTTATCTGGCCGTATCCATGCTTCAGTATTCTTAACTGGATAAGAATCATAAAATCTTAGTGTCGATTTAACTGAACCAAATAAAGGTCTTGAATTATCTTTAACTAGATAAAGAATTAGAAAATATTAGTGTTGATTTAACTGAACCAGTAGAGGCATTAAATTATCTTCAACTGGATAAGAATCAGAGAAATCTTAGGGTCAATTTGACTGAACCAGTGAAAGTATCCACCGGGAAATGAATCAGAATAAATCATCGGTCATTTTAAATTAAAATAGTAGAGGTATTGAATTATCTTCAACTGGATAAGAATCAGAGAAATCTTAGGGTCGATTTGACTGAACCAGAGAAAGTATCCACCGGAAATGAATCAGAATAAATTGTCGATTTAAAATGAACCGGTAAAGGTATTGAATTATCTTCAACTGGATAATAATCAGAGAAATCTTAGGGTCGATTTGACTGAACCAGAGAAAGCATCCACCAGAAATGAATCATAATAAATCATTGGTCGATTTAAACTGAACCAGTAGAGTTCTTGAAAATTATTTTTCTGAATAAAATGCTGGAATAGCCTTTCGTCAGAGTTAGCTTTTGAAAAGACTGTCAGGTCATATAAGTAGTTTGTGATGTTTGTTGATTGATCTTTCCTTAAAATTTAAAGAGTTAGTCGTATGCAATGTCATGATGTATGAAATGCATCATGTAATGATGTTCTCAAAATAAATGAGATTGTGCTGTCTGCAATATGTATGCGCATGCCATGATGTGTGGATATGAAATGCTGTTGCAAAATTTCCTAGTCTGGGAAAATAAATCCCTGACTACTTGCTGGAGAGTACTGGGAAGTTGACTCACGGACTGTTGTTTGGTAGATGAGGAAAGTTATTCTTCTATTTCCGCTGGAGATGATGAATGAAGATTATTTTCCAGGGATTTCCTCTTTCTGTTTGAGGGTACTCTGTCGGGGATCTTTGAATTTTGCTTGAGAATGTTCCTCCGGGGAGACGATGCTCTGTTGGAAGATCTTACCAATGTAGAGGAATAAACTCTTTTGGGGGGATGAACTTCCGCAACTAGGGAAATAAAATCTACCGGGGGTGGGGCTTTATAAACTGTTTGAGATTATAAGACTTAGCTGGAAACAAGGACTTTAGTTCTCTGAGGGAACTTTGTTGGAGTAGGTAATTCCTGTTTGGGGAAGAAGAGATGAAAACTTTGGTTGTTTTCACTCTGCGGGGAACATAAACATCACTAGGACATATGTTGAGGTTGTAGCAGTGACTTTGTAGTAGGATGTCTCTGCCTTTGTACCTACTGGAGAACATAAATGTGGGGACTACAAATGGCTTTTTGGACTTTGTCCTATTTCTTAAAGTCATTAGAAACTGTCTTTCTGTTTTTTATGCAAGTATTTGTAAATAGTAACCATATTCAAATGCATATGTTCAAAATAATCACTGGACGTTTTTTTTTTTGCAAAACAAAACAGAAAAAATGAAAATCTTTGTACTTTCAAAGAAATGATTTATATTGATTTTGAAGTTTTCCTACAAATAGGTGTTTTTTTTGTACAAAGAGACTGACATTCTAGTAGGAGAATGCCGTTGTGAAAGTCAAAACTATACAAAATAGTGTACAAAGAGAAAACAACTATGTATAATAATCCCATTGAGTTTCAATTCTTCTATTGCCCTTATGTCCTTGAGCGTCTCATCACTTTGCTACTTGTCCCGAGTTGACTGGATTGATTGGTACTATTTGAGCTTGATAGTTGATACTGAAGTCTGGTTTCAAGGTGATCCAATGGGACATAGTTATACGCTTTAAATCCCTAACTTTTTCCTGGACCACCCTTTCGGGTTTTCAGTCCATCGAGATACCCTTTTTTGCCCAAGTTGCCTTTTCAGGTTTTCGACTTGTCGAGTGTACAAATTCTTTTGTATTTATCCCTAATTTTTTCCCGAACCCTTTTGGTTCGCCGGGATGCCCTTATTTTTTCCTAGGCCAGTAAACCTAGCAGGTCTTTTTTTCATGCGTAGTATTTTTTAACTATGTCCGCATTCACAAGGTGAGGAAGGTCGTCACCGTCCATAGTTGTCAAGATCATGGCTCCACTAAAAAATATGTTCTTGATCACAAATGGCCCTTCGTATGTGGGAGTCCATTTGCCCGTGGGATCACCTTGCGGAAGAATGATGCGCTTTATTACCAAATCACCAACTTGATATACCTACCGTCTGACCTTCTTGTTAAAAGCCTTGATCATACGCTTCTGGTACATCTGACCATGACAAACAGCCGCGAGCCTTTTTTCATCAACCAGGTTCAATTGGTCAAGTCGGGTCTGGATCCATTCATCTTCGTTCAAGCCTGCATACTTTATAATTCTCAAAGAAGGGATTTGGACTTCAATAGGTAGGACAACCTCCATACCATACACCAGAGAGAAAGGTGTTTCTCCTGTTGACGTACGTGCTGAGGTGCGGTAACCATGAAGAGCAAATGGTAACATCTCATGCCAGTCTTTGTATGTCACTGTCATCTTCTAGATGATCTTCTTAATATTATTATTAGCACCCTCCATAGCGCCATTCATCTTTGGCCGGTAAGGAGAAGAGTTATGATGACGAATCTTGAATTGCTTACAAAGCTTGGTGATCATAGTCTTATTGAGATTTGTACCATTATCTGTAATGATTCTTTCAGGGATACCATACTGACAAATAAGGTTATGCTTGATAAACCGTGCCACAACATTCTTGGTAACAGAAGAAAATGAGGTAGCCTCAACCCACTTTGTGAAGTAATCAATGGAAACCAGGATGAAGCGATACCCGTTTGAAGCGGTAGGTCTGATTTCTCCGATCATGTCAATGCCCCACATTGCAAAGGGCCAAGAAGCAGTCAAGACATTCAGGGGAATTGGAGGCACGTGTACTTTATCAACGTAGATCTGGAATTTGTGACAAGTGTGTGAATGCTGATAACAATTTGCTTCCATAGTGGGCCAATAGTATCTTTCCTGTAGGATATTTTTAGCCATGGTGTGTACACTAGAATGAGTGCCAAAAATACCTTCATGTAAATATGCCATAATCCTCTCTGCTTCGCTCTTGTCTACACACCGAAGTAAAGTAGAGTCGTGGTTCCACTTGTAGAGGATTCCATTACTGAGGAAGAAATTTGCAGAGAACCTTCTCAAAAACTTCTTATCATTGACAGATTCCGCCTCAAGATATTCTTGAGCTTCGAGATACCTTTTCACTTCGTGGAACCAAGGTTTGTCTGTTACCCCTTCCATATCTATCTCATAACAGTAAGCTGATTCATCCAATCTCTCAATAGTGATATGAGGAGCCTCATTGTCCCATCTGACGTTGAACATGGATGACATAGTAGCTAGCATGTTCAGTAACTGATTCTCTTCTCGTGGAAAATGTTCAAAGGTGACTTCTTCGAAGTGTGGGAGTAATGTCATCACATGTTCTTTGTAGGGGATGATATTAGGGTGCTTCGTGTCCCACTCTCCTTTGGTTTGAATTACTACCAAGGCCGAATATCTGAAAACACTTAAGAACTTGATCCTCAGGTTAATAGCAGCTTTGAGACCCATGATGCATGCCTCATACTTAACCATATTGTTGGTACAGTTGAAACATAGTCTGGCAGTGAAAGGAGTATGACAGCCCTCGGGAGATATGATTACAACACCAATGCCATTTCCAAGTGCATTAGAAGCTCCATCAAAAACCATAGTCCATCGGGATCTTTCTCAGGTCCTTCATCTGGTTCAGGTTCTTCACAATCATTCACTAACATGATATTCTCATCCGGGAATTCAAAGTTCATGGATTGGTATTCGTCCACAGCCTGATGAGCCAAATGATCAGCTAATACATTTCCCTTGATTTCTTTCTCGGTTGTGTATTGAATGTCGTATTCGGTCAGGATCATTTGCCATCTTGATATTCTTCTAGAGAGAGTGGGCTTCCCAAAGATGTACTTGATAGGATCCATCTTAGATATCAATAAAGTAGTGTGGGTCAACATATACTGTCTCAGTCGTCGAGCAGCCCATGCCAAAGCGCAACAAGTTTTCTCGAGCAGTGAGTATCTTGTTTCATAGTCGGTAAACTTTTTGCTAAGGTAGTATATTGCATGCTCTTTTCGACCGGACTCGTCATGCTGCCCCAGTACACACCCCATTGAATTATCTAACATTGTTAAGTACATTATCAAAGGTCTTCCTTCAACCGGAGGCATCATAATTGGAGGCTCTTGTAGGTATTCCTTGATTCTGTCAAAGGAAGTCTGGAATTCTTCATTCCACTTTACCACTTGATCTTTCTTCAGGAGTTTGAAGATTGGCTCACAAATAGCAGTTAGATGGGAAATGAACCTAGGAATGTAGTTTAGGTGTCCCAAGAAGCCTCTAACTTCCTTCTCAGTGCGAGGATCCGGCATCTCTTGTATATCTTTTACCTTTGCAGGGTCTACCTGAATACCCTTGTCACTGACAATGAAACCTAGGAGTTTACCAGACCTTACCCCAAAGGTGCACTTGTTCAGATTTAGCCTCAACTTGTATGTCTTCAGTCTATCAAACAGATTTTGCAAGTGGTCAAGGTGCTCTTCTTCCGTTTGAGATCTGGATATCATGTCGTCAACATAGGCCTCTATTTCATGGTGAATCATATAATGGAACAAAGATACCATATCTCCCTGATAGGTTGCCCCGACGTTCTTCAACCCAAATGGCATCACTTTGTAACAGAAAGTGCCCCATTGTGTGACAATGGTTGTCTTCTCCATGTCTTTGGGTGCCATCTTGATCTGATTATAACCAGAGAAACCATCCATGAAGGAAAATATCTTATGTTGTGCGGTGTTGTCAACCAGAATGTCAATGTGGGGAAGCGGGAAGTCATCCTTGGGGCTTTCCCTGTTCAAATTTTTGTAGTCCATACACATTCGTACTTTACATTCCTTTTTAGGCACCAGAACTACGTTAGCAACCCATTGTGGGTAGGAGGTGACAACTAAGAACTCAGTGTTGAAATGTTCCATACCTTCTGCTTTGATCTTCTCTGACATTTCAGGGCGCGTACGACGAACCTTCTATTTTATTGGAGGGCAGTCCTCCTTTGTCGGTAGGCGATGAACCACAATATCGGTGTCAAGTCCTGGCATTTCTTCATATGACCAGGAAAAGATCTCGACATAATCATGCAATATCTGAATTAATCGTTGTTTGACACTAAGCTTCAAATTTGCACCTATCTTGACTTCTTTTCTGTCCTCTTCTGTACCCAGATTCACTGTCTCAACTGGCTCTTCATGAGGCTGTATAGCCCTTTCTTCCTGTTGTAATAGTCTGGCAAGTTCTCCTGGTACCTCACAATCTTCATCACCTTCGTCCTGGGCATGGTTGATCAGATTTTCAAAGTCATAACTGGAAATAGCAGAACCGTTATCAATGGGATCCATAGTGGATATGGATCTGCAGTTTGATGCGTGAGTGTGTGTAAGATCATAGCTGCATTGATAAAATAAATCAGAAAAGAAAGACAGAGACCGCAAAATTTGTATGCAAAAAAATACAATGCTTTATTAATGACATATGATATTGAAACATGATAACCCTCACAAATAAACCATTGTGGCCTGGGTAAGACACATGTCCATAGAGTTTATATTGTTCATTTATTACATATCTAGAAAAACAAAAAGATAATTACTTCTGAATAAAAGTAATCGACACAAAGTCTTTAGCTATCCAGTTACTGGGTCCACCGTTGGTAGTAGGGAAGATCCAGTTGTCCATGTCATAGTCACCATCATTGTCTTCTAAAGAGTTGATTCCATGATTGCTAATGCATAGGGGAGGTCCTCCAGTGCGAGCACGACGAATAACCCTTTGAGCCCCTTAATAGAAACCAAAACCAAACTTATCAGATTTGTATGGAATATCAGGGAGTTGGCCCCAAATGGTACACCCACCTTCTTAAATTACTGCTTTGGCATCCTTGAGAGAAGCCATTTTCAAGGGAGGTCTGGTGATCTTTGGTATACTGGTATCAGTCTCAGTTACAGCCATGGTCTGAGGCACCTCTTCAAAGTTCTGACAAGGGGTCTCAATGAATTCCCCATCCATTTCCACATACCTGAAAGAGTTCAGGTGGCTTACCATGTACTCCTCCTCACCACGTACTATGACAATATTTCCCCTCACTGGGTACTTCAACATCTGATGCAGATTGGAAGTAATAGCTCCAGCCCCATGGATCCAAGGGCGTCCCAAAAAACAGGAGTAAGATGGTCGGATGTCCATCACGTAGAAGGTGGAGTCAAAGGTATGATGACCAACTTTGATAGGGATGTCCACCTCCTCGTGCACCATTATTTTCGAACCATCGAAAGCCTTCACCACAATGTTGTTGGGCTTCATAGTTAAACCTTCGTAGTCTAATCTGTCAAGAGCCTTCTTGGGAAGAACATTTAGCAATGAACCAGTATCTACTAAAACATGGGCCAAAGTGGTGCCCCTGCATTCAATGGAGATATGCAGCCCATCATTTTGTTTTCTTCCTCTGGGTGTCAAATCAGCATCAGAAAAACCCAGTCCATTATCAACGGTCAAACTAGCCACATAATCTTCAAATTGATCAGCGGAGGTTTCCTGCGACACATGAGCAGTTTTGAGGAATTTTACCAAAGCCTTTGCATGAGCTTCAGAGCATAATAGTAGGGCCAACATTGAAATCTTGGAAGAGTTTTCCCCAGCTGTTCGACCACATTGTAGTCGCTCTTTTTAATTATCTTAAATATTTCTTCCATTTCTTTCTTAGAAACCTCCAGAATCGATTTTGAATGCGCCTTCGTTTGGACAGGCTCAACCAATATCTCTTTGTCCCGAGTCTCGGCTGACTCGATGACAGGGTTGGAAACAGGGGTAATCACAGGATTTGTAGTGGTATTATTAGCAGGAACAACGGTAGGAATAATCAAAAGAATAGTAACGGCTTTAGGAGGAGAAATATCGGGTGAGAACACTCTTCTGCTTCTTGTTATTTTACTGGTACCAACGATATTGCCGACGTCGGGATCAGTATTTCCAGAAAATTTATCTTCAGTAGCCAACAGGTCTTGCTTGACGCCATGGTAATAGACTTCATCCCCATAATTCCAGGGAACAACTTTGTCCGAGGAATATGGTATTGGCCCTGGCATAGTGATGATCAGGGGAGCCAACTTTGGAGCAGATGTAATCCTAACGGGTCTTTTGGTGGAGACCCTGGGAGGATTGGAGGAAATGGTTATAATCGAAACATCTTTACAGGAAACAGTTATGATGGGAGTCTTCTCAAATAGATTCTCTTTATCATCCATCAGGAACTGAACACCCGCTTTCAACAAATAGAAACCAGTTGCTAGAGATAAACATAAGTGGCAATCTTCACCACAGCCCAAAAATAAACCAACTTGCAACAAATTCCACTTAATAGTCATGAGAGGAGTAACAAGTTCCTCAACATAAGTAACAAATGTATCATTGTCAACAACATTAACACCACAAACGTGCTTAGGAATGGGAGCAGTCATAACATTATGAATTTCTGAAGCATCAAATTCAATCTCCTTTGCCTCGATCAAATCCTGCACCTTATTCTTTAAAGCCCAATAATCGTTTGTATCATGGCATGGACTTTCAAAATGGTAAGCACACCGAGCCTTTGGATTATAGTGAGGAGATGCAGTGTTAGGATTTTCGGGAGCTTCCCTCAAATTTACCAGATTGGATTTCAGTAAGTGAGGCAAAACTTGAGACAGAGTCACATTAATCCGGGTAAACTGTCTCATAGGCCTTTCTGCTCTAGGCTGATTGTTCCGCTATTGAGTAGCTGTAGGATTGGATATCATTATAGTCCCTACCATTGGACGGTGTTCGGTTCTGCCCTGATTTCTTTGACTGTAAGTAGCACTTACCTCTTTCTTTCCCACGAAAGGTCACTTTCCTTCAATTGAAGAGGCATCTTTCTGAATCTTTCCACTTCTAATACCAGCTTCCACTCTTTCTCCAGTTAGGATCTGCTCAGTAAAACCAGCTGACGAGCTTCCAATCAGATGGTTGAAAAATGGACCTGATATAGTACCCAAGAACATATCCACCGACTCCCTATCAGACAGAGGGGGTTGGACTCTTCCTTCTAGGTCTCTCCACTTCTGGGCATAGTCTTTAAAACCTTTGCTTGAACCCATGGACATACTTTAGAGTTGTGTGCGAGTTGGAGCAAGATCTGCATTATATTGGTACTGCTTATAGAAAGTAGAAGACAAGTCTTCCCAGTTACGGATATTGGTTCCCTCCAGCTGATAGAACCATTCAAGCTGAGTCCCTGATAGACTGTCTTGGAAGAAGTGGACCCATAAATCCCTGTCAGCGGTGTGAGGCTGAATCTTTCTTACATAAGATCCGAGATTCATCTTGGGACACGAGACCCCATCATACTTAGCAAACACGGGAACCTTAAACTTTTGTGGGATGACAACCCCAGAAACCAAGCCTAACTCTTCAAAATACAGCCTAGGTACCTTCTGGATCTCCATTGCGTTCTGACGATCCTTCAGCTGTTTGTATTTATCATCAGGAGGAGGATACTGCTCCTCATTATAGTCATATTCATTATCAGATTCCTTTGGGATGAGGTCTTCTTCACTCGTATCCTCTTCTTGATTGTCTCCTTCTTTGCATGAAGTTACCAATTTTGAAGCTCGCCGCACTGGTCCTCTGATCCTTCTTTCCAAATTCACTACACCAGCTGGTTTCTTTGGCTTCTTCTTTTTGTCTTTCAGTATGAGGGCTTTCAGATCTTCTTGCCCTTTAGATAGAGCCACGATCATTTGTTGGAACTAGGCGTTTTGCACTTGGAGATCCTTGATGTTTTGTTCAAGAGCCATTTCTTTACTTGCTAAAATAAACAACAAAGAAGATAAGAACCCTGCTTTAAGACCTGCTTATGCAATGAGATGTATGATATGCTTATGCAATGTTTTCAAGGACCTTATTGGATTTAAGTTCTTTTAAACAAAACAAGAAACAAATCTCTTTATTAGTAAGTTTTTAAAGGAACAAAAGATTACACAGGGATAAACATTGAAAGGAAATTCTAAACTCCTAAGTCTCCCATGGGCGCTTCCTCTTGGTGTTGAGGTAGGTGTTGAGGTTCCTTTCTTCGTGAAGCTGCCTTGTTAATTCCAGCACCTTCTTCTCACTTGCATAGAATTGAGCCTCAAAAGTATCCCGTTCTTCCTTGAGCTGGATCCAAGACTTTTGAAGCTCTTCGAAGTTGGTTGGCATATCAGGATGGAGAATAATGCGTGACTCACCCCCTTGAACAACAGGTTCCAAGATCACCGGTAAGATGGCATCGTATGGAATCATAATACTTTGGGCTCGAGCTCGCACCCATTTGAGGTAAGGTTCCAAAGGGATGGAGTTCTTGCACCCCAAAGTCTTACTATTAGTCTTCTTAATAATGCCCCAAGCACGGATGAACCTCTGACGATAATTTTGCAAATCATATGAGTAGTTAAACACAATACCCTGGATGAGCATATCAGATGGACCATCTCTCCGCGCATAACCAAACTGGCGCAATGCTAAAGAAGGATTGTAGGTGATTCCTCCTCCAATGCCCAAGAGTGGCACATTAGGGAATTCTCCGTAGCGATCAATAAAAGAGATGTCTTTTTGAGAGTGAGGACACCAATGGATGTCAGAGTGAGAGAGAGACATTAATCTTTGACTCCATCTTAAGCCTAAATCATTTTGCATTGTTGACTGAGGAAGGTGTGAAATAAACCACCTATATAGCAGATGGGTGCAACACATGAGAGTTTCTGCGACCTAAATTCATATCCTACAAAACAGCAAAGAGGAAAATCCAACAGGTCTTTGAAATGGTTAGTATATATGAATGTCATTATGTTTATGATGTCATGATTATACTTAAATCACAAATAAACACAAACAAATTACACAATAGGCCTTAGGTTTAAAGGCTTGCATGAGATTTTAAGCTAAGTACCCTCTTGAATGTTCAGTTGGCTCAACCTGTCCTATTAATAGTAACCGGGTACTAAGGAGTCTCAATATCATTGAAATTACCCTGAGGATTTGTTTCAGATCACGCACTGAAGTATTATAGTAATAAAATCCCGAAAGTCTAGTCTCGATGAGTGTAGTATCGAGTATCAACCAATCTTCGGTCGGAACCAAAGCCGGTTATCTCACTACTTACTAATGGCTAGTGTAGCAACTGGTTTTTTAATCAAGAGTCGCCACTATTAGTTTTTATCCTAGGGAAGGGAACCTAACAGAAAACCCTAATTCACGGACAAAGATTCTAGGTTTCGGACTCAATTGGACAAAAGGAAGGTGTTAGGCACCTTTCATCCACCTTGTTCACAAGGATATTAAGCTCTAGGTTTAGATTTGGGATAAATAGGGTTTTAAGTTTTAATTAGCAGAACTCACCACGATTATAGATCGCGTGCCTACGTCTCATCTTATGAGGAATCAGAGTCTCAATTCATAGTTCGTATGGGTTGGTGTTTTTTAGGGGTTTGCAAATATATTTTGAATCACTTCGCACTCGGTCAGGAGTAGTGATTGCGGAGATTTTGACTGAGTGCGTAGTAAGCCAAAACTAGTTTGAAACTCTTTTGCAAAAAAGACTGTTAATTAGCTTATTTTTATTGCGAAAAATAGTTTGAGATTTTTTTTGTGTTTTTTAATTATATTAGTTGCGAAAATCTTGATTAATGCATGATTAAAAAAAGATTTAATACAATATATGAGAAAATAATATATACAATTTTAACATGAAAATAATTTATTTGACCATATAACACTATTTAATAATAAATATATTAATAATAATATTTTCATAGAAGGGAATTATACATAATAAGTTATACTTATAATAAGTAAAAATTACTTAACTACAACAATTTATAATAATAATATAAAAAAAATAATAATAGAAAAATATGATAATAAAATTAATAGTAATAATAATAATAATTATAAATGAAAAAAGAAATAAATAATTAATAAAGTATAGTATAAAAAATAATATAAAAGTAATAATAAAAAATAATAATAATTTTAAGTAAATTTGGGGGGTGTAATTTCTAGTTGACTAGTAAATAAAAGGGGGGTGCTAATAGAGGCTGAGTTAGGCCCATTATTCATTCCGAATAGGGGGTGTAAATTATTTGGCAACTTAGTAAACAGAGGAACAAGGGTGTGCATAGCGCAGGGCTTGGCCCACAGGAGAATTGAAGGAGGGTCAGGGTAATCCTGTATAGCAAGGCGTATGGGAGCTATCATGAAACTTGGCCTAACAGTCGTTTGATCGACATCATGCAGATGATAAGCGAAAGACCACAATTGTTATTGTGGGCGCACGGACATGGGATGGGAACGAATAACATAATTTATTTTTACTCATTTTTCATTTTCAATTTTCATTCTTTACAGTGTTTATAGTAATACTCTCGCTCTCTATCACCCCACCTTCTTCCTCTCTCGCTACCCCAAACCTTTTCTCCTTCACCTTCTTTTAACAAACCTCACCCAAAAACGGCGGCGGCGTATCAACCCACCTCCTTCTACACCACGACTCAAACGGTAAAACCCCAAATCAAATAGTCTAGAGCAAAAGAAAGTTGAGTTCAAATACCCCTTTATGATTCCAGATTCCAGATTTCTGTTTGATTTGTTCTTGATCAGTCCTTTCTCTTTTTTGTAGGTTACGGAAAAGTGGTGACAAGCTTGAGGTGGTGGTAATAGAGTGACGGAGCAAGGGAGGCGACGATGATGGCTATTTCAACGGCTAGAAATTAGGGTTTCCAATCCGGAAACACTAATCACTTCTTCTTTCAACGTCAAGGCCTCGGTTCAATTTCCTTCTTTCTTGTTTTTCTGTCTTTGTAAAACCCCACTGTTTTTCTGTCTCTGTCAACCCTTCCGCCTTGTTCTTGTTCTGTCAAAAGGTCGTCTTCCCTGTTTTTTGTAAATGATCTCCCCTCTTGTATCTTTTATGCTTATTTATAGTTTTCTGTTAGGTTTTTTTTAGTTTTTCAGTTACAAATTGTTTTTGTTTTGGGATTTAGTGAAATTAGGGATTATAATTGATTCTATGTTATAATTGATTCTATGTTAGATTGTAATTTTTCAACACAAGAATTTCCCAATAAACAGAAATTAATGGTTTATGAAAAGTCTAACAACAATAAAAAAATACACCACGTTTTATGTAATTTATTATATATTTTTGAATTAAGATGATAGCGGCAAGCAATTTTATTGATAATGTTTATTTTTTTATTGCAAATGAGATCACAAAAATCCCAGGAAGACCAATGGGCCAACTTGCAAAACCTTACTGGGCCTATTATTTGTAACTTCACCCCCTATTTTTTTACTAAAATCAACTTAACCTAAATAAGCTTATACAATTTAAACTCGAGCGGCCTTAATTTAATTTCAACCTCCCTTTTACTAATGACTATTTAATAATCTAGAATTTTACAGTTACTCTATTAATTTTCATTTACAAATCGCATGGGCCAATGGCAAACATGCCTCGCGAATGGATTCACGGACAAGCGAGTCTTTCTGATTTAGAAATCCCCATTTTCCTGAATTAAAAATACACCCCCTAGCCAGACAAAGACGGACCATCAGATACTGCTGTATCGTCTTAAGTGTTTTATATATTTCAATCTCAAAAAATATAATCGTCGCGGTAGGACAAATTTAGGGTACGACAGTTGCCCATATTCAATTATCTTTCAATCAAATAGCATGAGAAAACTCGAGTCTTGCGTATTCTGATTGAAAGTTTATTGAATACTTGAAGTATCCCAAACTTTGTCCGATAAACATAAGGTTATACTGATGTAGCATACCCTTATAAGTCTCAAGGAAGTAGGCAAAGTTGATGCTATATCGCTTGCCCAGATTTGATAACGAAGCGGATAGCGCAATTCTGTATGTCTTGGCTTGTTCACCTATTTGGAGGATGAGTATAGCAATGATTGATGATACATGGCTGCTTGAAGACTGAGGCCATGGATTATGTTCGTGAATCACTGCATGACGTCTGATGCGACAAGCTAGGTCTTGTGTTTTGGAGCATCACTGCATGAGGCGATGGGCTAGAGTCTTGGGATAAAGAAACACATTGCTGCATGAAGTCTGATGCAATGGGTTAAAGTTTTTATTTTCTTTTGAGCATCGCAACATGAAGTCTGAGACGATGATCGGTGTTTATGGAATAAAGGAAGGTATTGCTGATTGAAGCCTGATGCATTGGGTTACAGTTTTGTAAATCGCTGCGTGAAGTCTGAGACGATAAGCTAGATTTGGTTTTCGGACATTGCTGCATGAAGTCTGAGGCGATGGTTTATGTTACGGAGTATACATTGCTGCATGAAGTCTAAGGAAATGAGTTTGGTTCTCAAATCGTTGCATGAAGTCTGATGTGATAAGCTCGATTTTGTGGAATGAAGGAAACCCATTGCAGCATGAAGACTAAGGAAATGGGTCAGGTTCGCAAATCACTACGTGAAGTCTGATGTGATAAGCTAAAATTTGTTTTCGAACATCACTGCATAAAGTATGAGGCAATGATCTGCGTCACAGAGTAAAGAGATATACATTGCTGCATGAAGTCTGAGGCAATGAGTTTGGTTCGCGAATCACTGCGTGAAGTTTGATGTTATAGCTAAATTTGGTTTTCGAACATCGCTGCATGAAGTCTGAGACAATGGTCTGGAGTTTGGAACACATTGCTGCATGAAGTCTGAGGCAATGATCTGTGTCACATAACAAGGGAACGCACTCCTGCATGAAGATTGTGGCAATGGGTTAGGTTTGCAAATCACTGCGTGAAGTCTGATGTGATAAGCTAAATTTGTTGTTTTGAACATCATTGCATGAAGTCTGAGACGATGATCTATGTCGCAGAATAAGAAATACATTGCTGCATGAAGTCTGAGGCAATGGTATAGGTTTGCAAATCACTGTGTGAAGTCTGATGTGATAAGCTAAATGTGTTGTTTTGAACATCGTTGCATGAAGTTTGAGACGATGATCTGGAACTTAGCGAAACATATTGCTGCATGAAGTCTGAGGTAACATGTTAGGTCCGTGAATCACTGTGTGAAGTCTTATGTGATAAGCTAAATTTATTGTCTCGAACATCGCTGCATGAAGTCTGAGACGATGGTCTGGAGTTTGGAACACATTGCTACATGAAGTCTGAGGCAATGGGTTAAGTTCGCAAATCACTGCGTGAAGTCTGATGTGATAAGCTAGGTTTTGTTTTCGAGCATCGCTGCATAAAGTCTGAGGCGATGATCTAGGTTTTGCAAAAACATTGCGGCTTAGAGGCAATGTAATGAGTTTGGAGAATGCATTACGGCTTAGAGGCAACGTGTTGGCTTGGATAATACATTGCGGCTTAGAGGTAGTGTGTTGGGTTTTGAGGATACATTGCGTCTTAGAGGCAATGTAATGGGTCTTTGAGAATATGTTGCAGCTTAGAGGAAACATACGGAGTTTTGAGAATACGTTGCGGCTTAGAGGCAACGTACAAAGTGTTGAGGATACATTGCGGCTTAGAGGCAACATATTGAGTTTTGAGGATACATTGTGGCTTAGAGGCAATGTGTTGGGCTTGGATAATACATTGCGGCTTAGAGGCAATGTAATAGGACTAGTAAGGAACTCATCACTGTGGGAAGACTTAGGTGATGGGCTGAATGTGTCACGGCATGAAGACTAAGGTGACGGGTTGAATCATAGGAGAAGTATTGCGTTGGTTGACTCTTAGATAGTTAAATCGAGGGTGAAATTATTTGTTTGTTTTCTAGGTGATACATGTGTATGCACGCGTATTGAATGTTGTATGTATGCGAAATGTATGATGTTTGACATTGATATGGAATCCTGACTATATGCGTATGGTATGTAGGAATGCATAGTGTATGTATGCTTGAGATATGCAAAATGTGTATATGTATGAAATGTGTGTAAGATGCCCATATGCCTTGAAATGTTATGAAGTTTATTTCTGGCACTCTCTCCTTTAAACCATTGGCTCAGAGTTACTAACTCCTGGCGTTGTATATTGTGTCGTCATAGTATTGTTGAACTTGAACACAGTGGACAATGTTAGCAAAATTTAAGCATTGATTTTGTATTGCGGGCACAGACATAGATGTAGACGTAGATAATGGCCTATGTGTAGATTTATATGTTGTAAGCGCATGTGTAGACGTATGTATTGCCATATGTATGGTCTCTGTAAGCGTAGGTGTAAGCGTAGATGTAGGTAAACTCGTATGTTATGGGCGCAAGCGTAAGCGTAGACGTACATAGATTCGTAGGCACAAGCGTAAGCATAGACGTATGTAGATTCATATGTCGTAGGCGCAGGCGTAAGCGCAGACGTATGTAGATTCGTATGTCGTAGGCGCAAGCGTAAGCGTAGACATATGTAGAATTGGTAGGAGTACACATGTGTGTGGACGCATGTGCGGATGTGGACTTCGTGTTTCAAGTGTAGGTATAGGTGATGACATGGATGTAAGCTTTGTGTGCGGACACGTATATGTAGGCATAGACTTGGTATTATTGAGTGCAAGCATAGGCGCATATGTACGTGTGGGCGTAGACTTTTTGCATCGTGAGTGTAGATATGCATAGATACAGGCGTAGACATGTGTATAGATTTGCAAGACGTAGGAGTAGCCATGTGCGTGGACGTAGACGTGGATTTTCTTTTGATATTTTTCTAACAATAATGTTTTTTTGATGTTTTGTCAAATGCTTTTATGTTGTTAATCCCCCAAAATGATTTCAAGACAATATTCACGAGTAATAATCGTAGTATTTTGTAAACAAGTCTGAGAAAATAAAAATGAAATTTGAAAAATGCGAAGAAAGCCAGTGTTTTATTATTATGCCTCTGAGTAGGCGAGAGTATAAGATGCAATTCCTAGAAAGAGGTAATTTCAGAAAGTTTTACAACTGTAAATGACAATGAAAAATGATAATTGCTACTACTATTCCCCGATATCCTTTTAATGATCTTATCTCCTTTGCTTATGAGTTGAATGACTCAGATCTATCTCTCCCTTTGTGGTTCATAGTCGCAGCTCTTAGATCACAGTCTTTTTGTTCATTATTTCTTTGTATGAAATCCCTAACTTTTCCTGGATTGCCCTTTCGGGTTTTCAATCCACGGGGATATTTTTTTTGGTTATGTGCCCCTAATTTTTTCCTAGATCTCCCTTTAGGGTTTTTGATCCACCGGGACGCTCCTTTTTGCCTAAGTCGCCTGTTTAATGTTCTAGCTTAATGAGATTCTTATACATAGTATTTTTTACTGCGTTTGAGCTTGTCGGGTGCGGTAATTCTTCCAAATCCATTGTTGTGGAGGGTAAGACCACCACTGGAGAATGTTGTTTTGACTACGTATGGACCTTCGTAATTGGGTGTCCATTTACTATGCGAGTCGCGGCGAGGTGGCAAAATCTTCTTGAGTACTAGACCATGTCTTGGTTCATCTTGCACAATATACCGTTACTTTGGAAGAATTCTGCGGATAATCCTCGTAGGGTTTGTTTGCCGATGCTAGAGGATTTTTCTGGATTTCGTGAAACCAAGGCTTGTTATATTGTCATTTTCTAATAACAAGGCAATGTGTGAGTTCTTCGAAACGTCTGCTTGTAATGCACGATTCGTGGTTTGACCAAGCTATTTTGAACATAGACGATATAGTTGTCAGGGCATCTTCCATTTGACTTCCTTTTCGTGGGACGATTGAAAGTGATCTTTGCGAGTTCCGCAATCAGTTTTCAAAACATGATCCCGATATGGGACCGATTTTGGATGTTTAGTATCCCATTCGCCGTTGACTTGGTATATGGCTTGTGAGCAAAAACTGCCCCTATATCGTGCCCCAGTGCATTTGAAGCCTCGTTGAACATGGATACCCAACGTGCCCCTGGCTCAGGTTTTTCGTCAGATCTTGGTACTTTGTAGTTGCTTACTTTTACAACATTGTTTGTATTTGGCCTTGGCCTGTTTCTGTAGATATGCGCAATAACTCGATCAACTTCTTTGTGCCTCTGCTCTGACATTGCCCCTTAGCTTGGTTTCTTCTGGGTCTTCTCCTGTGCTCAGATTAATAACCTCTTGATATGGTTGTGTATTGTTAGCTTTTCTTTTTATTTATCTCGTCATTTTCTCTGAGAGTTCCAGATCTTTATCTTCTTCCTATTTAGCTTGGTTGATAGGAGCATCAAAATTATATCAGATTGCAGCAGTAGCATTATCGGTGGTTTTGGGCATGAATTTGCACACTTATCATGTTTTGGCACAGATTTTGTATATGAATATTTGAAAATGCATATGCAAAGAAAGTATTGTCATTTTTAAATTTGAGATATAAATGCAAGAGAAAGAAATGGATCTTAATTGAAAACAAAATATAACTTTTATTAATCGCAAATATTGTCTGAAACAAAACGGGGGAACTCTTACAAGCAACCCCTATGCCTCGGGCTTGACATAGGTTCTTTCGAAAAAAGAAAAACTAATTAGGAAAGAAAAAGATCTCAGGAATCTCCACGATGGTCCATCTTTTGAGTTCTCCTTTTGGGACGCATTCTCAGGTAAATTCAGTTGCCCCTTTGGTGTTGGCTTAGCTGAGTATTTTTGCCCCATGTCGGCCATGCACTACTCAATTGTTGACAAAATCTCTTGAATCAGAGGAAAATGTGCTTCACCCTTCAAAGCAGCTTTATATTTTTCTTTAGGGTATTATCCGAACTGGACTATCCCCTAGTTCCCTAGCCTTTGTAGAGCTCTTTCGAAAGATTTGTTATGTCCTAGCGGGAGTTCGCGTTATTGGTTAGAATCTGCAGGGTATGAGATGCCCCTGATTTTAGTGGCGGTAGGACAAACGCTTCAGTTTCAGTTTCTTGTTGGGCCATGACGGACTTTAGGATTCCTGCTTCTGAATCTTTCCTTAGTTTGTGACCGCTTGATGCACCAATTGTCTGGGCTACTTCTTCGAAAGCTTCCCTGGGAATCTGGTCTTGCCTGTCAATGATGTTTTTCAAAGCTTGGAGAACTTGACTCAGATCTCCTTTCATTGTGGTGACGTCACCCTTTACTTGGTCGAGGTCCTCTTTGAATGCAGTATGCATTTCCTCGATTTTCCCCATTGATTTTTTGTTGATAAGCCTTTGTTTGATACGGAGGCCAAGGAGGTTGAGATCTTCTTTTACCAATGGTTCAACTGGAGAGATGTTTTTGAAAAATGAGTTTTGACATGATATGCCGGTGTTCGTGAATTCATGCGTGTGAATGAATACATATGAATATGGAATGGTTACTTGTTTTGAATGTCTTATTCATCTGGGTACATGCTTGTCCTTTATTATTTTACTTGGCGACTGTCTTTAAAATAAATACGCAAACGAGACGTGGAAACAAAATTCCTTTATTAAAGGTAACATAACTCAGATATTGAAAAATATTACAATCTTAAACCAAAACATTATTTGCGTGAAATCAAACAAAGGGAAATAAGTCTTCTAGGTGCGCTTGCAGATATCTGATCTTGAAACCATCCACTGTTGTTGGACAAAACATGAGAAAGTCTTCAACCCGTAATTTCGCTTTTGTGGCCTTGATTTCAGCCATGTTTGGCACACTGACGTGGACAAGTTGTTTCCTTAAGTATCCATTTTTTAAAGACAGTCACCGAGATCTTGATTTTTTTTGTGTACCCCATGAATAAGACAAAGAAATGGGTGACGAATATATGATGAATGTATGACGAATATATGAATGCATGGGTGTAAGGTTGAGTGATGGGACTTTTTGTAATAAGTACCCTTATAAGGTAGGTTCCTTAGTCTTGACTTACAGTTGATCTACCCTCCCAAAAGGTGGCTTCCTTAAGGGTGTCATGAATACCACCAGAGGGAAAAGGCACAAGGGCCTTCCTTAGGTGGAGCCTCTTTACTGACTGAAATTTTCGTCTCAAAGTCGTGAAAGGTCTCTTCATGAGAATTTAGGTTAAGGTCGTTACAAAGAGTCATGGGTGACCTTCCAAAGTCTTACTCGTCAATAGGATATCCCTTGATAAGTTTTCCTTTATTGGAAGTTCACCGACTCTAGGTGAAGTCCTCACATAAACTCGCATGGATAATGTACCCCCTAAGCAAGTAGACGAACCTTCTTTCTAAGGGTTATATTGAAAATATTTTTGAGATAGAAATTCCCGCCACGCAGTAAGCATATGATGATAAGAAAAATTGACAATAAATAAATAAACGCAATAAAATAGAGAAATGCGATAAACAAATAAAAAAAACCAAAGTAAAACCTAAAACCTAGGGTTAAGGAGAGTCCCCAGCAGAGTCGCCAGCTGTAGCAACTGGTTTTTTAGTCAAGAGTCGCCACTATTAGTTTTTATCCTAGGGAAGGGAACCTAACAGAAAACCCTAATTCACAGACAGAGATTCTAGGTTTCGGACTCAATTGGAAGAAAGGAATGTGTTAGGCACCTTTCATCCACCTTGTTCACAAGGATATTAAGCTCTAGGTTTAGGTTTGGGATAAACATGGTTTTAAGTTTTAATTAGTAAGACTCGACACCATTTTAGATCGTGTGCCTACGTATCCTCTTATGAGGAATTAGAGTCCTAATTCGTAGTTCGTATGCGTTGGTGTTTTTTAGGGGTATGCAAACATATTTTGAATCACTTCGCACTCGGTCGGGAGTAGTGATTGCGGAGATTTTGACTGAGTGCGTAGTAAGCCAAAACTAGTTTGAAACCCTTTTGCAAAAAAGACTGTTGATTAGCTTAGTTTTATTGCGAAAAATAGTTTGAGATTTGTTTGTGTTTTTTAATTGTATTAGTTGCGAAAATCTTGATTAATGCATGATTAAAAAAATATTTAATGCAATATATGAGAAAATAATATATGCAATTTTAACATGAAAATAATTTATTTGACCATATAATAATATTTAATAGTAAATATATTAATAATAATATTTTCAAAGGGAATTATACATAATAAGTTATACTTATAATAAGTAAAAAATTACTTAACTACAAAAATTTATAATAATAATAGAAAAATATGATAATAAAAATGAATAGTAATAATAATAATTATAAATGAAAAAAGAAATAAATAGTTAATAAAGTATAGTATAACAATTAATATAAAAGAAATAATAATAATTTTAAGTAAATCCGGGGGGTGTAATTTCTAGTTCACCAGTAAATAAATGGGGTGCTAATAGAGGCTGGGTTAGGCCCATTATTCATTCTGAACAGGGGGGGTGTAAATTATTTGGTAACTTAGTAAACAGAGGAACGGGGGTGTGCATAGCACTGGGCTTGGCCCACAGGCGAATTGAAGGAAGGTCAGGGTAATCCTGTGTAGCGAGGCATATGGAAGCTATCATGAAACTTGGCCTAACGGCCGTTTGATCGACATCATGCAGATGATAAGCGAAAGACCACGATTGTTATTGTGGGCGCACGGGCACAGGATGGGAACGGATAACATAATCTGTTTTTACTCATTTTTCATTTTCATTTTTCATTCTTTTTAGTGTTTACAGTAATACTCTCGCTCTCTCTCACCCCACCTTCTTCCTCTCTCACTACCCCAAACCCTTTCTCCTCACCTTCTTCTAACAAACCTCACCCAAAAATGGCGGTAGCGTATCAACCAACCTCCTTCTACACTACGACCCTAACAGCAAAACCCCAAATCAAATAGTTTAGAGCAAAAGAAAGTTGAGTTCAAATACCCCTTTATGATTCCAGATTCTGGATTTCTGTTTGATTTTTCCTTGATCATCCCTTTCTCTCTTTTGCAGGTTACGACAAAGTGGTGACAAGCTTGAGGTGGTGGTAATGGAGCGACTAAGCAAGGGAGGCAGCGATGATGGCTATTTCAATGGCTAGCGATTAGGGTTTCCAATCCGGAAACTCTAATCTCTTCTTTTTTCAACGTCAACGTCTCGGTTCAATTTCCTTCTTTCTTGTTTTTCTGTCTCTATAAAACCCCACTATTTTTCGGTCTCTATCAACCCTTTTTCCTTGTTATTATTCTGTCAAAAGGTCGTTGTCCCCGTTTTCTGTAAACGGTCTCCCGTCCTATATCTTTTATGCTTATTTATAGTTTTCTTTTAGGGTTTTTTTAGTTTTTTAGTTACAAATTGTTTTGATTTAGGGATTTAGTGAAATTAGGGATTGTAATTGATTCTCTGTTAGATTGTAATTTGTTGTCATACGCGCTTCTGTAATAAGCTCTTGTTTAATTATAAGATTTGATTTTGGAAACTGTAATGAGATTTGATTTTATTTTCTGTATAACATTTTTCCAGATTTTGTATTATGTGATTTGATTCTGAGATTGATTGATGGTAATGAGCATGTTTAGATTCAGTTTAAATTTTAGATATTGGTTTTGGTTTAATTTGAACAGGATCTGTTCGTGGAGTGAAAACAGACGTGATTGGTACAGTAAACTTTTCTGGGCCTTATGTTAGTTAATTATTTTAGCCCAGTATGGACTGCAAACTACATTTTTTGACATTAATTGGCCTAATTTTGTTGTTTTTGTTTTTAATATGCCATGTGTTTTTTCTTAAATACCAATTGGGCCTAACTTTGGTCCCACAAATCCTTTTTTTCAACACAGTTGTTTCCCAATAAACAGAAATTAGTGGTTTATGAAAACTCTAACAGCAATAGAAAAATACACCACGTTTTATGTAATTTGTTATATATTTTTGAATTAAGATGATAGCAGCAAGCAATTTTATTGATAATGTTTCCTTTTTTTTTTGCCAATGAGACAACAAAAATCCCAACAAGACCAATGGGCCAACTTAAAAAACCTTATTGGGCCTGTTATTTGTAACTTCACCCCCTATTTTTTACTAAAATCAACTTAACCTAAATAAGTTTATACAATTTAAACTCGAGCGGCCTTAATTTAATTTCAACCTCCCTTTTACTAACGACTATTTAATAATCTAGAATTTTATAGTTACTCTATTAATTTTCATTTACGAATCGCATGGGCCAATGGCCAACATGCCTCGCGAATGGATTCACGGACACGCGAGTCTTTCTGATTTAGAAAACCCCGTTTTCCTGAATTAAAAATACACCCCATAGCCAGAAAAAGACGGACCATCAGATACTGTTGTATCGTCTTAAGTATTTTCTCTGTTTCAATCTCAAAAAAATATAATTGTTGTGGTAGGACAAATTTGGGGTACAACAACTAGGATGAGTCTATTAAAGGTTCTAAAGATCAGTTAGCGCTTAGTGATACTATAAGGAAGCCTAATGTTATCCTTGACTTACTCAAGGAACATTAGTACAACCAAAGTATCGCGCTAATGTAGCCACCACTATATCCGTATCGGTCTACGCCGTATAGCCTCCATGATATATTGCTACTTACCTAATAAGGTGCCCCAGATCCGGGTGTAGGATCTTTATAAAAATACCCCCCAAAAAACCCTCAAAGATAAAGCAATCAAATCAAACAAATAAAGCAATTTTAAAATGAACTAGACCCTAAGGTAAACCATACTTATTCTTATCTCCAGCAGAGTCGCCAGTTCTGTAATACGGTGGCAGAACTGACTGTTATACTGGTTTTGCATTTTGTATTCGCAAATTTGCGGTAAGCAAGATTCGCCACCGACTTTTCTTTTATCCAACAAAGGAAAGGGTGAAAAGAACAGAAAAGACCTTTTTTGAGAGTTTTTGAGTAAGGGGGTAGATTATGGAAAGGGAAGGTGTTAGCACCCTTTCCATCCGTGGTTTTCAACGGGCTCTTAGGTACTTGCTCATTTTTAAAATTGCTTTCGTGTTTGTGTGTTTTGAAAATTTCGTTTGCTTTATGCTAACTCTTGTATCAGTCCTTAAGAGTGTTGATAAAGCGTTTTTGTAAAATGATTTGAAAGTGTAAGGTGAAAAAATGGTTTTTTGAGCAAGTACCTAACAATTATCTACCTACTCGAAAAAAGATGTTCTTTTCCTCCTTTCCTTTAGATAGTTCCATCCTACTATTAGTGAGTAGGTAGCCCTATGGTTGGATGTTGAGGGACTACCGAAGGGACGTTTACGGTCACTAAGGCAACTGGGAAATAACTTTTAGTAATTGTCCTAAAGTTCTAAGATCACTTTTTAACCGAAGCAATAGTCGAAAGGGTCATCGAGGGACTTGTGGTCTCTTGAACTAAAGGACAACCACTAAAGATTCTCACGTTTCGAGAATTGTGACCGTTTTCAAAGGCAACCAAAATGGGAGATACCCTAGGGGTGAACATGTGCAAGTGTATTGATTTAGTTCACTTATCTTGCGCATTAGGGTTATCTAATCATTTTCTTTTCAGTCTTTTTAATGCAACCCTATTAATCTAAGCAGTTAATAATAGTGCGAGAAATTAAAAGGCATAAATTAAACCTAGCTATTACAGGGCCTCGGGGAGGGGGATACATAATCAAACTTGGGAGTGCGGAAATTAAAAGCAGTAAATAAACCCTAAGTTAAACTATTACAAACTGTGTACAAATACAATCAATTTGAAAAGAATAATAAGCGCGCGAAGAGTGAAAGGAGCATCTAAAACCTAAAAATGTTTAAAAGAAAATCTCTTTTTTTGTTTTGGTTTTATTTATTTATGAAAATATTAAGTTGTAATAATATCCTAATTAGTTAAACTAAGAAAAAAAGGGAAGAATTATTAATTACAATTAATTCTAATGAAACTAATATTTTTGGTATTTTTAAAGAAAAAAGATTTAAAATTTAATCATAATTTCTAGTTAATTTTAATTTAAAGAAAAAAGATTAAAGTAATTAAACTAGATTAATTTACAAAATTAAATTAAATTATATAAAAAAAACCTAATTCTATTTTTGTGATTTTATTGATTTTATGATTAAAATAAATAAAAAATAAATTAAAAAAAAAACAATAAAAATAAAGAAAAAGAAAAATGGGCCTGATAGCATGAGGCAGTTTGGGGGTTACAAGCTGCAATTTTGCTAGGCCTAGATTGTACAAGCCCAATGTCCTACGTGAGATCCAATGCTGCCAGTCCCTAGGGGCTCACCATGGGTGCCTAAATCAGGATCAATGATCTGATGCTTGTGATAAATCCAATGATGATGAGATGATAGCCCAAGGTACACTCCTTCAGCCTTAGCACACTAGATCTGCAGGTAAATGATTAAAAAAATCAAAACGCACGACCTGGGTATCGAACCCAGGTCCTCCCCTTCATACGCATTCCCTCTTACCACTCAGCCATCTTGTTCATTCGTTTATACAAATAAACACAATAATATGCATATGAAATAAGTGGAGTATGCTGAAGTGTCAAAATGCGCGATGAGGCGGGCCCTAGGAATTTGAATGAACCAATCATCACCATGTTTTCTGCCATGCAATGTCTTTGCCGGTCAAGCTACACCAAACAGTGGCTCTGGTCACCCCCCCTGATTGCTCAAAAAGCCCAACCTGCGAAATATCACGAAAATGAAAGCAAAAGTGACCCTACCCCCCTAATTTTGGGTCTACGAGTTCAATGGTGATGACCATTTGGCCTGAGACAGCTTGTATCATCATGTTCATGCCTTGGCCGTTTCAAAGCCCTAACAATGGCAAATCCCTAAATATGCGCCCGAACCCTCATGCTTCACGTTAGAACAGATCAAAACAATAATATAAAGATGAATATGGAATGAAAACTGATTTATATCATATATTTGCAAGGTTTCGACTCCCAACCTTACCAAAGTCCAGTGACACGTGGATCTGTAGTTATAGGGTGCTGCACGTCTTGTGGAGGATATGAATGATCTCCTGAGGGCTTCAGAGAATGAATGATGCAATTTGTTTGGCCTGGAAACCGCAAAATCGTGTGGTGTAAACTTTCACTTTTCCTTTGGGTTTTTTGAACTTTTGCTAGGGCTCTTTTCAAATAGCCGCGCCTCCTTCCCTGTGTTATGAATGGTTATGCATATATATTGAATCCTTTTAGGTCAACAAATATGGCAAGGATCTCATGCATTCATCCCATAATATTTGTTTTAGAATAACATGAAATATTTCCAAAATTGGCCAAATCTTGCACAAATGACTTCCACGCGTTTTTTCCAGCTATCCTGAGTTATTTTAGGCCTTAAGAGATTTGGAAATCAAGCCCATGCAATCTTCATATATTTGTTTTTATAATTTATTTGATTTAAATTGTATTTTTAATGATTAAAAGTCAGAATAAATAAAATAAATGACCAAATAAGGCATGGATGGGCTTAGTGGTCGTGGAAAATGTTAGAAACATGTTTCAAACATAAAAAGGTAGGCCCATTTGGGAAAAAAATCCAAGTTTGGTCATTATTTGCTTCATGCACTTTTCCAAAAATTGGTCAACTTTGGCAATGCATATCTCTCTCAACTTTAACCCTATGGGGGTGCTCATGGACTTTTTAGATATCCTTGAATGTCCTCTAAACAACCCTTTGGGTTTCATCTCAATTGGATCTTCCATGTTCATGTAAGGAGCTTTGACCCAAAAGGTGTTTTTGTTGACTTTTTGAAAGGACCCATAATTTATAAGCTTGTGTTTTTCAATTGGGGAATTTCTTGAACTTGAGGGCTGAGAGAAGTTGTAGGGAATTGGATTCTCTTCAAAATGAGCTTTGGTGTAAAAAAGTTTGATAAAGTATGAGAAAGTTATGCCTGGTCAAAGTTTGGTTAACTTTTCCTATAGAAACCCTAATTAGCAAATTTTGTCTTTTGATGAATTAGGAGTATTTCTTGAGGAATCATGATCAACCCTTGATCAAATTATGGATGTCATTTCAAAATGTTGATGTTGACCAAAAATCTTGAAGTTTGACTGTATATAGGCCATAGATGACTTTTTACCTAATACAATTGATTTTGATGCATTTGAGCATTCGACTGAGAAAACTTGTAGTGTAAGGCATAAAATTTGGCATGGATAATCTTGGGGACATACTAGGACTATGGGAAACATTTTAGACCATTGGAGCTCACATATCTTGATGAAAATTAAAACGCTAGTTTGAAGTTCATTGCTTTAGGAGGAGAATTTGTCTGGTCAATTCTTAGTCATCCTTGAGTAAGTTGGGAACCTCAAAGGGTATGCTTTGAGTAAAATGGGAGGGAAAATTTTAGGGTGCAACAGAACCAACAAATGTGTCACACTAACGTAGCTATTTCTTAGACCATGTCGGTATACCCCGCACAGTTTCCATAACTTATTGCTACTTACCTAAAAAGGTGCCCCGATTCGGGTAGATGATCAAAATAAAACCAAACAAGGAACCATAATATAAAGAAAATAAATCAAACAATTAAAATCAAGTAAAGGTGATCTAGCCCTAAGGTAACCCCACTTTTAAGTATCTCCCCAGCAGAGTCGCCAGTTCTGTAATACGGTGGGAGAACTGACTTAGTTGTTTTGCGTTTGATCGCAATTGTTGCGGATAGCAAGAGTTGCCACCGACTTTTCTTTTATCCAAATAGGAAAGGGTGAAAAGAACATGATAGACCTTTAGAGATGTTTTCTTGAGTTCGGGGGGTAGGTTATGAAAAGGGAAGGTGTTAGCACCCTTTTCATCCGTAGTTATCTACGGGCTCTTAGTTGTTTGCTAGATCACTTGCTTTTGTTTGAAAATGTGCTTATGGTGTGTTTTTTTGAAAGTATTTTGAAAAACGTCTTTGTAATGGTTCTCGTTTCTATAAGAACGCGTACAAAGTGTTGGTTTTGAAAATAGTTCAAGGTGGTGTTTGTGGAATGTGTTTTTGAAAGTGATTTTGAAAAGGTGTCTTTGTAATGGTTCTCATTTCTATAAGAATGCGTACAAAGTGTTTTAACTTTTGAAAATGTTTCAAATGAAAGTGTTGGTGTATAAAATGTTTTTGTTGTGAGAAAGTGAACAACTAGGAGCATCCTACCTACTCAAAAGGTCTAATGTTCTTTTCCTCCTCCTTTAGATGTTGTTATCTTACCATTGATTTGGTAAGAAGCCTCATCATTGGATGTGAAGGGATGGGCGTGTGACGTTTGTATAGTCATAGAAGGTAACTTATGGGACGATTTAGAAATGTCATATAGGGACTAGATCGTTTACTGAAGGCATCAATAAGGGTCATCGAGGGACTACGATCTTTTATCGAGGGTCTTTTTCTAAAACTCCTATATTCAATGGACATGACTATTTTTTCGAGGCAATAAGTGAGATTACACTAGGGGTGCATATGTGTGAATAGTGTGTTTGATTGCATGCATTTTGTCTTTTGAATTTTAGGTTATCTACTTGTTGTTTTTATCTTACCATACATCCTAATTACTAACATTTATACAAAAGCGATAAAAATGCAAAAATAAATCCTACACTATTACAACCATATTGAAATAGAAAGAAAATATAAAGACATAATAAAAATAAAAAGAAGAAAAATGAGCTCTTTCGATTCAGACAGAAGCATCCTTTGATCTTGCATCTTTTGACCTCTTTCAATTTGGGCTAGGGGTCAGTAAGGTTGTGTCCTTCAACTGGGAGATGGAAGTCATCAAGGTTCTGTCCTTCGACTAGGAGCCGGAAGTCAGCAAGGTTCTGTCCTTCAACTGGGATTTGGAAGTCAGCAAGGGGTGCATTCTTTGCCTCAGGCTCCTTGCTGACTCCTTCGAGTATAAGCATGCTAGGCCCTCCGATTGAGATTCGAAAGGCTTGAGCAGTTAGCCAATTGAAGGGTATAGTGAACCTGTCTTAAATTCTTAAAATGCAACATTCAAGTGTAACTACAGGCCAGGGGTTAGCACAAAATCATTGGGTCTCAAAGTCCAAAGCCTAACTAGTCAGAGTTGGGATTTTGAGCATATGGGCAGTAAGAATCGAAGATTAAAACATGGTTAAGCTCCCTATATGAAATATCTACATTTCTCTTTATTGGCATGTGCACATGATATTTAAATAAAATAGATTCAAGTTCAAAGGGAACTTACCTCTTGATGTTCTTAAATCGAAGGAAATTGGAAGTGTCTTCCTTGGTGGTGAATGGAAGTTCGTTGGGACCTTCTTGAGACTAATCCAGTTACTACTTTGTGCAAGCAGTCACTGAATCAAAGGAGGGTGTGTGAGTGGATCGAAGGTTCTTTTTATAACAAGTAACAAAATGACTCAAAGAGTTATTGTATGGTAGTTGGGGAAATGGGTTGAAGGCTAGTTAGATAGTCACTTGGGGGGTGAATCGAAGGATTCACTTTGTGTACAAAGAGGGTTGAGTTTTTTCTGAGTGTTGGGAATTTTTAAAGAAAATCGTAGGATGGATGTTTGAGAGTTTGAGGAATTTCACAAGAGTTCTCTTGCAATTCTTCCGGAGCCCCTAACATGTGTGGCGGAGTCTCATATATATAGATGGCCTGGGCTGATGTTTTAGGAGGGAAAACAAAAGGTTTAAACAAAAAAGGCATGATGTGTTTGTAGCTTTTGAGGGATAGTGTTTGTATGCCATTTTGGTGCAAGGAATAAGGCAGTGTTGCAGGACTGTTGTGCAACCGTTTTAGAGTTTTATGGCCAGTGTATCAGGCCTGAACCTGACATCGCATGGGACTTGGTCAACAAGTACCTTTGGGCATCTCAACCTTTTGTCTTGACCCCCTGGCTCTATTCTTCGACCAAACTCTTCAGCAATCATTTCTTTTTTCAAATCGAAGTGTCCTTCAAATGGCTCACCTGGGTATCCTTTGAAGGGCCCCAAATATGTGTCTTTCCACCAGGCCCTTCATGGGTTCCTATGAATGGTCCAAATACATGCTCCTGGGGTGGGTTAGCAAAATATGTCATTCGATTGGGACATTCAGACATGTCTGGAAAGTCCTCCGAATGTGCCACCATGGTATTTCTTTCGCATGAGACAATGGCATAGTGTAGAATTTTTGTGTTGAAGTAAGCCATTTCCAAGGGAGGTACTGCCCGCTCAAACTTTCCTGCAAGGGGACATATGGCCAAATGAAAGGGTGTATGCAGGAGGTACCTTCCTTGTGACCTTATGCAATCATGCTCAAACAAATGTTTGTAAAAAAAGGAGCCACATGCCCAAACGAAAGGTATGACTAAGAGCTTGTGATGATGGATTCACACGCTCCAAACGAAGAATGAATGCAGAGGATGAAAAGCACAATCGAAAATTGCAACACTGGGAAGGATATATGCCCCAAAAGAAGGAGGCCTACAGGAGGCCAGACGTGTAATCGAAAGAGAGAAGAAAAGAGGCTTTGGCCTCCTGAATCGAAGGACATCATTAGGAGGCTTTTTTTCCTTGTGAATTGAAGCTAGTTGATTGAGAAGTGTTTCCCTGTCGAAGCTTGTAACAAGTTGCTTCAAAGGGTGACTTTGGCCTTGTGCATTTTAACATGGGAAGGAATTCTCCCTTGTAAATCTTGGCTAACACGCAGGAAAGATGCTATGTGGCCAAACGAAAGATTTGCACAAAGAGAATAAAACGTTCAAACGAAGTCTAGTGCCAAAACAAAGCAGGAAATGAATTTGCCCAAATGAGTCCAATGCCCCAATCGAAGCAGGAAATGAACTTGCCCAAAAGGATTCCAGCGCCCAAATGAAGGATGAAACCAAAGCCTACATCGAAGGAACCTAAGTGCCCAATCGAAGGATGTAAAATCAAAGAGAACTTGTTTTCCTTTAATTTTGTCAAAAAGAGTATTTTCATCTATTTTGTCTCTTTTAGCAATTTCCTCTTTAATCTTGATGCTGAAAAATCCAAATGTATTTGTGTAAGCTTTAATTTTTGGGAGCCTCTTGTGAGAAATGCCTTGAGAAATGAGAGGGCGACTTTTGGGGTACAACACCAAGAAATAGATAATCTATGTTGCAAATATCCTCAGCAACATAGTTGAAACACCAGTCATGGTGCCTGGACTTTGGCTGCTTGTAACACATGGCAAGAAGAAGGCATATGCTTCAAAGCCTGGAACTTAAACCTGAAGGCATCATGGATTTCATAGGTGATCAGAAGGAAAAGATCATAGGCTCTGAATTAATTGGTAATGATTTTCTTCTCTCTATATCCTATGTTTTAATAGTTGTTAGAGTAATACATAATGTGTTGTCCTTAAATCAATTAAGTGACAATTGTTATGATGCTATTCTTATTAAATGATCATGCTTTGTATTAGAAGAATGAGTTTACTCCATTCAATGGAAAAGAGGGAAACCAACTTCTCTTAGGTTAGACTCTTTGATCTTAAAGAACTCAACGAGAGTCATCTTATGTTTGCTAATAAAGAGCAATGAAATTGGAATAAGTGATTGAGCTTAGTTAGTATTAGAAAAATATCTCAACCAAACAAACTTAATCTAGTCAGAAGCCTTCCTAATTTGAAGTTCTCTTCAGAAGCTCTTTATGAAGTTTGTCATAAAGACAAGTTTTTCAAAAACTCTTTTAAAGCAAAAAATGTTGCTAATACCTCCAGAACAATGGAGCTTCTACGCATTGATTTTCTCGAACCAGGAAAAACTATGTCAATCAATGGAAAGAAGTATGGATTAGTCATTATTGATAACCATTGTAGATGACCTTGGGTGAAGTATCTTTAACACAAGGATGAGTCACATTATGTATTCACCACCTTCTGTTACCAAGTGCAAAAGGAGATGAGTCTTAGAGTTCTCAAGGTTAGAAGTGATCATGGAGGAGAATTTGAGAACAAACACTTTGATAATCCATTTGATAATAATGGAATTCCCATGATTTATCCTCGCCTAGAACTCCATAGTAAAATTGAGTTGTAGATAGTAAGAACAGAACTTTACAAGAAATGGCCAGAACCATGATCAATGGAACCAACATGGCAAAGTACTTCTGGGCAGTGGCTATAAACAAAACGTGTTACATTTAGAACAGAGTCTCTATAAGACCTATTATGGGTAAGAATCTATATGAATTGTGAAAGAACAAGAAGCCTAATATTTCTTATTTTCATCCTTTGGATGCTCCTGTTTTATTCAGAATACTAAAGAATCTTAACATGTTTAATTCTAAAGTACAAAGTTGTATCCTACTCGGATATTCTGAACGCTCAAAAAGCTACGGAGTATACAACAATGAAATAACTTGTATGAAAAAGAATCAATCTATGTTGGATTTAATGATAAGCTTGACCTTGAAAAGTCAAAGCTAGTTAAAATATTTGCAGGTATGGAGATTACCTATTCTGGCACAGGAGGTAATGAACTGCTACATAAGGACAAGAAGTAAAAAAACTCAAAAGATGCACAATCAGAATTTGTTGAAGCACGGATCTTGATCATCATTTTCTAAGGAATTGGTCCTGGGTTAAGCGTATTTGATAGAGCCTACATATGTTGATGGAGCACTTCTGAACAAGATTGGATTCTGGCTATACAAGGAGGACTTTATCGCTTCTCAGTAAAGGATGACGTGTGTGAAAAAGGCGTGTTATTTGCGTACAATCTTCTAGAATGATGTAAGATCTTCTAAGGTACGTATTGTTCTTATTGTTGGCTTCTGGGATGTGATGCTTCAGAATAGTAAAGTTCACATGTACCAGAAGTGTCTATAATAAAAAATTTCTCTTGAGAATATCTTTTGAACCTTGGAAACTAAAGAGTTTACTCTAGCTTTAAATGTTTGATCAAGAGTATACGATTACTCATTTGTCTAATTTTGTCATTTACTGAGTACCTTACATCATTTGATTGTTGTATTGGATTAACCACTTCGTTGGAAATGAAATTTTTTAGCACACTTTATCCTATTTCTGTCACTGTGTTCTTATATATGCCTTCATGGTTTTCATTTATCGGTCTCTTATTTCGAGATTAATAGTTATTTGAACTAAATCATTTCTTTTGTCAGTTATATTTCCTTCTTTCCTTTTATATCTCCCCTCGCGTGTCTTTCTCTTCACAAGTCTTCCTCTATCATGTCTCTAAAAACCTTCATTGGCAATGAGAACATTCTTGAATTCATTTTGGAAGAACAAATCAATCTTCTTTGTTTAAGGAGAAAGAGAGGTTGCTTCTAGTCTAACTTTAACCATGCATATTCAGATCTGGTCAAGCTATTTTACCATGCTGCGTGGACCCATCTACACAAATCTTGTAAAAGATTTCTGGAAATATGCATTTGTGAGGTGTAAAGGGTGTTCCATTGCTTCTCATGTGTTTAGTGTTCCCATCATTATCACTCCCTCCTCCATTGCTTATGCTATCGGTTGTATTAAAATTGGTGTTTCTATTGAACAGTTTCAGCCATAATATTCCTTTTGAGAAGCTTGTTTCTCTCCATGACACATCGTCCAAATATGAACCTACCAATTCTGAAAATCTTCTTCCCATTCCTAGAGTTTGGTTTAAGCTAGTGTTGACCAACTTTCGTCCAAGAGAAGTGAACAAAGACACCTTATCATACGATGATCAACTCTTCATCTTCCTCCTAGTTAAAAATGTAAAGTCTTTGATGGATAAATAGGGCGTGTTGCTCTTGTTATTTTTTTCTTCTCTTTTTCATTGTATCATGTATGTAATTCTTTCTCTTTAATGAATAAAAGTGTTATTTGATATTTATTCATATTTTTGTGTTGATACAATGTATGCTGACATATCTCAATGATCATTTCCATGAAGTTATCTTGAACATTTCTTAAATAAAAAATTTTCTTTTGTTTCTAAAACAATTGAATCTTTATCCCCGTGTTTTAATGAAAATTTATTTTGTCTTTTAAATAATTATGATTTATGACAAAGGAGGTGAAATAATATATGATTTTGATAGTATTTACTCTCAAGATATCAAACTGAAACATGATATAATTCTTTTACTGCTAACAGTTTGTTTGATGTTTGATTTAGGAACTTTGTGAAAGTTCATTGATTTTCATAGACAGGTTAATTTGTTATCAGAAGATTATCATCTAGAAATCAGAAGACAATATCGAGATGTGTGAAGAATGCTCTGATGAGTTAAGCATCTGAGAACATGTATTCGTTAGAAGTTATGAACTGACTAAAACAAATCATGCCCTGATATTATGTATTGTTCAAAAGTTGTGAACTTCGTAAAAATATGGAAAATTAATCTCTGATACACCTACTGTTCAGAAGTGTTGAACTTTCTGAAAGTAAGGTAATCGTGTGTTGATAACACCTATTATTCAGAAGTTGTGAACTTCGTGAAAATATTGTTAATCAAGCTCTGATACACCTACTATTTAGAAGTTGTAAACTTTCTCAAAGTAAGGCAATCGTGTCTTGACAACACCTATTGTTCAGAAGTTGTGAAATTTATGAAATTATGGTAATCAGACTCTGACACTTCAGAAGTTGTGAATTGTCTAGAAGCTTGACAAATTTGATTTTTTACTTAGCATTTGTTTTAGAAGTTGTGAACTATCTAAAAGAATGTCAATGTGTTCTCTAGCAGCGTTTTCTCCATTACTACGAAATTGTTCAGAAGTTATAAATTGTTTGAAAGTTTTGTAACCAGGTTATGATAAACCAGACTCAGATACTTCAGAAGTTGTGAACTTCTAGAAGTGTAGTAAGTCTGTGTTCCACCAAGTATTGTTTAGAGGCTGTGAACCTTATGAAGACATTGTCAAGTTACATGGTTAAATGACATGTTCTAAATACATGGTCTAAGACATGGTCGAAGACATGGTCGAAGACATGGTCTAAGACATGGTCGAAGACATGATCTAAGACATGGTCTAAGACATGTTCAGATGACATGGTCTAAGACATGGTCTAAGACATGTTCAGAAGGCATGGTCTATTATATAGTCTAAGACATGGTCTAAGACATGTTCTAAAAGACATGGTCTGAGACATGTTCTAAGACATGTTCAAAAGACATGGCCTGAGACTTGGTCAAAAGACATGTTCGAATGATATGGTCAGTCAGGATATGGTTTAGGTGTTGAACCTTTTGATGACATGATGATGTGCACCTTCTGGTGGCACGATTATGGTTTCAGGAAGAACCAATAGGTTAGTTCTGATGTTTGATTCACGTCATCAAGACAATAACTAAACATGTCCTACTGTTTTATAGTGTTCTGATAGCAAGTCAGGTTCTAACATGAAGACCATATATTTCTAGTCATATTTTGGTGATATGTCAATGAAGAAGTATTCCTTCTATATGTTATCTTGTATGCTGAAAAATTTATATTGTGAGTCTTGGGCTCACGGGGAGACTCTGAATAAGCATAAATGAGATTTTGGGTATTAACAGATTCACAGGGAGCTGGTTAGCTTTTCTAAATTTGCATTCCATGGTGATTACCCTGAATGAATTGTTCTATCAAAATATATGGTTTTTTCATTATCAAAAAGGGAGATTGTAAGAACAAGATTGATTATGCATCTGGCCTTAAGTTTTAATGATAACTTTACATATTATCTTAGAGAATAATTGTGTACTCTAATGGTGTCTGTCTAGTGTATAGCTTTTTCTAAACAGGTTCTGAATCTAATAAGAAAGTGTGTGACATCATTAGGTTGTGAACTCAACACTCTAGAATAATACCTATGGTGTGTTACAAGTTAAGTCAAAGTTCTTGAATGCTTCTTATGCAACGGTTCTAAGGAACGTTAGTAAAAGAGCTTATGATCGTGACTTATGCAAAGAAGATTTGGAGGCCTTATAAAGATTTACTTCTGTTTTTCCAAGTTCTGAAGATCCTGAAGACAAGGTTCTGCTGATTAGGTTCTAAAGATCTGAAGACATTCTTGTAAAGACCAAGTGCTGAAGACTCTGAAGGAAAGAGTTCTCTAAACAAGATCTAAAGACTCCAAGACTTAGGTTCTGAAGATACAAGGTTTAGATCCTTCTATGATATGCTTCATCAATATATAAATCAAAAGTCTCTTAATATATAAAATACAAAGATCAATACTACGGGATTATGTGTGATGGTGAGTATACAAATACAAAGTATTATATGACCCCTACTCTAATAGGGTGGCGTCAGGACATACCTTTTGTACTTGTTATATTCCCACCATGACCTTTGAGAACAAAACAACTATATTTATGTTTCCTATTCTATCCTCCAAAGGATCACTTTTTCAGCTATAAAAGGATAACTTGGAAGAATTTAAATTCAACAAATCATTTCTACAAAACTACACCAAACTGCTGCACAACTCTTTAGAGATATTCTTTGTATAGTTTTGTAAATAAGAAACTTATTGTTGTTGTCTGGTTGATTATATTGTATTAAGTCATTATGTATAAGGCAAGTCACCTTGTGGGATTAAGTCCTTTATAAACTCAAAGCCAATAACTTCATTGACAACCCATACTTGTTTTTTGAGATGCATTATGGGAAAAGGCTTTATAAACTCTTCAATTTCGTAATGTATTTTCGATGTGGGACTTAAAAAGCATATGATAAGGTTTTTGTAGAGTAGTCATATTTAGTAACTTTAGATATAGATCCTTCCATCCGTCGAATAACAAAGCTTCGGGAAAAAACTTACTAGTGTTGAATAATACATCATAAGATCTGCCTTGTAAATTCAATTACAGTGATGGCCAGAGGAATAGCTTATTATAAAATCTTTGCAACATAAGAACTAAAAAAATACATTGTAGGTAGAAAGTTATTCATGTTGTATAAATAGGCAAATAACAATTGATGATGATGGTCTCTTTAATGGAGGTGAATTTAGAAGGCAGTAAATAGTAAAAAAAAACCTAGAGTGCATCCTCTTCATTTCATTATAATGACTTAGAATAACTCATTAAAGAAGTGGAAAACATAAGTTGTGTATGTGTCATACCCCAAATTTGTCCTACCTTTTCACATCTTTTATCTGGCTTAGGATTTACATTTCATTTGCATCATTCTCATTAGGTCATTCACACATCATTCCTGTATTTCAATATGGAAGTGGTTCAAAGCATCAGTGCTTGTTCTAATTAGGGCTTCACTTTGGTTTGAGTTTTCTTCATCAGATAAAGGCAGATTCATCTGGCAGTGGGTAGTGGAATCAGGTTTTGTAGTATGGTTATCATGAGTTTCTGTACAAGGCCATTCAACAAGATCTAGGATTAGGGTTTATTTCCCTATGTATGATTAAAAATCAGGGTTTCCTCCTCAGTTATAATCTCCTAAGTTGTTCAGTCGAAAATTAGGGTTTTGGCCCCTTTCAAGTTGGGAGCTTCATTTTCATCACAATTGGGGTTTCATTGAGTTTTCTTAGGAGCTTGATTTTAGTTGCTTGAATTATAAGAAATTCCTTTTGAATTTTATTCAAAATATTTGGTTTCAATAGGGGTTTGTAAAAGTTCATTAGAAGTTTGCTTCGAGTACAAGGCATTGTCGATATGAGATTTAAGCATCAAACTAAGATTTCATCAAGAGACTAGCATGATTTATAAAGTGATCGTGAAACTTTATGCCATGAATTTAAATGATGGCTAATTAGAAAATTCATGGTCATGGATTTAATATGGAAGGAATGAGTAAAATTCAAGTACAAGTCTTAAGAATTGAAGTCATTCTAGAAGTTAACATGGAATCAGAAGGCTTAGGGATTCATAAAGGAATTTTTTTTGTATTATTCAAGGTTTCTTCCATTGTTACAAAGAAAAGTTACAAAGAAAGTTACAAAAAAATTATTGAGAAATTGAAAGAGAATTCCATTCGAGTCAAGTCTTCATAGTACTACAAGATTACATGGATTCTTTTTTTTAAAAGCCTCAACTTCAATTTTCAAATGTTCAATCTTCAAGCCCAAAACATTTAACCATATTCATGCTTTATATTTCAAGACAAGTTGTTGTCCAAAACATGCATAAAAACCCCAAAAAAATGGTCCCTGGTATGAGTTGTTAATATCTTCGAAAATCTGTCCATAAGCTAGTCCAAAGTGTTGTTGTCCATAATTGTTGCTGCCTATACAACCAAAACCAGCGCAAATAGCTCTACACATTGCTGCTAAAATCACTCCAAATGGCCTATCTAAACTTGTCAAACATGCATCATACAAAGCCAGAAACAAGCTACATAAACCTGCAAAATCCTGTACATATCAGTCCAAAACTCATCAAAACAGCATGCTACTGCTATGCTACATAAACCCGCCCCAAGCCAGACCTATGCTGCCCACAAACATCTAAGACAACCATGCACATTGTTGTCAAACCTTACCTCATCTCCATCTTCTGTCAACACAAACAAGCCAAGCATATCAATCCAATATTTGCACCAAAATACTAAAAACTGAACCTGTAACAAAAAACCTTAAAATATGCATCATGCCAAGCCAAGCATTTCACTAAATCAGAAAAAAAAATAGATAACTTACAACAAAAAAAAGTCTTAAAGTAAGCATACCATATTAGCTCAAACATCATCCATTTTCCCTCCCAATTTTCACCTTTGGTTGGATTCTCGGGTTTTGAATAGAACAAGCCTGAAAGACGATTACCCATTGCCTCATATTGATGTATTGGTTGATAATACTGCTGAGTCTTCAGTGTTATCCTTCATGGATGGATTCTCGGGTTACAATCAGATAAAAATGGCTCCTGAAGACATGGATAAAATAGCTTTCACAACTCCTTGGGGTATCTTTTGTTATAAGGTCATGCCTTTTGGTCTAAAAAATGCTAGTGCAACGTAACATCGTGCTATGGTGACTCTCTTTCACGATATGATTCATAAAGAGATCGAGGTGTATGTGGATGATATGATTGAAAAATCACAAACCGAGGAAGAACATTTGGTCCATTTCCAGAAGTTGTTTGATCGTTTACGAAAGTTTAGGTTAAGGCTTAAACCCAACAAGTGCACCTTTGGGGTTCGATCGGACAAATTACTTAGTTTTATTGTAAGTCAGCGGGGAATTGAAGTAAATCCCGACAAGGTAAGAGCAATATAGGATATGCCGTCACCGAAAAGTGAAAAAGAAGTACGTGGGTTCCTTAGGAGGTTGAATTACATAGCCAGGTTCATTTATCATCTTACGGCTACTTGTGAACCCATCTTTAAATTATTGCATAAGAATCAAGATGTCCATTGGGATGATAGCTGTCAAGAAGCCTTCAAAAAGATTAAACAATATCTTCAGGAACCACCAATACTCATACCTCCAATTCCAGTTAGACCTCTCATTAGGTATTTAATTGTGCTTGAAGGATCTATGGGGTGTGTGCTCAGACAACATGATGATACTGGACGAAAAGAACATGCCATTTATTACCTAAGCAAAAAGTTTACTGATTGTGAATCAAGGTATTCATTACTTGAGAAGACTTGTTACGCTCTTACGTGGGCAACTCGACATTTGAGGCAGTACATGTTGGCGCACTCTACGCTACTGAAATCTAAGATGGATCCGATAAAGTACATCTTCAAGAAACCAACAGTTACAGACAGATTGGCTCAGTGGCGAATGCTTTTATCCGAGTATAACATCCAATACGTCACACAGAAGGCTATCAAAGGTAGCATTCTTGTAGATCATCTTTCCCAGCAGCCATCGGAAGAGTATCAGTCAATGAAGTTCGATTTTACAGACGAGGATGTTATGAAACTCGATGATAAAGAAGGACCCGAACCATGGGAGAAATGGACTCTCACGTTCAACGGTGCATCAAATGCATGGGCCATGGTATTTGGGCAGTTCTGACTTCTCCATGCAATACTCACATACCTTTCACGGCCAGGCTATGTTTTGATTGTACGAATAATGTCGCAGAATACAAAGCTTGTGTAATGGGCCTTGAAGCAGTCATTGATTTGAAGATAAATATTCTTGAAGTTTATGGGGATTCTACCTTAGTAATATACCAGGTACGAGGTGATTGGGATGCATGACACCCTAATTTAGTTCCATATCGGGATTACATATTAGAGTTATTGCCCGCTTTTGAAAAGATCACCTTTGAGCACATCCCTAGAGAAGTAAATCAGTTGGAAGATGCTCTAGCTACTTTAGCAGCAATGTTCAAAGTCAGTCATCTAAATCATGCACCCAATATAAGAATCCTTTGTTACAAAGAGCCAACACATTTTTTCCCTGCTCATTGTCTTACAACTGAAGACGTGTCGGGTGAAAAGTCGTGGTATTTCAACATCAAAAGGTATCTTGAGAAGCAAGAGTATCCCGAGGGTGCTACAATTTGTGATAAGCGGACTCTTAGAATATTAGCATCCAAGTTTTTAATGTGAGGAGACATTCTGTAAAAAAGAAATTATGATTCGGTTCTGCTCAGATGTATGGATAATATGAGAAATTCACGAGGGTTCTTTTGGGACTCATGCTAGTGGACATGCTATGGCCAAGAAAATAATAATAGAAGGTTATTTCTGGATGACGATGGAAAGTGATTGTTGTGTGTATGCGAAGATGTGCCATAAATGTCGAGTTTATGCAGACAGGATACATATTCCTCCCACTCTTCTAAATTTGATGACTTCACCATGGCCCTTTGCAATATGGGGCATTGATATGATCAAACGGATTGAGTCAATCGCTTTAAATGGACACAGGTTCATTCTCGTTGCTATCGAATACTTCACCAAGTGGGTGGAAGTGGCTTCGTACAAAAATGTGACCAGGCAACTCATCACCTGCTTCATCAAGAAAGAAATCATATGTCATTATAGAACTCCTAACAAGATCATCACTGATAACTGGTCGAATCTGAACAACAAAATGATGAAGGAAATGTGTGAAGAATTCAATATTTAGCACCATAATTCGTCACCCTACCGGCCAAAGATGAATGATGCAGTCGAAACAGCTAACAAGAACACAAAGAAGATCGTCCAGAAAATGGTGAGAACATAAAATGATTGGAATGAGATGTTTCCCTTTGCTCTACACGACTATCGAACTTCAGTGTGTACTTCCACTGGGGTAACTCCTTTTTTTCTAGTCTATGGTATGGACGCGGTGCTCCCAGTCAAAGTGGAAATTTCTTCGTTAAGGGTTCTAGTGGATACTAAGCTTGATTAAGCTGAATGGATTCAAACAAGGCTCGACCAACTCAATCTAATCCAAGAGAAGAGCCTAGCATCCATTTGTCTTGGTTAGTTATATAACCAACGTCTCAAGAGAGATTTTGACAAGAAGATTCGACCTCGAGAGTTCCACAAAGGTGACGTGGTCTTCAGGAAGATTCTCCCAATTCACTCAGATCCAAGAGGCAAGTAGACTCCCAACTATGAGGGGCCATACATTGTTAAGAAAGCTTTCTCAGGAGGTGCTCTAATCCTGACATACATGGATGGGGAAGACGTTCCAATTCCAGTCAATTCAGACTCAGTCAAAAAATACTACGCATAAAAATACCCGCTAAGTCGAAAACCCGAAAGGGCGGCTTAGGAAAAAGTTAGGGCTAAAAAAGAAGAAAAAAAAGAGAATAACCCGCTAAGTCGAAAACCCGAAAGGGCGGATTAGGCAAAAATGGGTATCCTGGTGGATTGAAAATCCGAAAGGGAGACCCAGGAAAAAATTAGGGACAAAAAGCGAGAGACTGCATACTGAAAACTCTTTACGAATAACAAGTATACCCTCCTAACACTGGACGGATGAATTCAACTATTATCCTTCAGAAGCAAAGCACTAGGATGATCAAGGATATGGGAACTATAGTAATATCAGTTTTAATGGAAGTTTGAGATTTTCTTATTGCCATTTTGCCTGTGTATCTTGTCTTTTCTTCGCAACTTCCTCACTTAGGAGTTTTTTCCATGTACGAATTCCTATTTAAAGGACAACCTCATTAATACAATTTTTCTTTCCACCGAAAAGTTTCTTTGCTGTGTCCTTTTTAATTTATTTTTCGTATGCGAATTGTGATTTAAATCATTTATTAAGCATTGCATTGAAAAAAAAGGCAATAATAATCACAAGCTAAGATGTGAAACATGACGTTATATGGACTTCAAGGCATCCTAAGGGAATGCCATGGCATTCGAATGTTATTTTTCTATGTAGGTAGCAAGTCATAACGGTCACCTCGACCTAGCTTTTGTCGTTGTCACCCCGTCACAGACGATAGAGCGTTCAATTCTCCAAACAGAAAGGAACTTGGGGCATCTGAAGAGATCCATGTCTCTACCCAGTCATCCACAAGAAGTCCAGGATGTAGGGAAAGTCAGATCAAGATACTCCTCCCCAGCAAGACTGCAATTCAATCTTCAACAAGGCTATAACTCAATTCTCGAAGTTTTCAAGCACCAATTTGTATTGGCATCTCAAAGACAACGGGCAACGGACCCCGATGAGCCTAATCATTCGCCCTCTGCATATAATAATCATCACCGCATATTACATTGCATCCTCAAACGCATAACATATCCATTGAAATAGATCATTATGCCATACACTTCAAAATGCATATGAAGCATAAGCCAGATTTGGTACCTTGCACGAAAGCCCCAAATCAATCCTCAAAACAGTAAAACAACCCCACAAGGATTTCCATCCTTCCAATTCCTGGTTGACATCCGTCATTACACTACAAAACCAAAATAAGCCATGGTGCTAGTACATTGTTCTCCCAACTCTCAAATACCCTTCACGTTACCTTTTCTAGGGTCGTAGGTCGCCCGTAGGTCTTACCCTCACGTTATCTTTTCTAGGGTCGTAGGTCTCCCGTAGGTCTTACCCTCACTTTATCTTTTCTAGGGTCGTAGGTCGCCCGTAGGTCTTACCCTCACGTTATCTTTTCTAGGTTCGTAGGTTTCCCATAGGTCTTACCCTCATGTTATCTTTTCTAGGATCGTATGTCGCCCATAGGTCTTACCCTCATGTTATATTTTCTAGGGTCGTAGGTTGCCCGTAGGTCACGTCCGCTTTTCTAGGATCGTAGGTCGCTCGCAGGTCTTACCCTCACGTTATCTTTTCTAGGGTCATAGGTTGCCCTTATGTCTTACCCTAATGTTATCTTTTCTAGGGTCGTAGGTCACTCGCAGATCTTATCCTAACGTTATCTTTTCTAGGATCGTAGGTCGCCCGTAGGTCTTACCCTTACGTTATCTTTTCTAGGGTCGTAGGTCGCCCTTAGGTCTTACCCTCACATTATATTTTCTAGGGTCGTAGGTTTCCCATAGGTCTTACCCTCATGTTATCTTTTCTAGGGTCGTAGGTCGCCCGTAGGTCTTACCCTCACATTATCTTTTCTAGGGTCGTAGGTCGCTCACAGGTCTTACCCTCACGTTATCTTTTCTAGGGTCGTAGGTCGCCCATAAGTCTTACCCTCACGTTATCTTTTCTAGAGTCGTAGGTCGCTCACAGATCTTACCCTCATGTTATATTTTCTAGGGTCGTAGGTCGTCTGTAGGTCTTGCCCTCACATTATCTTTTCTTGGATCATAGGTCGCTTGTAGGTCTTACCCTCATGTTATCTTAGGTCGTAGGTCGTCAATAGGTCTTACCCTAATGTAATCTTCTCTTGGTTCATATATCATACACTGATCTTTACCCGTTGTCTTTACCTTTCTTTTTTGGGTCACGAATCCTACACGACAGAGTCTCCACTGTCGTTAATTCTACCCTTTGTCTTTAAGTTATCATGTTGTCATTAATCCTACTTTCAGTCACCACGACATCCTCAACCATATCTATTCAAATCACTTTGACATCCATTTCCATGAGAACCTTGCATTGGCACCTTTACCCTATTACAAGCTATCACTACTCAACCACATTTATCCATCATAACCACTTCATCAGAAACTGAATTTTCAATCCCCAACACACATCACAAATAATAACACTTACACCATCTCTCCAGGACAAATTTCGGGTCTTGTTACCTAATCTTCTTCTACCTTAAATGATCGAAAGGCTGCCGCCAATCTCACTTTCAGGTTTAAGATGATTAAATAGGGGCAGCTGTCATACCTCAAATTTGTCCTACCTTTTCACATCTTTTATTTGGCTTAGGCTTTGCATTTCATTTGCATTATTCTCATTAGGTCATTCACACATCATTCCTGCATTTCAATAAGGAAGTGGTTCAAAGCATTAGTGGTTGTGCTAATTACAACTTCACTTTGGTTTGAGTTTTCTTCATCAGATAAAGGCATATTCATCTGGCAGTGGGCAGTGGAATCATGTTTTATAGTATGGTTATCATGAATTTTTGTACAAGGCCATTCAGCAAGATCTAGTATTAGGGTTTATTTCCCTATGTGTGATTAAAAGTCAGGATTTTCTCCTCAGTTACCATCTCCTAAGTTGTTCAGTCGGAAATTAGGGTTTTGGCCCCTTTCAAGTTGGGAGCTTCATTTTCATCACAACTGGGGTTTCATTGAGTTTTCTTAGGAGCTTGATTTTAGTTGCTTCAATTATAAGACATTCCTTTTGAATTTTATTCAAAATATTTGGTTTCAAACGGGGTTTGTAAAAGTTCATTGAAAGTTTGCTTCGAGTACAAGGCATTGTGGATTTGAGATTCAAGCATCAAACTAAGATTTCTTCATGATACTAGCATGATTTATAAAGGGATCATGAAACTTTATGCCATGAATTTAAATGATGGATAATGATAAAAGTCGTGGTCATGAATTTAACATGGAAGGAATGAGTAAAATTCAAGTACAAGTCTTAAGAATTGAAGTCATTCTAGAAGTTAACATGGAATTAGAAGGCTTAGGGATTCATAAAGGAAAAATCTTTGTATTATTCAAAGTTTCTTCCATTGTTACAAAGAAAATTTACAAAAAAATTTACAGAGAAATTGAAAGAGAATTCCATTCGAGTCAAGCCTTCATAATACTACAAGATTACATGGATTCTTTTTTTAAAAAGCCTCAACTTCAATTTTCAAATGTTCAATCTTCAAGCCCAAAACATTGAACCATCTTCATGCTTTATCTTTAAAGACAAGTTGTTTTACAAAACTTGCATAAAACCCCCCAAAAAAATGGTCCCTGGTATGAGTTGCTAATATCTCTGAAAATTTGTCCATAAGCCAGTCCAAAGTGTTTGTGTACATAATTGTTGCTTCTTATACAACCAAAACCAGCCCAAATAGCCCTGCACATTGCTGCTAACATCACTCCAAATGCCCTGTATAAACTTGTCAAACCTGCATCATACAAAGCCAGAAACAAGTTGCATAAACCTGTAAAATCCTGTACATATCAGTCCAAAACTCATCAAAAAAGCCTGCTACTGATATGCTGTATAAACCTTCCCCATGCCAGTTCTATGCTGCCCACAACCATGTAAGACAACCATGCACATTGCTGTCAAACCTTACCTCATCTCTATCTGTTGTCAACACAAACAAGCCAAGCATATCAATCCAATATTTGCACCAAAATAGTAAAAACTGAACCTGTAACAAAAACCTGCAAATCTGCATCATGCCAAGCCAAGCATTTCACTAAATTAGAAAAAACATATAACTTAAAACAAAAAAATTCACATAGACAGCATATCATATTAGCTCAAACATCATTCATTTTCCCTCCCAATTTTCACCCTTTCTCACTTATATAAACTACTTCAGATGATACTGAAAAGGGGGAGAGTCCACTGAAATTTTTTTACTGATAGGAGAGGAGAAAATACCAGAGAAAGGAGAAACTAAAAAAAATAGTAATAGGAAGAAAATTAGAAGAAAGATCAAATTATGAAATGCTGCAAAAACTTCATCCAATTTTTTTTCCATTCCATAAGTTTCACTCACAAAATCTGCATAAGCACAAAGCAGTAACATAACAACCAGCAAACTCTATCTCAGACCTACATTCTCTCTCTCACTCCCTTAACTTCAAGCTTTCATATCTTACTAATTTTCAAGTATTTTTGGAAATTTCTTCAGTATCATCATCACCACCTTAGATAGATCCTATTGTATACATCAAGGTTCATATATAACAACTCCCACGACCTCCACAACTTCATTATCTTCTTGAATCAGATTTGTTCAGTTAAAGAATTTCAAGATTCTTTAAAGCATTTGAAGTTTCCAGTCATCATTAGTGGAGTTTTCCTGCATTGAAAGGGCATCAAGAATGCAATGGACAAGCCTCTATTTGGGAGGAATTGAGCCACACGCTTTTATTTTTGCACGCCTAAACTTTTGGGCCCAAGCGCTCCTATAACATATGTTAGAATTTTCATAATAGAAGAGAAGGAGAAGAGATCGAGTACACGGTACCTGAGAGCTTGAAGATCCATTGGAGGAACTCCGATTTGGTACTTTTAAAACCCTCCATGTTTGATTTTTCTCATCGTTTGTGTCTTGATAGAAATTATTGTTGTTGTTATCTTGCAATTTGTGTTATGTACGACAATGTTGTTGTTGGTTTGTGTTTGATTTCAAAAGTGTTTGTTGTTGTTGTTGTTACCAAGAAGTTGATACCGTGAAGATGGAGGAAATCGATAGTTGTCTTTGTTCAATGTGAAAGAGAATTGTTTGAAAGTGAGTAGAAAAGTTTGTTATTGTTCACCGAGAGATGAGAGCAAGAAAAATAGTGAGATTAAAAAACAGGATGATGAACAAAGGAAGTTCTATCGTGAGTGAAGGTGGTGAGAGAGAGGAATTTTTTTCTCTTTAGAGATAGAGAGACAGTCGTGAGAGATTGGGTGCGAAAAAGGGATGGCTATTTGTTTTGGGAAATAAAAAAATTTAATTTAATCAATGTTGACCCTTTCCTCACGTGCTTATAGAGGCGCCTCTCACTTCAAATTAGGATTCAAACCCCTTTCTATTCCCCTAAAAAACATAATCGGGTTTGGGCTTAATTTTTGGCCCAACCCATTTCCTAAGTTTATTTTTTCTTTAATTAAAGCTGTAAATATGATGAATGAGTCAATTGGGCGTAATGGCTGGAGCGTGCGTGTGATATGCGTGAGGACCTGGGTTCGAAACCCCCTTGGGGACATTTTACCATTATTTTGTTTTTTTCTCTAATTTTTACCCAACTCTTTTATTTTATTTTTAATCAAATCAGTAAATATAACCAAAAAAAAAAACAATATGGCTTAGTGGTAAGGTAAGAGGGTCGTGACTTAGAAGACATGAGTTCAACTCCTCACTTAGTTTCTTTTTCTTTATTTTTATAAGTTCCAAGTTTTTCTTGTAGTTCTATTTTAAATTTACACAAAAAAATATTAGAATAGGTTTAATTTTCTTTTAATTGTCTCTATATGATAAAAAATACCAAAAAATATTTAGAATTAGGTTTTAATATTTATTTTCACAAAAATCATAAAAAAAATTATTTTCTTTTGTTACTTGATAAAAATCATAAAAAATATTAAGAACTTAATTTCTTTGCTTGATTATTTGGTTACATGTTCCCTTAAGTGATTCCATGAAGCGTTTAAATTGACTTTGATCGTTTCGTGTTGAATTAGACATTAGGGTCGAAACTATGTATGATAACATTTTAGGATAGAATTTTCCTTTTACACTCAACATTAGGTTCACCTTTGTACATGACAATAATTAGGGTTTTTTTAGTCTTCCCCTTGGACTCTTTCTTCTTTTGTAAATATTAAAACAAAAACCTATTTCCTTTATCAAAAAATTCAAAAACACTTAACCGTTATTCAAACCCATTTCACACTTAACAAATCATTCATCAAATCAAAAATTCCCTCAAAAGAGCATGTTATCTCCGTTCTACCGTGATACTGGTCGTGCCTATTGCTAGAATGCGTACTTTAACCTCGCCCATAAAAACACCAACAAACCAACATTTTCTAGAAGAACTACAGTATTCTGATTCTTTCACGGGATACGTGGGCAAAGGGTTACGAGACCCCCACGAACACACTAATAAAAAACCATTTCTTTCCCCTTGAAAAATATAGTTTTAGATAGACACACCCTTAGAAGCAAACAATCAAAATGGATCCCGTTGAGTACAACAGATGTGAGGGATGCTAATACATTCCCCTCGCATAATCGACTTTCTTACCCTCTTTTTTGGTTGCAAGACCATCTTATCCATCCTCGTTTGGTTTTCTTGATATTTCTCCTTCCTTCGGAATACATAAAGTTCGATGGCGGCTCTGTGTTTTTTGCCAGTGACTTCAGCACGCATACAAAAGTGGGTGAGAAAATGAAGAAATTTGCTGTAGTGTGTATAAATATAGTACATAAAATCTCACATCGATAATCAGTGCTCTTTTAATTTCAGCTTCAAGGGATCTTGTTCTTTTAACATCATTTTTCTTCTCTTTCTAGCACTTGTTACTTGTCGACGTGGCATTCGTCGATGTATATAAATTTTCATGTCACAAATTTTTATTAAGATCCAGTTTTTTAAATTAAATTGATGAGAGTGGTTGATTCATAGATTGAATTCTTCAAGTAAAATGATAGGAGTTTATGTTGTTGTCTATTGTTATAGAAATCTGTAAATACAAACTAATTGCATGCATAACTTTTATTATCAAGGTTCGGTTATTTCTAATTTATTTCTAATTTATTCAAGCTTATGGAATGTGATTATATGGAACCATGACAATTGCAGCAACATGACTTATTTATTTATATGTAAATTTATGTGTGAAGGTTTATTTGAATGACCTAGCTTTTATTGTTCTATCTCCATTTCCAGTGTAGAGAAGACTTCTGAAAGCAGTCATCGAATGGATACCACTAAAGCGCCAATCCTTTGGCTCATACCATTTCCTCAAAGGTTCTTGCCTAAGAGATGCAACAATCTCCCACAAAAATATGCCCCCACCACCGTCACCACTTATACACAATGATTCTTCATCCTCGACATAAACTAGAGCCATAACTTTATTCTCAGAAACCGATTGAGGAGAGATACCAAGCATGTCACGTGTGTTTTCAGAGCAAGCAAGAACTCGAAAAGAATCTTCGTCGACGGCGATCATTAAACCGAAAGGTTGAATAAAACCACCGCGCCAGATTGTTCGAAAACAGCATGGAGTCTTGCGTCTTCTGTGTACTGAGCTATTACTTTTCTCATTGATAAAGTAATCACGGGCATACAATACTCTAACTACTCCACTAAACTCTAACAAAGTAATAACTAATTCCACTAATTTCTAACAGACTAATTGTGATAGAATTATTAGAGGGTAATTTAGTATTTTGTTAGTTAAAGATAAGTTTACAATTAGGGCCTATGTGGCATTATTATTTGTGTATAAATAGGTGTATTAGGATTACATTTATATCAATCAATTCTCCAATCATTTGTGTCAGCCTCTATTGCATTTATTCCCTTTCATCTTCTTCCTCAAATTCATCACCTTTGCACTAACAAATTGGTATCTAGAGCTCTTGGTTTGATTATGAAACTCTGGGAAACATGAGTGATAGTGAGCTGTGTGTTTGATTTTTGATTCTTGAACAAAAATCTGAAACAGAATCACACTGATTCTGTGGGTTTGGGAAACACTGAGTGAGAAATTTGAGATCTGAGTTTTCTGTGCAAAGGTTTAAGATGAATGGAGGCAGTAGTTTAAACACTAAACTTCCAGTTTTTGATGGTAAAAACTGGAACAGATGGAAGATTCAAATGCGTGTGCTGTTTGGTGCTCAGGATGTTCTGGACCTTGTTTCTGAAGGTTATGTTCCAGCAGCAGCTGATGCTACTGTAGAACAGAAATCAGAAGAAAAAGCTACAAGGAAGAGGGATCAGAAAGCACTGTTTTTCATCCATCAGTGTGTGGATGAAAATGTGTTTGAGAAGATTGTTGATTCGACAACGTCGAAAGGGGCATGGGATATTCTGACCAGATGTTATGGTGGAGATGTATCAGTAAAGAAGGTAAAACTTCAGTCCCTGCGAAAACAATATGAAAATCTCAGCATGAAAAACAGTGAGAAAGTTTCTGAATACATTTCCAGATTGATTCTGATTACTAATGAAATGAAGGCTTGTGGAGAAGCACTTTCTGAACAGGTAATCATAGAAAAGATTCTGAGGTCACTTACGCCTCAGTTTGATTATATTGTTGTTTCTATTGAACATTCCAAAAATCTGGAAACCATGAGAATAGAAGAGTTGCAAAGCAGTCTAGAAGCACAAGAGTTGCGTCTGACTGAAAGAACTTCTGAGAGGGAAGTGGAGCAAGCTCTGAAAGCTTCTTTTGTCAAGAAGGACCAGAAGCAGAATAGACATGGTGATAAATTCCAGAAGTCAGAAACCTCAACTTCTGATGAAAAGAAATATCAGAAGGGAAAGGAAAGGTATGACAAGAAGAAGGTTCAATGTTACTGCTGTAAACAGTTTGGGCATTTTGCCAGAGACTGTAGAAACAAAGGAAGAAAATCAGAAGAAGCAAATATAGCCAGAGAAGATTCTGATGATGAACTTGTGCTATTGATGGCTTCTGATTCTGATGGAAATTGTTCAGGAGATTGGTGGTATATGGACACTGGCTGTTCAAATCACTTAACTGGGAACAAACAATGGCTGACAGACTTTGACTCCAGAAGGAGAACAAAGATCATATGTGCTGATGATAAGTACCTTAATGCAGAAGGTATGGGAAATGTCAGAGTCAGAGTGAAGAATGGAAGAAACATTCTGATCAAAGATGTCTGGTACGTTCCTGGAATCAAAAGCAATCTGATGAGTGTTGGTCAGCTTATTGAGAAAGGTTTTTCAGTGGTTATGAAGGACAACCTCTTGACGTTGTATGATTCTAATCAGAAGTTGATTATGAAGTCTGAGCAGGGAAGCAACAGAACATTCAAAGTGAATGTAGAAACTTCTGAAGCGGAGTGTCTCAGTGCAGAAGGCGCTGAAGCAGACAGTAAGTTGTGGCACAAGAGGTTGGGGCACTTGAACTATAGAAGCTTAGGGCATCTAAGTTCTAAGAAGCTCGTACATGGCATTTCGAAGATTGTGAAGCCTCAGAAGTCATGTGAGATATGCATGAAAGGCAAACAACCCAGATTGCCATTTGCGTCAGAAGTAGCCCCCAGAGTAAAGCATGCTCTGGGTGTAGTACATTCTGATGTGTGTGGACCATTTCCAGTAGCTTCACTTGGAGGAAACAAATATTTCGTGTCTTTTGTGGATGAGTTCACAAGAATGACTTGGGTAAAACTCATCAAGTTCAAGCATGAAGTGTTTACAGAATTCCAGAAGTTCAAGGTGAAGGCTGAGAAGCAGAGTGGTCAGAAGCTGAAGATTCTGAGAACAGATGGTGGAGGTGAGTATAACTCTACAGAGTTCCAGAAGTTCTGTGAGAAGAATGGAATAGAACATGAGGTTACTGCTCCATATACTCCTCAGCACAACGGTCTTGCTGAAAGAAGAAACAGAACTTTGCTTGATATGACCAGAAGTATGCTGAAAGAGAAGAAGTTACCTCACATGTTATGGGGAGAAGCTGTTGCCACATCAGCATATGTTCTGAACAGGTGTCCAACAAAGAAGCTGAAGGAAACTGTTCCTTTAGAAAAATGGAGTGGAGACAAGCAAAGTGTTAGCCATCTGAAGGTGTTTGGTTCTGTGTGCTACAAACACATTCCAGAAGCTAGAAGACGAAAACTGGACGATAGAAGCAAAACAATGTTACTGGTGGGGTACCACAGTACAGGTGCCTACAAGCTTTATTGTCCAGAAACCAACAAAGTTGAAATCAGCAGAGACGTCGTTGTGAAAGAGTCAGAAACATGGGATTGGAACAAGCTTCAATCAGATTCTGGTGTAGTGCCAACACCAGGGTTAGTTTCTGAAGACGAGTCAGAGTCAGAAGAAGAAGACTCTGAAGATGAGTCAGAATCTCAGGGAGATTCTGATAGTGGATCTGATTCTGATCCAGATTCTGATGATGATCCAGAATCTGGTGGTGATTTTACTTCTGGAAGGGAAAACTCTGAAGACATAGGGTCTGGAGAACAAATTTCCAGAAGTAACTCTGAAGGTGGTAATTCTGAAGGAAGTAGTTCTGGACAAGGTTCAGAAGCCAGTATTGTTCCGAATTCTGGAGAAGCTTCAGAACAAGACCAGAGGCCACAAAGAATCAGACGAATACCAAGTAAGTTTGCAGATTTTAGCATGTTGCATGATACTGAAGTAGATTCTGAAGGTGAAATCGTTCAGTGTGCCATGCTAGTAGATTCTGAACTAGTGGGTATTGAAGAAGCACTCAAGAAGAAAGTATGGCTGAATGCCATGAAAGAAGAACTTGAGGCAATTGAAAGAAATAAGACTTGGAAGCTGACAGAACTTCCAAAAGGCAAGAAAGCCATCAGCGTCAGATGGGTTTTCAAGCAGAAGCTAAAGCCAGATGGATCAATTGGCAAACATAAAGCGAGACTAGTGGCCAGAGGTTTTCTTCAGAAACCTGGACTAGATTATTTTGAGGTTTTTGCGCCTGTAGCTAGACACGAAACAATCAGACTGGTGATTGCTTTAGCTGCAAACAGAAATTGGCCTTTGATACATTTGGATGTGAAGTCTGCATTTCTGAACGGTCCATTACAGGAAGAAGTTTATGTGTCACAACCTCCTGGATTTGTGAAAAAGAATCAGGAAGGGATGGTATACAGGTTAAGTAAAGCTCTGTATGGACTGAAGCAAGCGCCCAGAGCTTGGAATCTGAAGATTGATTCATTTTTCAAGGAACAAGGGTTTCAGAAGTGTGAGATGGAGTATGGTGTTTATGTTCAGCATACTTCAGAAGGTAATATAATTCCGGTCTGTTTGTATGTTGATGACATATTACTCACAGGAAGTTCTGAACAAGAAACAGCTGAGTTCAAGCAAGTTCTGATGAAGGCGTTTGAGATGACAGATCTTGGAAAAATGAGTTTCTTTCTAGGGATGGAACTTATATACTCTGAGAAAGGAATCATTTTACATCAGAAGAAGTATGAATTAGAGCTTCTGAAGAGATTTGAGCTAGCAAATTGCAAGATTGCTATCACACCTGCTGATACGAATCAGAAGTTGGACTCTGATTCTGATGGAGAGGATGTGGACGCTACAACCTTCAAACAGATGGTTGGTTCTCTGAGGTATTTATGCAACACCAGACCTGATATTTGTTATGCAGTTGGAATGGTCAGCAGATACATGAGCAAACCAAAGTGGTCTCATTACCAAGCTGCTGTTAGGATTCTGAGGTACATAAAAGGAACTCTGAAATATGGAGTGTTATTTCCCTCTGGAGGGAAGATCCAATCAGAACTTCTGAGTTACTCTGATTCTGATTGGTGTGGAGACAGAGTCGACAGAAGAAGCACTTCTGGGTATTTATTCAAGTTTCTGGGAGGTCCAATTTCTTGGTGTTCCAAGAAACAGCCTGTTGTGGCTCTGTCAACGTGTGAAGCTGAATACATTGCTGGTGCTGTAGCCGCCTGTCAAGCAGTTTGGCTTCTGAATCTGCTGCATGATCTGAAGGTTGAAGTTGAGGAACCTCTGAAGCTGATGATTGATAACAAGTCTGCAATTAATCTTGCAAAGAATCCAGTCCTTCATGGCAGAAGCAAGCACATTGAGACGAAGTATCACTTTCTCAGAAGTCAAGTGCAGAAAGGAGTGCTAGAAGTTCTGCACTGTAGCACTCAGAAGCAGCTGGCAGATGTTCTGACGAAGGCAACAAAAACAGACCAATTTCTGCGTTTGAGAGATGAAATTGGTGTTGTTAACTTCTGATAAATTACTAAATTATGGGATGGTATTAGAGGGTAATTTAGTATTTTGTTAGTTAAAGATAAGTTTACAATTAGGGCCTATGTGGCATTATTATTTGTGTATAAATAGGTGTATTAGGATTACATTTATATCAATCAATTCTCCAATCATTTGTGTCAGCCTCTATTGCATTTATTCCCTTTCATCTTCTTCCTCAAATTCATCCCCTTTGCACTAACAAGAATATAGTTAAAGTGTACAATAATAAGCACTATAACTTAAATTTTAATAGCTGCATCAACATCACATTTACATGCTCAAGTTGAGGAGGGATCAAATTAACCCATTGTTGAAATAACACTTTGTGGTTTGCACTTAGTTTAACAAACAACTTACGAGTGTTGCCAATTATTGAAGAAGTAATAAGCATAATCACACATATATTTTGCAATATTTCATAAATATTGTTCTACATATTATTGTTCATTTACTTTCAAAAACTCCAAACAATAGTTACATAAATAGTTTTTTTTTTTTGACATATTCGGTCGCATAAAACACAATTAGTCCTTTTTTTATCGAACATTAATACAATCATTGTTGAAAAGTAATTCATATTCATAAGTTGTTAGAGTTAGAAGCAGTAGAGCTTCTGAGGTTGTTAGTCAGAAGCAGAAGCTTTTGAGGTTACGCTCAGAAGTATGTTTAGCTTTTGGGATTCCAGTTGTTTTGTTTGCTTAGCTATTAAGTTAACTTATTCTTTAAGTTTACCTTTAGTTAGGGCTTACATGGCAATTTACTTTATATATATATATATATATATATATATATATATATATATATATATATATATATATATATATATATATATATATATATATATATATATATATATATATATATATATATATATATATATATATATATATATATATATATATATATATATATATATATATATATATATATAAATAGACTAGTAGTAGCTGCAATTTGTAATCAATCTTTTAAATTTTTGTAGCCATCATTGCAGAGTACTAAATATATTCTCTCATTCTTTCTCTCACATCATCTTGTGCACTAAAAATTGGTATCTAGAGCTCTGGTTCGGATCCATATGGAAACACGGGAAACACGAGTGAAACAATGAGGCGTTGTGTGATTGATTTTGTTTCTTGAATTCGTGTTGAATCTTGAACGAAATCGTAACATAATTACATTTTATGATTCTGTGGGATTGGAGAAAAATTGTGTTTGGTGAGATCTGAGTGACTTGCACAAGGTTGAAGATGAACAGAAATGGTAGTCTGGGCACCAAACTTCTAGTGTTCTATGGCAAGAACTGGAATCGCTGGATGATTCATATGCGCGTGTTGTTAGGTGCTCAATATGTTCTTGAGCTTGTTACCGAAGGTTACGTTCCAGTTACAGCAGATTCGACGGAGGAATAGAGAAACACCCAGAGAGACAAAAGGAAGAAATATCAGAAGGCGTTATTCTACATTCATCAATGTGTGGATATGAGCGTGTTTGAGAAAATCGTTGTTTCAACAATGACGAAGGCTGCGTGGGACACACTAGTTAGGTGTTACGGTGGTGACACATCAGTGAAGAAGGTGATGCTTCAGTCTTTATGAAAGTAGTATGAGAATCTCAACATTAAGGACAATGAGAAGATATCTGAGTACATCTCCAATGTGATTCTGATCACTAATGAGAAAAAAGCTTGTGGAGAACCCCTTTCTGAACAAGTACATAGAGAAGGTATTGAGGTCTCTTACTCCTAAATTTGATTATGTTGTTGTAGCAATTGAACATTCTAAAGATCTAGACACTATGAGAATAAAAGAGCTACAAAGCAATCTAGAGGTGCAAGAGTTGCGTCAGGCTAAAAGAACTTCTGAGAGAGAGAGAGAGAGAGAGGTTGAGCAGGCTCTGAAAGCTTCTTTTGTAAAGAAGGACCAAAAGTAGAAAAAACATGGTAGGTCTTAGAAGTCAAAAGTCTTCTATTATGGTGAGAAGAAACATCAGAAGGGAAAGGAGAAGTATGACAAGAGAATGGTTCAGTGTTACTGTTGTAATAAGTTTGACCACTTTGCTAAAGATTGTTGGTCAAACAAAGAAGAAGAAAAAATAGTCAGAGGAGATTCTAATGATTAACATGTGCTATTAATGGCTTATGAATCTGATGAGGAACCTGTATGATTGTTATTTTATGATTCTGAAGGAGAAGAAGATGACTCTGAATATTATGAAGGAGTGTTTGAATATGATTCAGAATCAGAAGATGATTTTGAAGATTCTGAAGATGAGTCAAATCTGAGGTTTCTGGAGATGCGTCAGAGTTAGAAGAATACTCTGAGGCTGAAGACAAGTCAAAATTCGAAGGTGATTCCGATTCTGAAGGAGAATTAGAAGATGAGTCAAAATTTGAAGGAGATTCTGCTTTTGAGGATGAATCACAACCTAAAGGTTCTGAAGATGAATTAGAACTTGAAAGTTCTGAAGGTGAGTCTGAGTCAGAAGATGAAGAATCTTCTGGAGACTCTGAAGATGAGTCAAATGGTGAATCTGATTCTGATCCATTTTTTGAATCTGGTGGTGAAAACTCTTAAGACATATTTTTTGGAGGAGCTTCTAAAGGTAGTCCAGTCTCTTACGGTGGTCATGTTTCTTAAGGTGAAACTTAATAATGTGTAGTATAATGTATCCTCAATTTCTATCCTTCTCTCCCCTTCAACTAAAATATGTATAGTACAAGAGAGAAACTAAAAATAATAATAATTAAAAAAATAAGAGAGATAAAATGTTAGAAAAAGATGAACTTGGATTCTCTCCTTCATTTTTTTCTCCTCCCCTATCCTAACACTTTATATCTCTCTTAAGAATGAAGGAAAGGAAATCTCATTCTTAAGCGAAAGATAGAGGATTAGGAGAGAGAAAGCTAGAAAAATGGAGAAAATCTAAAGTGAAGAGAGATAAAGATAAATTTTTGAAAGAGATAGTTAAAAAAACAATTGAAGGAGAAAATCGAAATCCCACACTTAAAGGTGTGTCAGTCTAATCACTAAGTGTTTTTAAATTTCATATATGCCTTTTCTTTCTCACACTATCATATTCAATCTTACATCTCTTTAGATATTTAAACTACAGATCCACTATTAAATTAAGACTTCACCATCAAAATTTGTTTGAGTACACACCATATATATATATATATATATATATATATATATATATATATATATATATATATATATATATATATATATATATATATATATATATATATATATATATATATATATATATATATATTCTTGCTAAAAACACCTTTTGGATAACCTCTCTAATGCTAGTCAGGTGATCGAGATCGCAAATGTATATAAATATGTCTATTGTGAGCTTTTGGTTTATGTGTTTTCGTCCTCCATTTTTCAAACACCTTCTTTTTTGCTTTGGTATATCCTTTATATAGTATATGTTTTAACCCTCTAAGCTATAATGAGCAGCCTTTTGTTTCTTATACTTAAATGCTTGAGATAACGTATTTTGTCACCATAATTGTTACCAATCATGCTCTATAATGACTCCACCATCAATTTGGTAACCTTCATGTGTCGAGCTAGGGGTTCTACTTAGGGATCCTGCATGACTATGACATATGAGAAACAACTCAACTCTTTGTTGGTTGAGAACATTCCTGCATCTCCAATTCACCACCTCGACTAACACTGAGAGAGGTATCCTGGCTAAGCTAAATATTTTGGTATGTACATAAGCCCCCTAAGCATAAAGTTTGAAAGGATGGAATGTTTAGACAATGAATCCTTGAATATACTCGGTCGTTGAGATTATGTTTTAGCTCGGCCTTGACCTGTCCAGAGATCACCCATAGGCCTCGGCTGATGACGTATGATGGTCAGTCCGATCAACAATGATTGTGAATATCTTTAAAAGATTTCTTCTATCTTTTCACAATGATGACTTTCTATGGGAAAACTAATTCCATTATGACTCTGAACCTATACAACTTACCCAGCTATTCCAAACCCTTGATTGGTAAAAATACCACGCTCCTTCCTTGTTCTTCATTCCTAAAGTTTTATCCTCTCTTCAAAGTTTCCATTGAAGTCATACGCTTTCACCAATTAATCACAAACAATTCCAGGTATTATTGTTATTATCTTACTTTCTTTTTGCTTAATTATTAGAATTGTTATAATACGTGATCCTGACGACCTAGGAAACACATCGATTCCTCGAAAGGCCCAAAAGAGGAAAGAACTTTGGGATTTTATGGTGATATAACACATGAGAGAATATAAAGATCACTTTATGGTCAAATTATTGCAGAAGTTTATGGTGATATTTTTGCATCTTTTAGTGAAACTGATTCATAATCTTAATCATCAGGTTCTTGTAGAAATAATGATGGAGATGACTAGATCTTCTATTGACCCAAAGGTTTTAAGCTATGATCAAAGTTCAATCAATTCCAAGTACATTTCCAAACTTCATTCTGAGAAGAAGATCTCTTCTACAGGAAATGAAAAAGATGTTATATTGGAACCCTGTATTCAAGGTGAACGAGTTTGCATAACTCGACTACGAGGAGTATTAGATGAATAATTCCATTTTTACTCTGGGGTGATTGAGGATTTCAAAATTTGCATCCTCTTTACCAATTTCGGATCTGACCTGGTCAAAACCCTTAACATTGCACCATCTCAACTTCACCGTAATATTTGGGGCTTTATAAAATATTTTGAAATAGTGTGTGAAGCCGTGAACATAATCACCACCTTAGGTTTGTTCTTTTCCTTTTTTAAGGTAAAAGGAGTCGATAAGGGAGGGTGGATCTCCCTTAACGACCTCCCAAGAAAAAGTTTTCTCCAAGTTTATACAACTAACTATAAAGGGTTCAATGTTAAGTTTCTCCGTGTTTGAGGTGGGAACAGATGTCCTCAGGTGATGTATGTGTTGGACGGAAACCATCACTTTCCTATTTACTGGATGGAAAGGCTGACACATGTGTCTGTTTTATTATGATAAATTAGATGCTTTGGAAGAAATCTGGGCCTTGGCCATATTAGATTCTTTCTAGATGATAAAGGTTCAGGATTTACTAGATATGGTTGAAGATCCATAACCAATTTTTGATTTTCTGGGTAATACTTATATGTCTTAACACATTTTGTTTACTATTTTATTTGTACTGGAATACTGAACCTTTTTCTTATTTTCTTTTCAACCAAAATGACGAACCTATCATTGAAGGAGCAAAACAAACAAATGGTTGAGGCGGGGGTTAAAAGAAGGAAAAAATCTGAGGTTAAGACTAACCAGTCTGACATCCAATCTGAGCTCTAGAAATGAGAAAGGTAAACAATGGGAAAGCATCCACAAGAATTTCTGAGCCCCGTGATTCCTAATTCCCTCCCTCTAGTGGCCCAAAGTCGAGATCCCTTAAGAAGATGAAGACTTTAATAAGAGACCCGGTCTGTAATGCTGACTGGGAAGTCACTACTTTGATGCAGGAAGACGATGGAAGTCAAAAACCTAAACCATCCAAAGAATTCAAGTTCTGGTTGAACAATTTTGATGGTCTGAAATACCTTTACGATAATTTGAATGCCACTGAAGATGTTGATAAGGTGAAGACCATATGAGCTCAAAAGCTGACATAAAGTATTGAGACTTATCTGGTGAGGTGTTTCGTCATTGACATGGGGCCTATTTGAAGTTAGGGATGCATATGATAAAAACAAAATTCATCTTAACAAGGACATAAGTTAGCTGAAGGAGAACCAAAAAACCCATACCGACAAGCATTTGTTGGAGGCGAAAAATCAGAAGGAGACCTTAGAGTCAAACTCCCGGGATCTCAAAGTGACCGTCTCCATCTTAACCAAAGATATGGAGACAGCCCGAGGGTCTATTGAAAAACCGTAAAAGTCTATATAGGAAGCTCAAGTGGACATCCTTTTAGCAGGAGACCTAGCCTTTGAAAGGGCCAAATCTCAGGCTTTAGGCCTTCATCCAAGACTTAAAGTTCCTGAGATACATTTTTTCAAGATGCTCATGGATTATCGTCTTGTGGATATGGAGGAGGACGAGTCTTCTCCTGATACCGAGGCTTTTGATGGTGACAAAGTTGGCGAAGGGACTCCCGATGTCCATGAAGAGGAGAAAAATTAAGATTAACACCTTGTTGTTTTATGATTGTTATTAGTCATCCATAGGGAGGCATTTTGTATATTTTAGATAAATTCCTTTTCTTTTGCGTAATGCTTGAGCCCTGCTGAGGCCGTTTAATCATATTATCCTTTCCTATAACTATGGCATATCCTTAATGTGTTTCATTTCTTTAATTAATAGTTTATTCACTTGGTTGGGAATAAAATTTGAATGTCTAGCCCCAAGAGAATTTCAATTTTGCTAAGGCTTATACCTTAGCAATTTAAATGCCATGGTGGACTGAGCTTTACTTACAGGGCATTCAAAAGGATCTCGGCATATCATATAATATCCAATCAATCCTAGGTTGGTAAAGTCGGACCCTGACGTCTGGCCGGGATGTCTGCGATGTAATTAAAGGTGCGAGAAACACAAGAAATGAGGGGTTTTAATTGGGTTGCACAAATATAATCTTTTTGCAACACAACACACAAAGATAACAAGTGAATAAAAATATATGAAGTTGTTGTTATTAAAGGATGATTGTCCTTAGGAAGCAATCTTGTCTCCTAAATCAGCCAAGTTTTATTTGTATCCTAATCTTTACTAAGGTAAGTATAATGTTGAAGGAAATTTTTGCTCTTTAGTGTTTTGCATGCAATGTCAAAGAGGATGTTATGACATTATACTATGGAAAGTTGGTTACAGTCTGTGTAATCAAGTTTTCAAGTTTAACTTGAAAAGGATCATTGATAATGGTCTTAGTTCGGTCAGTGGTCTTGATGCAAGAAAAGGTGTTCTCTTTAGCTTGGGATCCCTGGGGAGATATTATCAGAAATAATTAGTAAGTCCTTGGATGCAAGTCAGATTGAAAGCTTGAAGGGTGTTTTGAAAAATTACTCTGGTATTGAGTCCATAACAACATAGGAGGCGTGTAAACCTTAATGTCCAGTAAGCTATGGTTATGATTAGCCTAGACTGTGTAGTCAAAGCTTGGGAAGATTAGAAGAAAAAAGTGTGTCTCTCTCTTGTGGGGAGTGGTGGACTGTTGGTAAAAGTAACTACACTTGCTTCAAAAATCTCCCATTGACTGAATCTTTGTTACAATCAAGGTAACCTCTCTTTATCTCTCTCTCTCTCTCTCTCTATCTCTCTCTCTATCTCTCTCTATCTCTCTCTCTCTCTCTCTCTCTCTCTCTCTCTCTCTCTCTCTCTCTCTCTCTCTCTCTCTCTCTCTCTCTCTCTCTCTCTCTCTCTCTCTCTCTCTCTCTCTCTCTATTTAAGAATCATTCGTTATAATCTAAGTTTCAAGAGGAACAAACCCTGGCATAAGGTTGATGATATAAAGCTTCGGTTGCTGGAAGCTAAAGAGGATAAGAGTGTTGGTTCAGAAAAGGCCGAATCCAAAGAAAAATATCTTGTTGAGTTATTTACTAGTGTATCCATGTCAAGTGATTTAAGTGTTATATATCGTATAACATTCGACAATAACAAGGAGTGCAGAAGGATATTTGATGGGGGTAAAAAGTGAGGAACTCTTGAAGATAACAAGCAGTTTATGTGTTTCACCAATTCTTTGTAGTTTGTCTCTATTAATGGTGTTTGTTTTATGTTTCTTTTGTGTTTATTTTAGTTGGTTTTATTTTGTGTTTCTTTTAGTTGGTTTTCTTTTGTGCTCCCACTTATGATTTTGTCTGCTTTCTATGTTTCCATTGTTTAAATTTACTCTATTTCTTTTTTCAAAATTTTGGCTAAAAAAGGGGGAGTAAAATGTTGAGTTTAGTGTGTGTGTGTCCTGATGTTATATCACATGTCTTGACATGTTGATTAACATTGTGATAAGACCGTGCTACTACTAGGGGGGGGTAGCTAGTGTTGTTGTTTCATGGATGCAACTATTTAGGGGGAGCATGATGTTTCATGTTACTGCTTGTGTATGCTTCTGTTGTTGTTGCTGCCGTGTTTTCTGGTGTGTAGAGATATCGAACCAAATGTTCTGACATTTTGTTTATGTGTGAACTTGGATAGCTCATGTGTGTTTTTCTAAGGGAATGAATCTCATATGTGTGAACTTGGATAGCTCATGCAGGCCGTTTAGGTTTTCCTCAGTTCTGGTCTGTTGATTTTTCTGGTTAGGTTTCTGGTGACAGGGGGAGAAATAAATCTAGGATAATCAAACTGTCTAAATTTTTGCCCTATTTGTGGTTTTATTCCTCTCTCCTGGATTTTTTTGCTAAAAGTGTTTTAGAAAATATTTTCCAAAGGGGGAGATTGTTAGTACCATGGTTTTGTGATTAGCTAAATTTTGGTAAAACATGGTTTGTCATAATAGGTCTGTTGTTATGTCATTTTCAACCAGATGTTGAAGGAAATGTCATGACATATTGGTTTGCTACAGCAGGCGCTGCTGTTTGGTATTTCTTGATAAGATTTTATTTAATTTTTTGAGATTCCTTTTGGATATATCTCAGTTATTTTCACGGGTCAAGAAGATGTAATCTGGAACAAGTGAATCAAATCTCTAACAACATTAAAGTTTCTAAATTTGGTTTTTGAGACAATTTAGGATATTTGAGTATTTGTTCTAAGATTTAAGGAGATATTTTCTACAACAATCAACCCATGGATCAAGGAATAATTAGGCATAAAATTCGAAGCCCATGGATAACTGAAGCTTATAAAAACAAGACCAAGACCTAGGACAAATGAGTTCTTGTTTTTATTAGTTAAAAATAAGGGTATAGGTTTTGAGAGTCTCTTGTGTTCTTTGTGGTGAAAGTCACCCTTTGTATCTTTTGATACATTGTGGTAGACATAGTGTTCTCACTCAGAAACCTTTAGGTAATGGGTTGAATATTGTTCTTGGAAGAAGCTTTTAAGCAAAACTAAGTATTGTATTTGAAGTGTAATCTTCTTTTGGGTTTCTCTTTGTACTAGTTACTTTGATTGTAGATGGTCTATAGATTGCCACTTGAATTAGGGCAAGTCTTTTATCACAGCAGTGATTAAGAGTGAGATGATGATTTCTCATATCTAGGAGGTTCCTAGGTAGAAGTTGCAATGGGTAGGAATTAAGTGATAAGTTGTAAACTGAGATTCTTTAGGCTTAGAATTAATACTACTGATAGTGGATTTCCTTCGTGGCTTGGTAGCCCCCAGAGTAGGTGAGTTGCACCGAACTGGGTTAATAATTGATTGTGTTATTTACTATTCTGCAATTAAATTTTGCATATTATTTCAGTTTGATATTGCTATTAAGTTTGTCTATAGATGTCGTAATATTTGTCCTGACATCATGTTCTTATGTTGGAAACATAAGTATGAGCATGTTGTGTACTAGTTCCAGAATTTCATGGAACATCATAAGTAAAGCTTTAGAAGGCCTCCAAAGCTTCCTTGCACAAGTCACGATCATAAGTTCTTTTACTAATGTTCCTTAGGATAGTTGCATAAGACGCATTCCTTAATCTTGACTTGACTTGTAACACACCAAAGGCATTCTTCTAGAATGTTGAGTTCAAAACCTAATGACGTCACACACCTTCTTACCAGAGTCAGAACCTGTATAAAAAAATCCACACACTAGATAGAAACCATTAGAGTACACAATTATTCTAAAATATAACAGGTAAAGTTATCATCAAAACATAAGATCAGATGTAGAACTAATTTTGTTATTACAATCTCTCCCTTTTTGATGATGACAAAACCATGTATTTTAATAGAACAATTCATACAGGGTAATCACCAAGGAACGCAAATTCATTAAAGTTAACCAGCTCCCTATGAATCTCCCCATTTTTGCAGTACACAATGTAACATAGAGAAGGAATACTTCTCCATTGATGTCTAATCAGAGTCGGACTAGAAATACCTAGTCTTCATCTCAGAACTTGTATTGCTATCAAAACACTATGAGGAAACAAAACCTATTTATTCACTGTCTTGATGACTCTCATCAAACATCAGAACTAATACATTGGTTCTTCCATAAAATAGAATTGTGCCACCAGAAGGTGCACAACATCATGTCATTAGAAGATTCAGCACTTGAACCCTTTTCTGACTGACAATGTATTTCAAACTTGTCTTCTGACCATGTCTCATAACATTGTCTTAGACCATGTCTTTTGGACCATGTCTTTAGACCATATTTTAGACCATGTCTTCTGAACATGTCTTTCAAACATCTCTTCTAAACATGTCTTAGACCATGTCTTTCGAACATGTATTATGAACATGTCTTAGAAAATGTATTAGACCATGTATTCTGAACATGTGTTCAGACTGTGTCATTTGACCATATTTTCATAAGGTTCATAGCCTCTAAATGCAGCTTGGTTACCAGCAGACTTACTATACTTCCAGGAAGTTCACAACTTTTAAAGTATCAGAATCTGGTAAAACATAACCTGGTTACAAAACTTTCAGACAGTTTACAACTTCTGAACAGTCTCATGATAGTATAGCAAACATTGCCAAAGAACACATTGACAATCTTTCAGATAAATCACTACTTCTGAAACTAATTCTAAGTAACACATCAACATTGTTAAGATTCTAGAAAGTTCACAAATTTTGAAGCGACATAGTCTGATTACCTTATTTTTAGAAAGTCCACAACTTCTGAACAACAGGTATTTTCAATACACGATTTCCCTACTTTCAGAGTTCACAACTTCTTTGAACAGTAGAGTATCAGAGCTTTATTTAAACATATTTTCACGAAGTTCATTATTCTTAAAAATAAGTATATTAGAGCCTATTTCAACCTTCAACTTAGTCATAAACCTCTGATCAAATCATAGTGTCAGGACATGAATTGTTTTACACAGTTCATAACTTCTAACAAATACAAGTTCACAGATTTGTGCTCATCAAAGCATTGTTCATTAATATTGATTTTGATCTTCTGGTTGACAGATGATAATATTTTGATATCCAATTAACTTGTCTATGGAAACCATTGAAATTTTGCAAAGTTCCTGAATCAAACATCAAATAAATGGTTAGCAGTAAAAGCATTATATGACGTATGGGTTTGAGATATGAGATTAAATACTATAAAAATTATATACTCTTTCTCCCCCTTTGTCAGAAATCAAAATGATTTAAAATACAAAATGAAATGATTTTTAATTAAATAACAAAAAAGAAAAAGATACAGTTGTTTTAGAAACAAAAGAAAAACTATTCTTAAGTTATAATATAAAGGGATAAGGCTCTAAGCATCACCCTTATTGTCAAAATTTTCTATGAACATCATCACTGCATCAAAACATTCCTTGAAAAAAGTCACTTGAACTTCAATCCTTTCATCCTGCTTATCCAAGTGTTGATGGATGAGACGATTTATTCCTACTACTTATCCAAAACAACCTTCAGCCCATTCATCGTTTCCCTTATCTATGTTATCTAAGCTGGCTTAGATATTGCTTCCATAGAGTTTTCCTTCTTAGATTTCTCCTTGATCTTAGAGGAATCTCCCCGAAATTCTTTTCTAGAAAGTTCTCTCTTATTCTGAACCTTTTTTTACTCATTAGATAAGGCAGAAAACATAATCTTAGGTTGGGGAATTTATGGAGGAAAGAATATTTTTCTTCTTGAAACATCTTCCAAATCCAAATTTTAAAGTTCCTTAATTGCTTTAGTAATCAAAGAAATGTCTAACAGATCTCCACCGTTGAAAGATTTGTTAGGTCTGTGATTTTATGGTTGGCAACAATTTTGGTAAAATAAAAAGTTGACAACAATTATATTAACATGTTTTGTTTGGGAAGAACATGTATTTAAGCCTAATGTTTAACAAAATGTCATAACATCTTGATCAATCGGTACAACAGTGTATGCATGTTTTTATTTGACAAATGTTCTATCAGATGTTGTAACATGTTGCAACAAAACACCATATCAGTACAACTGGATATTTATCCTTGAAGATTTGATTGATAAATATGAGATTCTAGGGGTTTCTAGTACTCATAACAGGCGCACCCAATTAAGGATTTTTAGGAATAATTGCATATTTAATTTAATTCATAAAAAGGATCTTTGAGACTTTTTATGAAATATTTGAAAGATTTGTTTTTATTTCTTTTTTCATGGAGAATACTCTCCATGGATTTAGAGTTGAAGATTATATCTAATTGAAGAGTCCTAGCTCAAGTGCAGAATTCTATATAAAGCTTCGTTCAAGACCTCGTTTTTATGCATAATTTTTATTGTAAAACCTTGTGAAAAATAAGGGTTTAGGATTTGATAGTTCCTAAGGTTCTCTGTGTGTTTTTGTATGTCCTCATGTATCTTTGATGCATTTGAGTTAATTGATTGTTACTTGTTTATCAATTTATTGTTCTCCTCGAAGCTTGTAAGCAAGAGTTGAGTATTGTTCTTAGTGAAGCATTTAAGAAAACTAAGTATTTTTAATTTGGAAGTGTTTTTTTCCTTTTGGTTTCTTGAGACATTCCCTAGGACTGGGAGTGGTTTTTTTATCATTGCGGTGATTAGAGGTGAGATGGCGATTTCTCACTTCTAGGAGGTGCCTAGGAATAAGTTACACGAGGTATGGATTAGGCGAGAAGTTGAAAACATGGGAGTTTAGCTTTGAAATAGTACTACTAATAGTTGATTTCCTTCTTGGCTTGTTAGCTCTCAGAGTAGGTGAGTTTGCACTGAAATGGGTTGAAAATTTTATGTGTTCCTTCACTATCTGCAAGTTATATTTATGCATTGTTGTTATTTTTTGTTGTTCTATCAGTAGATGTCATAATATTTGTTGTAACATTATGTGTTATTGAGACATCAGTCATGACATCTGATATCATATGAGTTCTAGAATTTCAATTGGTATCCAAGCATGAACCCAATTTTATTTACTGGGTGAGATTTATGGAAATATTTTCTAGCACTATGGATAAAGAATGAGGATATAATAACAAACCACCTATGTTGTATGGTTCAAACTAAGACTGGTGGAAAGTTAGGATGATATTTTTTCTGAAATATATGGACAACAACGCTTGGAAGAAAGTTTTGAAAGGATGGAAGCATCCTGTTGTGAAGGTCATTGACAAATATGGGAAAAATATTGAAACCGAAACCATAAACATGAAGATGACTGGGATGAGAATGATGTTAAGGATGCCATTAAAAATTCTAAGGCCTTAAATGCTCTATTCAACGGAGTAGACAAAAATGTCTTCAAGATGATTAATATTTGTACCGTGGTCAAGGAGGCTTGGGAAATTCTCTAGACAACTTAATAAGGCACTTCTAAGGTGAAGATTTCAAGACTTCTGCTTCTCACTTCCAAATTTGAAAACTTAAAGATGAATGATGATGAGACAATTCAAGAATATCAAATGAAGATTCTTGAAATTGCTAGTGCATCAAGTGCATTTGGAGAGAATATGTAAAAAGCCAAGTTGGCCAGAAAGATCCTTAGTTCCTTATCTAGGATATTTGATATGAAGGTCACAACAATTGAATAAGCTTAGGACATCAATAACATGATAGTTCATGAACTTATTGGGTCACTTCAAACATTAGAATTGGCTATTGGTGAAATAGCTAAGAAAGGGAACAAAAGCATAGCTTTTCTATCCAATGCTGAAGATGATAAAGGTCAAGTCGAGTTGGTTACTGATGAGGATCTATCTAATATCATTGTCATACTTCGGAAGAAATTCAATAGGGTATTAAAAATATAGGACATAAGAGGGAGACTGAATGTCACGTATATCTCATCTGACATCAGTAATGAAGAAAAATCTTCAGAAGAATACCATGGCTGAAGAAAAGACCAATCAAAGCAAAGGCATTCGATGTTATGAGTGTGACGGTTTTGGTCACATCAAACCAAAATGTCCCACTTTTCTCAAGAGGATGAAAAGGGGATTTATTGTGTCCTAGTCTGATGATAATGAATTAGAAGTGAGGCTAACAATTAATCTGCAAACTTGTAGTGGCTTTATCTGGAAGATGGGCAGGTGAAGTAAAAGATGATGATGATAGTGCTCTCCATGAAGATCCTGATATATCCTACCAAGATACTTGTGACAAGTGTGAAGCAAATATCAAAACAAAGGAAGATCAAAGAAAGACCATAACTGACTTGGAAACAGAGAAGAAAAATATTCTATGTAATGTATCTCATCTTCAAAGTGAGGTAACTCTTCTAAATTACAAGGTTAATAACTTGTCAGACTCATTTAAAAAGTTGGAGGAAGGAGCGACTATGATAAAAGAGACTGAAGAATTAGAAAGTGACTATCAAGCTGATAATGATCAAAGAGGAGTGTCTATGGTTAAATCAATTTCTGTTGAAAGAAAGAAAATAATTAACATGCCCAATCACATGTTACAATATTCTAGTAGACTTGATCAAACATGGTCCACAGGTCAGTCATCAACTTGGATATGCCATTCTTATGGTGAGCATGGTCATATAAATCCCTTCTTCAATAAACTATATGGAGATAAAAAATCTTCAGTTCATTCTAAGGGTGAGAAAGTGAGAAAAGAGAAAGGGACTGATAATATGGGTGTAAACTCCAATACTCGTACATTCTTAAGAAACTCAAATGGAGAAAACATGAATGTTGACAGTTGGTGTGTTAGGAATATGACAGGAGTTCAGAAGTTAGTGTTGAATAATAGGTATCATCTCAATGGACCGACAAGATTTGGTGACAGGATCAATAGTAAAATCGAAGGAGTTGAGAAACTGGTGTGTAAAGGTGCTTCTATTGTGAAAAAGGTTAACATGATTCAGGTATGTGATCAGAGATCATTGGTCATTTTCTCAAAATCATAATGCTTAGTCCAGGATGAGAAAAATTATGTGTCAATAAAGGGTACAAGGTCAAAGAACAACTGTTATCTAAAGAAATCTTAATCAAATGCTTATTCTCCCTCAGGTTCAAAGACCGGTAAGGATGAATTAAAGCTATGGCATGAGAAACTTGGACATATTCATTTCAAAATAATGAGAGAAGTCATATCTAAAGGAGCCATTAGAGACATGCCAAATATAGAGATTGAATAAGGGATAGTCTGTGATGAGTGTGATCTTAGGTCTCAATTCGTGATGTCACACAAAATATTGCAGCATCAGACTACTTCTAGAAGGTTAGAACTTCTTCATATGGATCTAATGGGACCAATCCAGGTTGAAAGTATATGTGGTAAGAGGTATGCTTATGTATTCATAGATGATTTTTCTGGATATACTTGGATAAAATTTCATAGAGAAAAATCAAATGCATTTGAGGTCTTCAAGTACTTATGTAAAAGTATTCAAGAAGAGAAGAATGATGATATTGTGAAAATTAGAAGTGAATATGACAAAGATCTTGAGAATGTAAAATTATTTGAATTTTGTGATTCAAACAATATTCGTTATGAGTATTCTCAGCAAGGGGAATCGTTGAAGAAGTAACCAATGGGATTCTAGAATCAGCTAGATTCATGCTTCGAGCTAAGAGTTTAACTTTGTACTTTTGGGTATAAGCTATGAACACTGTGTGTTATGTCCATAATAGAGTTTCTCTGAGGAGAAATACTTCAGCCACTCCTTATAAGTTATGGAAAGGAATGAAGCCTACAGTCAATTACTTTCATATATTTGGAAGTAAATGTTACTACTTGACTGACCTAGGTCAGAAGGTCAGAAGAATCCCATAAGGGATGAATGGTTTTTATGGGTTACTCCTTCAAAAGAAGAACTTATAGATTTTTCAACTCCATAACTGGAATGTCATTATAATCTATCAATATGAGAGTTGGTGATTTCGTTATTGAAGAGAAGGAGAGTGTCACCGAAAATGTTGGAACATCTTTTGTGCAAACTGATGAAGCACATAGGAAGGAACTCTATGAATTCATAAACTCTGAATTAGTGAATTCTCAATCTAGTATAAACCTTTCTACTAAAAGACAGACAAAACAATCCAAGAAACTGACTACAACTCAGTTTGTTGAAGGAAATATCACTGAACTAAATATGATGGTATCAAATACTGATGGATGTTTTGCATTGAGGAATAGCTTGGGTTTCTGGGTCAGTAAGAAGCAGGAAGGTGATTCTTGGTATATTAGTGAAGACGAAGGTAGAGAAACAAGAGAATGTTTCTCTAAACTGGTGTTGAAAAGATATGATGTCAAGAGAAATGTCATGACATTTCATGAAAAAGATTTGAGGTCTTTCAGACATCTCATTCAACATGACTGGAATGAGGGCCTTGTAGTTGTAAGAAACTGATCAGGAATCTTATTGAAGGAAAGGATGTTACTCTAGAGAATATGGATAACAAGGAACAATTTACTGATATAAAAAAAATTAGGATTGGATCTTGTACTATTAAGGAGTTATAGCAATCACAGAAATGGAGGAATGCAACAAATGCTTAATCTTTACTCTATACTCTGAGGCATGACATGCTTGGATAAATTGCTACAGAGAAGGGAAGGAAGGTAGATAGTCTACAAGACAGTGGGGCTGGTTGCATCACCAAGGAATGCATAAGGCTTTTTTTACAGGAAGGAGGCTCTTTGATAGAGGCAAGAGGTGGAAGACCACCTAAAGCTGGCTAAGAAGTTGTGCTCCCATCTGTTTGTTTCCATCTGGTGATCATGATTAGTGGCCATCTATGTGTTTCCATTTGGTGTTCAAGATTGGTGATTATTTGTTTATTTGCACTTGTGGTATTACCTATGTGCAAAATATGCCCGTGCAATGTGTGTTTCCAGTGTGTACATTTACTCTATTTCTTTTTATCAATATTTTGGCTAAAAGGGGGAGTAAATTGTTGTGTCATGAAGTTACATCACATGTCTTGACAAGTTGATTTAGCATTGTGATATGACGGTATGTTATTACTTGTGTGAGAGTAGTGGTTTGTGGTTGCTTATGAAATCATTAAGGAGGAGAATAAATTCTCATGCTTGTGTATTCTAAAGTTGTTGCTGCTTCTGTTGTGTGTTCCGCTACATGTGCTCTATTTTGTGGGAGTTTTCCCTTGAGGGGGACGACTGTTTATGTGTGACATGGGGAGTACTGGATCTATCTTATTGTACAAGCTTCTGAGTTATGTTGTGTTTACAGAGATTACATGGTTTCATGTATCTTGTGTTTTTGGTTTTATTCCTCTGAATTAATTGGTCTTTGGTTGTTTTAGTCAAAATTTGGCAAATGGGAGAATGTTAGGTCTATGATTTCATGGTTGGAAACAATTTTGGTAAAACAAAGAGTTAAAAAAATTCTATCAACATGTTCTGTTTGGGAAGAACATGTATTGAAGCTTAATGTTAAACAAGATGTTATTACATCTTGACCAGCTGGTACAACAGTGTATGCAGATGCTTATTTGACAAATGTTCTATCAGATGTTGTAACATGTAGCAACATAATATCATATCAGTACAGCTGGATATTTATCCTTGAAGATTTGATTGAAAAATATGAGATTCTGGAGGTTTCTAGTACTCATAACAGGCGCAACCAATCAAGGATCATTAGGAATAATTGTAGATTTAATTTATTTCATAAAAAGGTTCTTTGATACTTTTTAGGAAATATTTGAAAGAATTGTTTTTGTTTCTATTTTTGTGGAGAATACTCTGCAGGGATTTAGAGTTGAATATTAAATCTGATTGAAGAGTCCAAGCCCAACTACAGAAGTCTATATAAGGAGTCATCCAAGACTTAGTTTTTAAGCATAGTTTTTATTGTAAGACCTTGTGAAAAATAAGGGTTTAGGGTTTGATAGTTCCTTAGGTTCTCCATGTGTTTTTGTACGTCCTCGTGTATCTTTGATGCATTTGAGTTGACTGGTTGTTACTTGTTTATCAAGTTATTGTTCTCTTTGAAACTTGTAAGTAAGAGTTGAGTATTGTTCTTAGTGAAGCTTTAAAGAAAATAAGTATTTTTAATTTGGAAGTGTGTTATTCCTTTTGGTTTCTTGAGACATTCCCTAGGACTGAGAGTGGTATTTTTATCACTGCGGTGATTGGAGGTGAGATAGAGATTTATCCTATCTAAGAAGTTCCTAGGTAGAAGTTGCTCTGGGTAGGGATTATTCGAGAAGTTGTAAACAGAGGAGTCTAGATTTGAACTAGTATTACTGATGGTGGATTTCCTTCCTGGCTTGGTAGCCCTCAGAGTAGGTGAGTTTGCACTGAACTGGGTTAATAATAATGTGTGTTCTTTTACTTTCTACAAGTTATATTTATGCATTGTTGTTATTGTTTGATGTTCTGTCAACAAATTTCATAACATTTGTTGTGACATTGTGTGTTGTTGAGACATCAGTCTTGACTTATGATATTGTGTGTGTGCCAGAATTTCAAGATTTACCAATTACGACTTCTGACACAGATTGTTGATTTGTGTAATCTATAAGATTATTATCAATCAGGAATTCTGAAAATAATCTTCTATAAGGAAATCTATTACTTTGATTCTTGGACATCCTTTCGGAGAAGCTGGAAAAGTTACGAAGATACTCACAAGGTTAAGAAATAAAGAGCTTAACAAGATAAGGGGTATCAAAGTGATGGTGTGTGAAGTGGAGTGAGCGAGTTTATAAAATAAATTTTAGAAATGAAAAGAAAAAACTAGAACACTGAACCAATATGACAGTGGGAAGACGTAAGTAAATAAACTTAATATCAAGTTAATCTCACTTCTCAAAGTGTCAAATTAAATGCTAGGCATGGTTTAGAGAAAGACAATTTTCTAAAGATCATTCAATAACCTTTCGCTAAACTGACAACCCTTTTAATGATGTAAGCTCTCTAGTTTCCAATGGGCAAAGATATTCTTAAGAGAATATCCTGAGAAATGACATTTATGATATGAAAGCTTCATTATATTGAAGTACCATATCCCAGAAGCTAACAAAATGAGTGATATGTACATTAGAAATCCATTCATTTGAAAAACTGAATACTGAGAGTAAATTCTTTTCTACATACATCGTCATTTTCTTAGAAGAAATATAATTTTTCTTGAATTGCTAGAGACCAATCATGATTCATTAGTCGATGTATATTATATAGATGATACTTGAGTTCAGTACTAGTTCCTCAGAATATGAAGATCAGGATTTATGCTTCAACAACTTCTGATTGAGTATCTTATTATCTGTAAACAAATTTAACTAGCTTTGACCCTTTTAAGATCAAGCTTATCATTAAATCTAACGCAAATTAATTATTCAACACTCGGTGTTTCATTGTTTTATATTATGTAGCTTTTCGAGCATTTATAATATTCTATCATGACTAAGCTTTGTGCTTTGGAGATTAAACTAGTTGATATTTTCATTGGAAATTGATATGAAACAAGAGAATCCAAAATGATGAAAATAAGAAATGTCAGGCTTCTTGTTCTTTCGCAATTCATAGTGAGTCTTACTCAGAATAGGTCTCTAGAGAGACACTGTTCTGAATGTGATAAGTTGTGTTTACAGCCTCTGTCCAGAAATGCTTTGCCATCAGTTTCAATCATCATGATCCTAGTCATTTCTTTGCAAAGTCCTATTCACCTTCTTTGCAACTACATTTGTTGTGGAATTCTAGAGGGAGGGAAATCATGGGAAACCCCATTCTCATCACATTTGTTTCTTCATGATCACTTCTACCTTTGACAGAATTGAGACTTATCTTAGTTTGCACTTGATTGTAGAAGGTAGTGAATACAGAGTGTGACTCACACTTCTGTCAGTAAAGCTTCGCCCAAGATTATCTACAGTAGTTGTTAAAAGTGACTAATCCATACTTATTTTCATTGAATGATGCAGTTGACACTGGTCCAAGTAAATCAATAAAGATGTTCTAATAATCTAGATGTAAAAACTACATTCTTTCTTGAAGGGAAGTTTTTGAAATATCTTACCCTTCCTAACATGCTTCACATGGAGCTTCTGAAGAGAACTTCATATTAGGAAGGCTTCTGACCAATTTAAGCTAGTTTAGCTAAGATATTCTTCTCAATTAACTTAGCCCAATCATCAATGCCAAGACTAATGCCTTTTACAAGCGAAAATAAGAGTTTTTAAGATTTTATAGTATGAGAATAAAGATGTTGTTTTTCCCTTATATCATTGATTGGAATATTCACATTCTTCCAACTAATAGCTCTACATGATTCTTTAATAAGGATAACATCATAACAATTGTCACTTAATTAATTTAAGGATAACACAATATGTATTACTCCAACAGTCATTAAAATTTTGGATAGAGTGAAGAAAAACATTACCAATTGTTTTAAATCCCATGATCTTTTATGATCACCTCTGAGATCTATGATACCTTCAGGCTTAAGTCTCTGGCTTAGGAACATATGCCTTTTTTCCTCCATGTATTGCAAGTAGTCATAGTCTAGGTACCATAACAAGTGTTTCAGCCGTGTTGCTAACAATATCAGCAACATAGATGATTTATTTCTTGGATACCCATAATTTCTTGGGTCCTCTCTTGTTAGATATCCCAGAGTTTTTAACAACTTTGGTATTAACATCAGAATAATCATATTTTAAAGAATTAAACCTAGAAGATTTTGCCTTAGGTTCAGAAACAAATTCTCCTTTTCTTTTCCTTTATCTTTAGGCATAAACCCAACGGAGACAAAATGGGAATGAAAAGTATTAGGTTTGTCTTCCTTATTAAAATTATATTAGTCATAGGAATTATAACCAATACCATTGGTTCCATTTCAGCTCACGCCATAGATCATAGAATCCATCATGCTTCTTGTTGCACCCCAAAATGTGCCCTCCCATTTCATCAATATTTTCTCACCACAAGACCCTTGGAACTCAAGATCAAATTAGGGTTTGAGTTTGCACAAAGATGTTTTGACCTAAGAGGCCCAAAGTGACTTTCATGCTTCATGTTGGACTCACAAGTTTATCCATACCAAGTTTCAAGCCTTGATTCCAATCTTTGCCCAGTCAATTGGACAATTGACCTAGAAATCAGCTGTATTGGGGAAATAGTCAACTGTGGTCAATTGACAGTCAAACCTCATGATTTTTGACCCACATCAACATTATGAACTCATATGAACCATTTGGTCAAGTTTGGATCACAATTCCACAAGAAATTTGATCAGATCACCAAAAGGGCAAAATGGTCATTTTTAGGGTTTTGACTGCACAAAGGCAATTTTTGACTGTTTGACCTAGCCAATGGCAAACCAAGCTCACATATGGACTCAAGGACTCAATGGAATTGTCTTGACATGTTCAACAAGTTCAAAAGATCCCAAATGCACAAGATTGACAGATGAATTTTCCAGTCAACTGAGCAAAATTTGACTGTATACTGAAAAGTCAAACTTTGACTTTTTAGTCAAAATCCAGTGCCAAGATTCATTTTTCATCAAGACATGTCAAATTATGAAACTTGTTCATCAAGAAATAAAAAATCACAAATTAGGGTTTAAAATGAAGAATTTTCATAACTTAGAAAATTTCTAAGTTATGAAAATTCCTAATTTTTTCCTAACTTTGTCCCACTTTTTCATCAAGATACATTTTGATTCAAGCAAAACTAAAAACATGAAAGTTATAGTCCATTGCAAAATCTACAACTTTGATTCACAAAGTTTCCTCAAAAGAAGCTTGTAGCTCAAGTTATGATTTTTGGAACAAGGGTGCAAAATATTCTTAACTTAGAAATTTTTTGACCTATTTTAGGCAGGATTTTTGCCTAACTTCATGGCCACTTTTAACATGCTTCCACTTGGAATCTCAACTTGCATTACAAAGATGGATTGTAGTACACATTCCAAGCTTTCCAAATTGTCCAAGAACTTCTCAAACACCCTTGTGGTTAGGAAGAATCGAATTTGTCAATATGGGCAAAAGTCACTTTGTTCATAAGCCATTTACATGTTCATAACTTGGGAATTTTTGAAATCAGCATGCACAAGCTAGATTACAGGCCTCTAATCCTTCTTGCACTCAATAATTAAATGCCAATCCATTGTGTTCTAGCATTATTTTGCTCATTTGGTCATTACATGAAGAATTAAGCCATAATTAGAAAAAGCATTTTATCTATTCTTGAAAAGTTACACTTTATGTCAAGTTTACAATCTAAGAGGTACAAAGAAAATATATGAGGCACAAATGTGTGGACATATCCCACTGATCAAGAACAAACTTTGCAGCATGTTTAGGGGGCCTGCATAAGCTTGTAACCCAACTTGGCATTTTTGACTTAAGATAGAAGAAACTTGGCATTTTGAACAACAACTTACATTCCTGCAAGCAAGAGCCTAAACAAACTTTCTCTACACATTTCATAATCCATAACCAACCTGAAACACGACCTAACCACCTTTAATACCTCCTCAAACACAGAAACACCATCCTTTTGCAAAAACAGGGCATCTGCTGCAGATTGAGGTCCACAACTCAATCCACTCGTGCACTTTGGCTAATAACCTTGCAAACACATTCCATACCATCCCTTGAAACTGTTCCAAGCCCTAAACACCAACTGTAACACTCCTAACCCCATCTGCCATTTTCATTTTTCAGTTTTGCAGGTGAACTTCCATAGCTCGTTTCAGTCAGTTTCAAAGCAAGCTAGAGGTTGGAGAAGCATCCCTGAACTTCAAGCAAGCTGTACAAGTCCTCACATTGCATTGAAAGTACCTCCATTGTTGTACACGATTCAAGCTGAACAGGTAAAAACATGGACTTCTATCTCTCAATCTAGGAAGAGTTAGGCTTAAGTTTATGAATGAAACATGTCCTACTCATGGCCCTGAAGCTACCCATATCCTCACTTTCCATTTATTTTATGTGTGCTGAGAGAATTTAAGACATGAACATTGAAAAAAACTTAGGTTAAAAATTGGGGGAGAGGAAATTCTCTCTCATTTCTGAGAGTTAGAACAACTTTTTTATATGTATGGATTCGTGATTTAATGCTCTACATAGTTTATGTTGTGAGTTTTGGCTGAAAATCAAAGAATCAGGAGCTTGTTGTTGAAGCAATGAGGCGGGCGAATTTTCAAACAAAACTGGCTGGAGGTTGAAGAAAATAGACTTGGGATGGGCCTGAGTTTTGTTTTTCTTTTTGCACCCCTTTTTTTCAATTTACACCCCCCCGGCCCATTGCATGATATATTTGTCATTTTTGATTTTTTCTTTTTGATTTTGATTTTATATTTTTATTCAAACATGAAAAAACATTAAAAATATTTTTCTCACATTTTTTGCATTTTATTTGGTATTTATTTGTTTCATTTAGTTCTATATGTAAATAAATATACATAATACCTTTTATTTAAAATACTAAAAATAATACAAAATACATTTTATTTTCTGATTTTATTTTATTTTATCTTTTGAAAACATTTTCTTAAAATATACTCTTTTGTGTAAATAATAAATATTTTTATTTTTTGTATATATTTAATATATTTAATATATAATATAAATACTTATATATTTAGAATATTTAGGATAAAAAATACAAAAATAATACATTTTTCATTTTATTAATATTTAACCTCAAAAATCACTTTTTTACAATATACTTCCTTTTTATTTATTTTTGTCTATAGTTAATAAATATTGCATATAATAAATAATAAATACTCTTTATTTGGAAAAATTAGGGTTTTGCCCTAAAACCATGAAAAAATCCAAAAATTAATCCTTTTTTATTTTTGTTTATTTGTCACATAAAAATACTTTTACATACATATAAAAATCATTTTTTTGCATCTTGCATATTTATTCAATTATTGTATAATTAAAATAACTTGTATATTCAATTTGGATGTAATAGTTTAGATTTTAATTTCTTGCTAAATATCCCCATTTGAACATTTGTATCCCCATCCCATAATTGTGTTGTAATAAGTTAGGATTTTATTTTTCGCACTTTAAAGCTTTCTAAAAATGCCATGATAGACTTAGGGTTTTGTATGCAAAAATCAAATAACAAGTAGCTTGACCTAATTCAAGATAAACAAGCATGAAAATGGACAACACCAATCACACTTGCACCCCTAGGGTTACTCCACTTGTTGCCTTCAATAATGGGCCATGTTGCATGTTAGGTGTCTTTGGCAAAACAAAAACAATTCAAATGATCATAGTCCCTCGATGACGCTTTCGAAAGTTGCCTAAAAATGATCAAGTCCCTTAAAAGAAAAATTGCCCAAAGACACTTGACACCATTGCAATCATGGTCTAAACGATGACCCGCACCCGTCCCGTTAACATCCTAACACAAGATTGTCCACCAAATACAATGGTGGAACAAAATTGTTAAAAGGGTTAAAACATAGAGAAAACCTTTGAGTAAATTTAGGGGTAGACAAACTCTTAGTTACTTGATCAAAACTTGCAAAAACACACTTATCACAGAACTGGCGACTCTGCTGGGGAAAATTTTAAAGTGGAGTAACCTTAGGGCTTAGATCACCCTCTTGCATGACTAATTGATTACTTTGATTGCTTTACATCTTGGTTCTCTTGTTTGGGCTTGAAATCCTACACCCGGATTTGGGGAAACATTCATAGGTAGCAATACATTGTGGAAACTGTGCGGGGTATACCGACACGGTTGAAGCAATAGCTATATTAGTGCGACATATTTGTGAGTATCAGTAACCCTTGAGTTTAATCAAGGAGAGTACGGGGCCGCTGAGTGATGTCACTAAGCACTAATGACCTAGAACCTTACTTGACCATCTTGGCCTTTCATTAGGGGTAGTGAGATGATCGGCTTTGGTGCAGTCCGAAGTTGGTAGATACTCGATACTACACTCATTGAGGGTTATTTTCTTGGAATATTTTGGTCGCTAGTTAAGTGGCTAAACCAAAACAATGAACATGGAAAACAATCCAATGATATTGAGCTCCTTAGAACCCGGTTACTATTTATAGGACAGGTTTTTAAGCCAGCTACACTCAAGAGGGTACTTACCTATGAAACCCCATGCAAGCCTGAAACTAGGGTTTTGTGTGAATTGCTTGTACATATGTTTATGCTTACATCATGAGCATCATAAAGCATCATATGCATTCACTAACCATTTCAAGGGTTTGGATCTTCATCTTTGTTCTTGTTTTGTAGGTCATGGAAATTCTTCGCAGGAAAATTATCCAAGTCAACCTTGTGAGAATCCCTCCTCAACTCAAGGAGGTCACATACAGAATTCTGGAAAGCTCTCCCTTCAGTGAAAGACATGGTAGACTGCTCAGCCTAGTCAACACCAGCATTGAAGAGGACATGGTAAAGGTGTTGTTCCAGTTCTTTGACCCCCTTCACCACTGTTTCACTTTCCCCGACTACCAATTGGTGCCCACTTTGGAGGAATTTTCTCAACTCCTGAGAATTCCTATTCTTAATCAACTACCCTACAACGGTACGGAAAAAGAACTAAAGCCTGAAGATGTTGCTCAAGCACTACACTTGCAACCATCTGACATCAAGTGGCATTGGGAAACTAGAAGCGGTGTCAAAGGCTTCTTGGCAAAATTCTTGTTTGAGAAAGCACAAGAGTGTTGGAATTCGTTGGATCTACAAGCCTTTGAAGAAATTGTGGCACTCCTCATTTATGGGTTGGTCTTGTTCCCAAATCCTGACCAGCTTGTAGATGTCAACGCCGTCAAGATCTTCTTATCCATAAATCCAATACCAACATTGCTTGGGGACATTCTTCACTCATTTTACACATGAAAAATGAGAAAGAGGGGTGTTCTCATGTGCTATACTCCTCTCCTTGCAAGGTGGTTTATTTCGCACCTCCCACAATCTGTTTTGAAGAATGACCAAGGCTTAAGGTGGTCACAACGGTTGATGACCCTCACTCACTCTGATGTACATTGGTGTTCTTGGTCCAGAGAAAATTTCATCATCTTCGATCATTGTGGAGAGTTCCCTAATGTTCCGTTGCTTGGCATTAGAGGAGGCATTACCTACAACCCTTGTCTAGCTTTGAGACAATTTGGATATGCACGGAGGGATGGCCCTCATGACATGTTGATTCCTGACCTAGTTTTTGACTTCGACAACGATGCATAAGGACTTCGCCAAAGATTCATCAGAGCCTGGAGGATGCCTAACAAGGTAGACAGCAAGACACTGGGGCACAAGAACTCCATCCCTCTTGAGCCTTATCTCAAGTGGGTACGAACCCGAGCCCAGAATCTAATGATGCCTTACCCTCATGTTCTCCCTGTGATTAAAGAGCCCGTTAAGGAAGGAGAGGTTCCATACACCATCCTATATCCTGACATGCCTACATCGTGGGAGGAGATTCAGAAGAGTTGGATCCAACTCAAGGAGGAACAGAACACTTTTGAAGCCAGCTTCTACGCCAGTGAGAAGAAGGTTTTGGAGCTTACCCGCCGACTCCACGAGGAAGAGACCCTCAACACCTACATCGCACCAAAGAGGATGCGCAACGTCTTTTTACCTTGAGAAGTTTTTTGTAATATTTGGCCCATGGGGCATTTATGTACTGACAAATTTCTTCTTATTAATATGACGTGCGTTCTTTTTGTCTGCAACAATTTTGAATTTTCTAAATCCTTGAATGCATTGCATAAATAAGCATATCATTCATCATATGCATAACAAGTTCCCTTCTTCTACAGGTTGCTTAATCTTCTTCGCTGTTTATTTCAGCACTCAATCATCATGTCTTCCGAGCCTACTACCGAACAAGCTATCAAGGCCCTCCAGGCCCAGAACGCCCAGTTTCAGGAGCTGGTCATGAGCTTAGCCCAGGGTCAACAGGAGTTGAAGACTCTGCTCTTGAAAAAGAAGAAGAAGAAGAGGACTGCGCTGTTTAACACTGGACGGAGGTTTGGGAATACACTACATAATGAGGCTGATCAGGCTACTTCCTCTGTAGAGAAAGACGGTCCCCAAGGGGGAAGGGCTCCTAGTCTTGTGGTCTCCGACAACGAGACAGATTACAATGATGAAAAATACCCTCCTGCTGAAGACAGGTACAAGCAACTAGAGGACCGTTTAAGTGCCATGGAGATTCAAAATGTGCCGGGGCTGGATTTCGAAGATCTAGGTTTATCTTCTGGGGTGGTGATCCCACACAAGTTCAAGGCACCTGCCTTTGCGAAGTACGACGGGGCTTCCTGTCCTAAGCTGCATCTCAGATCATATGTAAGGAAGATCCAACCTTACACTGCAGACAAGAACCTATGGATCCATTTCTTTCAGGATAGCCTTTCGGGGTCTCAACTCGAATGGTTCTATCAGCTGGATGGAGCCAGTATTTGAAACTGGGAGGACTTGGCTACCGCATTTTATAAACAGTATCAGTACAATTCTGATCTCGCTCCCACGCGTACCCAACTCCAGGGTATGTCACTGGGGACGGGCGAAGGATTCAAGGAGTATGCGCAAAAGTGGAGAGACCTGGCTGGCAGGGTGCAACCACCGCTGACTGACCGTGAACTTGTTGACATGTTCTTGGGGACCCTGTCTGGTCCGTTCTTCAACCATCTGATTGGGAATTCCTCTGCTGGGTTTACAGATTTGATCTTGACTGGTGAGAGAATAGAAGCTGGTATCAAGTCGGGGAAGATACAGAAAGGTGCCTCCGCGAGTACTGAAAAGAAGCCTTTCAAGAAGGAAGCCAGTGCTGTTTATGGTCCCAGAAGACAAATTAAACCGGAACACCGCCAAGCTGTCAATGCGTTGGTAATTTCAAAGCCTGCTGCTGCTCCTCAGCAGTATAACCAACCAATGGGTGAGAGACCTAAAAGGCAGTACACTCGGCTCAGTATGACCCTGTCTCAGATTTTGCCACAACTACTGTCAACCAATCTGGTAACTGTCAAAGAAGCTCCGAAGGTGGTGAACACAGCTTCTCCAAAGTACAATGACCTTATTGATGCTAAAGAAATATAGTTTGAGGCATGATTGTTTGGCTCTGAGGAATAAGGTTCAGGACCTTATTGATGCTAAAGAAATATAGTTTGAGGCGCCCGAAGGGCCCAATGTTGTGACTGCTCCCATGCCCCAGCATGGGGTGAATGCTGTGGAAGAAGACCGGTATGTATCCTCCATGGAAGAGATTGTTACTCCGTTGTTGATTGTCAAAAGGAACCTATTGCTAGCCGGTTTATTTCCGGGATGTGGTAAAGGTTGCCTTCTATGTGCTGTTTCACCTGGTGGTTGTCCTTTGCTGAAATCAGGTATCCAAAGCCTGATGGATAGCAAAGAAATCTTGTTTGAGAAGATTGATGTTCTTGTCCCTGCTGAAGAAGTTTCTATTGTCACTATTTTCAACAACCCTCCTAAGGCTCCTTCGAAGAAGCCTGTCAAAATCATGTCTACTCAGAAGATTGCTCCTATCATCATCACTGTTCCGGGGCCTCTCCCTTATACATCCGACAAAGCTGTACCATGGCACTATGGGGCAGATGTTTATGTGCTCGGAGTAAAACAAGAGTTTGATACTAGTACCGGCGTCAGTAATATCACCGGGCCTGCCAAAGTCACTCTTAGTGGTAGGCTCTTCTCGCCTGATATTGCGCCACCAGCTATTCAGAGACCTCTTATCATCACACCTGCAAGTGTGCCTGCTTCCCTTCAAGTTCCTGTGTCTACCCCTGCTGTCGAGTCATCTGACGCTCGGGGCAAAGGGATTGCTACTGATTTGCCTGCCCTGACGGAGGCACCAAAGACAACCAATGTTGAAGCTTCCCAGCAAGAGATGGAAGAGATTCTCAAGATCATTAAGAAGAGTGATTTCAATGTAGTTGAGCAGTTGGGGCACACCCCATCAAAGATTTCTATGCTATCACTGTTGTTGTGTTCATGGGCCCATGCCAAGGCCTTGATTTCCTTCCTGAAGACGGCCCATGTGCCACAAGAAACGTCTGTTGATCAATTTACCGATTGTATGGCCAACTTGACTGCCGATAATGGTTTGGGCTTCTTTGACGCCGATCTGACTGCCAAAGGAAAGAACCATAACGACGCCCTGCATGTCTCCATTGAATGCAGGGGCACTACTCTTGCCCATGTGTTGGTAGACACTGGTTCTTCATTAAACGTATTACCCAAGAAGGCCCTAGACAGGTTGGATTGTGAGGGTTTAGAGCCCAAGCCTAGTAACATTGTTGTCCGGGCCTTTGACGGTTCGAAAAGGATGGTACATGGGGAAGTTGACATTCCAATCAGGGTTGGTTCTCAAGTTTTTGATTCTACTTTCTATGTGATGGAAATCCGACCATCCTATTCTTGTTTGCTGGGTCGTCCATGGATCCATAAGGCTGGAGCGGTGACCTCCACACTACATCAGAAGCTTAAGTACTCGGTCAGAGGGAAAATCGTGACAGTTCAGGGGGAGGAAGAGTATATGGTCAGCCACCTCAACTTGTTCCGGTACATAGAAATGGATGGGGAATTCATTGAAACCCCCTTTCAACACTTTGAAGAGGTGCCTCATACACTGGCATCAGCTGAAACTGTGACTAAAGAAGACTCTCCTTTGAAGATGGCTTCCTTAAAGGATGCCCGGGCTGTGATTGAGAAGGGTGAGTGCACAAACTGGGGCCGACTTCCTGATTTCACTCCAAAGACCGACAAGTTTGGTCTGGGTTTCACTGCAGAAGCTCAGAGGGCTGTTCGTAAAGCAAGGATTGGAAGACCTCTTGTATTCATCACCAACCCGGGAGTAAATGTTATTGAAGATGACGTGGAGGAATCTGAATTCGACAACTGGATCTACCCAACAACCGACAGTGGACCAAGCAACTGGACTGCCAAAGACTTCACACCTATTACTTTTGTCACTCAGTAATGAACTCCTTTGTTTTTGAATTTGTAACAGACAATATTTTGAAACTTTTATGGCTCGGTGCCTTACCCGGGGCACCGTGGCTTCATTTGTGAGGGCTTTTGTGTGTCATTTTCATATATCATTAATAAAAACATTGGACATTTGTTGGATTTCAAAATCTTGCGCTCCTTTTATTTCTTTATTATATATTGCAAAACAGCTATATTTACACACACTCACCTATACAGGTTCCAATCCACTCTGGATCTCACTGGTAACGACTCTGCTACTGCCAGTTATGACTTCGAAAATCCGATCAACATAGCCGAAGACGAAGGTGAAGATGATTGCGAAGTGCCTGGCGAGCTTGCAAGACTGCTACTCCAGGAAGAGAGGGCCATTCAGCCACATGAAGAGCCAGTGGAAACGGTAAATCTGGGTACTGAGACAGACAGAAAGGAAGTCAAGATTGGTGCCAATCTAGAGCTCAGTGTGAAACAGTATTTGATTCAGATGCTGCGTGACTATGTGGAAATCTTTGTCTGGTTTTACGAAGACATGCCTGGGTTGGATACCGACATTATGGTTCATCACCTGCCTACCAAAGAAGACTGCCCTCCGGTTAAACAGAAGGTCCGCCGTATGCGTCCAGAGATGTCCGAGAAAATCAAAGCTGAGGTTATGAAACAATTTGATGCCGGGTTTCTAGCAGTGACTTCTTACCCTCAGTGGATTTCTAATGTGGTTCCAGTGCCGAAAAAGGATGGTAAGGTCCGAATGTGTGTTGATTACAGGGATTTGAATAGGGCAAGCCCCAAGGATGATTTCCCTCTGCCTCATATCGACGTTCTGTTTGACAACACTGCTCAGCATAAAGTATTCTCCTTCATGGACGGCTTCTCCGGTTATAATCAGATCAAGATGGCTCCTGAAGACATGGAGAAGACCACTTCTGTTACTCAGTGGGGCACCTTTTGCTACAAGGTCATGCCTTTTGGGTTGAAAAATGTTGGGGCAACCTACCAACGTGTCATGGTTGCTTTATTTCATGACATGATCCATCACGAAATAGAAGTATATGTCGACGATATGATTGCAAGGTCCAAAACTAAGGAGGAACACCTTGACCATCTACGGAAGCTGTTTGACCGTCTGAAGTTGTACAAGCTGAGGTTGAACCCAAACAAGTGCACCTTTGGGGTGAGATCTGGAAAATTGCTAGGCTTCATCGTAAGCGACAAAGGTATTCAAGTGGACCCTGCCAAAGTGAAAGCCATACAAGAGATGCCAACTCCCAAGACGGAGAAAGAAGTCAGAGGCTTTCTAGGACGGTTGAACTACATTGCCCGATTCATCTCGCATCTAACGGCTACCTGTGAACCAATCTTCAAGTTGCTGAAGAAAGATCAAGTAGTACGTTGGAATGATGAATGTCAGGCCGCTTTCGAAAAGATTAAAGAGTACCTCCAAGAACCACCCATTCTTATGCCACCGGTTGAAGGGAGACCTCTAATCTTATACTTGACAGTACTTGACAACTCAATGGGGTGTGTGTTGGGGCAGCATGACGAGTCTGGCCGAAAAGAACACGCCATTTATTACCTTAGCAAAAAGTTTACCGACTGTGAGACCCGATACTCACTGCTCGAGAAAACTTGCTGCGCTTTGGTATGGGCTGCTCGCTGGCTGAGACAGTATATGTTGACTCACACTACTCTTTTAATTTCAAAAATGGATCCAATCAAGTATATATTCGAAAAGCCTGCTATGTCCGGAAGAATAGCAAGATAGCAAATGATCTTGACAGAATATGACATCCAGTACACGACTCAAAAAGCAATCAAGGGAAGTGTATTGGAAGACCATTTGGCACACCAGGCAGTGGACGATTACCAGTCGATGAACTTTGAATTTCCAGACGAGGATATCATGGTAGTGACTGATTGTGAAATACTTGGACCGGATGAAGGACCTGAGGAAGGATCCTGATGGTCTATGCACTTTGACGGAGCCTCGAACGCTTTGGGTAATGGTATCGGCGCTGTGATCATATCCCCTAAAGGCACTCATACTCCACTCACTGCCCGGCTATGTTTCAACTGCACCAACAACATGGCGGAGTATGAAGCATGTATCATGGGTCTTCAAGCTGCAATTGACTTAAGGATCAAGTTTCTGAGTGTCTTCGGAGATTCCGCTCTCGTGATCAATCAGATCAAAGGCGAGTGGGATACGAAACACCCGAATCTTATTCCTTACAAGGAATATGTATTGACGTTGCTTCCCCACTTCGAGGAGATAACTTTTGAACACTTCCCAAGAGAGGAGAATCAGTTAGCGGACGCGTTGGCTACGATGTCTTCTATGTTCAAAGTCAAATGGGACAACGAGGCTCCCCGGATCATTATCTGGAAGTTGGAAGAACCTGCACATTGCTGCGATCTCGAGACCGAAGAGGTAACTGAAAAACCTTGGTATCATGAAGTGAAGAGATACCTTGAGGCTCAAGAATACCCCGAAGGCGCATCTGTTAATGACAAGAAGTTCCTGAGAAGGTTTGCGGCAAAGTTCTTCCTCAGCAATGGCATTCTCTACAAGCGAAACCATGATTCAACCTTATTGCGTTGCGTGGATAAGACTGAAGCAGAAAAGATCATGGCGGAGCTACATGAAGGTACCTTCGGAACACATTCCAGTGGACATACCATGGCAAAGAAAATCCCTCGGGCAGGATATTTCTGGTCCACAATGGAAGCCGACTGTTATCAGCATTCTCGAACTTGTCATAAATGCCAGATCTATGCTGATAAGGTGCACATTCCTCCGGTTCCTCTGAACGTCTTGACAGCACCTTGGCCTTTTGCGATGTGGGGCATTGATATGATCGGCGAAATCCGACCTACGGCATCCAACGGGCACCGCTTCATCCTGGTAGCGATTGATTACTTCACAAAGTGGGTTGAAGCAGCTTCCTATGCTACGGTAACCAAGAATGTCGTGGCACGGTTCATTCGGCACAACCTGATTTGTCGATACGGTGTACCGGAAAGGATCATTACGGACAATGGTACCAATCTTAACAATAAGATGATCACTGAGCTCTGCGAGCAATTCAAGATACAGCACCACAATTCTTCTCCATACCGGCCGAAGATGAATGGGGTTGTAGAAGCAGCGAATAAGAACATCAAGAAGATTGTGCAGAAGATGACAGTTACCTACAAAGATTGGCACGAAATGTTACCGTTTGCTCTTCATGGGTACCGTACCTCAGCACGGACGTCAACAGGGGCAACTCCCTTTTCCTTGGTCTATGGCATGGAGGCAGTCTTGCCTATTGAAGTCCAGATACCCTCTCTCCGGATAATGAAGGATACAGACTTGAGCGAAGATGACTGGATCCAGACTCGGCTTGACCAATTAAACCTAATTGACGAAAAGAGACTCACTGCTATTTGTCATGGTCAGACGTACCAAAAACAGATGATCAGGGCATTTAACAAGAAGGTCAGACGACAAGAGTATCAAGTCGGAGACCTGGTAATCAAGCGCATCATTCTTCCTCAAAGTGATCCCAGGGGAAAATGGACCCCTACGTACGAAGGGCCATTTGTGGTTAAACATATCTTCTCAGGGGGAGCTATGATTCTAACCACCATGGATGGTGACGACCTTCCTCACCCCGCCAATGCAGACATAGTGAAAAGATACTACGCATGAACTAAAGACCCGCTAGGTTGACACACCTAGGCAAAAATAAGGGCTTCCCAGCGAACCAAAAGGGTTCGGGCAAAAATAAGGGATGAAATGAAAAAATCTGTACACCCGGCAAGTCGAAAACCTGAAAAGGCGGCTTGGGCAAAAATGGGTATCCCGGTGGACTGAAAACACGAAAGGGCGGTCCAGGCAAAAGTTAGGGATAAAGCGTAATACTATGTCTCATTGGATCACCTTGCATCCAGAATTCGGCATCAACTATCGGGCTCAGACGACGCCAATCAATCAGCTTCATCTTCAACTAAGCAGCAGAGTAATGAGACGCTTGAAGACATAAAGGCGATAGCAGAGTTGGAACCCAGTGGGATTATTTTTCACATAGCTGTTTTGTTTCCTTTTCAAAATTATATAAACTAAATATTGCTCGGCGGCGTTCTCTTACTAGGACGTCAGCCTCCTGTACATAAAACGCTTATTTACAGGCAAAATTCAAAATCAATACAAATCCACTTTTTCAGACAAATTGCCAGTTGTTTTTCCTTTATCTGTTTTGTTTTGCAAAGAACGTCCAATGTTCATTTTTGATATATGCATTTGACATTAATTGCTGATCGTAAATATTTGCATGCGAAACAAAGGACTAATTACAGGTGACATCAGAAACAGGGGCAATAAAGAATTCTCTAAGCAATTTAGTTGCTCTGTCCACCGAGGTACCAAGGAAAGTTCAGCTGAAGGATGTAACCAAGTTACCTCAACTCTCCACAGAGTAAGACCAGATGTAATGACAATACTCTCCCCAGACAGAGTTGATCTCCCATCAGCCCCGAAAAGGCACAATATCTCCTAACAAGTCAGCGATACTCTCCCCAAAGCAGAGTTAGTCTACTGTCATCCGTAAGGAAGTTGGGTATCCCCAGAAGATCTCAACATTCCCCAGCGGAATATAGACATTCCTCAACAAGCATCCCCGACAGTCTTAATATAAGATTGTTCCCCGGCAGAATACAGACATCCAGTGGAACCATTCCCCAGTACAGTCTGAAAAGTTTCCCCAGGAAAGTTGAATCATCCTCCTCAGTAGATTCTGAAGCTTATCCCCAGTAGATTCTGGAAGCTTATCCCCGGCAGAGCACATACGTCTCTCCCCGACTTTATTCAAAGGTTATTTCCCACCAGAGCTTATAACTGGGTTATCCTCAGCTAATTACCACGGAAAGATCGTCCTCGGCAAGGTTCTTCCTATCCCCAGCGGAGTTCATCAAGTTCCCCAACATAACCTATCAGTGGAATCCCCAGCGGAGCTCTCATCAAAACCTCAGCGAAGTATCTCTTCCCACAGAGTAATTCCCCGCAGAGTAATCTCTCCAACAAGTTTATTCCCCAACGGAGTCATCTTCTCCTACCAGGTTTATTCTTGCAACCATCATCCCCAGCGGAAGCGAAGAACTCCACTCTTCAACATCAGCCCAGGATCTAATGTCCCGACACTCGTCAAGGATTTATTTTCCTAGACGAAAATACATTCATAGACATTTTACATTTCATACATCCTGCTTACATACATGTTAAAGTGCATACAACACTATCTCATTTTTGAGCATCATGACATCATGCATTTCATACATCATGACATTGCATACAACTGATGTCTTGCCTTTTCAGGAAAAAAAGACAATCCAAAGATGATTACTATCAACTGTCGCAATTCCAGATTCGATTCCTGTATCTAGCCAGGGCATATCTGTGAGCGATTGATTGTAGATTCGATTCCTGTATCTAGCCAGGGCACATCTATGAGCAACTAATTGTAGATTCGATACCTGTACCTAGCCAGGGCATATCTACATGAAGAGTTTGAAGATCAACCCCTGTAACAGGCCAGGAAATTATCTTTCATTCTCAGGTCAGAGGTTTACACCTGTATCCAGCCAGGAAAGCTATCTCTACCAACCTTTTGCAAATTCCGAATTCGATACCTGTACCCAGCCAGGGCATATCTGAAGACGACAAATTCCAGATTCGATTCCTGTATCCAGCCAGGGCATATCTGTAGACGACCAATTCCAGATTCGATACCTGTATCTAGCCAGGGCATATCTGTAGACGACAAATTCCAGATTCGATTCCTGTATCCAGCCAGGGCATATCTGTAGACGACCAATTCCAGATTCGATACCTGTATCCAGCCAGGGCATATCTGTAGACGACAAATTCAATATTCGATTCCTGTATCTAGCCAGGGCACATCTGTGAGCAACTAATTCCAGATTCGACACCTGTATCCAGCCTGGGCATATCTGTAGACGACCAATTCCAGATTCGATTCCTGTATCCAGCCAGGGCATATCTGTGAGCAACTAATTGTATATTTGATACCTGTACCTAGCCAGGGCACGTCTGCATGAAGAGTTTGAAGATCAACACCTGTAACAAGCCAGGAAACCATCTTTCTTTCTCAGGTACGCAAGTTCTCACTAAGGAATCTCTTACGCGATCAACACTTCCAAATGGCATCTATAAGCCCATTCCCGACAAGGTTCTGTCACGTCTCCAGATGGCATCTATAAGCCCATCCTCCTATCCACCATCTTTCCAAATGGCATCTGTAAGCCCATTCCCGCCATCACATTGCTGATACTCTACCATGCGAGTGCAAATTTCAGGGCACTCTAGTGTCCAATCTCCTTTTACCTTCGGATCACGAAAGGCACGCAATCCAATCTACATCCTCAGATCTAACAAGATTGAACAGGGGCAACTGTTGCACCCCAAAATTTGCCCTCCCATTTCATCAATATTTTCTCACCACAAGACCCTTGGAACTCAAGATCAAATTAGGGTTTGAGTTTGCACAAAGATGTTTTGACCTAAGAGGCCCAAAGTGACTTTCATGCTTCATGTTGGACTCACAAGTTTATCCATACCAAGTTTCAAGCCTTGATTCCAATCTTTGCCCAGTCAATTGGACAGTTGACCTAGAAATCAACTGTATTGGGGAAAAAGTCAACTGTGGTCAATTGACAGTCAAACCTCATGATTTTTGACCCACATCAACATTATGAACTCATATGAACCATTTGGTCAAGTTTGGATCACAATTCCACAAGAAATTTGATCAGATCACCAAAAGGACAAAATGGTCATTTTTAGGGTTTTGACTGCACAAAGGCAATTTTTGACTGTTTGACCTAGCCAATGGCAAACCAAGCTCACATATGGACTCAAGGACTCAATGGCATTGTCTTGACATGTTCAACAAGTTCAAAAGATCCCAAATGCACAAGATTGACAGATGAATTTTCCAGTCAACTGAGCAAAATTTGATTGTATACTGAAAAGTCAAACTTTGACTTTTTAGTCAAAATCAAGTGCCAAGATTCATTTTTCATCAAGACATGTCAAATTATGAAACTTGTTCATCAAGAAATAAAAAATCACAAATTAGGGTTTAAAATGAAGAATTTTCATAACTTAGAAAATTTCTAAGTTATGAAAATTCCTAATTTTTTCCTAACTTTGTCCCACTTTTTCATCAAGATACATTTGGATTCAAGCAAAACTAAAAACATGAAAGTTATATTCCATTGCAAAATCTACAACTTTGATTCACAAAGTTTCCTCAAAAGAAGCTTGTAGCTCAAGTTATGATTTTTGAAACAAGGGTGCAAAACATTCTTAACTTAGAAATTTTTTGACCTATTTTAGGCAAGACTTTTGCCTAACTTCATGGCCACTTTTCACATGCTTCCACTTGGAATCTCAAATTGCATTACAAAGATGGATTGTAGTACACATTCCAAGCTTTCCAAATTGTCCAAGAACTTCTCAAAAACCCTTGTGGTTAGGAAGAATCGAATTTGTCAATATGGGCAAAAGTCACTTTGTTCATAAGCCATTTACATGTTCATAACTTGGGCATTTTTGAAATCAGCATGCACAAGCTAGATTACAGGCCTCTAATCCTTCTTGCACTCAATAATTAAATGCCAATCCATTGTGTTCTAGCATTATTTTGCTCATTTGGTCATTACATGAAGAATTAAGCCATAATTAGAAAAAGCATTTTATCTATTCTTGAAAAGTTACACTTTATGTCAAGTTTACAATCTAAGAGGTACAAAGCAAATCTCTGAGGCACAAATGTGTGGACATATCCCACTGATCAAGAACAAACTTTGCAGCATGTTTAGGGGGCCTGCATAAGCTTGTAACCCAACTTGGCATTTTTGACTTAAGATAGAAGAAACTTGGCATTTTGAACAACAACTTACATTCCTGCAAGCAAGAGCCTAAACAAACTTTCTCCACACATTTCATAATCCCTAACCAACCTGAAACACGACCTAACCACCTTCAATACCTCCTCAAACACAGAAACACCATCCTTTTGCAAAAACAGGGCACCTGCTGCAGATTGAGGTCCACAACTCAATCCACTCGTGCACTTTGGCTAATAACCTTGCAAACACATTCCATACCATTCCTTGAAACTGTTCCAAGCCCTAAACACCAGCTGTAACACTCCTAACCCCATCTGTCATTTTCATTTTTCAGTTTTGCAGGTGAACTTCCATAGCTCGTTTCAGTCAGTTTCAAAGCAAGCTAGAGGTTGGAGAAGCATCCCTGAACTTCAAGCAAGTTGTACAAGTCCTCACATTGCATTGAAAGTACCTCCATTGTTGTACATGATTTAAGCTGAACAGGTAAAAACATGGACTTCTATCTCTCAATCTAGGAAGAGTTAGGCTTAAGTTTATGAATGAAACATGTCCTACTCATGGCCCTGAAGCTACCCATATCCTCACTTTCCATTTACTTTATGTGTGCTGAGAGAATTTAAGACATGAACATTGAAAAAAACTTAGGTTAAAAATTGGGGGAGAGGAAATTCTCTCTCATTTCTGAGAGTTAGAACAACTTTTTTAAATGTATGGATTCGTGATTTAATGCTCTACATAGTTTATGTTGTGAGTTTTGGCTGAAAATCAAAGAATCAAGAGCTTGTTGTTGAAGCAAGGAGGCGCGCGAATTTTCAAACAAAACTGGCTGGAGGTTGAAGAAGATAGACTTGGGTTGGGCCTGAGTTTTGTTTTTCTTTTTGCACCCCTTTTTTTCAATTTACACCCCCCTGGCCCATTGCATGATATATTTGTCATTTTTGATTTTTTTCTTTTTGATTTTGATTTTATATTTTTATTCAAATATGAAAAAACATTAAAAATATTTTTCTCACATTTTTTGCATTTTATTTGGTATTTATTTGTTTCATTTAGTTCTATATGTAAATAAATATACATAATACCTTTTATTTAAAATACTAAAAATAATACAAAATACATTTTATTTTCTGATTTTATTTTATTTTATCTTTTGAAAACATTTTCTTAAAATATACTCTTTTTTGTAAATAATAAATATTTTTATTTTTTGTATATATTTAATATATTTAATATATAATATAAATACTTATATATTTAGAATATTTAGGATAAAAAATACAAAAATAATACATTTTTCATTTTATTAATATTTAACCTCAAAAGTCACTTTTTTACAATATACTTCCTTTTTATTTATTTTTGTATATAGTTAATAAATATTGCATATAATAAATAATAAATACTCTTTATTTGGAAAAATTAGGGTTTTGCCCTAAAACCATGAAAAAAATCCAAAAATTAATCCTTTTTTATTTTTATTTATTTGTCACATAAAAATACTTTTACATACATATAAAAATCATTTTTTTGCATCTTGCATATTTATTCAATTATTGTATAATTAAAATAACTTGTATATTCAATTTGGATGTAATAGTTTAGATTTAAATTTCTTGCTAAATATCCCCATTTGAACATTTGTACCCCCCATCCCATAATTGTGTTATAATAATTTAGGATTTTATTTTCCGCACTTTAAAGCTTTCTAAAAATGCCATGATAGACTTAGGGTTTTGTATGCAAAAATCAAATAACAAGTAGCTTGACCTAATTCAAGATAAACAAGCATGAAAATGGACAACACCAATCACACTTGCACCCCTAGGGTTACTCCACTTGTTGCCTTCAATAATGGGCCATGTTGCATGTTAGGTGTCTTTGGCAAAACAAAAACAATTCAAATGATCATAGTCCCTCGATGACGCTTTCGAAAGTTGCCTAAAAATGATCAAGTCCCTTAAAGGAAAAATTGCCCAAAGACACTTGACACCATTGCAATCATGGTCTAAACGATGACCCGCGCCCGTCCCGTTAACATCCTAACACAAGATTATCCACCAAATACAATGGTGGAACAAAATTGTTAAAAGGGTTAAAACATAGAGAAAACCTTTGAGTAAATTTAGGGGTATACAAACTCTTAGTTACTTGATCAAAACTTGCAAAAACACACTTGCCTATTTTTTCAAAACCACACTCCACAACACTTTCAAAACAACTTTCAAAAACATTGAAAACTTTTCAAAAGACATACACCTTTGTATACATTCAAACATGGATCATTACAAAGGTTGCCATAACATTGGCCTCTTTTCAAAACATTTTCAAACCCACACACAAAGCACCATTTCAAACAATTGAAAATCAAAGGCAAGTGATCTAAGCAAGTAACTAAGAGCCCATGGATAACCATGGATAGAAAGGGTGCTAACACCTTCCCTTTCTATAATCTGCTCCCCGAACCCAAGAAAACATCTCAAAGGTTTTTGCTGTGCTTTTTAACCTTTCCTTAGGATAAAATAAAAAGTCGGTGGCGACTCTTGCTCAACCGAAACATTTGCGAAAACAAACACAAAACCCAAGTCAGTTCTCCCACCGTATCACACTTCTCCCTATGCTTCTAGCTAGAAACTTCTGGAAGGTTTGTCATATTTCATAATGACATTATCAATACTCTCAGAAGCTTCTGAAAGAGTTCTTGTGCCTTTGAGGGCAGAGTTCACGTCTTTGAGAAAGAAAATTTCTTCATTTAAATTGTAGAGATCTTTGTTAATCTTACTGTTTTCAAAAAATGTGGATTCATGGGATTTTTTAAGTTCCTTGAATTCAATCTTGAGCAACTCATGATTTTCCAAAATTTCTACTAAAGAAAAAGTTAATTCAGAACGAATAAGGTTAGAAAATACATCTTTTGAGAATAACTCTTATGTGTCTGATTATGATTCTGCTTCATCTTTTGCAGAGATCTTTGTAATAGTCGTTCTAACTTGAGCCATCAGTTCCATGTTAGCATGTTCTTCTTCTGAGTCGTCTCCTGAAGAGTCAGACTCATGCCGAGTTTCCATCAATCCTTTCTTCTTGATCTTGAGAGCTTTCTTCTTGGGCATGTCCTTCTGAAGTTCAGGAAAATCATTCCTATAATGTTCTTGCTTGTTGCACTCATAACAAGTGACTTCTTTGCCACTAGACTTCCTATGATACGAAGTAGACTAAAAACAACCACCCTCCCTTCTAGTACTTCTAAACTTGTTGCCTTGATTTCTCTTCCAGAGAAAATTAACCCTTTTGGACAATAGAGACAACTCATCTTTATCTTCGTCAGAATCTTCTTCTGAATCCTTAATCACTTCAGCTTGAAGAGCTTTGGACTTTGCATATCTTCTGACAAATTTGAGCGCAATAGATTTCCCTCTCTTATGAGGTTCACTGTGATCTACCTCAATCTCATGAATTCTTATAGAACTCACCAGTTATTCTAGAGAAGTGTTGTTCAGATCCTTTGCAAGCTTGAGCGTAGTTACCATAGGCCTCCATTTAAATGGAAACTTATGATAATCTTCTTCACATGATCTACTGTTGAATAAACTTTGTTTAGAAATCTCAGTCCTGTAACTAAGATTTGAAACCTTGAGAACATCATATCAACTGTTTCATCATCCTTCATCTTGAAGGCTTCATACTTCTGAACTAAGGCTAGAGCCTTGGTTTCCTTCATTAGATCATTTATTTCATGAGTCATTTTGAGAGAGTCAAATATAGACTTAGCTGAGTCTCTATTTGTGATCTTCACATACTCAATGTAAGAAATAGAATTCAAAAAGATGATTCTTACTTTATGGTGATTTTTACAATGCTTCTTTTATTGATCAGTCATAACATTCCTTTCAAGTTGTTTTCCATTTGCATCTGTAGGATGTTCATAGCCATCTACTAACATATCCCAAAGATCAACATCATGACCTAGAAGGAAACTTTATAGCCTATCTTTCTAATACTCAAACTTTTCACCTTTAAAAATGGGAGGTTTAGCATTGTAGTTATCTTTATCAAAAACTGGAGCTGGTGGTGGTGGAACGGGATGAACCATGGTGGTTCTAAAAACTCGTCTGAATCTTTATTTGACACAGTTAAGTGTTTTATATAAATCAATACCAGAACCAGATCTCTGATGCCAATTGAAGGTGCGATAAACACAAGAAAAGGGGGTTTGAATAGGGTTGATCCAAATATAATATTTTGGAAACACAAAACACAAAGATAACAAGTGATAAAAATAGATGAACACAATCATTTTTATCCCGGTTCACTGTTAACTAAGTTACTTTAGTCCACCTCGCAAAGTGATTTCCTTATACACAAGGACTTAATCCACTATAATCAACCATATTACAAACAACCACAATAAGTTCGATCAACCCTATTGGAACCCCCAATAAGTCCATTGATCCTTATTGCACATCATTATAACCGCAATCAAAGTCTTCTTGAGAATCCATACTATATAGAGTCTCTCAAGGAACCAATCAACAATAGTTGATTACAAAGATGTGTATACAAATATGCTTCTACACTAGCATATTACACAATGTTTAAATACAACAACACAAAGTGTTGATAGCAAGATACAAACAAAAGCTCCTGCTTATTTTAAAACTATACAAAGAATTCCTCTACTGAGTTTTTCGCAACGGTTTGGTGTAGTTTTATAGAACTGATTCGTTGATTTCAAATTCTTCCAAGTACTTATTTTATAGCTGAAAAGAAGAGATTTGTTAAAGGGTAGAATAGGAAACATAAATACAGTTGTATTGTTCCCAATGGTCATAATGAGACTGATAGACAATAGTACAAAAATATATCTCTTTGCGCCACTCTAGAGAGTATGGTCACATAGTACTTTTGTACTTTTATACTCATCATCACACGCAATCCCCTAGTCTTGATCTTCGTTTTTTATATCTTCTAAGGCTTCTGATATGTTTGTTGATGAAGTATGTTGTAGAAGGATCAAAACTATGTATCTTTAGAACCTAAGTCTTTAGAACCATACATGGCTTGTTCAGAGAAATCTTTCCTTCTCAATCTTTAACACTTGTCTTAAGAATATTCAGAACTTGGAACATTAGATGTAAAGCTTTAGAAGGCCTCCAAAGCTTCCTTGCACAAGTCATGATCAGAAGCTCTTTTACTAACGTACCTTAGAACCGTTGCATGAGACGCATTCCTTAATCTTGACATGACTTTTAACACACCAAAGGTATTATTGTAGAGTCTTGAGTTCAGAACCTGATGATGTCACACGCCTTCTTACCATAGTCCAAGCCTGTATAGAAAAATCCACACACTAGATAGAAACCATTAGAGTACACAATTATTTTCAAAGAAAACATGTAAAGTTATCATCAAAATATAATGCCAGATGTAGAACTAATCTTGTTCTTACAGTAATAATCATTAACTAGTCAGAGGTTAACCTAGCCGGTCGGAGGAATATTGTTTTAGTGCAGGTGCCAGAGGTATATTAACATATATTTTTCTTTTTATTTGGTCAGAGGCAGGTTTACATAACCAAGCCAGAGGTGTGTTAACATAGACGAGATGCCATATGTATATGAATATAGCTTTTCCTTTATACGGTCAGAAGTGTTTTAACATAACCAGGCTAGAGGTGTATTAACATAGTCGAGATGTCAAAGGTATTATAATATAGCATTTTAACAGTCTAGTCGAACTAGAGGATCTTTATGAACCTTGACATGATAACTTGCTGAGATCGACCTCTTTTTATGGTCACTCCCTTCTGCTAAACATACAAAATATTATCACAGATTAATATGAACTATGGGTGCCTCGTTAAAAATCCTTGCACTAGCAAGGTAAAAGAGTGCTACCTCAAAATTTTTATTTAAATAACATAATCACATAGTTTTAACTGTAGTAAAACCTTAAGTTGGCAACATTCCAAGCCCTAGGTATTTCAATTCCCTCTAAGCTCTCAAGTTTGTAAGCTCTATTATGTATCCTTTGCCGGAAAGGTCCTTCCCAATTTGGGGAGAGCTTCCCTTTATTTTTCCGGATCTGTAATCCTTTCAAAATCAGGCTACCCTCTTAGAAATTCCTTGGACGGACCATGGTATTAAATTTCCTGACCATTCTTTGTTTAGAAGTGAACTCTCTAACATGGTCCAACTCTCTGAATCCTTCCACAAGATCAACCGAGCTATCTAGTCCTTCCTGGTTGAGGTCATCTTTGAAACTTACACGTTGTTAGACGGGGTTGTTAACTTCGACTGGTATCATTGTGTCAGCCCTATATACCATTCTAAAAAATGTTTCTTTAGTGATTGAGTGATGTGGGGTATAATAGGACCATAAGATCTCATGTAAGTACTTATCCCATAACCCTTTTGCTTCTTCTAGTTTCTTCTTCATTCCTGACAGGATAATTTTGTTAGCTGATTCTGCTCGTCCATTAGCTTAAGGATGTTCAACCAAAACAAACTTGCTAAGGTGTTTATAGAATTCTACGATCGAAGAACTTGAAAACTGTGTGTCGTTATCAAACACAATGACCCCAGGAAGACCGAAGATATATATTATGTTCCTCTAGTAGAAATGCCACACCCTTTTCGTTGTTATCCGAGATATAACTTTGACTTTTGCCCACTTATTTAAATAGTCAGTTTCCAACTGTAAGGAACATTAGTTGCGTACTACCAAAGGAAACAAGCCCGGAATATAAGATCCATATTGATAGCCCAGGACCTTTCGTACTGGCCAACTGTGCTAACAGATCGGCTCTAGAGTTTTCCTCTCTAGGAATATGCATTATTTCGAACACCACAGATACCTTGGCCATCTGTAGATCCCGATGTAGATATTTGTGTTTGATAATCCCCTTTGATCTGACTAGCGATTAGTTATGAGTCGGTGCGAACCAGCAAATGAGTGACCCTAACTTCTATAGCCAATTTCATCCCTGTGATTAAATCCTTAAATTTCAATTTATTGTTGCTGGCCTGAAAACTAAAGCACAAAGATTATTCTAACACTTGTTCCCTTGGATCTTCCAGTATTATCCCTGCTCCGATACCCTAAAGATTAGAAGATTTGTCCACTGACAAAATCCATTTTCAATGAGACTCTTCAAGAATGAGCGTACTCAATTGTATTTAAAAATCTGCAAGTACCTAGACTTGATGATACTCATTGGTGTGATGTGATTTCCTATTTAGATCACTCCACGGGCCAAGCTACCATTATGCCTGTCAGGTTAGGCTTCTTCAATATTTGTTTACACGGTAATTGTTCCTCAACTTTGTGGCAGTGATAACTACTATCAGGGCTAAGCGTTTAATCTTATGGTAACGGAGCTCTACTCCTTTGAGAACTTTGCCAATGAAATAAACTGACCCCTGTCCCTCATTACTATCCTGAACTAACACATAAATCATAACTTTATCTAAAACTGCCAGGTACTGGATGATGGGAGACTTTTCCTTATGACAAACCAGGATTGGTGGCACCGATAAAAGCACCTTAACTCAATGAACTCCTTCTCACATTCTTCCGTCCATTGAAAACATGATGAGTTTTAAAGAAGCTGCAAAAAAGTGGAGAAATTTATCACTTGCACAAGACAAAAACCGAGATAAAGAAGCCAGTCTTCTAGTTAGAAGTTGAACTTCTTTCAAATACGTTGGACTCTTCATATTAATGATTTTTTTGATACTTATTAGGATTCACTTCAATTCCCCGGTTGGTGAGAATGAAATCGAGGAAGTTTTTGGCATGTAACCCAAAAGTACATTTATCCGGGTTAAGTCTCATATTGAAGCTTCTTATTGATGCGAAAGTCTCTTCTAAGTCTTTGACGTGATCCTTCTTCTTAGGGGTTTTGACCACCATATCATCAATGTAGATCTCCAGATTTGTTCCTATCAGTGAAGAGTATACCATATCCATTGACTTCTGATAAATTAACCATGCATTTTTCAAGCTAAATGACATCACCTCATAGTAATAATTATTTGTGTTTGTCATGAATGTTGTCTTGGGTGCATCCAAGGGATTCATACGTATCTGGTTATAACCAGAATAGGCACCTATTGAACAAAGCAGGTGAAACTCAGACACACCATTAATGAGCCTATCAATATGTGGCCATGGATAAGGATCCTTTGGGCAGGCCTTAGTGAGGTCAGTGAAATCTACACACATGCTTCACTTCTTGTATTTTTTCTTAACCATGACAACATTGGAAAACCAACTCCGATATTTTATATCCTGGATGAATCCAGCTTTTAAGAGCTTTCCCACCGCTTTTTCTACATTGTCCCTTAGTATTTTCATGATATCAACCTCTTCTTCCTGAGATAAAATTGAACCGATCTGTGTGGTCTAAAACTCTTTAGATCCGATTTGTACCTTTTTAAACTCTCCCATGGGGGGTTAGGTTGTCTTCATTCAGGCCCCCCGAGGATCAAGGTCAACCAAGTTCACCTTGAGGAGGTTTTAATTTGTTGGAGAATCTGGTTTCACTTTCTTTATTAATTTCACGCTGTCTTTGTAGCATTTCCTTGCCAGCCCCTAATCACCCTTTATCACACCCACATGTCCATCATGCAAAGGATATTTTATGGTGAGATAAATAGTTGATATTTCTACTTCGAGGGCATTGAACACCCGTCTTTCAATAATAGTATTGTAAGGAGAATATGCGTTTATGATCACATGTGTTACCTTGATGCGCTTTGCGCTATCTCCTATGCCAAAGATAGCTATGACACAGAGATGTCCCAAAACTTGAACCTATTCACCGAAAAAACTGACCATGGTGACCTTGAAAGGTAATAACTCGCTTGTATCCATATTCATTCCTTTGAATGCATTCCAATATAAAATATCTGCTAAACTACCCAGGTCAATTAGTACCCAGTTTACGCTCCAATCATGGATTGTACCTTTATTACCATAGGGTCATTCTCATGTGCCAACACTCATTCGACATCTCTTATAGAAAAACTAATAGTGGTGGGCCTTTCTTCAGCCTCTAAAAGCAACTTCTGAGAAACATGCATCACTGATTAGGCATATCTCTTCCTGGCCGAGCTAGTTTCTCCTCTGTTAGTGAAACATCCCGAGATAAGTTTGAGCATGTGGAGTGTCACTCTAGTTTCTCGTACCTCCTTGGTGCTCTTTCCTTTTATAGAAGAAGGATTCTTCATTTTGAAATCTCTCCAGGGAGGGCTTTCTTTCCTGGTGGCCCCTACTATTCTTTATGTAAGATAGCAGACAACCCATTTGGATAAAAAAATTGATTTCTTTTTTTTAACTGATGAAAATATTTTGTGTGATGACCTCAGTTCCGATGATAAGAGCACCAAGAGATCTTGTCTTTACCCAACACAACATTGACCCCCTAGGGAAGCTCAGTATAGGGAGTAGCTTGAAATGGTACACTTCTCGCAGTATATCTCTATGCTTCGTATTGAGTGGGATAAAGTTTTTGACGTAGGTTTCATAAGGCCTCCGGGAAGGCTTCATCGCTGGTGTGTCTTTTACTCTGAGTTTGTGATAGTCTTTCATGAACCTGGTTCAATCTTGTATGTGATGCATCCCTTCCTTGGCATCTCAAGATCTTTTCTCCATATTACTCTATTATCCATTGATGTAACACTCAACTTTGATTATCATATCATCCAATAGTGGTTACAGGGTTTTCCACCAAGGATTCGTTGAAGTGACCAGCCTTTAGGCTGTGCGGAAATGCTCCTACGAATATCTCCTGATTTGCATGAGATATTTTAATGTTATCCTTATCGAATCATGCCAAATTTTCCCAGAGTGAATTAGAATGTCCTTTACGGACGTTGAATAAGCTTGTTATTGATACCTTTGTATACTTGCTGGCAGAGAAGTGATGCACCATCTTTCTAGTTAGATATTGGTAACTGATGATTGAAAACTTGGGCAAGCTCATATACCAACGTAGGGCCACGTCTTTGGACATTCCTTCCATGAGTTTTCATTTGAGGTAATAAGAGGCGCCGACAATTTCCATTTGATTGTTAATTGCAATAATGTGCTTCTGGGGATCACACCTTGCCATCGAAAGATGCCAAGGGCAGTGCCTTAGATTTTTTTGGAATTTGATCGCCCCATATGACTTTCAAAAGAGGTTGGGGATCCAGAAGCTCCTTTTTTCTTTCCCCATCATGTTGGCTCTGAGTTTGCTGAAGTGTCTGGACGCTTTCCTGCAATGACTTAATCTGCTGTCGTAGAGCTTCCACGATTGTCAGTAATCATTCCATGTCTGGCGGAGTGTGAGGTTCACTCTTGGTGGATGATGATCCATACATCTTGATGATGCTAGATTAGTGATTTTATGATGATTTTTGTGCGGCCTGAGAAAGTTTTATCGAGGTCCTACGGTGGGCGCCAAATATTCTGGATAAAAACATCTTTTGCGTAACCTCCCAGATGCTAGTCAGGTGAGATGGCAAATATATAGAAATATGTCTATTGCGAGCATCTGGTTTATGTGTTTTATTCCTCCGTTCTTCATATAACTTCTCTTTTGCTTTGGTATCCTTTATATAGTATGTGTTTCAACCCTCTAAGTCATAATGAGGATCCTTTTTGTTTCTCATGCTTAAATGCTTGACATAATGTCCTTCGTCATCATAATTGTCACCAATCATGATCTATAGCTGCCCCACCATCAATCTTGTAGCCTCCATGCGACCTTAGGTCTGCCTCTTAACCATTATGTCGGGATACCAACTCGGTTATCCGACGTCTATTAAGAACTGAGCTATATATGTATATTTCTGGAAACTAGATGTCTGGCCTCTACCAAGGGTCGAGCTAGGTGTTCTACTCCTTAATCTTGCACGACGTAGGTGTTCTACTCTGGACTATATTTCGGCTCCTTATTGATTAAAGAAACTTCTACACCTCTGATTCACCACCTCAACTAACACTAAGAGAGATATTCCGACTAAACGATATATATATATATATATATATATATATATATATATATATATATATATATATATATATATATATATATATATATATATATATATATATATATATATATATATATATATATATATATATATATATAATCAACTTCATAGGTTCGCTTGTTCACAATAGTTTTACACTATGAGTTAACTGGATTTCACTTTAAAATTTAACAAATGATATTAGTTGTTTTCTGAAAAAAGTGATTCAAAATAATATAATGTAAAGTATAATAAAAGGATATTATCTTTTGGGGATTCTAAAAAACATAAAATAAAGCCAATATTCCGTGTATATCTTGAATACAATATTCTCGTATTTTATATGATGATGATTTGTAAGTCCTACACATTCTAAAGCTCTAAGTAAACCTTTCTAATAATTAATTATGAGAGTTAATACACATTTTAATTCACAAATCTTAATAGGTAGATTAAAGAAGGAAAAAGGGAAAGGAAATAAAAAGCAAAGAAAAAAAAGTTCACATCGTATGGTTGTAAGGTGTCCATAAGGGTCAACTCAAAGATGTGAATTCGAAGTAAGAAGAGGAGAGGGTCCGGTTATAGATTGAGTTGGATTACAAACTTTTTCCAAAGCAAAATTGATGATTCGAAAGAGAAAGTTTTTTCAATGTATTTGGTTTTGTCACCTTACTTTATGTTGTGTTCCTTATTCAGAATCCTTATTGTGGCTCTTAAGGATCTGTGACATTCAACATTTGTTGTCCCTACTGGTTTCCAATATCTAAACAGTCACATTTTGCTTTCACAACGATGCTGGGACTTATGTTTTGGGAGCCCAATTGGCCCACACTGTCAACATTATAGAGAGGCCCAACTATGAAATAGTTTGGTGTGTGTTTGGTTTTGTAGTGATAAAAATAATTATGTAAAATTGATTTTAGTTGTTTCATTAAATCATTTTAATTGATAGTTGTATAGAGATACTAATTATAGAGACAGAGGTTTGAATATGTGACATTTTGAAAAAGTGAAATTTTTTGTTATTAAATTATTATATAAAAAAATTATTATAACTACTAATGAGTTGAATATAAATTGTTTGATTGTTTACAACAATATAACAAAAAAATAAACACTACCTACATTTTATTTTATATGATGGGAACATGGGCTTTCTTGGCACTATTGTGGTCCAAGGAATGGTGTACACATTTGCAAAAACACAATTTTAAAAAGTTTTCTTCGTGAAAATTTTAGGGAAATGCTCTTTCTTTAATAGTGTCTTTTACATTTTTGAAAATTCAAAAATGTTATTCATACATTAAAAATCACATTAATCTTCGTTCTTAAGAGATTCAATTCATTTTGTTAAAAAATTTATCTGAAGATACATCTTCAAACGCACCCAATATACACAAAACACTTGTATTGCAAGTGAGACACTCTTATTTTACTCAAAAAAATTTCAGAGATGCATTTCTGGACACACCCGAAATTTCACAAAATAAGAGTGGCTCAACAATTTATGCTGAAATGTGTTTTAAGAAGATGCGTTTGGAGATGGATCTTCGAATGCTTAGGACATTTGAGACTTTTTGCGGTGGTCGGAGAGATCACATAAGGTTGGAAAGAGAAACTCCAAAAATTTATCATGTATTTCCACATTTTTACTTTCACCAATACAAATTAAAAATAATAATTCATTATTATCATTTTACTTTTTCACTCTTACTTTCAATCTATCGGGATCTTGAATTGATCCCTTATAAATTTTTGTTGGGTGTGTAAATGTTATCTAGTGAATGTTGTGATATAATCCAAACCCAAGTCAAAATTAGCTCCTTGGCTTGGAAGTTAGTTGTATATAAATACATACATTATACAACAAATTAAAACCACGAAAGGGCGTCACATCTTCATGTAAACGTCATATCAAACATAGTCCTGCTCTGTTACACGGGTTTCAAAATTATTTAGGATAAAATCCTTCATGGATAATAATCAATAGAAATATTCATACTTTTCGCAGCAGAATTCATAGTTCAAAATATCTTATCATAAATACTTCATAAAATCTCATCATACTTCATGATTCATAAACAAAATTCAAAATAACTTGGTACCATGAAAGGTAACCCAACATCTTAGAAACAAAACAAAGGACATAAGATTCATGATTCAAATGATCCCAACCCTGATGATACATATCAGAGAACGACCCACTTTATTCTACGAAAAGCAAATAGACACACTCCGAAACTATCCTCGAATGCTTCGACGGCTACTCTAGGTCACCTGCGTATTACCCATATGAGGGAAACATTCAAGCAGAAAGGGTGAGTAAATCATAATCATTATAAAAGACATAAGGAATAAACATAGTAGATATGTACATAGGTAAGGCATCACACATCATCAGAGCCTCATGCTATACTCACACCTTCACAACTTCATCAAAGTACAACAACATATCCTTACACACCAATTATCACCAAGTATCATCAAATCAAATAATTACACAATGTCACATAGAATGTAATGCAAATTCATATACTCCTGCATATGGTATCAAAACTTCACTAATGACCCAGTCACCATTATCTCTAAAGATCCCCATCTATAGGATCGATTCCCGCTTGGAACCAGAGCACTTCATAATTTTGCACTCAATCCACACTATGGGATTGATGCCTTCACTCGACTATAGTCCTACCATCATCACTGGACCAGATTCCTAATCACTATCGTTGGACCGAAGTCCTAAGCTATGCCATGAATGCATGATGCACAACACATAATAAATACGACCACGACTAGTCAAAATGCATCATCATTCATAATTTCATCATGACATCTTTATATCATCATAATAAACCACACATCATCATAACATCATCGTGTAAGAAAAGCATCATCATAAATAAAGCATCATAATAATCGAACATGGGGAACCTAACTTTACTCTAAATTATGTATTGGGAATATACTCATTATTTCTCATTTTATTCCATCAAACTACAGTTTATTATGTTTGCTATCAAACGGTTCAAACGACGCCTCAAATGGAGTTCTAAAACTCAAGTTATGGCACATTTAAGAAAATCTAAAACAACCAATCAATTCTTCCATCCGTCGCCCGAAGACCCACCTCCATCGCCTGGTGACGCACCCTTCACATCTTGCCTTACCCTGCGACGCTTGGAGCGACGTACTCCAGTAACTTTAATATTTTCACCATCCCATAGCTCCTTGGCTCGTCCGAAGGCGGCCTCCCGATGCACCTTCGCTCGAAGACACATCGTCATTGCTCGGCGACGCTGCACACACATGGTTTTCCCGTTGCGATTTCTTGCATAAACCAGTCTTAAATTCTTGAAATTTCACCATATAACAGGTTTCTAAACACCAATACTTCATATATTTTTATCATATAACAACATCCCTAAATACTATATTTCATATGTGTGATACGGTGGCAGAACCGAATGTTAATACTGATTTTGCATTTTTTGTTCGCAATTATTGCGGTAAGCAAGAGTCGCCACCGAATTTTATTTCATCCAACAAAGGAAAAGGAAAAAAGAACAGAAAAAACCTTTTTCGAGATGTTTTTGAGTACGGGGGTAGATTATAGAAAGGGAAGGTGTTAACACCCTTTCTATCCATGGTTTTCAATGGGCTCTTAGGTACTTGCTCATTTTGAAATTGCTTGTGTGTGTTTTTGAAAAGTTTTTGTTTAACTTCGTGATAACCCTTGTATCTGTCCTCAAGAGTGTGACGAAGTTGTTTTTGAAAACTGTTTTGAAAGTGTTTGTGTGAAAGAGTTTTTTATTGTTTTGAGCAAGTACTTAAGAGTTTCTACCTACTCGAAAAAATACTGTTCTTATCCTCCTATCCTTTAGACCGTGTTATCCTACTATTAGTGAGTAGGTAACCCTAGTTGTTGGATATTGAGGGACTATAGAAAGGGACGTTCATGGTCATATAAGGCAACATATAGGGATACCTTAGCAGTTCGAAGGGACTGTCATCATATATTCTTAGGCAACATCGAGGGATAAGATCATTTCTCGTAGGCAACTCAAGGGACAGTAAGGGACTATGATCTTTTATGATGACTTTTAAATTGAGGGTCTTTTCTGAGATATCCCCACGTTCGAGGGACATGAGCATTGTTTCCCAGGAAACCAAGTGAGGTATACCCTAAGGGTGCAAGTGTGCAGCAATGTGCTTTTTTCAGATATTTTATCTTGAGTTTAAGTGACTTGAGATTGATTGATTTATCATACACGCCTAGGTTTCTAACAATTATATACAAGCATATACAGAATATAAAAGCAAGAAAGTAAGGTCCTACGCTATTACAAGGCTTTTGGGCAGATACATAAATATTTGACTGAAAATAAAGATGCGGAAATTAAAACCCTAATTAATCTATTACAAACCGGACGCATTTACATCAATAGTAAAAATTAATCGTACAAAAAAAAAATTAAGCACGAGAATTAAAAATTGGAGAAAAGATTCAAAACCCTAAAAATAACCCTAATTTGACCATTGAAAATATTTTTGGGATTTTTTGTGAAAAAAGATTTGAATTTAACCTAATTTTTCTAATTAATTTTAGTTAATAGAAAATAAATTAAAGTTGATGAAATTAATTTATTTTCAAAAATTAATTTATTATATAAAAAAAACTAAATTCTATTTTTGTGATTTTGATTTTATGATTTTATGAAAAAAATTGATTAATAAAAATAATTAAACTAAATAATGATAATAAATAAAATAACTAGAAAAGATTAGAAATTAGGCATGAGGGGGTGTTGGCCCAGATTGGAGGTTGTGTTGCAGATATTCTGTTCATGGCCCAGCCTTGTTGGCCCACAACCTTGAATGGAATCCAGTGTGTTTATGCCTGGAGTGTCCACCATGTGCTGCATCCTGGAAGCGTTGGATCTGGCGTCCTGAATGATCCAATGATGATGATATGGAGGCGTAGGATGTGTCGGCTTGGAATGGTAGCATGGAATCTGCAAGGAAATATTGAGAAAAATATTATGTAGAAGGCAGGGATCGAACCCCTGACCTCCTACACGCGCACCTTGCAAACCCTTCACTTGTACCACTGAGCCATTGTTTCATTCGTTGAATAATATAAACATAATACATTATATTAAATGAAAAGTCAATGTAACAAGAAAACGCGCGCCAAGTTCAACCTTGCCATTCACGTCTTGACACACCTTCATCTTCTCCAAAGGAACTGTCGTTTTAGGTAAGGACCTTTACCTACAGACACATGTTGTAGTTACAACCCTATAATTCTCAAAAATCAACACCAGGCAAGATAAATCAAATCTAATTACACAGATCAACTGGGTTTGATCTCTTGAGTGCAATGGTATTCATCTTTGGCCCTGATTTTACCTAAAACGAAAAGCCCTAAAAAGAACCTTGAAACCCTAACAATGGCATGTTATCAAATACGCATCAAAACTCACAATTAATTATGTAAACACGTTCTAAATGACGATGCAAACATGAATGTACATTTAAAAATCGTTTATCATGCATGAATTTCAAAAACCAATTTCAAGAATGAAGGAAAACCGTGGTACTGGTATGGGGCATATCTGGATGTGTTGAGGCGTGGTAGTGGTCAAAATAGATCCCAAATATTGCCAGGAATTGATAGCTAGCCTTGAAAGTCCTTCAATATCCTTGTAGAAGAAAACCCGATCACCATTTCCTTTGTCAAAAGTTGAGTTTTGTTCTCTCACTTCCCACGACCAGACCTTATTTTTCTAGCTCTGGGAATGTTGTGCATATATATTATGATCAATTAGATCAATAAAATTGGATTCAATCTTTGCAAATTTGTGAAAAAAGATTTGATTTATGCCTTGCATGATTTGTTTCCAAAATAGACCAAATTAAGATCTTTTCCAATCAATTAGCTTTTGCACGAATTTTGATGATTTGCTAGCTGTTCATTGACTCATAATATGCTCATAGAATCAAATCTTGGATTTTATTTCATTATTATACTATTTAAATTGATTTATTTTGATTTAAATGGATAAAAAAATCAAAATAAATAATAAAATAATAAAATAATAGGTGGATAAGCTCAGGGGTCGTGGGTCCTCTTAGGAACAAGTTTCAAACAAGAAACATGGGCCGATTTGGAAAAAAAGTCATTTTGATCAATGTTGACTTCATGCACATTTCCAAAAATTGGTCAACTTTGACAATACATATCTCCCTCAATTTTAACCCTAATAAGGTGTTCTTGGACTTTTTAGAAAGCTTAGGATGTCCTCTAAAAAATCTCCTTAGTTTTATATCAATTGGATCTTCCATGTTCATGTAAGAAGCTCTGATCCAAAAGGTGTTTTTGTTGACTTTTGAAAAGGACCTAAATTTATATCTTTTCATGAGTGAATTTCTTGAACTTGAGGGATGAATATGAGTTGTAGGGAATTGGATTCTCTTCAAAATGAGCCTTGGATGAGAAATTTTTGATAAAGTATGAGAAAGTTATGCCCGGTCAAAATTTGGTTGACTTTTCCTATAGGAACCCTAATTTATCAACTTTTGAGTTTTGATGAATTAGGAGCATTCCTTGAGGAATCATGATCAAACCTTGATCAAATGATGTATATCAATTCAAAATGTTGATCAAAAATCTTGAAGTTTTATTGTATGTGGGTCACAGTTGACTTTTGACCTAGTAGAGTTAATTTTCAAGCATCTGAGCAGTTGATTGAGCAAACTTGTAGTGAAAGGCATGAAACTTGTCATGAGTGATCTTGAGAACATATTAAGGCAATGGAAGTCATTTGGGACCCTTGGGACTCAACCATCTTGCTTGAAATTGAAACCCTAGTTTGAGGCTTATTGTCTTAGGAGGAGGATTTGTCTGGTCAATCCTTATGCATCCTTGGGAAAGTTGAAGACCTCTAGGAGTATGTTTTGAGTAAAATGAGAGAGAAAATTTTGGGGTACAACAACTGCCCCTGTTCAATCTTCTTAAACTTGAGGATGTAGATTGGATGGTCCGCCTTTCGTGATCTGAAGGTGGAAGATGATTGAACACTAGAGTGCCCAGAAATTTGCACTCGTCTGAGATGATGCTTAATTTGTATAGGTAGTGTTGGGAATGGGCTTATAGATGCCATTTGGAAGTCGATAGAGAATCGTCGGAGATGGGCTTAAAGATGCCATCCAGAAAATATATTGATCGCATAAGAGATTCCTTTCCGACGGGCTTAAAGATGCCATCCAGAAAATATATTGATCGCATAAGAGATTCCTTTTCAAGAATTCCTATACCTTCCGTTGAGGAGGAATTCGTCGGGGAATGTTGTTTTACGTCGTGGAAAATAGAGTATAGGAGCTTTGGTTGTCCATTACTCTACTGCATAATTAACTCCTGATTGAGGAGGTGGAAGTAAAATGCATATCTGGTCAGGTTCCAGGTTGCATAACGACTTACTGGGAAAATGTGAAATCGACTGAATCTGGTCGGGTCCAGGTCTTACAATGTTATTAACTGTTGTCTGGAGATAAGAGAGAAGAAACATGGGTCGTAGGGTTGCTTCTAAATGAAATCCTAGGTAGTAGGGTTGTGAGAAGGAAGCCTGGATAGTAGGGCTATGAGAAGGAACTTGGGTCATAGGGTTACTTTGAGGTGAAAGCCTGGATAGTAGGGCTTATGGGAAGGAACTTGGGTAAGGTTGCTTCGTGAGGAGTTTGGGTAAAACTGCATCTGAACCAAGAAGGAACCTGGTTAAGGTTGCTTCGGGAGGAGTTTGGGTAAAACTGCATCTAAACCGCAAAGGAACCTGAGTAAGGTGGCTTCGTGAGGAGTTTGGGTAAAACTGCATCTGAACCGAGAAGGAACCTGGGTAAGGTTGCTTCGTGAGGAGTTTGGGTAAAACTGCATCGGGAAATTATAAGGAGGAACCTGGGTAGGGTTGCTTCAGGATAAATTCGTGTAAAACTTCAGAAGGAACCTGGGTAAGGTTACTTCGGGCTAAGTCTGTGTAAAACTTCAGAAGGAATCTGGGTAAGGTCACTTCGGGATAAATCTTTGTAAAACTTCAGAAGGAACTTGGGTAAGGTTACTTCGGGCTAAGTCCGTGTAAAACTTCATAAGGAACCTGGGTAAGGTTACTTCGGGCTAAGTCTGTGTAAAACTTCAGGAGGAACTTGGGTAAGGTTGTTTCGTGATAAGTTCGTGTATGGCTATGGGAAGAACATGGGTAAGGTTACTTTGGGATAAGTCCGTGTAGGGCTATGGGAAGGAACCTGGATTGTAGGGTTACTTCATGATGAGTTTGTGTGAAACTTTATTTGGAAATGTATGAGAAGGGACCCGTGTAAGATTTTTTCCAGATAAGCCCGTGTGAAGTTGTATTTGGTCGCGTAGATAATTACTCTATTTAGTTTCAGAAGCTAATATTGGACCTGTTGGAGATTGTTCATGATAACCATCTCTCCTAAAAAGGTAAAGTGTTAGCTGTATGAAATGTCATGATGTATGAAATGCATTGTGTAATGATGTTCTCAAAATAAATGAGATTATGATGTATGCAATATGTACGCGCACGTCATGATGTATGAAGATGAAATGCTATTGTGAAACGTCCGAGTCTGGGAAAATAAATCCCTGACTGCTGTTGGAGAGTACTGGAAATTGAACTCCTAACCGTTATAGAAAAAGTGGTTCTTCTACTTCCGCTGGGGATGGAGAACAGAGATGATTATGCAGTGGATTTACTCCTGTTTGTGAAAATTCTGTCGGGGAGAGACTCTGCTGGAGAATAACTCTGCGGACGAATAACTCTGTTAGAAGGTGAACTCCCGTAGTTGAAGTAATAAGCTTTGTTGGGGATTGAGCTTCTGTATTCAGAGAAATAAACTCTGCTCGGGAGAAAACTATATGAACCGCTTGTGATTACTAAATTTGGATGGGGAACATAGACGTCGGCTCTCTGAAGGAACTTGGCTGGGGAAAGTAACTCATGTTTGGGGAAGTCGATGTCAAAGCTTTTGTTGCCTCTACTATGTGGGGAGAGTAGATGTCACTGGGATGCATGCTGAGGATACGACAATGACTTTGCATCAGGACTTTTCTGCCCCTGTACCTGCTAGAGAAAGTGCCTGCAGAGGCTTTGTGGATAGCTTGAGTGTTATCCCAACTCATGAGGTGCTTGGTAACTTCCGATCAGAATGATAAGTCTTCTACTAATAGGCAAGTGACAAGATTATGGGACATAGTCGTACGCTTTAATCCCTAAATTTTGTCTGGACTGTCTTTTTAGATTTTCAGTCCACCGGGATACCTTTTTTTCCCAAGCCGCCTTTTCAGGTTTCCAACTTGTCGGGTGTACAAATTTTTTTTTGTTTTTATCCCTAATTTTTTCCTAGGCCAGTCAACCTAGCGGGTCTATATGTAGTATTTTCTGACTATGTCCACGTTCACCGGGTACGGAGAATTGTCACTGTCCATAGTAGTAAGTGTTGCCACACTGCTAGAAGATGTTTGTTTGATCGTACATGGGTCGTTGCTGGAATCCATGTTCAATGCCCCAAGTGATTCAAATGGAGATCTTCCCATGGTTATTTGGCACCTTTGGAGAGCCTTCCCTAGGTGTGTTAGACATCATTCCATGCCCTTTGCTTATGGGAGACCTGTTATTGGAAGTGTCTTTCCCACTGAGGTGATTCTGTCCATTGAGAGGATGTATGTTATTGAATATCCATTATGCGGATTTCTATATTGTCAAACAATTAGTCATATGCAAACAATGTCATTTAAAGAATGCAAACCTCATGTCTATCTTGAAATTTTTTTTTTTGAAAATGTGTTTTGTGTAGTAAAACAAAATTTGCAAGAATGTGATATCAACTCAAGATTCGTAACAACTCCTACAGGAGCCAGGATACCTTTGTAATAGTATGCTCTCAAACTAACCCATGCTTCATCTAGGACTTGTAAGGGTTATAACGTGGCCTGGTTCACGGTTTAAGAAACAAAGGATAAAGGCTCAAAATTTATTTGTACCCACCCATTCTTCGTGATGTCCTTCAGTCATATGCTCAGTTAATTGCACGTTTAGAATCCCAGTTGAGTCCTGGAGTACTGTCCTTGATGTTCCGGCGATGGTTCGGATACTGAAAGTTAATTTTGAATAGGAAGTCATTCTTGTAATCTTCTTTCAGTTTAGGATTTGTAGGACCTCTTTCTTTTTTGATTTTGTTATCCCTTATTTTTCCTGAACTATTTCTTTTTGTGATTATATTCAGCAGGATGCCCCAGTTATTCCTTAAGTCTCCTTCATAGGTTTTGACTTAACGGGCTTTTCTTTTGCAAAATAATAACTGCATGCTTTGATGATTATGCAGAACCATCACCATCTTCTGATTCAGAATTATGTCTTCGAGGCTATTCGTTGTGTGCGAAGCGGAAGATTGCGGCTGAATGCTCCTTTGAATTAACTGAGCAAACTTCCCTGCCCCAGGTTATGATTAAGGGTTTTAATTTGTGTGAAAAGAAAAACTCATACTTCTTTGGCTCAAAGGGGTTGACTAGGGATTATCTTCCTTATAACTCCACTGTTTAGGATTTGAAACAACGCCTGTACATCGTCAGCAAGGTCTGTTCAAAAGCATACTGTAGAGATTATGGTATCGTTTTCGTCATCCTCCCTCTAAAGTCTTAGAGATTTTAAGCATAGTGAAAACAAATTAATTCAAGACAAACATGTGTAATACATTAATGAAATAACAAAGTTTTGACATGACAATAATTGTTCGAATAAACAAAGAAAATACAACTTGAGAATTCAAATGAACAAAAATGCTTTCAATCCTAGCCATGTTTTGGAAAGGGAGCAGTGATCACGTTGGGAGTCTCAGGAGGGTCAAATTCAATCTCCTTGGCGTTAATCATATTCTGAATCTTGTATTTCAGAGCCCAACAATCTTTAGTATCATTCCCCGAGCCACTAGAATGGTAAGCACACCTTGCATCCGGATTATAGTTAGGAGAAGAAGTCTTAGGGTTCGAATGAGGGTTTATCACCGTAAACAGATTCATCTTTAACATGTGTTGCAATGCTTGTGACAATGGAATGTTGATTTGGGTGAACTGCCTTTGAGGTCTTTCTACCCTTGGCTGATTGCTTCGTTGTTGAGTAGCTGCAAGCCTAGGTATCATCACAGCCCCTAACGTTGGACGACCCTCAACTCTGCTCTGACCTCTTGAATTATAAATGGAATTGACCTCCTTCTTACCCGTGAATGGCTTCTTCACTTCACTTGACAACGTGTCTTTATAGATCTTGCCACTCTGGATCCCAGCTTCTACCCTTTCTCCAGTCAATAACAGCTCGATGAAACCAGCTGAAGAGCTGCCAATAAAGTGATTGAAGAATGGACCAGACAGTGTCCCAAGAAACATGTAAACACACTCCCTATCAGACAAAGGGGGTTGGACTCTCCCTACCAGATCTCTCCATTTCTACGCATAATCCTTGAAACCTTCACTTGCTCCGATGGACATACTCTAGAGTTGAGTACGGGTAGGGGCAAGGTCAGTGTTATATTGATACTGCTTGTAAAAAGCAGCAGCCAGATCTTCCCAGTTGGGGACATTGGTTCCCTCCAGCTGATAGAGCCACTCAAGCTGAGTCCCGGACAGACTGTCCTGAAATAAGTGCACCCACAAGTTCCTATCAGCAGTGGGATCCTGAATCTTCCTCACGTGGGAATGGAGATGAAGCTTGGGACAAGACACCCTATCATACTTCGCAAAAACCGGAGCCTTGAAATTCTGTGGGATGACTACCCCAGATACCAAACCCAACTCTTCGAAATCCAGTCCTGGTATTCTTTGGATCTCCTCCGCACTTAGACGATCCTCTAACTGTTTGTACCTATCCTCAACTGGGGGATATTGTTCATCATTGTAGTCAGATTCATCCTCAGAAACTCTCGGAGTAGGGTATTCCTCCCTTGTTTCGCCCTCTTGGTTCTCCCCTTCTTTGGATGAAGAGGTCAGATCAACCATTTGCTTCAACGGTCCCCTAAATCTTTTGCCCAGATTCAGGACACCGACAGTCTTTTTCTTCTTCTTCTTTTTCTCTTTCAGAATAAGGGCCTTCAGATCTTCCTGCCCCTTATCTAAGGCTACGAACATTTGCTGAAATTGGGTATTTTGTGCCTGGAGATCCTTGATGCTTTGTTCAGAAGATATTACTGCCTGAAATAAACAGCGAAGAAGATGAGAAACCTTTTATGGTACCTGTTATGCAATGACGGGTATGATATATGTATGCAATGTTTTCAAGGATCTCATGGGGTAAACAAGAAATGTCAGAAGTTGAAATTTTGCAGCTTTCATTGAAGAACTTTGTATCGTTGAGAGTCCTTCTACAAGAGTCAAGCTCACCATATCAAGTGGGTCATAGCCCCTAACTCAAGTTATCGTGTTTTAGTATTTTGACGGAACTGGCTAGAGGAACATAAATCCCCTTGCCCCTTTCTAGACGTCTGGTTCATCATAACCTGCATCACAGGCCCTCGAGATCCTTGAAATGGTTAAGGAAATGTTAAGGCATGATGTTATGATGTGTATGCTATGCTTTTAAGAAAAGGTGCGAAGTGATGTAAGCAAGTAAACCCTGCAAGAAATCCAAGTTATTGGATAATAACTGTAAACAAAACCTGCAAGGAACTCATGTTGTCAGATAATAAAACTCTGCAAGTAGTTCAAGTTGAAAGCACACAAGTCACCCAAACAGCCTTAGGTTTAGGCTTGCATGGGTTTTAAGGTAGTACCCTCTTGAAGTTGGATTGGTTCAACCTGTCCTAAATATAGTAACTGGGTTCTAAGGGATCTCAATATCACCGATCTTTCCCCCAAGCTTCGTTCAATAGGCGATTGACTCGCAACCAAATAGAACTCAGGAGTTAAACCTCAATGAGTGTAGCATCGAGTATCTGTCGACCTTGGGAATACACCAAAGTCGGCCATCTCTCTACGTCCTATTGGCCAAGTTGTGCAATTAAAGGTTCTAAGGTCAGTCGACGCTTTATGACACCACGCAGCGGCCCCATATTCTCCTTGATTGACTCAAGGGATACCGGTACCAACCAAAGTGTCGCATCAACATAGCTACTGCTTCAACCGTGTCGGTATACCCCGCACAGTTCCCTCACAGTTTATTGCTACTTACCTAAAAGGAATTCCCCGATCCGGGTTTAGGATCCGAACAAACCCAAACAGATACCCTTGAAAATAAATCAAGCAAGACAAGCCAAAGAAGCAATTTAAGAATGACTTAAATCCTAAGGTAAACCCCACTTTAAAGTTTATTCCCCAGCAGGGTCGCCAGTTCTGTGATACGGGGGCAGAACCGACTGTTAATACTGGTTTTTGTTTTTTGTTCTCAATTATCGCAGTAAGCAAGAGTTGCCACCGAATTTTGTTTCATCCAACAAAGGAAAAGGAAAAAAGAACAGAAAAAACCTTTTTCGAGATGTTTCTGAGTACGGGGGGTAGATTATAGAAGGGGAAGGTGTTAGCACCCTTTCTATCCATGGTTTTCCATGGGCTCTTAGGTACTTGCTCATTTTGAAATTGCTTGTGTATGATTTTTAAAAGATTTTGTTTAACTTCCTGATAACCCTTGTATCTGTCCTCAAAAGTGTGACGAAGTTGTTTTTAAAAACGGTTTTGAAAGTGTTTGTGTGAAAGAGTTTTTTATTGTTTTAAGCAAGTACCTAAGAGTTTCTACCTACTTGAAAAAAGACTGTTCTTTTCCTCCTATCCTTTAGATTGTGTTATCCTACTATTAGTGAGTAGGTAACCCTAGTCGTTTGATGTTGAGGGACTATCAAAAGGGACGTTCATGGTCATATAAGGCTACATATAGGGATACCTTAGCAGTTCGAAGGGACTGTCATCATATATTCATAGGCAACATCGAGGGATAAGATCATTTCTCGTAGGCAACTCGGGGGACAGTAAGGGACTATGATCTTTTATGATGACTTTTAAACTGAGGGTCTTTTCTAAGATATCCCTACGTTCGAGGGACATGACCATTGTTTCCAAGGCAACCAAGTGAGGTATACCCTAAGGGTGCAAGTTTGCAGTAGTGTGCTTTTTTCAGATATTTTATCTTGAGTTTAAGTGACCTAAGATTGATTGATTTATCATACACGCCTAGGTTGCTAACAATTATATACAAGCATATATAGAATATAAAAGCGAGAAAGTAAGGTCCTACGCTATTACAAGGCTTTTGGGCCGATACATAAATATTTGACTGAAAATAAAGATGCGGAAATTAAAACCCTAATTAATCTATTACAAACCGAGCGCAGTTACATCAATAGTAAAAATTAATCGTATGACAAAAATAATTAAGCGCGAGAATTAAAAACTAGAGAAAAGATTCAAAACCCTAAAAAAACCCTAATTTGATCTTTGAAAATATTTTTGGGATTTTTTGTGAAAAAAGATTTGAATTTAACCTAATTTTTCTAATTAGTTTTAACTAATGGAAAATAAATTAAAGTTGGTGAAATTAATTTATTTACAAAAATTAATTTATTATATGAAAAAAAAACTAAATTATATTTTTGTGATTTTGATTTTATGATTTTATGATTTTATGAAAAAAATTAATTAATAAAAATAATTAAACTAAATAATGATAATAAATAAAAAAACTAGAAAAGATTAGAAATTTGGCCTGAGGGGGGTGTAGGCCCAGATTGGAGGTTGTGTTGCAAAAACTCTGTTCATGGCCCAGTCTTGTTGGCCCACAACCTTGCATGGAATCCAGTGTTTTTATGCCTGGAGTGTCCACCATGTGCTGCATCCTGGAAGTGTTGGATCTGGCGCCCTGAATGATCCAATGATGATGATATGGAGGCATAGGATATGCCTGCACTGGATTTGTAACATGGAGTCTGCAAGGAAATATTGAGAAAAATATTATGTAGGAGGCAGGGATCGAACCCCTGAGCTCCCACACGCGTGCCTTGCAAACCCTTCACTTGTACCACTGAGCCATTATTTCATTCGTTGAATAATATAAACACAATATATTATATTAAATGAAAAGTCAACGTAACAAGAAAACGTGCGCCAAGTTCAAACTGGCCATTCACGTCTTGACATGCCTTCATCTTCTCCAAAGGAACTGTCGTTTTAGGTAAGGACCTTTACCTACAGACACATGTTGTAGTTACAACCCTGCAATTCAAAAAAATCAACACCAGGCAAGATAAATCAAATCTAATAACACAGATCAACTGGGATTAATCTCTTGAGTTCAATGGTATTCATCTTTGGCCCTGATTTAACCTGAAACGAAAAGCCCTAAAATGAACCTTGAAACCCTAACAATGGCATGTTATCAAATACGCATAAAAACTCACAATTAATTATGCAAACACATTCTAAATGATGATACAAACATGAATGTACATTTAGAAATCGTTTATCATGCATGAATTTCAAAAACCAATTTAAAGAAGAAAGGCAAACCATGGTAATGGTATGGGGCATTTCTGGATGTGTTGAGGCGTGGTAATGGTCCAAATATCTCCCAAATATTTCCAGGAATTGATAGCTAGCCCTGAAATTCCTTGAATCTCCTTGTAGAAGAAAATCCGATCACCACTTCCTTTGTCAAAAGTTGAGTTTTGTTTTCTCAATTCTCACGGCCAAACCTTGTTTTTCTAGCTCTTGGAATGTTGTGCATATATAGTATGGTCAATTAGGTCAATAAAATTGGATTCAATCTTTGCAAATTTGTGAAAAAAGATTTTATTTATGCCTTGCATGATTTATTTCCAAAATAGACCAAATTAAGATCTTTTCTAATCAATTAGCTTTTGCACAAATTTGGATGATTTGCTAGGTGTTCATTGACTCATAATATGCTCATAAAATCAAATCTTGGATTTTATTTCATTATTCTACTATTTAAATTGATTTATTATGATTTAAATGGATAAAAAAATCAAAAAAAAATAATGAAAAAAAATAAAATAATAGGTGGATAAGCTCAGGGGTCGTGGGTCCTCTTAGGAACATGTTTCAAACAAGAAACATGGGCCCATTTGAAAAAAAAAGTTATTTTGATCAATGTTGACTTCATGCGCATTTCCAAAAATTGGTCAACTTTGACAATACATATATCCCTCAATTTTAATCCTAAGAAGGTGCTCTTTGACTTTTTAGAAATCTTAGGATGTGTTCTAAACAACCTCTTTAGTTTCATCTAAATTGGATCTTCCATGTTCTTGTAAGAAGCTTTGACCCGAAAGGTGTTTTTGTTGACCTTTGAAAAGGACCTATAATGTCTAAATTTATATCTTTGAGGGCTGTCTAAATTTATGCCCAGTCAAAGTTTGGTTGACTTTTCTTATAGGAACCGTAATTTAGCAACTTTTGAGTTTTGATGAATTAGGAGCATTCCTTGAGGAATCATGATCAACCCTTGATCAAATGATGGATATCACTTCAAAATGTTGATGTTGACCAAAAATCTTGAAGTTTGACTGTATGTGGGTCATAGTTGACTTTTGACCTAGTACAATTGATATTCGGGCATCTGAGCAGTTGACTGAGCAAACTTGTAGTACAAGGCATGAAACTTGGCATGTGTTATCTTGAGAACATATTATGGCAATGTAAGTCATTTGGGACCCTTAGGACTCAACCATCTTGCTTTAAATTGATACCTTAGTTTGAGGCTTATTGTCTTAAGAGGAGAATTTGTCTGATCAATCCTTAGGCATCCTTGGGCAAGTTGAGGACCTCTAGGAGTATGTTTTGAGTAAAATGAGAGGGAAAATTTTGGGGTACAACAATATTCATCCATTGTTTGAAATTGAACATCACAATTCCATCAATTCATCATCAAACACAACATAATCATCATTAACCAAAACGTAATACAATTCTACAATTTTCTAAACCTTATATAAATTATAACACTAATGATAAAAACCCCTTACCTCAGATTCCTAGCAACAATTCTATCTCTTTACGTTTTATAAAAAAAAATTCCCTTGCCTCTCTGTGCCATATCTCTCTTTCTCCACATCGGCTGTTCTTTTCGTGCATTTCCTTTCCCGACGACTCTTGGAGCGAAGCACTCTAGTAGCTTCCATATTTTCACCATCCCATTGTTCCTTGGCTCGCATGGTGGTGGCCTCGCAATTCACCTTTTCCCGACGACACATCCTTATCGCCCGACGATGCTGCACGAGTAGGGTTTTCTTATTGCGATTTTCTGCATAAACCAATCCTGAGTTCTTGCTATTTCATCATATTACATGTCTATGAACGTCAATAATTCACATATTTTTATCATATAATAACATCCTTAAATACCATACTTCATATGCATCAATTGTTTGCAATTAAACATCACAATTCCATCAATTCATCATCAAACACCATATAATCATCATCAACCAAAACCTAATACAATTCTATAATTTTCTAAGCCTTAGATTGATTATAATAACAATTATAAACACCCCTTACCTCAGACTCCTAGCAACAATTCTCTCTCTTTGCGTTTTACCGAAAAATCCCTTTGCATTTTTGTGCCCTAGCTCTCTTTCTCCACAGCGTTTGTTCTTTTCACAATCGTTTCCAAATTTTTTTCTCTATTCCTTGTTTTAACCTTTAGACCACTAATAATGGACTTCCCATCATGCCCTCACTTACTCTTCCCAAATGACTACCTTGCTGTTATTTCCTCTACACCAATATTACTCTATTTAACTAATTGAAATAATCCCACTTAATTATTCTAATAATTCTTAATTATCAAAAGTCCTCTTAATTCTCAATAATCTCCATGACATACATGAACATTACATAACCATCATGTTAAACATCATATTCATCTCAATTCATCATGGCATACCTCACACTCATCAAAACATTAAAGAACATCACAATTACTCATTTAAAACACCAAAACATCACATATATCAAATACTTCACAAAGACTCCTATATTCACGTCAATTACTTAAATAAATAATTAATCCAGAATTTGGGGCGTTACACGTGAAATGTTATTTTGCAGAATCAACGACTTTCCTACTTATGGTAATTTGGCTGGATATAGTGTCAAAGGACATAAAGTGTGTCCTATATGTGAATCTAATACTTGTTATCACCAACTTGAGTTTGGAAAAAAGACCGTTTACCTTGAGAATAAAAAATTTATAAAACCCAATCATCATTATCGTAGATTGCAGAAGTATTTTAATGGAAATCAAAAGTTTGATATGGCTCCTTAAGCTTTAACCGAGGATGGAGTTTATCAACGACAGGAAGACATTAATGTTGAATTTGGAAAGAGAGAAAAATAAAAAGGGCTAGTTGATAAAAATATATGGAAAAATAGGTTTGTTTTCTTTGATCTTACATATTGTTTAAGTCTTGATGTTAGACATTGTCTTGATGTTATGCATGTTGTTGTACCCCACAAGTTTCTCTCTTTATTCTCAAGACATTTCTCACAAAAGAACTCAAATGCTTAAGAAGTTCCAAGAGTTTGATTAGATAAGCTCACCTCCTAAGCACTGAGACTCCAAATTAGGGTTTTGTTTTTCTCAAATACAATTGGACTCTTGATTACTCAATTTACTTTCATGGTTCATTATAGGTCTCTAAAATTTCTCATACAAAGTTTCAAGTCTTGCACTACAAATTTGCTCATTCAATTGCTCAGATGATTGAAAATTAACTATATTGGGTAAAAAGTCAATTGTTGGTCAAAATACACTCAAACTTCATGATTTTTGGCTAACATTAACATTTTGAAATGATAGTTAAAAATTTACCAAGGGTTGATCACAACGCCTCAAGAAAAGCACTCAAATCATCAAAGGGGCAAAATGGTCAAAATTAGGGGTTTGACTGAGAATGACTGATCGTTGAATTTTGACATAGTACATGACCTAATGGCTTGAAACATTATCTTAATGATTAAAAAACAATACCTTGACCTAATTTCATGGCTCAAATCACTTCTCAATATCATTGGATTGATCGTATAAATTTGATCAACTGATACACAAAAAGTCAAACTTTGACTTTTTGGTCAACATTGAATTTCAAAGGTCAAGATTCATCAAGATACTCAAAAATATCAAAATTTATCTTCAAGAATCAATAAAGTCAAGAAAGTCCACAAAAAGTCAAAGTTTTCAATACTTACAAAATTTCTAAGTATTTTTAACCTTGATAATTTCATTACTTCATGACAATTTTTCACCAAGATGCAAGATGATTCAAGGAAAACTTTCAACATGAAAGTTGTAGATCTTGATGAACTCTACAACTTTGAATTATAGGGTGGATGTCCAAAAAATTCTTTTATTTGAATATATAGGCTCATGAAAACATGATATTTTTCATAAAACACTTAGTGAATTTTTCAACTAGTTTAGGCAGATTTTTTACCTAACTACTTGACCAATTTTCACCTAGTTCCAAGATGATTTAGTCAAAGTGGTCAACATAAAGGTTGTATAAAATGTTTCAATATTTCCAAAATTTCCAAGAACTTTAAGAGATCATTCTTGAGCTAAGAGAATCAAAGACAAGAAGTTGGGCATCCATTCTTGAATTACAAGTCATTTTGATGATGAACACTTGATCAAATCCGAAGCCATGCTGCATAAATCTTGCTTTGTAGGTTTCTAACTTTCCAATCACTCCTTAATTTAATGTTTACACGTTTGATTAAGCTAATATCCAAGTGATTAAGCCATTGTCCATATGATTTTTCCATTTATGGCACAAAGGCACCATTGCCATTCTTGAAAAGTTGCTTTAATCACAAAGTCAACTTGTCTTGAGGTTCTAACTTATTTATTCTACACACACTAAACCTACAAGATCATAAGAAGTATGTTTAAAGTGTTCAACCACTCTACAAGTCTTGTACTATGCACTGGAACAAGATATTTCAAGCTTGCTTCAAAAACAAGTCAAAAAACTATAACATGTGATTTCTTGTTTGTGATTATGTCAAACCCTCAAACATTTCCTCTATAAATAGACAAGTCATTTGCAACCTAAGAGACGAATTCACAAGCCTAGAAACTCCCTCAAACACCCTAAAATCATAATTTGCACACAAACTCCATTTTTGTGCCATTTCTAACTTTGAATACACATCTCACAATCCACTCGTGTGTTTTCTATTTTATTCAACCATCAAGTTTCAATAACTCATATAGAAGCTATCCAAACACCTGCAACACACCTGTAACATCATCTTCCTCATCTTTCATAGCCAAAAATAGAGCTCTGCACATTGATTTCTCCAGAACAATACAACCACTCTCAATACAAAGTAAGCATTACATTAGCTTCATGGAGGTTCAGTGAAGCTATCTAGATCATCACAACATCTCAAGGAGTGCTCAATCATCAAACATGATTTCTAATTTTGAGGTAAGTTTTTCAAACTTTGAACTCTTTCTACAAGCACCATTAATGTTTTTCATTTATGTTGCCCGAGTGATGTGAATTTTGAGTTTGAACTTTCTGAAAAAATTAGGTTTAATTTGGTACCAGATAAAATTCATGCTCATATTTTGTTTTTAGTTTAAGTTATTTACATGGTTGAAATCGTGGTTAAATTTGGAGCAAATTTCATGTTTACATTTTTTCAAATGTTTTAGAAATAAGCAAGATCAGATTTCATGGCAATGGTGTTGTTGCTCAGCGTGCGCAAGGTTGAAGATGAAGCCATTTCAAACATTTAAGACCAAGTTTACTTTAAGTTTATTGCATGTTGTATTATGACCGAATGAAATGGTCACCCTAGTGGCTGGAGAAGCGCGCATAAGGAATTGAACTATAGGGACCTGGGTTCGAACCCCAATGGTACCCTTTTGTTTGTTAACATTTTCTAATTTCAGGTTTCATGCAAACAAGCCACACACATGTATCATGTACCCTCATCACATCACTATCTGATCATTGTGCAAGTGGATCCAATGCATCACATGTATAGTCCATGATACACCTCAAGAAGTCAGTAACACTAGATCAAAAACAGGGAGCCTGGGTCTCCTGACATGGGCCCTTTTTTTTGTTTCTACTAACTCTTACCCCTATTTTGCTCATACACACGTAGGCCCATATAACTTTATTTATTTATTTTCTGATTTCAAACAAATTCATTTTTGGACCTAACCCTTTTTGCTAACTTTAAACCACCCTTTTACTTTTCAACCCCCAGCCCAATTATTCTTATCTTCTTTTATATTTTCTATATTTCATTTATTTATTTATTTTTATTTAACTCAAAAATATAAAAATATATTTTCTTAAATAATTAAATTAAAAACATTTTAATTAAGACACTTGTTTTAATTTTGTTAATATTTTAGGACTAGATATTGTCTATTTTTTCCACACTTTAAAAATATATTTTTTTCTAAATTAATATTAACTTTCCAATTATTTTCTAAAAAAATTAAAATTAGACTTAGGCTTTATTTCAATTAAATTAGATTTTAGGTTTTTTATTTAAATAATTAATTAATTTCTTTTTGTAATTAAAATTTATTAGTTTAATTAGATTAAATTATGAAACCTTTTCATCAAAAACTCTAAAAGAAATTTCTCCTTCATTTTTACATTTTGTGCATAGTTATTATTGTAATGGTTTGTAATAGTCATTAGGGCTTTATTGCTTTCCTCCACTATTCACAAACTTGTACCCCCACTCCTAAAGTGTTGTAATAGCATATTGTGATACAGTGGGAGAACTGACTTGAGGTTTTTGCGTTTTGTGTTTGCAAATGTTGTGGTTTAGCAAGAGTCGCCACCGACTTTTCTTTTATCCAATAAGGAAAGGTGAAAAAACACAGGAAAGACCTTTCGAGATGTTTTCTTGAGTTCGGGGGGTAGGTTATGAAAATGGAAGGTATTAGCACCCTTTTCATCCATGGTTTTCCATGGGCTCTTAGTTACTTGCTAGATCACTTGCTTTTGTTTGAAAAATTGTGCTTTGTGTGGTTTTTGAAAGTATTTTGAAAAGGTGCCATCGTTTTGGCAAACTTTGCAATGATTCCCGTTCGTAGGAATGTATACAAAGTGTTGAACTTTTGAAAATATTTCAAGTTTTGGAAAGTGTATGTGATTGTTTTGAAAATAGCAAGGATATTTGTTTTGAGAATGAGCAAGCAACTAAAAGTAATCTACCTACTCAAAAGGTCTTAGATTTGTTTTTCCTCCTCCTTTAGATGTTGTTATCTTACCATTGATTTGGTAAGAATCCCCATCGTTGGATGTGAAGGGAAGGGAATTGGGTCATCGTATGACCATGATAGCAATGTTTTGTGATGACTTAGCACATTTTCTTTAGGGACCAAGATCATTTTGAAAGGAAACTTTGATAGCATCATCGAGGGACTATAATCTTGTATTTTTTCGATTCGTTTGTGCTAAGACATCCCACATGCATAACATGGCCATTTTTGTAAGGCAACAAGTGGAATTACCCTAAGGGTGTAAGTGTGCGAGTGTATTTGATTGCATGCATAATTTATCTTGATTAGGGTGATCTATTTGTCAATTTTCATATCTTGTCATGCACACCCTAGTTACTAGCACATATTGAAAGTAATAACAATGCGGAAATGTAAAGTCCCACTCTATTACAATATTTAGGGGGATGGGGTACATATTTGTGAATGGGGGTTGCAAGTTAAAATTCTAGGTTACTATTACAACCATATTGAAATAGATAAGAATGTACAGGAAATGTAAAATGCTTAAAAAGAAGTAAGTTTTGTTTAGGAAAATATTTTTTGTCTTTTTATGTAAAAGAGAAAATATAACATGCAAATATAAAATATTTTTTTGTGTTTTTTGATTATTAATAAAAAATATGATGGCATAGTAATAAAAGAGAAAGAAAACCAAAATCAGCGCAAGATGCTGAAAATAGAAGAGGTCAGAAGTTCTGACTCTGACTTACTGCACAAGCAGAAACATGTTAGCAAAAATATGGAAGTTCAGAAGTTCTGGATCTTCTGAGAACTTCAGAAGTTTTTAGACGTTCTGACGCAACTGTCGGAACTTTTCCTCTCTCCATGTCAGTCAGAACATCTGCATCTTAGACATTTACAGAACCGAATTTGCATGTATAACAGTTACGACAAAATTCATGAAATATCATAAGCACAAATCAGAAGCAACATGTATTTGCTAATTCTAATTCTGAGTCCTAATTTCTTTATGAAACTCTGAACTGGTATTTCTTTCACTTAGGAAAGCAAATGCAGGAATTTTCAGAATATGTATATCATCATGATCAGAATATCTACATTGTGCTAAATATGCAAAATCTGACAATGCTCAATAAGTTATAATGAGTGTCAGTAGAAAACTTACCTTGCAGCTGGACAGGATTCTGTGAACTGGAGGTTGGTCTTGAGTTCTGGTGATGTTCTGAGCAACTTCTTCACGTACTCAGTAGAATGGAAGTTTTGCAACTTCTGAAACAGCCAGGGGTGATATTCTGACTCCTTTGAGGTGGAAGTGAATGTGGAGTGTATGGCAATAGGAATGCAGAAGTTAAGGTAGATTCTAATGTATGAATCAACATCTACATGGAAGGCTTTAGTCAAGAACACTTGAGGAAAAATGGAGTTTGAATATAATGAATCAAATACTAAGATTTTTGTATTTTGTGTTTATAGTTTCCTGGGTTCTTGGAATTTTTGCAGTGGTTCACAACCTTCTTCCTTAATTCTCCCATCTCTTTCACAAATTTTTTCTGGGCTTTTTCAGTGTGCAAATGGTGTTCTATTTATCGGTAAAGTTTTGCAGTTGGGGAGGTCAAGTGGCACCATCATCATATGCTAGATGCTGACATACTCTTGAAGTAAGCTTAAACAAAATGGGGGTTCAATGCATTCAAGTTGGATGGTTAACAGTGCCTCAGCTGGATTGGCAGCGTGAATTAAGGAAAAGTAGAGACAGCGCATGGGTCTACCATACTTTTGCACAGAAGTTTGTCTTCCCAAGACAGTAGGGGTACACGTGGTGAAAGTCCTTTGGATAAAGACTCAAAGGCGGTTGTGAGCATTAAATGAGTTCCCATGTGAAACTCTGCATCTTTGCTTGACTCTGGATTAGAAGTTCTGCTTCAGCGTAGCATCTCATCTTCTGATCCTCTTATCTTCTGACTTCAGCATGTTCTGAGGGATCCTTCAGAACTTCCAATATACTTACATCACGCTTTGTTAACTTTTTGATTTAACCTTTGCAAACTCTGACTGAACCTTTATGATCACTGGCCCAGAAGTTCTAACCAAACTCTATCTTGAGAGTATCCAAAATTTGCTGAATGTGAACACTGGCTCAGAAGTTCTAAAATTATCATATTTCTTAAACACTTAGAAAATTTCTAAGTATTTAGAATTTGACTTTTCCAAAGTAAAATTTGACTTTTTAAATTCTTGATGAAGCAAACTTCATATTCCAACATGTCTTGATGAAATATGATTTTTGAGATTTGATTTTAATCCAAAAGTCAAAGTTAGACTCCTTAGTGTGCAAATGACCATTTTGCCCTTGTGAATGGTTTGCTTGGAAAAATTGTTAATCAAGTCCTGGGGACTTAATGAAAGAAAACCTGAGAATCCAGGATGATCCCTTGAGAAATGAGAGGGCAAATTTTAGGGTGCAACAACTGCCCCTATTCAATCTTCTTGAACATGGAGAGTTAGATTGGCGGATCCGCCATTCGTGACTTGAGAGTGAAAGATGATTGAACACTAGAGTGCCCAGAAATTTGCACTCAAAGATGGTTGGTGAATGGGCTTATAGATGCCATTTGGAGGAATGTTGGTAAATGCTGGAAGAAGTATTAGCATAAATCTCTTGTTGATTCATACTAAACTTGCTGTTTTACTTGTGAGAAAAAGGGTTAGAAAAATGCATATGCTTGCATGATGTTCACCAGATGTGGTATCATGCTAAATGCATTGGTATGTACTTGCTATGATGTATGAGTGTGAAATGTGTGTTTTCGTCTGGGAAAATAAACCCCTGACTGCTACTGTGGAAATTCTGGGGGTCGAATCCCTGATTGCCTGTTGGTAATGAAGAATATACATATCTTCAAATTTTACGGAAGGGATGCTTTTGTTGGGGAACATCACTCAGATATCAGTTGTTATCTGGGCAGATCCAGGCTTCACAGTTGCTGAGGATGAAGTAGTCGGTTACTATCTGGTTAGATCCAGGTTTCACGGTGACTTACTGGGAGAAGAGATGAAATAACTGTTATTTGGTCGGATCCAGGCTTTATAGGAAATTCCTTGAAATTGAATAGTTATCTGGTCGAGTATAGGCTTCACAACAATTTGCTAGGAATATGGAGGTTAACTGTTATCTGGTCGGATCCAGGCTTCGCAGTAACTTTACCGGAGGAAAGGATGAATTAACTTTTATCTGGTCGGATCCAGGCTTTGCAGAAAATTCCTTGAAATCGAATAGTCATCTGGTTGGGTCCAGGCTTTATGGTATTTTGGAAAGCTGTACTATTATTTGGTCGAATCCAGGCTTCATAGTGTCTTTCCGAGAATCATGGTTAATTGTTATCTGGTCGGGTCCAGGCTTTACAATATACCGTTTGAAAATTGTTATCTGGTTGGGTCCAGGCTTCGTAGATTTCTAAGGTTGATGAGGTCAATTGCTATCTGGTCAGGTCCAGGCTTCATAATGAACTGGTTGAAAACTGTTATCTGGTCGAGTCTAGGCTTTGCAGATTTCTTTTATGAAGTTACTTGTTATTTGGTCGGGTCCATGCTTCACAATGAACTGTTTGGGGATTTAGTTGTTAGCTGGTCGGTTTCCAGGTTTCACAATGAATCTCTGAGGGTGATTGCTATCTGGTCAGATCCAGGCTTCACAACGAGTCTCTGAGGATGATTGATATCTGGTAAGATTCAGGCATCGCAATGGCTTTCTTGAAAGGATGGAAATGAGGAATGATATCTGGTCGGATCCAGGTTTCTCAGTCCTTTGTTGGGGATAAAGACAACTCTACTGGGGAAAAGAAATTAAACCTTGGTCAGATTGAGTTTAGGTTCTTCTATATATTTTAAGAGTTAGGCTATTATCTTGTCGGGTCCAGGTTTCATAGCGTTTTGAGATCATCTGTTATCCGGCCGGGTCCGGGTTTCAGTAATTAAAGAAGTCAAACTGTTATCTGGTCGAGTCCAGGCTTTAGTAATTCAAGAAGTCAAACTATTATCTGGTCGGGTCCAGGCTTCAGTAATTGAAGAAGTTAAATTGTTATCTGGTCGGGTCCAGGCTTCAGTAATAACTTGAAAATTGTGCTAATATTTGGTCGGATCCAGGCTTCATAGCATTTTTTGGTAATAATAAAGGCTTTGTTGAAGACTTTACTAGGATTATGGGTTGTGGCCCTGTGATTGGCAGTCATTTGAAAGGGAAATTCAAACTGGAGAGTATAGGCTCAGTCGGGTAAGGCAGACTTAGCTTGGGGAGGATACGCCCAACTGGGGATGACAGGCTCATCTGGGGATGATGGGCTCATCTGGGGAGGATAGATTTTGTTTGGAGAAAATAGCCTTGGTTGGAGAAGATGTACTCAACTGGGCAATTTGGACTCAACTGGGGAATTTGTGTTCAACTGGAGAAGATATACTCAGCTGAGGAAGATGGACTCAGCTTGAGGATAAAAACCTTGGTTGGAAGATATACTCTATTGGGGAAGAAAACCTCGGTTGGGGAAGATTTACTCAGCTAGGGAAGATGGACTCATCTGGGAAGTTTGGACTCAACTGGGGAGTGTATACTCAGTTGAGGAAGATGGACTCAGTGGGGAGTGTTTACTCACCTGGGGAGGATGGACTCAACTGGGTAATTTGTGGTGTTTTGATTGTTTTATGTGGAGAAACTTACACTTGGCTGGGGAAAATAACTCCGTTGGGGAAATAAACCCTGCTGAGGAGGTAAATTCCATTTAGGAAGAGATCTCCTAGGCTTTAGCTGGGGAGAAAGTTGTCAAGAGGTTGAGACTCTGACCGGGGATTATCCCGTGTAAGGAGATTTTATGGGCAACTCCGCTGGGGAAATGTTTATTGTCCATGCCCTGGTGGGGATAATGATGATGAGATAACTCTGTGGGGCTATTTCATATACATTAAAAGAGATGCTTACTGCTCAGCAGGACACATGTGCCAAATAGTTTTAATTATGTTCATATGAATATGTTCACTCAATTTTAGTCATTAGACAAATTTGCATTCAAAATAAAGATAGAAAATTTTGCACTTCAAAGTGTATTTGTATTGATATTTTGCCCATGAATAGGCGTTTTTGTACATAGAGACGGAGATCCTAGTAAGAGGAAATCGCCAAAATGGAAGACAAAATTTATAAATGAAAACAAATAGCCATGTGAAATGATCTTATTGCCTTCCAACTCTACTATTGCCCCAATGTCTTCGAACATCCTTTACCCTTGATCGAAATTGATTGGATTTATCCTGGACCATTTGAACTTGGACATTGGTGATAGAATTGACAGTGTTAACTTCACGGGACATAGTCGTACGCTTTTAATCTTTAATTTTTGCCTGAACCTTCCTTTCGGGTTTTCGGTCCACCAGGATACCCTTTTTTTGCCCAAGTCGCCCTTTCGGGTTTTCAACTTGCCAAGTGTACAATTTTTTGCATATATCCCTAATTTTTGCCCAAACCTTTTGGTTTGCCGGGATGCCCTGATTTTGCTTAGGTGTGTCAACCTAACAGGTCTCTTATGCATAGTATTTTTTAACTATGTCCGCGTTTATAGGATGTGGGAAATATTCACCGTCCATGGTGGTCAGTATCATGGCACCTCCAGAAAAAACTCTCTTGATAACAAATGGCCCTTCATAGGTGGGAGTCCATTTTCCTCTGGGGTCACCTTGTGGTAAAATGATGCGTTTTATCACTAAGTCACCAACTTGATATACCCGAGGCTTGACCTTTTTGTTGAAAGCCTTGATCATCCATTTTTGATACGTCTGACCATGGCAAATAACAGCTAATCGTTTTTCATCGATCAAGTTTAGCTGATCCAATCTCGTTTGAATCCACTCGTCTTCGCCTAGGCCTGCCTCGATCCTAATCCTCAGCGAAGGAATTTGAACTTCCACTGGAAAAACAGCTTCCATGCCATAGACTTGAGAGAAGGGAGTTGCCCCAGTTGATGTTCTAGCCTAAGTACGATAGCCATGTAGAGCAAATGGTAACATTTCATGCCAATCCTTATAGGTCACTACCATTTTCTGCATAATCTTCTTGATATTTTTGTTGGCCGCTTCGACTGCGCCATTCATTTTCAGTCTATACGGAGAAGAATTGTGATGCTTAATCTTAAATTGAGTGCATAATTCCCTGATCATGGCATTGTTGAGGTTAGTCCCATTGTCGGTGATGATCCTTTCACGGATACCATAACGATAGATGAGATTGTGTCTGATGAATCTGGCTACTACATTCTTGGTGCCTGAGGAAAATGAGGCGGCTTCGACCCATTTGGTAAAATAGTCGATGGCGACAAGAATGAAACGATGTCCGTTGGAAGCCGTAGGTTTGATTTCTCCGATCATGTCAATACCCCACATCGCAAATGGCCACGGAGTGGTCATGACATTCAGAGGGATTTGAGGCACATGGACCTTGTCAGCGTAGATTTGGCATTTGAGACAAGTTCTTGAATGTTGATGACAATCGGTTTCCATCGTTGACCAATAGTAGCCAGCTCTTAAGATTTTCTTAGCCATCATATGTCAACTTGAGTGAGTCCCAAAAAGGCCATCGTGCATATCTTTCATAATTTCCTTTGCCTCCCTCTTATCCACACATCGGAGTAGAGTTGAATCATGGTTGCGTTTGTACAATATCCCGTTACTTAGGAAGAATTTGGCTGCAAATCTTCACAAGAACTTTATGTCATTGATAGATGCTCCCTCTGGATACTCTTGTGCTTCAAGGTATCTCATTACCTCAGGGTACCATGGCTTTTCCACATCGGTGTCAAGCTCATAGCAATGTACAGGTTCATCAAATATTTCAATTGTAATCGTATGGGCTTCGTTATCCCATCCGACTTTGAACATTGAGGACATGGTTTCCAAAGCGTCATCCAACTGGTTTTCTTCCCTAGGGAAATGTTCAAAAGTGATCTCTTCGAAGTGAGGAATCAGGGATAGAACAAGTTCCTTGTAAGGGATAATATTAGGGTGTTTAGTGTCCCAATCTCCTTTTACTTGGCTGATCATCAAGGCGGAATCTCCAAACACATCCAAATGCTTGATCCTTAAGTCCATAGCAACTTTTAGACCTAAGATGCATGCTTCATACTCAACCATATTATTTGTGCAATCGAAGTATAGCCGGGCAGTGAAAGGAGTGTGGCAACCTTCAGGAGAGATGATTACATCACCAATTCCGTTACCTAAGGCGTTGGGAGCCCCATCGAATACCATAGTCCATCGGGATCCTTGTTCAGGTCTGTCATATGGTCTATCTTTCGCACAGTTGGTTACCAGCATAATATTTTCGTCAGGGAAGTCGAAGTTCATTGAATGATAATCATCCACGACTTGATGGGCCAAATGATCTGCTAGTACACTTCCTTTTATGACTTTTTGATTTGTGTATTGAATGTCGTACTCAGTCAAGATCCTTTTCCATCTGGCTATTCTTCGGGAAAGGGAAGGTTTTACGAAGACGTACTTAATCAGATCCATCTTAGAAATCAACAAAGTGGTATGAGTCAACATGTACTGCCTTAGCTGGAGAGCAGCCCATGCTAAAGCACAACAAATTTTCTCGAGCAGTGAATATCTGGTTTCACAGTCGGTAAACTTTTTGCTTAGGTAGTAAATTGCATGCTCTTTTCGGCCAGACTCGTCATGTTGGCCCAAAACACATCCCATAGAATTCTCTAGTACTGTCAAGTACATGATCAAGGGTCTTCCTTCAACTAGAGGCATGAGAATATGAGGTTCTTGTAGGTATTCCTTGATTTTGTCAAAAGAAATCTGGCATTCATCGTTCCACCTGACCTCCTGATCTTTCTTCAAGAGTTTGAAGAGTGGCTCACAAGTAGCAGTTAAGTGTGATATGAAACGGGAAATGTAATTGAGACGACCCAAGAATCCTCTGACTTCTTTTTCAGAATGAGGGACTGGAATTTCTTGGATGGCCTTTATCTTGGAGGGATCAACTTCAATGCCTTTATTTCTGACAACAAAACCTAGAAGCTTTCCAGAGCGTACTCCAAACGTGCACTTGTTAGGGTTTAACCTCAGCTTGTACTTCTTTAGTCTTTCGAATAGTTTGTGCAGGTGACCGAGATGTTCTTATTCGGTTTGTGATCTGGAAATCATATCATCCACATATACCTCTATCTCATGATGAATCATGTCATGAAATAAAGAAACCATAGCCCTTTGATATGTTGCCCCTGCATTCTTTAACCCAAACGGAATGACCTTGTAGCAGAAGATGCCCCATTGTGTAACGAAAGTAGTTTTTTTCCTTATCTTAGGGAGCCATATTTATTTGATTATAGCCTAAGAAGCCATCCATGAATGAGAAGACTTTATGCTGAGCAGTATTATCGACTAAGACGTCAATGTGTGGTAGAGGGAAATCATCCTTGGGGCTTGCCCTATTCAGATCCCTATAGTATACGCACATGCGAACTTTCCCATATTTCTTTGGCACTGGCACTATATTGGCTACCCATTGAGGATAGGATGTTACAGCGAGGAATCCTGCATCAAACTGTTTCATTACATCGGCTTAGATCTTTTCAGACATATCAGGCCTCATGCGACGAATTTTTTGTTTAATTGGAGGGCAGTCTTCTTTTGTAGGCAGACGATGAACCACAATGTCGGTATCCAACCCAGGCATATCTTCATACGACCAAGCAAATATTTCCACATAATCGCGCAACATCTGAACCAAACAGCTTTTAACACTGCTTTCCAAATTAACACCGATTCTGATTTCTTTCTTATCCGACTCAGTACCTAAGTTGATAACCTCAATTTACTCTTTATGTGGTTGAATGGCTCTTTCCTCTTGAAATAGGAGTATGGCTAGTTCTCCTGGTATGTCACAATCTTCCTTGCTTTCGTCTTCGGCTTGGTTGATAGGACATTTAAAGTCATAGTTGGAAATAATAGAGTTGTCGACAATAGGATCTAGAGTGGATGTAGACCTGCAGGAGTGTGTGTGTGTGTGTGTGTGTGTGTGTGTGTGTGTGTGCATGTAAGATACATGGCTATCTTTTAGAAATGTACTTGAAAGAAAGACAATGAACACGAATATTTGGATGCAAAAGAGTCCAATGTACTCTATAATAATATGATTAGATGAAAAAAATATAAAGCCTTTGACAAAAGGACCAAAGTGCCCCCAGGCTAGGCATACGGCTTAAAAGTTAATATCAAAATATTATAGACAACGAGTTCTTGAATTGATTAAAAGCAAAAACAAGTAGATTAATCCTCAATGAAGGAGATGGGCAAAAAGTCCTTTGTATTCCAATTGTTGAGCTTCCCTTCGGTTGTTGGGTAGATCCAATCTTCAAAAGCACACTCATCATCGGAGCCCTCTACAGTGTTCACTTAATTACTTTTGAGGTGGAGAAGCGGCTTTCCAGTACGAGCACCTCTAACTTCTTTCTGAGTTTTGGAGGTGAAACCTAACCCAAACTTGTCTGCCTTGAACAGGATATCGAGGAGTTGACCCCACCTCTTGTTGTTTCCTTCTTCTACCACGACACGGGCATCCTTAAGAGAAACCATCTTGGGGGTAACTTTATCGGTTCTTGGAATGGCGGAGGAGATTTTGGTGGTGGCCACAACTTCAAATGCCTGGAAAGGAGTTTCTATAAATTCGCCATCCATTTCCACGTTGTGATCGGTGGAAATAGAACTGACTATTTTTGAAGCTGGTTCGCGAAATGTCGCGGTAAGCAAGAGTCGCCACCGTCTTTTATGTTCTCCAACAAAGAAAGGACAAAAGCACAGCAAAATTCCTTTTCGAGATGTTTCTCGGTTCGGGAGGTAGATTATAGAAAGGGAAGGTGTTAGCACCCTTTTTATACGCGGTTATCCACGGGCTCTTAGGTACTTGCTCACTATGTTTTCAAAAGAGTTTGCTTTTCTTGTGTTTGTGGGTTTTGAAAAAGTTTGTTTTGAAAACTTCTAGGTAACTCTTGTATCAGTCCTCAAGAGTGTATGAAGTATTTGTTTGAAAACTTTTTGAAAGTGTAGGTGCGAAAAGTTGTTTTTTTGTTTTTTTGAAAGAGCAAGTACCCAGGAGAAATCTACCTACTCTAAGGAATTAAGCTGTGTAAGAGTCCTCTAGACAGTGCCGTCCCACTATTGAGAAGTAGGTAGCACCGTCGTTGGAGTTATTCGGGTCAATTCGATAATAAGGGACATGTGTGGTCACCAAAGCAATAGTAGGACACCTTAGCGGTAACCCTAATGTCCTAGATCCTTTTTTATCCGAGGCAACCGTTTCGAGGCAACTGGATCTTTAGACAGGAGGGCGACCTCTAAAACACCCCATACTCAATGACCACCTCGAGGCAACCAAGTGAGGCGTACCCTAGGAGTGGCATGTGCATGTGTGTCAGGTTTCATGTTAAATTGTCTTTGCACATGTTATTGTGGTGAGCTACGAGTTGGTTTTATTTTTCAGGCAAGTCTTGCATGCATAATTAACAGTTAATAATTTGCGGAAAATAAATTGCGGAAAGTGAATCTACGCTATTACAAGGCGTCGGGTATTTACATCGCCAAAAACATAACCCTTGAAAATAAATGCGAGAAAATAAAAGAAAGCGATAAAGGTCCTAATTATCTATTACATTCTCGGAGCAGTTACATAAATATAGTCAAAATAAGAATTAAAAATAAATACGCGCAAGAGAAATTGAATCGGGACGTCCTTAGGGTTTTGACCCTTTTTTTTGAGAGATAAAGAATGAAATTTGTCCTTTTTTGCATTTAATTAAATATTAAACCTAATAACTAATTAATTAATTAATTAAAAAAAAAGGTATTTTTTTATGTTTTTTATGTTTTAAATGAAAATAAAAAGAAAAGATCAAAAGTTAGTAAAAAAACCCAAAGTCTAATTTATTTTAAGTTATTAAGAAAAAAAAAGTCAAATTTAACCTAATTAAACTAAATAAATTTATGTTAGTATTTATTTACAAAATAATAATTAATAGTGAAATTAATAAATAATAAATAATAATTACATTTTTAGTTTTCTGAATTTTTATTGTGAAAAATTAATTATGTTAATTTTAGTGATAAGAATAATAATTAGAAAAAATAGTTAAATAAATAAAAGAGAAAATATAAAATAAAAAGAAAAAGGAATGAACCAGGGGGGTGTTGGGCCCTGAGGAGGTATGTTAGCAATCTGGCCCACTAAGCTCAAGCCTTTGACTTTCTGATTGTCCAACGCATGGTTGACCAGGGAACATCATAGTCAGCACTTCATAGCCATTGGATTGGTGCATGAGGACACATGGCACGCAGATTTGTGAGGTTTATGGTGGAACACATGGGAGATCCTGCATATGAATACATGATGAAAAATAATATGGAATTTTAACCACTACTCCATTCGCTTGCCTTTAATATTATAATAATGAATAAACATAATATTGGATAGTCAACACTTATGCTGGACAAAAGCAACACGCGCGCCTTTTATTTGAATAGACCACCCATGCGCTGACACCTCATCATCGTCTTCACTGAATACCTGCAAAACAAATCAAATAGCGGGGGTTTTTAACCCCCACAACATAGGACGACCAAAAATAGTGATTAGGCATAGAGGCTATATAAATTGTTCGCGAGGGTAGTTTTGCAATCGTCTGGTTCTCAGGATTACAGTCATGGGTCTTAGAGGTCCCAATTTTGCCTGGACGATGAAGCCCTAATTCAAGAACTGAGGAACCCTAAAATTCGTTCATGGCAAGTTTCGATTCACTGCATAATAACGCAATTAACCTATGCCAAAAGTTTCCTGTAGATTCAAGCAACACAATACAACCAAAAAATCATGTTAATGATGCATAAATTTAGAGTGACAAACCGAGGGATTGTTGGAGGCGATTTCTTAAGCTTTAGCGTGTGATTTTGATCCCTACACGTTCCTGGGGACCTCAGCAATGTATTAGAATCAAGAAAACGCTTTGAATCACGTTGGAATGTGGAATTCAGTTTTTAGTTTTCTTTGATTTTTTTGGAATTGGTTATGGCTTTTTGCAGCAGCTTTTCACGTGTGCATGAATAGGGTTAGGTTATGCGTATATAGTAGAATGGAATTAGGGTAAATCTTGGTCCAAAAATCCATGGAATAAGGTTTTCAATATTTGATTTTCAATCATATCTTTTTGCATATTTTTGATTGAAAAACCTTGCAAATTGAGAGATACTTGTCCCCTTGATGTGTACACAAAATCTCCAGCACATGTAGGTCATATTTGCTTCATGAAAAGATTGCAGAACCATATCTTGATATTTTCCTATAATTAAATGAATTAAATGAATTAATATTGATTAAAAATTCAATTAATTAATAAAAAATAAGAAAATAAATCAATTTAATCTCAATGGGTCGTGCATAGGCCTTGGACAAAGTTTCAAGAAGAAATTTGAGGCCCATTAGCATAAACAAAGTGTTTTGAGCAAAGTTGACTTTTGCAAATTCACAAAAATTTCCCAACTTCTCCAATGCATATCTTGCTCAATTTTGATCCTATGAACATGTTCTTGGACATTTTGGAAAGGTCTTGAAGTCCTCTAACCAATTCCTTTGGTCCCATGTCATTTTGATTTACCAATCTCAAGTTATGGCTTTGACTTAAAGTGCATTTTTGTTGACTTTTGAAATTGACCTATAATGTAGAAATTGATAACTTTTTGTGAGAGCATTTCTTGGACTTGGAATGTGAAGATGAGTTGTAGGAAATGTCATCCCCTTCAAAATGAGCATTGGATGGGATTTTTCTTATGAACCATGAAAAAGTTATGCCTTGGTCAATATATAGTTGACTTTTCAACTGTCCAAAAATAACAACTTTTGACATCTTGATGATTTTTGAGCCATGCTTGTGGAATCATGATCAAGACTTGATCAAATGATGATGGTGGACTCAAAATAAGATGTTGACCAAAAATTTTGACTTTTGACTGCCAAATGACCATTTTACCCCTGGAGTTGATTGTGAAGCAAATGAAGCTTTTGATTGTGCAAACTGGCATTGTGAGACTTGAGACTTGACATGTAGATGCTTGACAATGTATATAGGCTTATGGGACTTGATTGGACCATTGAAAACCTCAAATTCCTTGAAAGAACTAAAACCCTAATTTCAGCTGGCTTAGGAGGCATTTGGACTGTGCAACCCTTGAGCAAATCTTGAACCATTTGAAGATGATTCTTGACAATCTTTGAAGAATATGGGAGGGAAAATTTTGGGGTACAACAGTTGCCCCTGTTCAATCTTCTTAGACCTGAGGAGGTAGATTGGCTTGCGTGCCTTTCGTGATCCGAAGGTGGAAGATGATTGAACACTAGAGTGCCCAGAAATTTGCACTCGCATAGTGGAGTATCAGCAATGTGATGACGGGAATGGGCTTACAGATGCCATTTGGAGAGATGATGGATAGGGGGATGGGCTTATAGATGCCATCTGGAGATGTGACAGAATCTTATCGGGAATGGGCTTATAGATGCCATTTGGAGATATGATAGGTGGATGGGCTTATAGATGCCATCCGAGGGTTGTTTGTAGAATTGTGATCTTGTAAGTTGAACGAGGGAACCTGTGTAGGGTTGCCCGATGATGAGCTCGTGTAAAACTGCATCTTGAAAAAGGAAAACCTGTGTAGGGTTTTTTTGATGACGAGCTCGTGTGAAACTGCATCCTTGAAGGAAGGAAACCTATGTAGGGTTGACTGATGACGAGTCCGTGTAAAACTGCATCTGAAATGGAGAAGGAACCTGTGTAGGGTTACTTTGACGATGAGCCCGTGTAAAACTGCATCTGGAGAGAGAAAGGGAACCGGTGTAGGGTCTCCTCATGATGAGTCTGTGTAAAACTGCATCCTGGAAGAAGGAAAACCTGTGTAGGGTTTCTTGATGACAAGTCCGTGTAAAACTTCATCTTTGGAAAGAGAGAACCTGTGTAGGGTTTCTTGGTGATGAGTCCGTGTAAAACTGCGTCTGGAGTTGAGAAGGAACCGGTGTAGGGTTACTTCGGGATAAGTTCGTGTAAAACTTCAGGCTGAACCGGGGTAAGGTTACTTTGAGATAAGTTCGTGTAAAACTTCAGGAGGAACCGCGGTAAGGTTACTTTGAGATAAGCCCGTGTAAGACTTCTGGATGAACCGGGGTAAGGTCACTTTGGAATAAGTCCGTGTAAGACTTCTTGATGAACCGGGGTAAGGTTACTTTATGATAAGTCCGTGTAAGACTTCTGGAGGAACCGGGGTAAGGTTACTGCAGGATAAGTTCGTGTAAAACTTCAGGATGAACCGGGGTAAGGTTATCTTGACGATGAGTTCGTGTAAAACTTTGTCTTGGAACTGAGGAGGAACCGGTGTAGGGTTGCCTGAGGACGAGTCAGTGTAAAACTTCGTCTTGGAAGAGAGGAGGAACCTGTGTAGGGTTACCTGAGGACGAGTCCATGGAAAACTTCGTCTGAAAGGAAGGAACCGGTGTAGGGTTTCCTGTTGATGAGCCCGTGTAAAACTTCATCTGAAATTGAGAAGGAACCGGCGTAGGGTTTCCTGTTGATGAGTCCATGTAAAACTGCATCTGAAGTTGAGAAGGAACCGATGTAGGGTTTCCCGATGATGAGTCTGTGTAAAACTACATCTGAAGTTGAGAAGGAACCGGTGTAGGGTTGCTTCATGTTGGTCAAGTAGATAATTGTCTTGTCTGGTTTTGGGTTTTAACCCACGATCAGTCGTCCACAGAATTTTCCTGGTTTGTTACAGGTGTTGATCTAGAACTGCAAAGGTAGATGGTAATCATCTTTTGATTGACCTTTTCCTGCAAAGGAAAAACATTAGCTGTATGCAATGTCATGATGTATGAAAATGCATGATGTCATGATATTCTCAAAAATAAATGGGATCGTGTCGTATGCACTTTATCATGTATGTAAGCAGGATGTACGAAATGTGAAATGTCTAGGAATCTATTTTTGTCTAGGAAAATAAATCCTCGACGAATGCCGGGAACTTGTTGAATCCTGGGCTGATGTTTGAAGAGTAGAGTTCTTCGTTTCTGTTGGGGATGATGATTGCAAGAATAGACCGGTAGGAGAAAATGACTCTGTTGGGGAATAAACTTGGTGAAGAGATTACTCTGCGGGGAATTACTCTGTGGGAAGAGATACTTCGCTGAGAATTTGACGATAACTCCGCTGGGGATACTGTTGATAAGCTCTGTTGAGGGGTTTGATGAACTCCGCTGGGGATAGGAAGAACTTCGCCGAGGACGATCTTTCCGTTTGTAATTAGCTGAGGATAACCCAGTTATAAGCTCTGGTGGGGGATAACCTTTGAACATGGTCGGGGTGCATGTACTCTGCAGGTGATAAGCTTCCAGAATCTACTGGAGATAAGCTTCCAGAATCTACTGGGGATAAGTTTCCAGAATCTACTGGGGATAAGCTTGGGGAGATGGTTCAAATCTCCTGAGGAAACTTTGGACTGCACTGGGGAATGGCTCCACTGGGGTGTCTAGTATTCCGTCGGGGAACAATCTTTTATTAAGACTACCGGGGATGCTTTTTCAGGAATATATGTATACTCTGCTGGGTAGTGTTAAGACTTGCTGGGGATACTGTGCCTTTTTAGGGCTAATGGGAGACCAACTCTGCTTGGGGAGAGTATGGCTGAAACCTGTCTTACTCTGCGGGGAGTGGAGGTAACTTGGTCATGTTCTTCAGCTGAACGTACCTTGTACCGTTCGGACAATTCTTACTGCCCCAGCTTCTGCGGGAGAAAGTGCCTGCGGAGGTGCTTGATAACTGCCGATTGAAAAATCTTCTTCTGGTAGGCAAGTGACGAGATGACGGGACATAATCGTACGCTTTGATCCCTAATTTTTGCCTGGACCGCCCTTTCGGGTTTTCAGTCCATCGGGATACCCATTTTTGCCCAAGCCGCCTTTTAAGGTTTTCGACTTGCCGGGTGTACAGATTTTTTCATTTTCATCCCTTATTTTTGCTCGAACCCTTTTGGTTCGCCGGAAAGCCCTTATTTTTGCCTAGGCCAGTCGACCTAGCGGGTCTTTGATTATGCGTAGTATTTTTTCGACTATGTCCACACTTTCAGAATGTAGGGAGTTGTCACTGTCAGTAGTGTTGTATCGCCATACTACTAGAAGATGTTTGATCGTAACAGATTTGTCGCTGGAATTCTTGTCCAATGCCCCAAGTGACTCAGGCGGAGATTTGCCCCTGGCTGTTGGGCATTTTGAGAGATTCTCTAAATCTTGACTTAACTGCCCCAGATGATAGACAATGCTCATGCCGTGCCCCTTGGTTGGAAGTGTTTTTCCACTTGAGGTGATCCTTGAGAAGATTTTTTTTCACAAGATATTCATCGTGCGAATTTCTCTGCTGTTCGAACAAATAATCATATGCAAACAATGTCATTTTAAGAATGCAAAGCTTATGTCTTTTTTGAAGTTTTTTGAAAATGCATTTTTTTAGTAAAACAAGCAAATTTTGTAAAATGTGATGTCAACTCAAGATTTTACAGCGAGCCTTAAGGAGTCAGGATACCTTTCGTACCAGTATGCTTTCGAACTGACCCATGCTTCAGCTAGGACTTTTGAGGGTTATAACGTGGCCTGGTTCACGGTTTAAGAAACAAAGGATAAAGGATCAAATTTTATTTGTACCCACCCGCTCTTCGTGATGTTCTTCAAACCTAAACTCAGTTAATCGTGCGTTAGACCTTGTTTGAGTCCTTGCTCTGATATTCCAGTGATGGTTCGGATATTGACAGTTTATTTTGAATAGGCAGTCATTTCTTCTTGTTGAGGGTTTATAAGACCTCTTTCTCTTTTGATTTCATTATCCCTGTTTTTTGCCTGAACTGTTTCTTTTTGTATTTACAGTCAGCGGGATGCCCCAGTTTTTGTAAGTCTCCTTCATAGGTTTTGACTTAATGGGATTTTAGCTTTGGAAAGATAGCGACTGCCTGTCTTTATGATTATTCGGAACCATCACTATCTTTTGTTTTTGGAAGGACTCATTTGATGCCATTCGTTATGCACCTGGATCAACTGAGAGAACTACCCTGCCTCAGGTTATGATTAAGGGTTTTAATTTTTGAAAAGAAAAACTCCTACTTCTTTGGCTCGAAGGGGTTGACGAGGGATTATCTTCCTTATAACTCCAGTGTTTAGGATTTGAAACAATGCATGTACCTCATCAGCGGGGTCTGTTCAAAAGCATACTGTAAAGATCGTGGTATCATTTTCGTCATCCTCCCTCAACAGGCTTAGAAATTTCAATCGAGAGTTGAACATCAAACATAAAAGCAATTTTGAATATAGTAAACACAATTACTTCAAAACAGACACGTGTAATGCATTAATGAAATAAGAAAGTTTGACATGATAATTATTTGAATAATCAAAGAAAAATACAACTTGAACATTCGAATGAACAAAAGTTTTTCAATCCTAGCCATGTTTTGGCAAGGGAGCAGTGATCACATAAGGAGTCTCAGCAGGCTCAAATTCGATCTCCTTAGCATCAATCATATTCTGAATCTTGTATTTCAGCGCCCAACAATCGTCAGTATCGTGCCCCGGGCTACCAGAATGATAAGCACACCTCGCATCTAGGTTATAGTTCGGAGAAGAAGTCTTTGGATTTGCAGGAGGGTTTATCACCGCAATCAGATTCATCTTCAACATGTGCTGCAATGCTTGTGACAATGACATGTTGATGTTGGTGAACTGTCTTTTAGGCTCGTCTGGCCTTCGCTGATTTCCCTTTTGCTGTTGTCGGCGTGGTGTAGAACCAGAGATCAAGACTGCCCCTGCATGTTGGTCGCGACAACTCTTTTGGTTGTACGCAACATTGGACTCTTTCTTGAATGGTTTCTTCTTAATGTTTGAGGAGTCACCCTTTTGTATCTTCCCAGACTTGATACCAGATTCTATTCTCTCACCAGTCAAGATCAAATCTATAAACCCAGCAGAAGAATTTCCAATCAGATGGTTGAAGAACGGACCAGACACGGTCCCCAAGAACATATCCACAAGCTCGCGGTCAGTTAAGGGTGGCTGCACCCTTCCAGCCAGGTCTCTCCACTTTTGCGCATATTCCTTGAATCCTTCACCCGTCCCTAGTGACATACCCTGGAGTTGGGTACGCGTGGGAGCAAGGTCGGAATTATACTGGTATTGCTTGTAAAAGGCAGCGGCAAGGTCCTCCCAGTTGCGGATACTGGCTCCATCCAGCTGATAGAACCACTCGAGTTGAGTCCCTGACAGACTTTCCTGAAAGAAGTGAATCCACAAATTCTTGTCAGCCATGTAGGGCTGGATCTTCCCTACATATGATCTGAGATGCAGCTTAGGACAGGAAGCCCCGTCGTACTTTGCAAAAGCAGGCGCCTTGAACTTGTGTGGAATCACCACCCCAGAGGATAGACCTAGATCTTCGAAGTCCAGGCCGGGCACTTTCTGTATCTCCATAGCACTTAAGCGGTCCTCTAGCTGTTTGTACCTGTCCTCAGCAGGAGGGTATGCTCGTCATTGTAGTCTGTCTCGTTGTCGGAGACCACGGGACTAGGAACCCTTCTCTCTTGTGGACTGTCTTTGCCTACAGATGAGGCAGTCAGCTCAGCCTCATTCTGAGGTCCATTCCCAGATCTGCGTCTTGTGTTGAACAAAATAGTCCTCTTCTTCTTCTTCTTCCTCTCTTTCAAAATCAGAGTCTTTAAATCCTGTTGACCCTGGGCTAGGCTCATAACCAACTCCTGGAACTGGGCGTTCTGGGCCTGGAGGGCCTTGATAGCTTATTCAGTCGCAGGTTCAGAAGACATGATGTTTGCTGAAATAAATAGCGAAGAAGATAAGTGACCTGTAGAAAGGGTACCTGTAATGCAATGATATGTATGATATGCATGCAATGTTTTCAAGGATCTCGCGGGGTAAACAGAGAAATTTGTTAGAATTTGAATACGGTAGCTTGATTGAAGGAACTTCATGTTGTTGAGAGTCCTTCTTCAAGAGTCAAAGCTCACCATATCGAGTGGGTCATAGCCCCTGACTCAAGTTATCATGCTTGGATTTTTGGACAACCTTGGCTGGAGGAAAATAAAATCCCCTTTGCCCCTTGCTAGACAGTTGGTTCATCGGAACCTGCATCACAAACCCTTGAGATCCTTGAAATGGGTTAATCCTTATGCAAGATGTATGCAATGGTATGATGTTATGCTATGCGTGGAGTGATGTAAGTAAACCCGGTTATGAGCCCAGATTAAGGACTGTAAACAAAACCTGCAAGAAACTCATGTTGTCAGATAGCAAGTGTGATCGGTGGATCTGGAACTGACTGTTTAACGCTGGTTCGCGAAATGTCGCGGAAGCAAGAGTCGCCACCGTCTTTTATTTTCTCCAAATGGAAAGGACAAAAGCACAAAAAAATTCCTTAAAGAGATTGCTCTCGGTTCGGGAGGTAGGTTATAGAAAGGGAAGGTGTTAGCACCCTTTCTATCCATGGTTATCCATGGTCTCTTAGATACTTGCTCATTTGTGTTTTCAAAATTGTTTGTTTGCTTTTCAACTGTGGGTTTTAAAAAAAGTTTCTTTGAAAATTCCAGTTCGACTCTTGTATCGGTCCTCAAGAGTGTTTGAAAAATTGCTTTCGAAAGCTTTTTGAAAAGGTGTCGGTGTGAAAAGTATTTTTGATTTGTTTTTGAAATTAGAGCAAGTATCTAGAGTCGTCTACCTACCCTAAGGAATTCATCTGTGTAAATGTCCTTTAAAGCAGTGCCATGCCACCATTGAGAGGTAGGTGGCACCACCGTTGGAGGTGTTCGGGTCAATTCGAGGTTTGGGACATGGTGATCACCAGAGCAATAGGAAGATACCTTAGAAGCTACCCTCATGCCAGGTTCCCGGATCATGAGGACTTACTAAAACATCCTCTACTCGACGATCACCTTTCGAGGGGCAAGGCAACAGTGAGGCGTACCCTAGGGGTGGTGTGTGATATGTGTGTCATGTTCATTTGCATTTATCTTGTTCATGTCGGGGGTGATCTACGCTTTTGTTTTTATTTTAACATTCATTCTTGCATGCAATTTATGCAGTTAAAAAGTTGCGAGAAATATAAAGTTCCTAAACTATTACAAAGGCGCGGGTCCACATCGCCAAATTAAATCCAGGACCCGATTTGACATAAAATAAAGTAAAGTGCGAGAAATATAAATATCGAATTTACATGGCTTTGGGAGAATTACATGAATATTATAAGAACGGAAATAAAAAAATGCGAAGAGAATTAAAATCGAAAGCGAGGGCGTTGGACCCTTTTTAATGAAATTAAATTACGATTTACCAAATTAATTAAATTAAAATAAAAAGAAAAGATTTTTGAGTTTTTGTATTTATGGATTTTTAATGAGAACTAAATGAAATTAAAATTAATTTATTAACCCTAATTCTAGTTATTTTTAATTTGTTAAGAAAAAGCATTAAAATTTAATCTAAAATTAACCTAATAAATTAATACAATTTTATTTACAAAAATAAATAATTATTAATAATGAGAAAAGAAAAGAAAAAGATAAAAAGTGATTAAAACCCTAATTCTACCAATTTTAATTTATTAAGAAAAAATATTAAAGTTAATCCTAGAATTAAAGAACTAAATTAATTAACAAGATTTATTTACAAAGATATTAAAATAAAATATATTTTTGTTTTTGTCTTTTCTGGTTTTTATATTATTTTTATATTTTATGAAAATAAATTAATTTCAAGAATTAAATTAAAACTAATTAAAACAAATAAAATAGAAAAAATATGAAAAAAAAGAAGGAAAAAGCAAACCAATTGGGGGTTCTGTCCCCAAACTGGAGGTTAGATTGTAGCAATCAGGCCCAATGATTTGAGGCCTTGTTTGACTTTTCTGGAAGCGTGCGTGTGCATTGACCAGTGTCCATGGTGTTCATCAGATCTGGGCCTTTAGATTGCCTTCAGTGGCCATGTGGCACACTTGGATGATGGGCGTATGGTAGGCCTTTGGATAGAACGATGCACACAAGTATGGTTAGAAAAATAATATGGAGAGAGGAGGGGACCTGGGAATCGAACCCAGGTCCCAGAGTTTACCAAATCACATACCTGCCAACTGAGCTGCCAACGCACTTTGTATATAATATAGAACATGAACAAAATATTGCAAAACAAATGGTAAATGGTTAATTCCGCGCGAAATTCAAACGAGCCACTCGTTGGCCTACACATCATCATCTTCTCCAATTATCCCTGAAACAAAAAAAGATTAGCGGGGGTTTTAAACCCCACCAAAATGCACCTTTTTCAAAAATAGCGAATAGCTCATCTTGCCACATAAATTAGGCGCGATTGGTGTGTTAGGTTCGTCCAAGCTTCCTGAGTTTAACCATGGTACTGGGATGTTCTAATTTTACAGTATACGAAAATGTCCAATTTGGAGCTTGAGGAACCCTAGCGAGCTTCAATGGTGAAATCGCGTACGATGCATAAAAACTCAATCAAAACATATGGTTAGCTTTAAAATGATCCAATGAATACAAATCCAATATTAAAAATTGCAAACAATGCATGAATTATGATTCAAGAATATGAAAAAAAACATGAACAGGACACGGTCGTTCTACCGTTTCTTGGCGTTAGAGTTGATGATTTTGATCAGTATATGTTCCTTGAAGCCTCAGGAATGCAATGGAGTTAATATTTTGCCTTGAAACTCCTTGCAATCGTGTTTTCAGTATTCACTTTTTTCACAAAAATTTCAATGTTTTTCTTCAGCTTTGGGCGCAGCTTAGAGGTCCCTTGGCATTAGGTTTTGATCACACTTATATGAGGATGGATTAGGGTTGAGTTTTTGATCCAAGGAATCCTTGCATTGATGAAAACAATATTTGATTTTCATGCATAATTTTCAATCTTTTTCACATGTGTTTTGATACCAATTATGTTCCAATCACCTTGATTATTTCCATATCTGATAATGCACGAAATCTTGAAGATATTTCATGCATAAAAAGATTTGAAAAGCTTGCTTTGGTATTTTCCACATATTTTATTTTATTAAATGAATTAATAGCAATTTAAAAATTCAAATAAATAAATAAAAATGATGAAAAACTTCCCTTTGGGCCAAATGGTCGTGCACATGCTTTGGATGATGAATCTTGGAAGAAAATGAGGCCCATTAGCAATTTTAAGGCTTTTGAAGCAAAGTTGACTTTTCAAAATACCCAAAAATTTCCCAACTTCCACAAGGCATATCTTGCTCAATTTTTAAGCTTTGATCATGTTCTTGGACATTTTGGAAAGGTCTTGAAGTCCTCTAACCAATGCCTTTGGTCCCATGTAATTTTGATTTACCAATATCAAGTTATGGCCTTTGACTTAAAGTCCCTTTTTGTTGACTTTTGAAAATGACCTATAATGTTGAAATTGATAACTTTTTGTGAGAGCATTTCTTGGACTTGAAGTGTGAAGAGGAGTTGTAGGAAATGTCTTTCTATTTAAAATGAGCTTTGGATGGAATTTTTCTGATAAACCATGTGGAAGTTATGCCTTAGTCAAGTTACAGTTGACTTTTTTCAACTGTCCAAATATGGAAACTTTTGCATCTTGAGACTTTTTGAGCCATGCCTTGAAAATCATGATCAAGAATTGATCAAATGATGTTTGTGGCTTGAAAATAAGATGTTGACCAAAAATTGGAACTTTTGACTGTCAAATGACCATTTTACCCCTGCAGTTGACTGTAGGGAAATTAGGGTTTTTGACTGTGCAATTTTGTGCTGTAAGTCTTGAAACTTGGTATGAGGATGCTTGACCATGTTTATAGGCATGTGGGACTTGATTGGACCCTTGGAAAATTCAACTTCTTTGTCAGAACCAAAACCCTAGTTTTTGACTGTTAGGAGGCCCTTGAACTGTGCAACCCTTGGGGAATTTTGAAGCATGCTCTTTGCAAATTTTGAAGGATATGGGAGGGCAAATTTTGGGGTACAACAACAAGTATGCGCAAGTAGGTCAAGTTTGAAGGCACACAAGTCACACCAGACAGCCCTTAGAGTTTAGGCCAGCATGAAGTTTAGGTACTACCCTCTTGAAGTTGGTGGGCTCAAAATCTGTCCTATCATAAGTAACCAGGTTCTAAGGAGCTCAATATCATTGGGTTGTTTTCTATGTTCATTGTTTTGATTTAGCCACTGAACTGGCGATCAAAATATTCCAAGAAAACAACCCTTAATGAGTGTAGTATCGAGTATCTACCAACTTCGGACTGCACCAATGTCGATCATCTCACTACCCCTAAAGAGGCCAGGATGGTCAAGTAAGGTTCCTAAGGTCAGTTGATGCTTCACGACACCATGCGGCGGCCCCGTACTCTCCTTGACTTGACTCAAGGGTTACCGGTACTCACCAAAGTGCCACATCAACGTAGCAACTGCTTCAACCGTGTCGGTATACCCTGCACAGTTCCCTCACAGTTTGTTGCTACCTAAAAGGTATCCCCTAGATCCGGGTTAGGATCTATGAAACTCCGATGCAAGCCCACAAATATAAAAGCAAACAAGACATACAATTGAAAACATAAGAGTGGTCTAATCCTAAGGTACACCTCACTTATAAAATTCCCCACCAGAGTCGCCAGTTCTGTGATCGGTGGAAATAGAACTGACTGTTTTTGAAGCTGGTTCGCGAAATGTCGCGGTAAGCAAGAGTCGCCACCGTATTTTATGTTCTCCAACAAGGAAAGGACAAAAGTACAGCAAAATTCCTTTTCGAGATGTTTCTCGGTTCGGGAGGTAGATTATAGAAAGGGAAGGTGTTAGCACCCTTTCTATCCGCGGTTATCCACGGGCTCTTAGGTACTTGCTCACTATGTTTTCAAAAGAGTTTGCTTTTCTTGTGTTTGTGGGTTTTGAAAAAGTTTGTTTTGAAAACTTCTAGGTAACTCTTGTATCAGTCCTCAAGAGTGTATGAAGTGTTTGTTTGAAAACTTTTTGAAAGTGTAGGTGCGAAAAGTTGTTTTTTTTGTTTTTTTGAAAGAGCAAGTACCCAGGAGAAATCTACCTACTCTAAGGAATTAAGCTGTGTAAGAGTCCTCTAGACAGTGCCATCCCACTATTGAGAAGTAGGTAGCACCGTCGTTGGAGTTATTCGGGTCAATTCGATTATAAGGGACATGTGTGGTCACCAAAGCAATAGTAGGACACCTTAGCGGTAACCCTAATGTCCTAGATCCTTTTGTTATCCGAGGCAACTGTTTCGAGGCAACTGGATCTTTAAACAGGAGGGCGACCTCTAAAACACCCCATACTCAATGACAACCTCGAGGCAACCAAGTGAGGCGTACCCTAGGAGTGGCATGTGCATGTGTGTCAGGTTTCATGTTAAATTGTCTTTGCACATGTTATTGTGGTGAGCTACGAGTTGGTTTTATTTTTCAGGCAAGTCTTGCATGCATAATTAACAGTTAATAATTTGCGGAAAATAAATTGCGGAAAGTGAATCTACGCTATTACAAGGCGTCGGGTATTTACATAGCCAAAAACATAACCCTTGAAAATAAATGCGAGAAAATAAAAGAAAGCGATAAAGGTCCTAATTATCTATTACATTCTCGGAGCAGTTACATAAATATAATCAAAATAAGAATTAAAAATAAATACGCGCAAGAGAAATTGAATCGGGACGTCCTTAGGGTTTTGACCCTTTTTTTTGAGAGATAAAGAATGAAATTTGTCCTTTTTTGCATTTAATTAAATATTAAACCTAATAACTAATTAATTAATTAATTAAAAAAAAAGAAGGTATTTTTTATGTTTTTTATGTTTTAAATGAAAATAAAAAGAAAAGGTCAAAAGTTAGTAAAAAAACCCTAAGTCTAATTTATTTTAAGTTATTGAGAAAAAAAAGTCAAATTTAACCTAATTAAACTAAATAAATTTATGTTAGTATTTATTTACAAAATAATAATTAATAGTGAAATTAATAAATAATAAATAATAATTACATTTTTAGTTTTCTGAATTTTTATTGTGAAAAATTAATTATGTTAATTTTAGTGATAAGAATAATAATTAGAAAAAATAGTTAAATAAATAAAAGAGAAAATATAAAATAAAAAGAAAAAGGAATGAACCAGTGGGGTGTTGGGCCCTGAGGAGGTATGTTAGCAATCTGGCCCACTAAGCTCAAGCCTTTGACTTTCTGATTGTCCAACGCATGGTTGACCAGGGAACATCATAGTCAGCACTTCATAGCCATTGGATTGGTGCATGAGGACACATGGCACGTGGATTTGTGAGGTTTATGGTGGAACACATGGGAGAGCCTGCATATGAATACATGATGAAAAATAATATGGAGTTTTGGGTGGACCTGGGAATCGAACCCAGGTCCCAATGATAACCAGCCAGATCACCAACCACTACTCCATTCGCTTGCCTTTGATATTATAATAATGAATAAACATAATATTGGATAGTCAACACTTATGCTGGACAAAAGCAACACGCGCGCCTTTTATTTGAATAGACCACCCATGCGCTGACACCTCATCATCGTGTTCACTGAATACCTGCAAAACAAATCAAATAGCGGGGGTTTTTAACCCCCACAACATAGGACGACCAAAAATAGCGATTAGGCGTAAAGGCTATATAAATTGTTCGCGAGGGTAGTTTTGCAATCGTCTGGTTCTCAGGATTACAGTCATGGGTCTTAGAGGTCCCAATTTTGCCTGGACGATGAAGCCCTAATTCAAGAACTGAGGAACCCTAAAATTCGTTCATGGCAAGTTTCAATTCACTGCATAATAATGCAATTAACCTATGCCAAAAGTTTCCTGTAGATTCAAGCAACACAATACAACCAAAAAATCATGTTAATGATGCATAAATTTAGAGTTACGATTCTGAAAAAGAGTGACAAATCGAGGGATTGTTGGAGGCGATTTCTTAAGCTTTAGCGTGTGATTTTGATCCCTACACGTTCCTGGGGACCTCAGCAATGTATTAGAATCAAGAAAACGCTTTGAATCACGTTGGAATGTAGAATTCAGTTTTGAGTTTTCTTTGATTTTTTTGGAATTGGTTATGGCTTTTTGCAGCAGCTTTTCACGTGTGCATGAATAGGGTTAGGTTATGCATATATAGTAGAATGGAATTAGGGTAAATCTTGGTCCAAAAATCCATGGAATAAGGTTTTCAATATTTGATTTTCAATCATATCTTTTTGCATATTTTTGATTGAAAAACCTTTCCAAATTGAGAGATCCTTGTCCCCTTGATGTGTACACGAAATCTCCAGCACATGTAGGTCATATTTGCTTCATGAAAAGATTGCAGAACCATATCTTGATATTTTCCTATAATTAAATGAATTAAATGAATTAATATTGATTAAAAATTCAATTAATTAATAAAAAATAAGAAAATAAATCAATTTAATCTCAATGGGTCGTGCATAGGCCTTGGACAAAGTTTCAAGAAGAAATTTGAGGCCCATTAGCAAAAACAAAGTGTTTTGAGCAAAGTTGACTTTTGCAAATTCACAAAAATTTCCCAACTTCTCCAATGTATATCTTGCTCAATTTTGATCCTATGAACATGTTCTTGGACATTTTGGAAAGGTCTTGAAGTCCTCTAACCAATGCCTTTGGTCCCATGTCATTTTGATTTACCAATCTCAAGTTATGGTCTTTGACTTAAAGTGCATTTTTGTTGACTTTTGAAATTGACCTATAATGTAGAAATTGATAACTTTTTGTGAGAGCATTTCTTGGACTTGGAATGTGAAGATGAGTTGTAGGAAATGTCATCCCCTTCAAAATGAGCATTGGATGGGATTTTTCTTGTGAACCATGAAAAAGTTATGCCTTGGTCAATATACAGTTGACTTTTCAATTGTCCAAAAATAACAACTTTTGACATCTTGATGATTTTTGAGCCATGCTTGTGGAATCATGATCAAGACTTGATCAAATGATGATGGTGGACTCAAAATAAGATGTTGACCAAAAATTTTGACTTTTGACTGCCAAATGACCATTTTACCCCTGGAGTTGATTGTGAAGCAAATGAAGCTTTTGATTGTGCAAACTGGCATTGTGAGACTTGAGACTTGACATGTAGATGCTTGACAATGTATATAGGCTTATGGGACTTGATTGGACCATTGAAAACCTCAAACTCCTTGAAAGAACCAAAACCCTAATTTCAGCTGGCTTAAGAGGCATTTGGACTGTGCAACCCTTGAGCAAATCTTGAACCATTTGAAGATGATTCTTGACAATCTTTGAAGAATATGGGAGGGAAAATTTTGGGGTATAACACACGTACTTGAAAGAATCGAGATGGCTTACCATAAATTCTTCTTCACCGCAAACAGTGACAACTTTCCCTTGAATTGGGTATTTTAAATTCTGGTGCAGTGTAGAAGTGACCGCACCTTCCCCTTGGATCCACGGGAGTCCAAGAAAGCAAGAATACGTAGGCCGCATGTCCATTATGTAGAATGTGGAGTTGAAAATCTGTGAACCAATCTTAATTGGGAGATCCACTTCTCCATGAACCATCCTTTTCGACCCATCAAATGCCCTCACAACAATATCACTTGGCTTCAAAACTAAACCTTCACAGTCTAGCCGATCTAAAGCGCCTTTAGGTAACACGTTTAAAGATGAGCCTGTGTCCACCAAAACATGTGCCAGAGTGGTCCCCTTACATTCAACAGAAACATGCAAGGCTTTATTGTGATTCTTTCCCATGGGAGTTAAATCTGCGTCAGAGAACCCTAAACCATTGTCAGCTGTCAGACTTGCTACGCAGTTCTCAAATTGGTCGGCTATGGTTTCTTAAGGCACATGAGACTTTTTCAGGAACTTAATCAAAGCTTGTGCATGGGCATCAGAACATAGTAATAAGGACAACATTGATATTTTAGAAGGGGTTTGCCCCAACTGCTCTACTATTTTGAAGTCTCTTTTCTTGATGATGTTCAGAATCTCCTCCATCTCTTGAGTGGACGGTTCTTCCATAACAGACTTTTTAGCAGGTGCCTCTTCCCTAGCAGGATCACTTTCTTTCTCTTTCCCTCTAGTAATGGCACCAGCGTTGCCATTGGTTATACGGATTGGAACTGTGGTAGTGGTTGGTGGTGAGATAACAGGGGAAAAGACTCTTCCTGTTCTTGTGACTTTACTAGAACCAGTAATATTAGTAACACCAGCTTCATTATTATCAATCCAAGAATCTTGTTTTACCCCATGGTAATAAACCTCGGCACCGTAATTCCATGGTACCGCTTTATAAGAAGTGTATAGAACAGGTCCGACAGTAGTGATTTTGAGAGGAGCAATGATTGGTTCATTCGAAATCCTGATAGGACCTTTTGATGAGATCCTAAGAGGTTTGTTTGAAATTGTTATGATGGCCAAATCTTCAGCTTTGTCGATTGAATTCTCGATGGTTGGAATCTTTTCGAATAGGATTTCGCGACCATCCATTAGGCGTTGTATACCTTTTTTAAGTTCCTCACACCCATTGGATTGTCTCATACAGCACACACAATCTTTTTCACAGCCAGGGAAAATCCTAGCTTTCAACAGATTGCTCTTGATTACATTCCACGGAGTAGTTAATTCTTCAACAGAGGCAATGAGAATTGTTTCTTCGACAACATTAACACCTTTTTCGTGCTTCGGCATTAGAGCGGTAATTACATTTGGCGTCAGAGGAGGATCAAATTCAATAGTCTTGTTGTCAATTAAATCCTGGATTTTGTTCTTCAAATCCCCGCGCTGATCAGCCTCATGCCCGGGGCTGTTTGAATGGTAAGCGCACTTTGCATTTGGATTATATCTTGGCAACAAGGTGTTAAGGTTGGCGGGAGGATCCCACAATGTCACTAAATTGGCCCTGAGCATATGTTGATGGGCTTGAGATAATGACATACCTAACCTTGTAAACTGTCTTCTTGGAGCTTCAACATGTTGATGATTTACGGATGGTCTTTGAGTAGTAGTCGGATTGGAGATTAGGACAGCATTGACAGACAGATGATTATTCATTTTGGTATGGGCCTTTTCTCCATACACAATATTAACTTCTTTTTCGCAGCAAAAGGTTTCTTGAAAGGATTTGGAGTGGAAGTAGATGCCACAGAGATCTTCCCACTTTTAATGCCACTTTCAACTCTTTCACCGGTTAGAATTAATTTGGTGAAACCAGAAGAAGAGCAGCCAACCAATAGATTAAAGAAAGGACCATATAATTTGTTCATGAACATGTCAATGTGTTCCCTATCAGTCAAGGGAGGTTGGACCCTACTAGCAAGATCTCTCCACTTCTGCGCATATTGCTTAAATCCCTCATCCTTCCCCATGGTCATACCTTGCAATTGAACCCTCGTCGGTGCCAAGTCGGCGTTGTACTAATATTGATGGTAGAAGGCAGTAGCTATACCCTCCCAAGTATTTATGCGAGAGCCATCCAACTGATAAAACCATTCAAGTTGTGTTCCAGCCAGACTCTCTTGGAAAAAGTGAATCCAGAGTTTTTTATCAGCAGTGTGCGGTTGTATCTTGTGCACATAGGACTTCAAATGGAGCTTTGGGCAAGAAACACCGTCATATTTTGCAAAGGTTGGTATTTTGAACTTGTGGGGAATGACTACCCCAGAGATTAAGCCCAAATCGTCAAAATTTAAACCGGGAATAGCTTGGATTTCAACCTCCATCAACCTGTCTTCTAGGTGCTTGTATTTGATGTCTGTGGGTGGATATTGTTCATTGAAATAATCATCATCAGATTCTTGGTCATTGATACAGTCGGCCTGAGTACTCTTGATCTCACCAATTTGGTTCTCGTCCTCTTCGGATGAATCTTCCTCTACTGGAATTTGATAGATTGTCTCCTTGAACCTTTTACCCATGTTGAGTAGAGCTTTATTCTTTGGCTTTTTCTTAGTGGCCAACAAGGCCATCATATCCTGCTGCCCCTTGGCCAAGGCAAGTAAAGGTTCCTGAAATTGAGAATTCTGGGCCTAGAGTTCCGTCACAGTTTTCTCTAGATCCATTTTGTTGAAATAAACAGCGGAGAGATAAGGAAACCTGTTATGCGGAAGCCTGTTATGTCATGATGCATGAATATGCAATATGAAAATGATTTCAAGGATTTAAAGAATTTAAATTTTTATAGACAAAGAGTGAACAAACGTTAACTTGCATTAAAGAGTTCTGATTTGAATACAAACATGCCTCTTGGGCTTATAACAACAATAATATACATAAAGTAAACTCCTAAGACAGAAAAGTTATGCGCATCCTCTTTGGCGCAATGTAGGTGTTTAAGCTCCTTTCTTCATGAATCTCCCTTGTAAGCTCTAATATCTTCCTCTCGCCCTCATAGAACTTAACTTCAAAGGTGTCTCGCTCTCCTTTTAACTGAATCCAAGCGTTTTACAAATCTTCAAGAGTAGTAGGCATAGCAGGATAAAGGATAGTATGTGGAAGGTTTCCCTTAACTAATGGCTCCATGATAACAGGTAAGACGGCTTCATAAGGCATCTTAAGACTTTGTGCGCAAGCCCTGACCCATTTAAGATAAGGTTTCAAAGGAATGGAATTCTTATGGCCCAACGTCTTGCTATCAACCTTGTTAACCATACCCCAGGCTCGTATAAATATTTGACGGTAACCTTGGGTATCGCTTTCGTAGTCGAACATAATTCCTTGGATGAGTACCTCATGAGGGACATCTCTCCTGGCGTATAAAAATTGTCGCAATGATAAACAAGGGTTATAAGTAATGCCTCCCCTAATGCCAAGTAAAGGGATATTAGGGAATTCTCCACAGCGGTCAATGATGGTAATGTCTTCCGAAGAACGATAATACCAACGGATATCAGCATGTGAAAGTGATATCAATCTTTTAGACCACCTCATACCTTGTTCGTTCTTCACCATGGATCGAGGTAGGTGCGAAATAAACCACCTTGCCAAAAGGGGAGTGCAACACATCAAAGTCCCCCTTTTCTTTAAAGTGCGAGAGTGAAGAGAATGCAAGATGTCTCCAAGCAATGTAGGCACCATATTACGAGATATGAAAACTTTGATCGCATTTACATCTATAAATTAGTCAGGATTGGGAAATAGTACCAACCCATAGATGAGAAGAGCCAAAATTTCCTCAAAGGTTTGTAGATCCAAAGTATTCCAACAGTCTTGAGCCTTCTCCAACAAAAACTTTGCTAGGAACCCTTTGACACCACTCCTTCTTACCCAATTTTCTACTATGTCAGATGGTTGTAAATGTAGAGCTCGAGCAATTTCCTCAATTTTAGGGTCTCTTTCAATACCGTTGAAAGGTAACTGATTGAGAATAGGGATCCCCATGAGTTAAGAAAACTCATCCAAAGTGGGCACAAGTTGGTAATCGGGAAAAGTGAAGCAAAGATACAAAGGGTCAAAGAATTGGACAAGCACCTTTACCATATCTTCTTCAATACTCGAGGTAACTAGACTAAGGAGTCGACCATGTCTTTTGGTGAATGAAGAATCCTCAGGGACCCTTGATACTAAATCCTTGAGTTGTGGAGGTATCCTCACGAGGCTGACTTGGATAGTGCTCCTACGAGTGGAATCCATGTCCTACAAAACAGAACAAAGATAAATCCAAAAATCCTTGAAATGGTTAGTGAGAATGCTTATGGTATGATGTTTATGATGCTTATGATGTTATGTACATGTGTATATATACAAAGCAAACAAGTGAAGATGTGAAAAACACAAGAAGGGGGGGGGGGGGGGGGGGTTGAATTGTAAAACTTAAAACAAATGGCTTGACAACACAATATTTTTATCCTGGTTCGTTTGATCTCAAACTACTCCAGTCCACCCGTCAAGGTGATTTCGCCTCTCTCCAACGAGGTCTTAATTCACTATTCTCAAAGAATTACAACAGCTACTTTAACAACTGTTAAAGTCTTCTTGAGTACAACCATAATCCGGTTAATCTCAACGAACTTCTTTTACAAATGAATTGAACAAGTGTGTTTTTGTTTTCTTACAAAACTGTATATCACAACTGTGATAATTACACTAAATAAGCTTGGAATAAAATGACTTTTCTTAAGCTTTGAATATGCGTGGTTTGGATAGCTTTGCAAATTTGAGTGCGTACGTACGTGCTTCTTTTCACAAGAAGTCCTGTTTATATAGGCAAGCAAGGATACATTTTCCATAAAGCAGGTTAAGTGATAATAATGCACTTTCCTTTTGTAGAAGATCTTTGTCTGAAGAAAGCCGTTAGCATTTAATTCTGTCTTGAATAACTAGTAACGCTTCAGAGTCTTGTTTGCTGTATCTGCTGATAACGCTTCAGAGTGTTGATGACTTGGTAAAGATGTCTTTGATCAGAGTCAGAGTGTATTTGTTTAGGCGCGGATTCTGGTCATCAAACTTTCAGTGTGGTCTGGTGGTTTCAGCGTGTACCATAGGTTGCTGATCTTCTGATGCTGACTCCATCAGAACTTCTGCATATACAAAGCACAATTTTAAGGAGCATAATTGTTCTTTATATTTATCTTTGAAATAATTTATTCTTTGTATTTTGTTATCATCAAAACTTTACTCAAGGGTTGTAGAATCAAACTATGTTCTAACAATCTCCCCCTTTTTGATGATGACAAAAACCAGATTTTTCAATAAAGAATAAAGAATAAAAAGTATAGAGTTAAGTAGAAAAACTCCCCCTGAGTTGATTACTTCCTTTTAAATCCATGAGTCTTTGAGCATCAGAATCTCACTGTATCTTTTAGTAGAGTTTTGTACCTGTTCAAGCTTTTTAGAAGAGAGAGTTTAGGTAGATTAGAATGTTTGATACTTATGTCTCAGTAATCCGTTATTGAAAATATCTTTTTCTTTCTCCCCCTTTTTGTCAGTTATTAAAAAGAACAAATAATCAGAGCCAAAATTAGTTTATATTATAATCAGAATCAACGATAAGTTCAGAGCTATATAGAGAATATTACAGATAAACAAAATTTGAAACAGAGGAAAATCTAGGAGGGAGGAGGAAGACGCGTGAACAAAGCTTCCAACAAGCCCTTGATCTGGATGTTGGTTTCCTCTTGCTTGGTTAACATGCTCTTGATTTCTGAAATTTTGTCATCCTGTTTATCCATTCTTTCCTGCATCAAAATATCATATCTCTTCAGGTCTTCTAAAGTCTTCCTTTCATAGGAGGAATCTTGAGGATCTTCAGCAACTGGATGCTTCTCAGAGCATTCTGCAATGTCCTCTTTTTGACCCAGTTCTTCAGCAGGAATCATCTGCTCTGGAGTATCAGTCAGATTGAGATCTTCTGGTTGAACTTTGTCTGTTGGACGATGTTCAGACCAGTGAGCATTTTCCAGAGGGAGAACTTCTTCCTTAAGCAGCTGGCTCAGAACTTGATCTTCAAAAACTCTATTGTTGCATTTTATGAGTTTCAGAACATACCCATTTTCTGAAACTTGTCGAAAGATAATCTGATGCAGCAGGATCAATCAGCTCAAGACTAGCTTTCTTTAGTGAGGTTATCCACTTCTACATTTCTGTTTCAAATATCAATAAACTGGTACCAACATCTGGTGTAGGTTCAGATGGTTTTGGTTTTGGAATGGCTGTTTTGTTGGTTATGGCAGCCAGGCGTTCAAACACAGTTAAATCAATGACAGTTTTGGCGTTGTCATTTGGATTGATCTTTGTTATGGAAGTGGGAGAGTCTGGAATGATTATTGGACTTGTTGGGGAGTTTGGTGGAGTTGATTCTAGTGAAGAGGGAATTTGGGGAATTTCCAGAATGGTTAGGGCTATACTGATGGTCAGAGGTTCAATGATTCCAGGAATGGGAATGGGATCAGAATCAATAGTTTTGTTGGATTGATGGTGATGAAGTTCTGTTTCACAGGATTCAGCGGGTTGGACCTCAGAAGTTTTCACTTCTGGTTGTAATGGTTCAGGTTGTGGAGAAGGTGAATGAGTTTCTGGTAGAGGAGAGAGTGGAATTTCTGGTTGAGGTGCTTTTGACATGGTTTCAGAGTTTGGATTTACTGGTATGGGAGCAGATATATGCTGGTCAAAGGTTTCAATATCAGATAGAACTTTTGCAAGTTTTTGTTAAGTTACTTCAATATTTGGATTTATAGGTAGGGAGTGAGATCCTCTAAGAGTTAAAGTTTCTGAGGGGTCAAATTCAATGTCAAAGTCATCAAGTGTTTGTGGAGTAGGATTTTCTGATTGAGTGGGGATTGGTACAAATGTTGATACAGATACTGAATCTAAAACAGTTACAGAAGAAGGATTACCTCTCTTTTTAGCTGCTTTGGGAGTCCACTGGGATGATCCTTCTGCTGCAGCCTTCCTTTTCTTGTTTTTCTTCAGCACAACTTCTGGAGCCTTCTGCTGTAAATCCTGAATGTTTAAATCTGGTGTTGTACCATCTGCCTTGCATGCATCCAGATATCTGACTATTATTTCAGGTTTGGAATTAATTTCTGAGAACATGGGAAAGTTATCCAGAGGGATTCTTCTGCTAGAGATGGTTGCAAAAGAAGTGACACTGGGTTCCTTCTTGATGTTCTCAATGATCTTCATCTTCTTCAGATTCTTTGCATTCAACTGTTTGCCAACAGTTGCTTCTAAAGTGCTGATTTTCTGTGCTTCTGTTAGATTATCTATCAGCTTATTCTTTGTTAGAATATCTGATATGAGCCTTCCTAGGGGTATCCAGTCCCTTTCTGTGCGCTCCTCTTCTCTGGTTTCCTTAACACTAGTCCTTAGATGGTTGAACAACAAATGAGCCAGATTCACCTTAATCTTCTGGGAGATGAAGTAGATCAGAAACTGCTTATCAATGTTGATGTAGTCAGGAGAGCTGGTTGGCTTCATGTGGTTTATGCATCCTAGAATAATCTTAGCCCATATTCTGTGATGGTCTTTCAAATCCCTTATCTTGCTGGAGGGAAGACCCAGAGTGAAGATTTCTCTAGCAATTAGGGCGACATCAACATATCTTTCAGCCATGTCTATGCATCTTACACCACCACCACTGTAACCTATCAATCTTGCAATAAGGTCTTCAGTTATGACTATCTTCTTCCCCATTATATACGAAGTAACTTGATGGTTGGAAGATGAAACATGAATCCAAAATTCCTTCACAAGGATTGGGAACGTTGGACCTACCAGACGGTCAAAATACCTGTTCCATCCTTGAGCCTTTACCTCTTCAGAGAGATTGAACCCGTTCTCTTGAAGACTGTTAAAGTCCACAATCAATTATGAGAGAACTTCTAGATTTTTAATGGGCGTGAGGAGAGTTCTGAAGGGTTCTTCATATTGTTCTGAGGAATCTGTTTTCTGAGTACTGGAAGTTGGGTTGCTTGAGGAAGCCATGTTCACACATAAAGTTTTGAGAAGAAAGTGAAAAAGGTTTTGAAAAGGATGCAAACTGAAATCAATTATATTGTAGAGAAGGTGAAAGTGAAAGAGTGTAAAGAATGAGAAATGTGTTTAAATAGATTTTGAAAAAGATTTTGAAAACGTAAACGGAAAGAGAAATAAATTATAATGATTATGAGCATTAATGACATCTGATTTTGAGGGATTCAGAAAGATATTGGAACGGTTACCTATGACATGTGTCCCAATGCATCCAATCAGCGCTTTTGACCTTTCAGAAAAGTGAATGCGTGTTCAGCCTTAGAAAGTAGCTTATGAATGGATGACAACTGTTTGCTTGAGCGAACAACACATTTCTGTCCTTGAAATGAAGAGCTCAGATCTTCATGGATAGATTCTGATACAATCTGTACTTCTAAAGATCTGAAGGCAGGTTGATCAGTAGTTCACAGAAGATAACCAAAATTCTAAAGGTTAAGATATGAAAATAAAACTATTTTATTCTGGGAAAAGCTTCATGCTGAGATGTTTCAGAATGAAGTTAAACCTATCTTCAGAAAGAGGTTTGTAAAGACATCAGCCCATTGATGGTCTGTGTCAATAAATTTTAAATTGAGAATCCCTTTCTGAATATAGTCCCTAATAAAATGATGTTTTATTTCTATATGCTTAGCCCTATAATGCAAGATAGTATTTTTACTGAGACAAATAGCAGAAGTGTTGTCACAGAGGATAGGGATGTTACTCTCAAATATATTGAAGTCCTCAAGTTGACTTTTCATCCAGAGCATTTGCATGCTACATCCAGCTGCTGCTATGTATTCAGCTTCTGCTGTTGATAGAGCTATTGTGGATTGTCTTTTACTGAACCATGAGATCAAATTTTCTCCCAGAAACTAGCAGCTTCCAGAAGTGCTTTTGCATTATACTCTGTTTCAAGCAAAATCAGCATCACAGTATCCTACTAAGCTGTAATCACTTGATTTTCTATAAAACAAACCCAGATTAGTAGTACCTTTCAGATACTTGAAAATTCGCTTAACTGCTGTTAAGTGAGATTCTCTAGGATCTTATTGGAATCTAGCACAAATGCAAACACTGAATAGAATGTCAGGCCTTGAAGCCGTCAGATAGAGAAGAGAACCAATCATACCTCTGTAGACCTTCTGTTCTACCTTGTTACTCACCTCTTCTTTTTCCAGAATGCACGTGGGATGCATTGGAATCCTTGAGGGCTTACATTCTGAGAGATCAAATTTCTTCAGAAGTTCTCTGACATATTTGCTCTGATGAATGTAGGTTCCTTCTGGAGTTTTATTAATCTGAATGCCCAGAAAGAACTTTAGTTCCCCCATTAGGCTCATCTCAAATTCTGTCTGCATACATTTAGCAAACTCTCTTCCCGGAGAGGGTTTAGTGGATCCAAATATAATGTCATCAACATAAATCTGACATACTAAGATGTCATTCTTAACTGTCTTACTGAACAGGGTTGTGTCCACTTTCCCTATGGTGAATTCCTTTTCTAACAGGAAGTTACTCAGTCTTTCATACCAAGCTCTGGGAGTTTGATTCAGACCATAGAGTGACTTCTTTAGTTTGAACACATATTCTGGGTTTTTGGAACTTTCAAAACCAGGGGGGTGGTGCACATAAACCTCTTCTTCTATATAGCCATTTAAGAATTCACTCTTGACATCCATCTGATACAAAGTAATGTATTTATTAACAGCAAATGAAATTAAAAGTATGATAGATTCTAACCTGGCGACTGGAGAAAAGATTTCTATATAGTCTATCCCCTCTTGCTAACTATAACCTTGTGCTACCAGCCGTGCTTTGTTTCTGATGACCTCACCTTGTTCGTTCAGTTTGTTTCTGAACACCTATTTTGTGCCTATGACGTTGAATCCTTTTGGTTTGGGAACCAGATCCCATACGTCATTTCTTGTGAACTGATTTAGCTCCTCCTGCATTGCCAGAATCCAATCATTGTCCAGAAGTGCTTCATCAATTTTTGTTGGTTCAATCAGAGAAACAAGTCCCATGAGGGATTCTTCAGAGTTTCTAAAGGTAGATCATGTTCTGATTGGATCTTCCTTCCTTCCTAAGATTGTTTCTTTTGGGTGATCAATTCTGCTTTTGGATGGTCTTTTCTAAAGTTGATCAACAGAAGGTGCTGGGTTGCTTGTAGTGACTCTTTCTAATGTTGAGGGAGTGTCCCTATTGAGAGCCTCTGAGTTGTCTACAGTACCTGTGAGTTCAACTTCCATACCTGCAAGGAATTCATTCTGCTTTGACTTTTGAGAGTCAAGCTTATCATCAAACCGAACACTGATTGACTCTTCAACAATCTGTGTTTCTGTATTGTATACTCTGTACCCTCTTGAGCGTTCAGAGTATCCTAACATAATACACTTTTGTGCTTTAGAGTCAAACTTGTTCAAATAATTTTTTGTATTCAAAATAAAACATGTACATCCAAATGGGTGAAAATAGGAAATGTTGGGTTTTCTGTTCTTCCACAATTCATATAGAGTCTTTTCTAGACTAGGTCTGATGGAGATTCTATTCTGAATGTAACACGCTGTGTTTATTGCTTCTACCCAAAAGATCTTAGCAACATTAGTCTCGTTGATCATGGTTCTGGCCATTTCTTGCAATGTTCTGTTCTTTCGTTCTACAACTCCATTTTGCTGGGGAGTTCTAGGACAAGAGAAGTCATGCAGAATGCCTTTTTCATTAAAGAATAATTCAAAGTCTTTATTTTCAAATTCTCCACCATGATCACTTTTGACTTTGACGATTCTAAGATCCTTTTCATTCTGAACTTGGTTACAGAAGGTAACAAACACAGAGTGTGACTCGTCCTTGTGCCTTAAGAACTTTACCCATGTCCATCTGCTATATTCATCTACAATTACTAACCCATACTTCTTGCCACTGACTGAGGCAATTTTTACTGGTCCAAATAAGTCAATGTACAGAAGTTCTAATGGCTTAGAGGTGGAAACAACGTTTTTGGATTTGAAAGAAGTTTTTTCAAACTTGCCTTTTTGACATGCTTCACACAGAGCATCTGAATTGAACTTCAAGTTAGGAAGTCCTCTGACCAGATTGAGTTTGTTAATCTGAGATATTCTTCTCATACTAACATGTCCCAATCTTCTGTGCCAGATCCATTGCTCGTTGTTAACAGACATAAGACATTTTACATTTTGACTTTTCAGTTCAGAAAGTTTGATTTTATAAATGTTGTTTTTCCTCTTTCCATTAAATAGGATAGTCTGATCTTTCTGACTAACAGCTTTGCATGAATTTTGATTGAAGATTATATCATAACCGTTATCACTTAATTGACTTATGGATAACAGGTTATGCATTAATCCATCAACTAATAAAACATTGCTAATAGAGGGAAGATTTCCATTACCTACTGTTCCAGAGCCAATGATCTTTCCCCTCTGATTGCCTCTAAAGCCTACGTGGCCTCCAGGATTAAGTTCCAGGCTTTGGAATATATGACTTCTTCCCGTCATGTGTCGTGAGCAGCCAGAGTCCAGGTACCATGACTGGTGTCTTTGCTTCGCTGCTAAAGATATCTGCCACATGTATTATTTTATCCTTAGGTACCCACATTTTCTTGGGTCCTGATTTGTTAGTTTTACCAAAACTCTGGTTGAATTTTGGTTTGACAGAGTAATCACTACTTGTATATTTTATGTCATGTGTGTGCCCATATATAAAGTGTGAATCAAGTGAAGTACGCTTTATAACTAAATCCATGGCATTTTTTGGTGTAGGAACCTTACCTTGATATCATATCCCTTTTCTGCCATTTCTGCTAACCCCATAGATCATTGAAGCCATTTTGCTTCTGTCTATGTTTTTAGCTAGAAACTTCTGAAAGTTGTGATCATACTCTTTGATGATCTCATCAACATTGCTGAGAGTTTCAGGGATTGTTTCCTTCTGAGAGTTTTGCAATTGATTTTCTAATTTTGAAATTTTATCTTTTAACTCATAATTCTGCAATTTGAGACTCCCAGTCTTATCAGAGTCAGAAGCAAGATTCTTTTTCAGGTTTCTGAATTTGACTCTGATCTTCTGATACCTTTCCAAAATTTCATTAAGGCTTTCAACTAATTCAGCCTTAGTAAAATTTATAGTAAAGTCAGGGAATACCTCTTTTGTATCTGATTCTGAATCTGAACCAGAAGCTTCACTGTCTTCAGAGACGTTTTCCATGAGAGCTATGTTTGCTCTTTCATCATCTGATTTTGAGTCAGCTTCAGATGTATCAGAATCATCCCATGTAGCCATGGGACTTTTCTTCTTTTCTTTTCCAAACTTCTTTTTGGGCTTCTCCTTCTGAAGCTTTGGGCAATCACTTTTGTAGTGCCCTTGCTCGTTACACTCATAGCAGATGATGTCTTTGTAGTTTGGCTTTTTATATCCTGAGGAGCCTTCAGATCTTTTGTTTCCAGAGGAGGATTCTGACCTTCTATATCTGGAGGAAGATTCATTCTGATTTTCTGATCTTCTGGGATTCCTGAACTTCCTTTGCCTCTGTTTCCACAGTTGGTTCACCCTTCTGGAGAGAAGAGACAATTCATCTTCTTTTGATGAGGATCCATCAGAGGTTTCTTCCACAACCTGCAAAACTTTGGAGTCAAATTTTCTGTTAGATTTTAATGCTAATGGCTTACCTTGCTTTTGAGGTTCATCTGCTTCTAGCTCTATCTCGTGACTTCTGAGGGAGCTGATAAGTTCCTCCAGAGAGATTTTGTTGAGATCCTTGGCTAGATTAAGCGCTGTGACCATTGGCCTCCACTGTTTTGGCAAGCTTCTGATGATCTTTTTGACATGATCAGCAGTGGAATATCCTTTGTCAAGAACTTTTAACCCAACAACAAGAATTTGAAATCTTGAAAACATAGCTTCTATTGATTCACTGTCTTCCATCTTGAATGCCTCATACTTCTGAATGAGCGCAAGGGATTTTGTTTATTTGACTTGAATGTTGCCTTCATGCGTCATTCTCAGAGAATCAAACATATTCTTAGCAGTTTCTATGTTTGATATTTTCTCATATTCTGAATATGAGATGGTGTTGAGAAGAATTGTTTCGGCCTTGTGATGATTTCTGAACTCACGCTTTTGCTGATCAGACATCATTTTCCTGTCAATCTTTGGACCACGTCCATCCAATGGGTGCGTGTATCCATCAGTTACCATGTCCCACAGATTAACATCATGGGCCAGAAAGAAACTCTCAATTCTGTCTTTCCTGTGGTCAAAGTTTTCTCCATCAAAGACGGGAGGTTTGCCACTGAATCTGTCCCTTACTTCATTGTTGTCATTGCTGATGTTTTGACTTGGTCCTACCATTGTGTTTTTTTGACGCTGGATCTTGTACTGACACAGTTAAGTGTTAAAGCTCAGAACCAGGCGCTCTGATGCCAATTGAAGATGTGAAAAACACAAGAAGGGGGGGGGGGGGGGGTTGAATTGTAAAACTTAAAACAAATGGCTTGACAACACAATATTTTTATCCTGGTTCGTTTGATCTCAAACTACTCCAGTCCACCCGTCAAGGTGATTTCTCCTCTCTCCAACAAGGTCTTAATTCACTATTTTCAAAGAATTACAACAGCTACTTTAACAACTGTTAAAGTCTTCTTGAGTACAACCACAATCCGATTAATCTTAAGGAACTTCTTTTACAAATGAATTGAACAAGTGTGTTTTTGTTTTCTTACAAAACTGTATATCACAACTGTGATAATTACACTAAATAAGCTTGGAATAAAATGACTTTGCTTAAGCTTTGAATATGCGTGGTTTGGATAGCTTTGCAAATTTGAGTGCGTACGTACGTGCTTCTTTTCACAAGCAGTCCTGTTTATATAGGAAAGCAAGGATACATTGTCCATAAAGCAGGTTAAATGATAATAATGCACTTTCCTTTTGTAGAAGATCTTTGTCTGAAGAAAGCCGTTAGCATTTAATTCTGTCTTGAATAACCAGTAACGCTTCAGAGTCTTCTTTGCTATATCTGCTGATAACGCTTCAGAGTGTTGATGAATTGGTAAAGATGTCTTTGATCAGAGTCAGAGTGTATTTGTTTAGGCACAGATTCTGGTCATCAAACTTTCAGTGTGGTCTGGTGGTTTCATGGTGTACCATAGGTTGCTGATCTTCTAATGCTGATCTTCGGATGCTGACTTCACCAGAACTTCTGCATATACAAAGCATAATTTTAAGGAGCATAATTGTTCTTTATATTTATCTTTGAAATAATTTATTCTTTGTATTTTGTTATCATCAAAACTTTACTCAAGGGTTGTAGAATCAAACTATGTTCTAACAACAAGTCCTTGGGTTTAGGCTTGCATGGGGTTTGTAGGTAAGTACCCTCTTGTAGTTTAGTTGGCTCAACCTGTCCTAGTTAATAGTAACTGGATTCTAAGGAATCTCAATATCACTGATCTTTCCCCCAAGTTTCGTTCAATAAGCGATTGACTCGCAACCAAACAAAACTCAAGAGTCAAACCTCAATGAGTGTAGTATCGAGTATCTACCAACTTTGGACTGCACCAAAGTCGGTCATCTCACTACGTTCTAATGGCCAAGTTGGTCAAGTAAGGTTCTAAGGTAAGTTGATGCTTCACGACACCACAGAGTGGCCCCGTACTCTCCTTGACTGACTCAAGGGTTACCAGTACCAATTAAAGTGCCACATCAACTTAGCTACTGCTTCAACCGTATTGGTATACCCCGCACAGTTCCCTCACAGTTTATTGCTACTTACCTAAAAAGGTGTCCCCAAATCCGGGTGTAGGATTTAAAACAAACCCAAACATGGAACCAAAATGTAAAGCAAACAAATCAAGCAATGTAAGCAAGTAAATGTGATCTAACCCTAAGGTAACCCCACTTTTAAAACAATTTTTTTCCCAAGCAGATTCTCCAGTTCTGTGATATGGTGGGAGAACTGACTTGAGGTTTTTGCGTTTTGTGTTTGCAAATGTTACGGTTTAGCAAGAGTCGCCACCGGCTTTTCTTTTATCCAATAAGGAAAGGTGAAAAAGCACAGGAAAGACCTTTCGATGTGTTTTCTTGAGTTCGGGGGGTAGGTTATGAAAAGGGAAGGTATTAGCACCCTTTTCATCCATGGTTTTCCATGGGCTCTTAGTTACTTGCTAGATCACTTGCTTTTGTTTGAAAAGTTGTGCTTTGTGTGGTTTTTGAAAGTATTTTGAAAAGCTTCCATCGTTTAGGAAAACTTTACAATGATTCCCATTCGTAGGAATGTACATAAAGTGTTGAAATTTTGAAAATATTTCAAGTTTCGGAAAGATGTTTGGAAAGTGTATGTGATTGTTTTGAAAATAGCAAGGATATTTGTTTTGAGAGTGAGCAAGCAACTAAAAGTAATATACCTACTCAAAAGGTCTTAGATGTGTTTTTCCTCCTACTTTAGATGTTGCTATCTTACCATTGATTTGGTTAGAAGCCCCATCGTTGTATGTGAAGGGACGGGCATTGGGTCATCATATGACCATGATAGCAATGTTGTGAGATGACTTAGCACTTTTTCTTTAGGGACTAAGATCATTTTGAAAGGCAACATTGATAGCGTCATCAAGGGACTATGATCTTGTATTTTTTTGATTTGTTTGTGCTAAGACATCCCATATGCATAACATGGCCATTTTTGTAAGGCAACAAGTGGAATTACCCTAAGGGTGTAAGTGTGCAAGTGTATTTGATTGCATGCATAATATATCTTGATTAGGGTGATCTATTTGTCAATTTTCATATCTTGTTATGCACACCCTAATTACTAGCATATATTGAAAGTAATAACAGTGCGGAAATGTAAAGTCCTACACTATTACAATAGTTAGGGGGATGGGGGTACATATTTATGAATGGGGGTTGCAAGTTAAAATTCTAGGTTACTATTACAACCATATTGAAATAGATAAGAATGTACAGGAAATGTAAAATGCTTAAAAAGAAGTAAGTTTTGTTTAGGAAAATATTTTTTGTCTTTTTATGTAAAAGAGAAAATATAACATGCAAATATAAAATATATTTTTTTCCGATTAATAATAAAAAATATGATGGCAAAATAATAAAAGAGAAAGAAAACCAAAATCAGCGCAAGATACTAAAAATAGAAGAGGTCAGAAGTTCTGACTCTGACTTGCTGCACAAGCCGAAACATGTTAGCAAAAATATGGAAGTTTAGAAGTTTTGGATCTTCTAAGAACTTCAGAAGTTTTCAGAAGTTCTGACGCAACTGTCAGAACTTTGCCTCTCTCCATGTCAGTCAAAACATCTGCAGATTAGACATTTATAGAATAGAAGTTACATGTATAACGTTTATGACAAAGTTCATGAAATATCAGAAGCACAAATCAGAAGCAACATGTATTTGCTAATTCTAATTCGGAGTCCTAATTTCTTTATGAAACTCTGAACTGGGATTTCTTTCACTTAGGCAAGCAAATGCAGGAATTTTCAGAATATGTACATCATCAAGATCAGAATATCTACATTGTGCTAAATATGCAAAATCTGACAATGCTCAATCAGTTATGATGAGAGTCATCGGAAAACTTACATTGCAGCTGGATAAGATTCTGTGAACTGGAGGTTGGTCTTAAATTCTGGTGATGTACTGAGCAACTTCTTCACGTACTCAGCAGAATGGAAGTTTTGCAACTTCTGAAACAGCCAGGGGTGATATTCTGACTCCTTTGAGGTGGAAGTGAATGGGGAGTGTATGTCAATAGGAATACAGAAGTTAAGGTAGCTTCTAATGTATGAATCAGCAACTACGTGGAAGGCTTTAGTCAAGAATACTTAAGGAAAAATGGAGTTTGAATATAATGAATCAAATACTAAGATTTTGGTATTTTCTGTTTATAGTTTCCTGGGTTCTTGGAATTTTTGCAGTGGTTCACAACCTTCTTCCTTAATTCTCTCGTCTCTTTCACAAATTTTTTTCTGGGCTTTTTCATTGTGCAAATAATGTTCTATTTATATGCAAAGTTTTGCAGTTGGGGCGGTCAAGTGGCACCAACATCATATGCTAGATGCTGACTTACTCTTGAAGTAAGTTTAAACAAAGTGGGGGTTCAATGCATTCAAGTTGGATGGTTAACAGTGCCTCAGCTGGATTTGGCAGCGTGAATTAAGGAAAAGTAGAGACAGCGCGTGGGTCTAGCATACTTTTGCATAAAAGTTTGTCTTCCCAAGACAGTAGGGGTACACGTGGTGAAAGTCCTTTGGATAAAGACTCAGAGGAGGTTGTGAGCATTAAATGAGTTCCCATGTGAAACTCTGCATCTTTGCTTGACTATGGATTAGAAGTTCTGCTTCAGCGTAGCATCTCATCTTCTGATCCTCTTATCTTCTGACTTCAGCATGTTCTGAGGGATCCTTCAGAACTTCCAGTATACTTACAACACGCTTCGTTAACTTTTTGATTTAACCTTTGAAAACTATGACTGAACCTCTGTGATCACTGGCCCAGAAGTTCTGACCAAACTCTGTCTTGAGAGTATCCAGAATTTGCTGAATGTGAACACTGGCTCAAAAGTTCTGAAATTATCATATTTCTTAAACACTTAGAAAATTTCTAAGTATTTAGAATTTTACTTTTCCAAAGTAAAATTTAACTTTTGAAATTCTTGATGAAGCAAACTTCATATTCCAACATGTCTTGATGAAATATGATTTTGAGATTTTATTTTGATCCAAAAGTCAAAGTTAGACTCCCCAGTGTGCAAATGACCATTTTGCCCTTGTGAATGGTTTGCTTGGAAAAATTGTTAATTCAAGGCCTGGGGACTTGATGAAAGCAAACATGAGGATCCAGGGTGATCCCTTGAGAAATGAGAGGGCAAAAATTGTGGGTGCAACACATATGACATTTAAATTCTACAATTTATCACTTTCCTTATTATTGCTAGTAATTAGAGTTTGCATTACAAGACTTAAAATCAAACATTAGACAATCCTAATTCAAGACAAAATACATGAAAACAAAACACTTTGCACACAAGCACCTCTAGGGTAACCACACTTGTTGCCTCAGATTTAAATAGTCACGTCCCTCGAATGTGGGATGTTTTAGAAAAAGACCCTCGATTAAAAGATCGTAGTCCCTCGATGACCCTTCGGTGTTGCTTTCGGTAAATTATCTTAGTCCCTTTTGACAATTTCTAAAACATCTTACAAGTTTTCTTCTATGACTGTATGAAGACCCACACATGTCCCTCACATCCAATGATAAATCTCTCTACCAATCAATGGTAAAATAGCATTATCTAAAGGAGGATGAAAAGAATAAAGACTTTTTGAGTAGGTAGATTGCTCGTAATTGCTTGCTCACAAACAAAACCATTTACACCTCACACTTTCAAAAGACTTTAAAAAAAAACAATTTGTATACATTCTCAATGATGCGATAATCATTACAAAATTACCTTACATCTTCAAAACATCTTTCAAACACTCACTTTCGAACAAATATTTGCAAAACCAACACTTTACTTACATTCTCAATGATACGAGAATCATTGCAAAGTTTGCAGTACGAAGGCATTTTAAAAATATTTTCAAACTTACACAAACATAATGCATTTTAAAGTGATCAAACAATTAAGAGCCCGTAGATAACTACGGATGAAAAGGGTGCTAACACCTTCCATTTTCATAACCTACCCCCCCCCCCCCCCTCTCCCGACCTCAAGAAAATTCTCAAAATATCTTTCTTTTTCTTTTCACCCTTTCCTTTATTGGATAAAAGAAAAGTCGGTGGTGACTCTTGTTATCCGCAACATTTGCGATAAAACGCAAAACACCAAAGTCAGTTCTCCCACCGTATCAAACACGTGGAGAAAAATGTGTGTGATAGTTTGATTGGAACACTTCTAAACATTCTATGCAAGAGTAAAGATAGTAATATTTTCCGTCTGGATATGGAGGCGATGGGTTTACGAAAATAGTTTTCTCCAATATAGAGAGAGGAAAAAGAACTTATCTGCCTCCAACATGTCACACTCTATCTAAAATGGAAAAGAAATTTTTCTGTGAGTGTTTGCATGGTATCAAAGTTCCCCAAGGTTACTCATCAAACATCAATAAAATTGTATCAATGAAAGATATCAAGTTAATTGGTTTAAAATCTCATGATTGTCATGTATTGATGCAACAACTTCTACTAGTGACTACCCGTGGATTCCTACCAAAAAATGTAAGAGTAACTATAACCAGATTGTGCTTATTCTTAAATTCCATATGTAATAAAGTTCTAGATTTAAAATAATTAGATAATTTAGAAGATGAGGCTGCCATAATCTTGTGTCAATTGGAGATGTATTTTCCTCCATCATTTTTTGACATTATAGTTCACTTACTTGTTCATCTAGTAAGTGAAATCAGATTTTGTGGTCTAGTTTATTTAAGGAGGATGTATCCAATAGAGTTATATAGAAGATCTTTAAATGATAAATGAAGAATCATCACCGACCGGAAGCTTCGATTGTTGAAAGATACATCACAAAAGAAGTTGTTGAGTTTTGTACAAACTATTTGTTAAAAGCAGATTCTATAGGAATTCCAAAGTCTCGTCATGTTGACACATACATAAGAGGCATTCAAGGTCTAGATGTTGTGTCAATGGCTCTGGATGTAGTTATGCAAGCACATTTCTATATATTGAATAATATTGATGAAGTTCAACCTTACATAGATACTTACAAAAAACTTATGAATAAAAAATATCCCTGAATGAGTGACAAGTTGTTGTTGATAGAGCATAACAAGAGACTCCTAGATAGGTTTACTTAAATGGTATCTAAAGATCGTAGTGCATCTGAGATACTTAAATGGTTGTCGTACGAGCCAAAATTTAATATCATAACTTGGACTGGATACGACATTGGTCATTATAACTTTTATACAAAATCAAAAGTTGACCGTAGTACAATGCAAAGTAGTGGGGTTGTGGTTGAAGATGAATCAATGTATTTCTCTAGTTTGAAATATAAGAATCTTGTATTGACAACTACCACGTTCTACAGTTCCATTGAGGAGAATTGGGAGATTAACTATGTTATTTTCAAAGTGTCTTTATTTAAATTTAAGTGGATTCCCAATAACAATAGTGGTGTAAACATTGATGACTTAGAATTCATCTGGGTGGACCTTGGTAATGCATCTTTTATAGTTAAACCATTCATCATGGCTTTTCAAGCAAAACAAGTTTTCTATGTGACCGACTCTTCGGACATATCGGAGAAATGGTCAATCATTCTCCAAGGAAAATACGTTCCTCATAGTGATGAAAGTATTTATATTCCATCTAATCCTTCTTACACAACACAAGTTCCTACCTCATATGATGAAGTTGATGGAGATGATGTGCATGCTATTCGAATCAATCATGAAGAAGGCTTGTGAGAAAATTAACAAGTATTTTATTCTTTACTTATAATATAGATTAATTGTATGTTATAATTTATGTATTTTTACTAACAAGTATGATTATTTGAAATCATAGGTCTTTAGAGTCAAGACACCAAGAGACAAGATACCAAGAGACAAGACAACAAGAGATAAGAAACCAAAACACCAAGATACAATTATGCGATGTTATGTAATGTGTAAATTGTAGGTTGTTTTGTGACATTTTTATTTTAAAGTAATGTACAATTTTTGGTTCTTAATCCAATTTTTATCATTATTATGATACAATTATTATTATGATAACTTTATCACAAATGCGAGTTGTTTGTTCTACTGTGATTGTATATTCTGTTGTGATATGGTCCATAAAAATACAGGTTAAAAATGGGAAAAATTATAAAACAAGGATTATATTTATTAATTAAGCAGATTTTGTGACAACAGTTATATAAAAAAACTGTTGTAATATCTCATGCGATGTCTAAAATAATATAAAGACCAAAACGGCGTTGCTGAGAATCGAACCTAGGACCTTTATGTATATCACAACGGTTAATTATAACAACCATTGTGATAGAACCAGCATTTTCCAGTTTTCTACAACGGTCACTAGACCGTGATCATAAGTAATGTAACAACCTTCTAAACCCCAAAGAATATTCGAAAAATAATTCAATAATTAAATCAGGGTAATGCACCAAAAAAGGTGTCACATTTGCTTCAAACAAACTTCATAGTAAAACACATCATGCTCCGTAACAAGGGTTTTCAAAAATTGATTACATTAAGTACTTCATGACTAACTACCTTAGCTTTTAAACTTACTCGCAGCGAAAATTCATAATTCAAAAACATCATTATTAAGATACTTATAAATAACTTCATCAAATCAAAACAACTCAATAACCACAAGGGTAGTTCAAATTCCAAAATAAACAAAGTAACGTAGTTATTCAAACAAACGATCACATCCCCAATTTTCTATATCAGAGCAAGACCCTTTTATTCTATAGGAAATGAAGAACACACTCTACATCTAACCTGTAAACCTCGGCAGACTATTCTTGATTACCTGCAATTTACCCACGTATAGAGCAATATTTCCAAGCAGCAAGGGTGGGTAAATCATAATCATTATAAAATACATAAGATGTAAATATAGAAGTTATGATACAACACCAAAGGAACACACCATCAAAACCTCATATCATACTCACACCTTCAAGCATCATAATAAGTGTAACACCCTCTAAACTCCGCATAAAATAAATGACATAATAAGAGTAAATATCATGCATATCATGAGAGACCATCACATTTACTTCAAGAAACTCAGGAACACCAATACACTGATCATATTCATAACACGCATTTAAAATCATGTTCCATACAATAACACATATGCATCTCGCAGCAGATTAATTCTCATCTCAAAATAATAATACTAATGATAGAAATCCCATACTGATAATCATATCATAAAATATTAGGCACTAAAGGCCATCATCACATACATCTCAAAACAACATAAGTATCCAATGAGTATAACATCATCTCTCAAATAAACATGAACATAATAAAAATAACATGAATCCAAACATTCCCCGTGTTACATAGACCAGAGCATGACTCACTACCTATTAAAGCATATAAATAAAGGATTAGATCCCCCAACTATTCCTTGCTAGAAGCACCACCTCTATCCTTGGTACTTGAGCGATATCGTATAAAACATCATTCCAACAGAAGGGTGGGAATTCATATTATTATGGAAATACATAATAATAGTTATGCATTACCTACAAGCATCAATTGAGTTCATCACTCTTTACATCATCATATGTTCATCATACTTCAAACTAATTCACATGATTACATATACAACATTGCTCAATGATTCAAGATTCAAAGATAACTAATCACAATTACCACAAAATTAACATTCACACCAATATCACATATTACACACCAATTCAATAATTTATATCGACATATGTGACTCCAATGCAACTCAATGCAATATGCATGTGGTACCAACTGTTATCCTTACCAGTCCTTCCGGATCCATACCTCTAAGACAAATAACCACCAAAAAGCCTGTCACCCTAAAGCTTTCAAACCCCCCATCATTTGGTTTGGAACAAGTCAACAATTCCCATAGAATTACCAAATATTTCCTCTTGACACAAATGATACATGTGAAACCTCAACAATAATATGCAATTAAGACCATCTCCATATCTTAATCATACAAGCATATTTTACATACTTTAACATATTTGGATTATCTTCACAAAATTGCACAATATACATATTTCATGTCATCAATCACAAACAATTCATTCTCATAGCATTAATCATCTCAACACATCATTAAAACATGTAGCAAACATATTTTAATCATGTTATTCACATTGAACATCATTTCACATTGTAATACGGTGGGAGAACTGACTTGGGAGTTTTGTGTTTGATCGCAAATGTTGCGGATAACAAGAGTCGCCACAGACTTTTTTTATCTAATAAAGGAAAGGGTGAAAAGAACAATAAAGACCTTTTGAGAATTTTCTTGAGTTCGGCGGGTAGATTATGAAAAGGGAAGGTGTTAGAACCCTTTTCATCCGTAGTTATCTATGGGCTCTTAATTGCTTGATCACTTAAAAATGCTTTGTGTTTGTGTATGTTGAAATATGTTTTTGAAGATGTTTTGAAAATGGTAATTTTTCAATTCTTGTATCATTGAGAATGTATAAAAAATGTTTGTTTTTGGAAATATCTTGAAAACGCCTTAGTGCGGCAATTTTGCAATGATTCTCGCATCATTGAGAATGTATAAAAAATGTTTGTTTTGAAAGTTTGTTTAAAAAGATGTTTGTTTTTGAAAGTTTGAGGTGTGGAAATGGTTTTAGTTTGTGAGAAAGAAATTCCGAGCAATCTACCTACTCAAAAAGTCTTTGTTCTTTTCCTCCTCCTTTAGATAGTGCTTGTCTACCATTAGGTAGTAGAAAGCCATATCATTGGATGTGAGGGACATGCGTGGGTCTCCGTATAGTCATGGAAGGAAATTGTAAGATGTTTTAGCAATTGTCGTAAGGAACTAAGATCGTTTACCGAAGACAACATCAAAGGTTCATCGAGGGACTACGATCTTTTAATCGAGGGTCTTTGCTAAAACATCTCACAATTGAGGGACATGACTGTTTTTATCTGGGGCAATAAGTGTGGGTTACCCTAGAGGTGCATGTGTGCAAAGTGTGTTGATTTCAAATATTTTATCTTTGAATTAGTGTTTTTCTAGGTTTGATTTTAAGTCTTGTCATGCAAACCCTAATTACTAACAATAATAAGTAAAGCGATAAATTGTGGAATTTTAAATGTCCTATGAGATTACAACACTTTGGGATTGGAGGGTACAAGTTTGTGAATGAGGGGAAGAAAGCAATAAATCCCTAATTATCTATTACATACCATTGAACATGAATAATAATAGAATGTACAAAATGTAAAGATGAATAAGAAAAAGAAATTGTTTTTTAGGCTTTTTTGATGGAGAAAAAAGGTTTTAGTAATTAACCTAATTAAGCTAATTAAATTTAATTACAAGAGAAGTTAATTAATTTTAACAAAAATCTAAAATCTAAGTTAATTGAAATTAAGAAGAAAATAAACCTAAGTCTAATAATTTGTTTATGAAATAATTTGAATGTTAATATTAATTTGAAAAAAATATTTTAAAGTGTGGAAAATAAGCAAAATCTAGTTCTAAATATTAACAAAAACAAAATAAATGTTAAATTTTTTTTTTAATTTAATCATTAAAAAAAAATATTTAGGTATTTTTGATTAAATAGAAAATAAATAAATAAATAAAATGAAAATAAAGAAAATATGAAGAATATAAAAGACATTGGGCTGAGGTGTTGAAAAGAAAATTGGGGGTTAAGAATTAGCAAAAAGGCCCAAGTCTATTTTTGTTGAAATCAGAAAAAAAAGGAAAAATGTTTGTGACCAAAAAAATGTATAATGGGCCTACGCTGAAAATAAAATAGGGGGTGAGAAATCAAAATAGTCCAGGCCCAAAAAACCATAGTCCAACGCCTGTGTGAGATCTAGTATGGTTGGCTCTTGATGGCTCATGGTGGACAAACACACTTGAGGCATTGGATTATTGGTGCAATGATCTGATGGTCCAGTGATGAGGATGTATGTCATGTGCGCTATTTTTTATGCATTGAATCTGCAAGGAAACAATGTGAAAAAATAAAAGGGTACCATTGGGGCTCGAACCCAGGTCCCTATAGATCAATGCCTTACGCGCACTTCCTCTGCTACTGGGCTGGCTGTTTCATCCGGTCATAATACTTGTTACAATAAACTTAAAATAAACTTGTTTCTGAATGGCACTTCATCCCTAACCTTGCGCCAGTCAACGACAACACCATTTTTGAATTTATGATCTTGCTTATTTCTCACCATTTTTAAAAATATAAACATGAAAGTTGTTCCATTTTTCAACATGAATTCAACCATATAAATAACTAAAGCTATGAATCAAAGATGAACATGAATTTTGTTTGATACCAAATGAAACCTAATTTTTTCAGAAAGTTCAACTTCAAAATTTGCATCACTCAGGAAACATAAATGAAAACTAAAGGCATGGTTAGCTTCAGGGCAATGATGTCTACATTTTTCATTCACAAAGTAACCATTAATGATGCTTGTATAGAGAGTTCAAAATTGAGAAAACTTACCTAAAAACTGGAAATTGTGTATGGAGTTTGAGCACTCTTGGAGGTGTTGTGATGATCTGGATAGCTTCACTAAACTCCTAGGAAGCTAATACAACTCTTACTTTATGCTGAAAGTGCCTGAATCTTCTTGGAGAAGTCAAGTTGCAGGTGACTGTTTTTGAGTTTGGAAGATAAGGAAAATGGAGTTACAGTTATGAAACAGGGGTGGGGATGAGTTGTAAATGAGGTATGGAATCTTTATGATTGATTATAAGTGAAAACACACGAGTAGATTTTGAATTTGAAGTTCAAGGTCTGAATATGCAACAATGGAGGTTTGAAATGAAAATCCTGAGTCCACGGAGTTTGTGAGTGTTTCAGAGCTTGTGAAATCTTCCCTTGGCTTGCAAATGACACCTCTATTTATAGAGGAAAGGTTTTGAAGTCTCTAGTGATCATAAATCAAAGATCACATGTTATGGTTATGTGACTTGATTTTGAAGCAATCTTGAAAATCATGGTTTCAATGCATAATACAAGGGCTTGTAGGGTGGCTAACATGTTATAGATGAGTTGTTTTTGGCTTTGAGATTGTGTGTGTTCATAAGTAACAAGTGCAAAGCTCAAGGAGAGTGGACTTTTTGATTAAAGCCACTTTTCCAAAATGATAATGTTACCTTTGTGCCAAAAATTGATCAATCACTTGGACAATGGCTCAAATAGTTGTAAAATGGCTCAATCAATTGTGTAAACAATTAATTTTGGAGAGATTTGCAAGTTAGAAGCCTGCAAAGCAAGATTTATGCAGCATGGCTTGAGATTTGATCAAGTGTTCTTCATGAAAATGACCTAAAATTCAAGAATAGATGTCCAACTTCTTCTCTTCGAATATCTTAGCTCAAGCATGATATCTTCAAGTTATTGGATATTTTGGAAATCTTGAAACATTGTCTACAACCTTCATGTTAACCACTTTAGGTAAATCAACTTGGAACTTGATGAAAATGGGCCAAGAAGTTGGGACAAAAATCTGTCTAACTTGATGAAAATTTCACTAAGTGTTTTTGATAAAAAGTCAGGACTTCATGAGCCTATATCTTCAAATCCAAGCATTTTTTGGACATCAACCCTAAGGGAAAAAGTTATAGAATTCATCAAGATCTATAACTTTCATGTTGAAAATTTTCCTTGAATCATCTTGCATCTTGGTGAAAATTTGTCATGAAGTTGTGAAATTATCAAGGTTAAAAAACACAGAATCTTTCTAAGTCTTTTAAATCTTGACTTTTTGTTGACTTTTTTGAATCTCTTGATTCTTGATGATCAAGTTTGATATTTTTTAATGTCTTTATGAATCTTGATCTTTGAAATTTAATGTTGACCAAAAAGTCAAAGTTTGACTTTTTATGTATTAGTTGACTTTTCATCAGTGGATCAAATTTCAACTATCAATTCATTTATCTTGAGAAATGATTTGAGCCATGAAATTAAGTCAACATGTTGTGTTTTAATCCTTAAGATCATGCTTCAAGCCATTAGGTCATGTACTAGGTCAAAAGTCACTGATCAGTCATTCTCAGTCAAAACCCTAATTTTGACAATTTTGCCCCTTTGATGATTTGAATGCTTTTCTTGAAGAATTGTGATCAACCCTTGATCAATTGATGAATATGACTTAAAAATGTTGATGTTGGCCAAAAATCATGAAGTTTGACTGTATATTGACCACCACATTTTACTTTTTACCCAATACAACTGATTTTCAGTCATCTGATCAATTGGTTGAGAAAATTTGTGATCCAAGACTTGAAACTTGATATGAGTAATATTAGAGACCTATAATGAACCATGAAAGTCATTTGAAGCATAAAAAAAATCCAATTTTCATTGAGAAAACCAAAACCCTAATTTGTGGTCTCAATGCTTAGGAGGTGAGCTTGTCTGATCAACTCATTGAGAATCCTTGAGCATTTCAGATCTTTTTGTGAGAAATGTCTTGATAAAAGAGAGGGAAAATTTTGGGGTACAACAACTGCCCCTTTTCAATCTTCTTAGACCTGAAGAGATAGATTGGCTTGTCTGCCATTCGTGACTTGAAGGTGGAAGATGATTGAACACTTAAGTGCCCAAAATTTTTCACTCGCTTGTGCATAAAGTAAAACTGTTTGTTGATTATACATGGAATGGGCTTAGAGATGACATTTGGAGAGGTGATAGAGAGTTGTCGGAGTTGGGCTTATAGATGCCATCCAAAGTAACTGTTGATAGAGAAACTAGACTAAGTATACGCTTGACTTTAATCTGAGCTAGAAAATGTCTACTGGAAGAAGTATTAGAATAAATCTTTAGTCGATTTAATCTGAGCCAGAAGATGTCCACGTCTATCTTTAACTGGAGGAAGTATCAGAACAAATATTTGGTTGATTTAATCTGAGCCAAGAAAGGTCTACAGAGAGAAGTATCAGAATAAATCTTTAGTTGATTTAACCTGAGATAGTAGATGTTTTTAAATATTTAACTGGAGAAGTATCAGAATAAATCTTTGGTCGATTTAATCTGAGCTAGAAAAGTACTACTGAGAGAAGTATCAGAATAAATCTTTGGTCGATTTAATTTGAGCCAGCAGAGGTCTTTAAATCTTTAACTGGGAGAAGTATCAAAATAAATATTTGGTCGATTTAATCTGAGTCAGAAAAAGTCTACTGAGAGAAGTATCAGAATAAATCTTTGGTCGATTTAATTAGAGCCATCATATGTCTTTAAATCTTTAACTAGGAGAAGTATCAGAATAAATCTTTGGTCGATTTAATCTGAGCCAGAAAATGTCTACTGAGACAAGTATCAGACTAAATCTTTGGTTGATTTAATTTGAGCCATTAGAGGTCTTTAAATCTTTAACTGGGAGAAGTATCAGAATAAATCTTTGGTCTATTTAATCTGAGCTAGAAAAGGTCTATTGAGAGAAGTATCAAAATAAATCTTTGGTCTATTTAATATGAGCCAACCGATATCTTTAAGTCTTTAATTGGGAGAAGTATCAGAATAAATCTTTGGTCGATTTAATCTGAGCCAGAAAAAGTCTACTAAGAGAAGTATTAGAATAAACCTCTGGTCGATTTAATCTGAGCTTGCAGATGTCTTTAAGTCTTTAACTGGGAGAAGTATCCGAATAAATCTTTGGTTGATTTAATCTGAGCCAGAAAAGGTCTACTGAGAGAAGTATCAGAATAAGTATTTGGTCAATTTAATCTGAGCCAACAAATGTCTTTAAGTATTTAATTGGGAGAAGTATCAGAATAAACCCTTGGTCGTTTTAATCTGAGCCAGAAAAGGTCTACGGAGAGAAGTATCAAAATAAATCTTTGGTCGATTTAATCTGAGCCAACAGATGTCTTTAAATCTTTAACTGGGAGAAATATCAGAATAAATCTTTGGTCGATTAAATCTGAGCCAGAAAAGGTCTACTGAGAGAAGTATCAGAATAAATCTTTGGTCGATTTAATCTGAGCCAACAAATGTTTTTGAGTCTTTAACTAGGAGAAGTATTAGAATAAATCTTTGGTCTATTTAATCTGAGCTAGAAAAGGTCTATAGCGAGAAGTATCAGAATAAATCTTTGGTCTATTTAATCTAAGCCAACATATGTCTGAAGGGAGTATCCATCATGTAGATATTTGCCCTGTCTTATTTTAGGGAATGACCTACAATTTGTTTTGAGGATTTGTTGATGATATCGGTATGTCGATTGATTATTCCATAAAACGTGAAAAGTTAACTGTATGCAATTTCATGATGTATGAAATGCATTGCATAATGATGTTCTCAAAATAAACGAGATTGTGTTATATGTGCTTCGTATGCATATGTTATGACGTATGGATGTGTAATGTTGTTGATTTGAATTTGTAAGCCCGTGTTGTACTTTGTCTGGGAAAAAAATCTCGGACTATTGCTGGGGATGAAGAGTATGTGTATCTTCAATCTTGTCTAGAATGCTTTTGTTGGGGATTCCTGCTTACCTGTTTGAGGAAACTCTACATGGGATGTATTGATTTTCTGTTTGGGGAGTAGAGTTTAGGAACATTGGTCGTCTGTTGCTCTACTGGGAGTTTTTTTTTCATATATCCTGATTGGGGATAAAAGAGATGGATAACCTTCCGACTCGTTTGGGGAAGATAATTCTTATATACCCTGACTGGGGATAAAAGAGATGGATAACCTTTCGACTTGTCTGGGAATAGATAAAGTTAACTGGTATTTAGTAATATTCAAGGTTTTGTAGCAGCTTTCTGGGGATAGTGATGACTTAACTGTGGGAGAGGAACTTTGTCAATGATTTGTAGTAGTCTGCGGAATAGACTCGAGCTGGGGAATTTGTAGGTTGTTTAGGAAATAAACTCTGTTGGGGAAATAAACCATGTTGTCGGAGCAGTACTCTGTTGAGGAAACAAATTCTCTTGGGGGAATTGAATTTTTCTAGAGAGAAGAACTCTAGAAGGTTTCTTTCTCAGTTTTTGGAGGACCAAACTTAGTTGGGGAATAGTATTTCCATGAATTGTAGTGATTGGAACTCCGTATGTTGGTGATACTGCTGGTAAGAGATTATACTCCTTTATTTACTGGAGTAATCTGACGGGGAGATTGCAGGGAATGTACCCTTACTTGTGAAGACTACTTTGTGGGGGTAGTCTCATAGGAGTATCTTTGTGGGGGTTTTATGGACAGCTTGGACGTCATCCCAGCTGCTATAATTTTGAGTAAATACTTATTTATGTTCTTATGCATATATTTGTTAAAAGTTAATCATGTTCATATGCATATATTCATTCAATTTTAGTCATTGGACCTTTTTGTAAACAAAACAAAAAAAAACCAAAAGTTTGGGCTTTAAGATATATTTGTATTGATAATTTGCCTATAAATAGGCGATTTTGTACAAAGAGACGGAAATCCTAGTAAGAGGAAGTCGTCGTGAAATGAAAAGAGTACAAAGTGAAAACAAAATGTATAGCCATGTGAAAATGATCTCATTGGGTTCCAAAATCAGCTATTGCCCCTATGTGTTCGAACATCTCATCCCTTGCCATCGGAAGAAGTTGATTGAACCATTTGAACTTTCGAATTTGGTAATAAAGCTTGCATGTAAGTGATCCAACGGGACATAGTCGTACACTTTTAATCCCTAATTTTTTCATGGATCACCCTTTCAGGTTTTCAGTCCACCAGGATACCCTTTTTTGCCCAAGCCGCCAATTCAGGTTTTCGACTTGCCAGGTGTATAATATTTTGCGTATATCCCTAGTTTTTGCCTGAACCATTTTGGTTCGTCGAGATGCCCTTACTTTTTACTAGGTATGTCAACCTAGCGGGTTATTCTTATGCGTAGTATTTTTTTACTATGTCCGTGTTCACAGGGTGCGAGAAATATTTGTCATCTATAATGGTTAACATCATAGCACCACCCGAGAATACTTTCTTGACAACAAATGGCCCTTCGTAGATGGGAGTCAATTTTCCCCTGGGATCTCCTTGTGGTAGAATGATGCGCTTTATTACCAATTCACCAGCTCGATATACTCAATGATTGATCTTCTTGTTGAATGCCTTGATCATACGTTTTTGATACATCTGACCATGACAAACAACCGCCATCCTTTTCTCGTCAACCAAATTCAACTGATCCAACCTAGTCTGAATCCACTCATCTTTGTCTAAGTATGCTTCTTTCATAATCCTTAGAGAAGGGATTTGAACTTCGACAGGCCGAACAACTTCCATACTATAGACTAGAGAGAACGGGGTTTCCCCAGTTGATGTTCACGCTGAAGTACGATAGCCATGAAGAGTAAATGGTAATATCTCATGCCAGTCTTTGTAGGTCACCACCATCTTTTGCACAATCTTCTTTATATTCTTATTCGCAGCTTCAACTGCGTCATTCATCTTAAGTCTGTATGGAGAAGAGTTTTGATACTTGATCTTGAACTGCATGCAAAGTTCAATGATCATGGCATTATTGAGATTGGTACCTGTTGTACCCCAAAATTTTCCCTCTCATGTTTCCCAAGGTTTCCTCTTACATGGATGGTTACAAACAATTTCCTAAAGAAAATGATTTTATTTAATGATGGTCAAGTGTCTTTCTATTGGCATGTCAACAGTGCCCTTCTATTGGCATCTAAATAGTGTCCTTCGATTGACATCTGAAAAGTGTCCTTTGATTCACATGTCAACCAAATTCCCTTTGATTGGCATGTCAATAGTGTCTTTCGATTGGCATCTGAACAATGTCCTTCGATTGGCATATCAGAGTAAAGGGTCCTTTGATTGACATGTCAACAAGCTTCAATTGGGAATATAAAACCCTTCGATCAAGCATTGGCCCATCAGCTTCGATTACGTGTTTGTTCCCTTTCGAGCAAGTTCCCTTCGATTCACCACCAGTGGCCTCCTGCATGTTTATTTTGATTCACAAGGCAAAGGCCTCTACTTGCAACCTTTGACTCACTAGGAAAAGGCCTCTTCATGCTTATCTTGGATTCACTAAGTCAATGGCTCCTTTCAACTGGCCTTCGATCCACAAGGCTGAGGTTTCCTCAGACTTTTCTGGGATTCACAAGGGTAAAGGTTTCTTCTATGATTTCCTTCAATGCATAAGGCAAAGACTTCCTCTGTACTTGCTTTCAATGCACAAGGCCAAGACCCCTCAACTTGCCAGCCCACCAGGAAAAAGGCCCATTCGAAGGACATGTAAATGATCCATTTGAAGGAGCCTCCAAAGGCCCAATCGAGGGACACATAATGTTCTGAAAAAAGGGTTTGGTCAAAGATTGGATCTAGTTGGTCAAAACGAAAGAGAAATATTCAAGGAAGCTTTGACTGGCCAGGATGAAGTCTTTCATTTATTTTAGTTGGGTAGTGTCAGAGCCAATCGAAGAACAAGTCAAATAGGGACTCAATCTAAAGCCACAATGATGAGGCCTGGAGCAATTTGAAGGAAGGTGAGGAGGCGTCTACAAAGCCTTCAATTGATAAAGAGCTGAAGCAACATTCGACCAGTCAGAAAGGGAGAGTTGATGCTTCGATTTGGTTTGAATTGAAAGAAAGGAAATCGAAGAAGGTAACACTTAGGACTGATCGAAGACACTCTGGTGAAGGAAATTCTGAGCAATTTGAATTCATTCAAGGCTCTAAAGATCATATGTCCAGGTTCATAACACACGCAAATTGGGCATGAATATGCAATTATGGCAATTTTTTGAAGTGTGTGATTTTATTTTTAAAGGACATGATTAAGGTTGTTTCTTTCCATGCTAAGACTCCCTCCTCATCTCCTATAAATACCCAGCATATCTGCAAGCTGAGGGGAAACGCACAAATTGCCATCGAAAGCTTCCTCAAAGAGCCACGAAAATTCTCAAAAATTTAGCAAAGTTATCAAAACCAAAACACCTTTTGCAGGCACCTTCGATCTAAAACCAGCATCCTATATTCCTCCTGAAGGTCCCATAAGCCATCCCCAATCATCACACAAACCCAACACATCACAAAAACACCCCCACAATAATAATCAATTTGGTATATTTCTTTGATTCAAACTTGTTGAAATACGTATTGTTGATCCATTTAATGCATGCATATATGTTTGTGATAATGACTAGAAAAGGTCTGACGTTTTACATGAGAACTTAAGTGCTGAAATTGTAGGTTACCATGGCTAGAGGTTTTCGAAATAGATCGCCTTCGAAACCTAAGGCACCGACCGTCATAGATCGAAATAACCCCATATTGGGATTCAGGGGGTGATTTCGATTGAGATAGGCCTTCGTTTGGTTTTGAAACTAACAAAATTTGCAGGATTCAGTGTTGGTTTCATTTATTTCGATTGAAACAACAGCTCAAATGACAAGGAAGACGCGTGTAAAGGGAAAGGACTCGGCTTCAATACCCAGGTCTGAAGTTTTATTTTTCTAACATTGCTTTGTAGATTCCATGCGTTGCATAATCAAGCGCACACCATGTGCCTTCATGTTTGGGCCATCAAATGCCAGCAGATGGAGATCTAACATTCGAAGTGTGTTATACATGATGAACCCTCAAGGGACAAACCACATAGGATCAGGCGGACATTGAGCTCATATCATTTGGGCCCAGTGAATTCAAATCTCACACCTCCCATTTTAATTTTGCACACCAGGCCCATTTGCATTTTCTCTTTTATTTGTTTTATCATTTTATTTATTTAATCATTTTTTTCTTCATAATAATATAAAACCATAAAAAATAATAGACTTAGGTTTTCTTAAATTAATTTAATGAATTGATTAAATTAATTATTTTAACGTTTATTTAATTAATTTAAAATCAATTAGACTTAGATTTATTTCATTCAAATCTTTCTTAACAAAAATACAACAAAATATTAGAATTAGTTTTCTTGTGTTTAATTAATTAGGATTAAGTTTAGTCTTCCTCATTTTAATTTTAAATATTTTCTTAATAAACACGAAAAACAACCAAAAAGATTTCTTTGTTTACTTAGAAATTTTTAGGGTTTTAGACGTACCTTTTCCATTTCGCGCGTGTTATTTATTTTTCATATTTTTGTATCTGTTGATGGAATGTAATAGATGATTAACTAGGTATTTACTACTTTCTTTATTTTCTCTCATCCATTTGGATATGTAAATACCCCCTCCCCGAAGAATTGTAATAGCGTAGGATTTACAATTCCCGCATTTTTATTGCTTTCATATTAACTGCCTAGATGTATGATAATAAGATTGTATGACAAGAGCCTAATAATCAAATGCTAGCAAACCTAATAACAAAGATAAATGAACTAAATATAACACACATTACACATAGACACCTCTAGGGTACCCCACTTCGGTAGCCTTCGGAAAATGGTCGCAACTCTCGAAACATGAGAGGTTTTAGTTGATACCCTCTGGTTCAAAAAAGATCATAAGTCCCTCGATGACCCGCTTGACATTGCCTCGGTAAAAATATGATCTTAGAACCTTAGGGTAGTTACTAAAGCTTCTTACCCAATTTCCTGTGACTATAAAACGTCCCTTCGATTGTCCCTTATACATCCAACTATAGGGCTACCTACTCATTAATAGTAGGATACAACTGTGTAAAGGACAGGACGAAAAGAATGAACCTTTTAGAGTATAAGTAGATAGTTTTTAGATGTTGTGCTCCAAACAAACTTTTTTACACTTACACAAAAACCTTTCAAAAACACTTTCAAAAACAATCGCTTTGTCAACACTCTTGAGGACTGATACAAGAGTTATCATAAAGCGAATCGCCGCACTAATACATTTTCAAATACTTTTCAAAAAACACAAAGCACAAGGTATTTCAAAAAATGAGCTAAGCATCTAAGAGCCCATAGAAAACTACGGATGAAAAGGGTTCTAACACCTTCCCCTTCCATAATCTACCCCCTTACTCAGAAAATTCTCGAAAAGGTCTTTTTCTGTTCTTTTCACCCTTTCCTTAATTTAGATAAAATAAAAGTAGATGGCGACTCTTGCTTACTGCAACATTTACAAACACAAACGCAAAACAAGTATAACAGTCGATTCTGCCACCGTATCATAGAATTGGCAACTCTGCTAGGGAAAATATAAAAAGTGGGGTTACCTTAAGAGTTAGTTCATTTTAAAACTGTTTTAATTGCTTGCTTTGTATGCTTTATCCTTGGAGGGTTTTTTGGGTTGTTACTATAGATCCTACACCCGGATCTGGAGGCATCTTTTTAGGTAAACAACAATAGATTATGGAGATTGTATGGCGTAGACCAATATGGTTGAAGCGATAGCTGTGTTGGTGTGACACTTTGGTTGTTACCGGTATCCCTTGTGTTGAATCAAGGAGAATACGGGGCCGCCGCGTGGTGTCGTGAAGCACTAACAAACCTTATAACCTTAGTTGAACAAACTTGGCCATTAGAAAGTAGTGAGATAGCCGGTCTCGGTGTAAAGCTGGGGATTGGTTGATACTCGATACTACACTCATTGAGATCAGACTTTTGAGATGTTTCAGCTGCAAGAAAAGATTGCTAAGCTGAAACAATGCTCGATAAAGAAAGATTAGTGATATTGAGACTCCTTAGAACCCGTTTACTATTTCTAGGACAGGTTGAACCAACTAAACTTCAAGAGGGTATTTACCTATAAACTCCATGAAATCCTAAACCTAAGGTCTTGTGTGTTTTTTCTTGTGTGTGATTAATTTTCTTAAACATGACATCATGCATCATAACATCCATTTTTCATTACACTGACCATTTCAAGGACCAAGGGAATTTATCTTTGTTCTCTTTTGAAGATAATGGATTCCGCTCGTAGAAATACCATCTGACTCAGCTTTGTGAGAATACCTCTCCAACTCAAAGTGCTTGTGTGATACAGTGGGAGAACTGACTTGAAGTTTTTGCGTTTGATTGCAAATGTTGCGGTTAGCAAGAGTCGCCACCGACTTTTCTTTTATCTAAAAGGAAAGGTGAAAAAGAACAGGAAAGACCATTGACATTATTTCTTGAGTTCGGGGGGTATATTATGAAAAAGGAAGGTATTGACACCCTTTTCATCCATAGTTTACCATGGGATCTTAGTTACTTGCTAGATCACTTGCTTTTGTTTGAAATTGTGCTTTGTTTGGTTTTTGAAAGTATTTCATAAAGAGGCCATTGTTTAGGCAATATTTGTAATGATTCTCATTTGTAAGAATGTAACAAAGATGTTGATCTTTTGAAAATGTTTTCAAGTTTGAAAGATGTTTTGAAACTGTAGGTGTTTGTTTTGAAAAATATCAAGGATGTTTTGTTTGAAATAGATCAAGTAATTAGGAGCATTCTACCTACTCAAAAGTCTTTCTTGTTCATTTTATTTTCTTTTGATATTGTTATCTTACCATTGATTTGGTAAGTAACGCTATCTTTGGATGTAAACGGTACGGGCATGGGTCATCGTATAACCATGATTAGAAATGTTTCAAGGTATCTTAGCATTCTTCTTTGGGGACTAAGATCATTTGAAAGGCAACTTAGATAGCATCAACGAGGGACTATGATCTTATACTTTTTGCTTGTTTTTGCTAAGATACCTCACATGCGTAATATGGCCATTTTGTAAAGGCAACCAAGTGGATTTACCCTAGGGGTGCTTGTGTGCAAGTGTATTGTTTTCATGCTTGAATTTGTCTTGAATTAGGGTTTTCTAAGTATTGGTTTTAGTCTTTCCATACAAACCCTAATTACTAGCATGTTATGTATAAAGCGACAAATTGCGGAATTTAAAGTTACTACGCTATTACAATACTTGTGGAAATGGGGTGTACAAATTGTAAATGGGGATTGAAATAATATAAACCTAATTAATCTATTACAACCAAATTGAATTTATACAAGAAATTAAATGGAAATAATGTACAACATGAATAAATATGCAAGAATGCAAATACAAAGAAAATGGATATTTTTGTTTGCATTTTTTAGGAAAAGGGAATTTGTTTTAACCTAATTAATTAAAAGAAATAGTTAATTAAAATAATAAAAGTAAACCTAACTTAATAAGAAAATATTTTAAATAAAACCCTAAGTCTATTAATTAATTAAAAGTAAATTAAGTTTAAGAAAAGTATTTTTGTATTTTTGTCTTGAAAATAATTTATAGAATTATAAAATAAATTTGGCCTTTTTTTATATTAAAATAATATATTTTAATTGGTGTAAAATAAAATAAATAATATCCTAGTTTTAATTAAATTTACAAGTATAATTAGTAAAATAAATAAAGTATGGTTGAATAAAATTTTTTTGTGAGAAAAAATAAATAAACTAAGTTAAAATATAAATCTACTATTTTTGTAATTTTTATGATTTTTAAATATTAGAAAAATAATTAAGAAAAACAATAAAAATAAAATAAGAAAATGAAATGAAATTAGGCCAGAGGCGTGTAAATGAAACAGGGGGGTTAGCAAGCAAAAACAAAAACAGCAAAGGCCCAAGGAGGCCCAACGGTTGCAAAAAAGAAGAAGTCAGAATTGCAAAAAAAATATGAAAAAACCAAAAGGGTACCACTGGTGCTCGAACCCAGGTCCCAAAGGTTACAGATGCGAGCTTCTACCACTGGGATGGCTATACATCCGTTAATATAAGCAAAACAATAAATATATGATACAAAACGCACCCTGATTTACACTTCATCTTCAACCTCCAGCCAGACCAATTGTAAATTGTTCAAATCTCAACAAAAATGAAAACTGTAAACATGAAACTTGTAGCAAAATTCCTCACGATTTCAGAAATGTAAAACACTAAAACTATAGCTAAAAGATAAACATGAATTTTAATGGCCCTATTCTGAACCCTAAAAATCTTAGAAAGTTCAATCTTAAAATTCTCTAAACTCAGGCAAAATTAATGGAAACTATGAACATGGTTAGCTTTAGGGCAATGGTATCTACATGTTTTATTCACAAATAAATCATTGATGATGCCTGTATGAAAAGTTCCAAAGTTAGAAAACTTACCTTGCAAAAGGTTATCGGGTTTGAAGTTTGAGCAACTTTCAGTGAGTTCCAATGGTTGGGTTAGCTTCCTCAAGTTCCCAGGAAGCTAATGGAATGCTTAGCATGAGCTAAAAGTACCTGAGGAGTTCTAGAGAAGTCCAAGTGCAAAGCTATGTGTTGGAAAATGGAGGATGGTGTTAATGGTGTTACAGTTCTGTAACAGGGTGTAGGATCAGTTCTAAATGATGTTTAGAAGCTTTAGAAACTAAAAGGCTTGAAAACGCACGAGGGAGTTATGAGTTTCAAGTTTTTGGTTAGTTTATGTGAAAATGGAGGTATCAGATGTGATTCTGAGTTCTAGGTGTTTTCAGGGCTTGATCCTTCGTCTATTTTGTGGAAAATGGTTTGTATATCTATAAGCAAAAGGTCTTGAGTGCATTTTCAAGTCAGAAGTACAAGTTACAAGCTTTTGGCTAGGTTACTTGATTTTGAAGAAAAGAGGGAAACCAAGTTTCAATGTGTAGTACAAGCATGGGTTGGGTGATTGTAAGTGTCTAAACCATTTCTTATGAGTTATAGGACTTGTATCATCAGAAGAAAAAAGTGCAAGGCTCAAGAACAAGTTTTATGCAAAAAAGCACTTTATCAAAATGGCATGTACACTTTCTTCCAAAAATGGACATAAAGCATGTCTTTGCATTGAATGCTTGCAATGAGACCTCTAACAGTTGTGGAAGCAATTAATTATGGAGTGCCTAACAAGTTTGAGGCCTGCAAAGTAGAGTTTATGCAGCATAACTTTAAATTTGAATTTTGTTCATCATAAAATGCCTTGTAATTCAAGTGAGAAAACCCTAACTTCATCTCTTTGATTCTCTCTACTCAAAAATGATCTCTAGTAGTTCTTTGAAATTTTGGAAAGCTCGCAATTTGCTTTACAACCTATATTTGAATTGTTTTTTAAGATTCCCTTTGGAATTATATGAAAAAGTGCCATGAAGTTGGGTCAAAATCCTCACCAAATTAGGGCAAAATTTCACTAAGTGTTCTGTTTCATGACCACATGTTCTTAAAATTATAACTTGAGATTCAAGCACTTTTGGAAGAAGTTGTGTGAATCCAAGTTGTATATTTCATGGAGATCTACAACTTTCATGTTGTAAGTTTATCTTGAATCACTTTGCATCATGATGAAAATTTTACTCAAAGTTGTGAAAAAACATGAAATTTTCAACACTTAGAAAAATTTCTAAGTTTAGAAATTTTGACTTTTCAAAATGAAATCTTGACTTTTTGATTTCTTGATGAATAAGTTTCATGTTTTGACATGTTTTTATGAATTGTGATCTTTTGCATTTGAATTTGACCAAAAAGTCAAACTTTGATTTTTCAGTATATAGTTGACTTTTGATCAGTTGACTGAAAATTGATATGTCAATCCTTTGGACTTGAGCAATGTTTTGAGTTATGTAATTAGGTAAAAATGATGAAATTGGACTCTTGATATAATTCCTTAAACCAATTGATCATTTCCTAGGTCAAAAATCAGAAATTGCCCTTTCCTAGTCGAAACCCTAATTTTGACTATTTTGCCCTTTTGGAAATTTGATCAAATTTCTTGAGGAATTGTGGTAAAAACTTGATAAAATGATACATACGAGTTTAAAATGTTGATGTGGATAAAAAATTATGAAGTTTGACTGTAAATTGGCCATAGTTGACTTTTTCCCCAATACAACTGATTTTTAGGTCAACTGCTCAATTGACTGGACAAAAGTGAGATCCAAAGCTTGAAACTTGACATGAGTGGTCTTGAGGGTCCATAATGATCCATGAAAACCAAATGGGGCATTGGAAGTGCAAAAATCCTTGTGCAAACTCAAACCCTAATTTTGGTCATCAGTGCTTAAGGAGGTGTCTTGAGTTGATCAAACCCTAGTGTAGTCTTGAGCTATGGAGATCTTGTGAGAAAATTATTGATAAGTGAGAGGGAAAATTTTGAGGTACAACAACTTCCCCTGTTCAATCTTCTTAAGCCTGAAGAGTTAGATTGGCGAGTTTTTCCATTCGTGACTCGAAAGTGGAAGATGATTGGACAGTAGAGTGCCCAGAAATTTGCACTCAGTGACGTGATGGTAGAGGGAATGGGGTTAAAGATGCCATTTGGAGAGATGATAGAAAGTTGTTGGAGATGGGCTTATAGATGCCATCTAGAAATGATTGTTGAATCGTAAGCTGAAACTGAATGAGTATCACGATGGCGTCCGTGTCTGGGACGTATCTGAACTGTATCTGAATCTGAATGAATATCAAAATGGCGTCCGTGTCTGGAGCGTATCTGAACTGTATCTGAAAATATAAATCTAAATGAGTATCAGAATGGAATCCGTGTCTGGAGCGTATCTGAAAATATGAATCTGAATGAGTATCAGAATGGCATCCTTGTCTAGAGCGTATCTGAACTGTATCTAAAAAATGAAACTGAATTAGTATCAGAATGGCATCCGTGTATGGAGCGTATCTGAACTGTATCTGAAAATTTGAATCTGAATGAGTAACATAATGGAATCCGTGTCTGGAGCGTATCTGAACTGTATCTGAAAGCTGAATCTGAATGAGTATCAGAATGGCATCCGTGTCTGGAGCGTATCTGAACTGTATTTGAAAATCTGAATCTGAATGAGTATCAGAATGGCATCCGTGTCTGGAGCGTATCTGAACTTTATCTGAAAACTGAAACTGAATGAGTATCAGAATGGCATCCGTGTCTGGAGCGTATCTGAACTGTATCTGAAAACTAAATTAGTATCAGAATGGCATCCGTGTCTGGAGCGTATCTGAACCGTAACTGAAAGTTCACTCTGAATGAGTATTAGGATGGCATCCGTGTCTGGAGCGTATCCGAACTGTATCTGAGTGTTGAATCCGTTAACATTGTTAATGGTAGATATTGATTAATCTTATCCTGAAAAGAGTAAAATGTAAGCTAATATGCAATGTCATGTTGTATGAAATGCAAGATATAAAGCATTTGTGTTTTCAATGTTTATGATATATGGATGTGATGTATGTGTATGTGAGCTAATATACTGCACTGCTTGTTGGATTAGGGAAAATAAATCCCTAACTGCTACTGAGGATATTGAGTGTAAGTCTTCATGTTTTGAAGTTGAAGTGTTGATGAATTTCTGCTTAGAGAAATAAACTCTGTTGTAAGGAAACGTCGTGTACTGCTTGTAAAATCCTGTTGGGGAATCCTGAAAATTTGGACGACTTCTACTGGGGATTGATAACTGGAAGCTTTATTCCGCTGGGGATTAAACCGCACACTGTGGGGGATTTTATGAAAATAGATTAGAAAGATTTCCCTATCTCTTAGAGCCATCGGTGATTGTCTTTTTATTTTTTTTATTTGTAAACAGTAATTATGTTCAAAAATAAATCATTGGACACTTTTGTAAATAAAACAACAAGATTAAAGAAAAACAGGTAGTTTTGCACTTTCAAAGGGATATCTTTGTATTGACTTTGAGTAAGTATTTTTGTACAATGAGACAAACATTCTAGTAAGAGAATGTCGTCGTAAAAAATGAAAATTTTGATACAAAGAAAAGATAGTTATGTGCAATAATCCCATGGGGTTCCCATTCTGCTATAGCTTTCGTGTCTCTGAGCATCTTGTCTATTTGTTGCCTTGTCCAAAGCTGATTAAATTGATCAGAATCATCGAGTTTGCAGGTTGTCCGTAAGGTGATCCAACAAGACATAGTCATACGCTTTAATTCCCTAACTTTTTCCTGGACCGCCCTTTTGGATTTTCAGTCCACCGGGATACCCTTTTTTGCCCAATCCTCCCTTTCGGGTTTTCCGCTTGCCGGGTGTACAAACTTTTTTGTTTTATCCCTAATTTTTGCCCTAACCTGGTTCGTCGGGATGCCCTTGTTTTTCCTAGGTGTGTCAACCCAGCGGGTCTCTTATGCGTAGTATCTTTTGATTATGTCTACATTCGCAGGGTGCGGAAGGTCGTCGCCATCCATGGTGGTCAAGATCATTGCTCCACCATAGAATATGCGTTTTTATCACAAATGTTCCTTCATATGTAGGAGTCCATTTGCCCCTAGGATCACCTTGTGGCAATATGATACGTTTGATCACCAGATCCCCAACTTGATACACTTGGCGTCTGACCTTTTTGTTGAAAGCCTTGATCATCTGTTTTTGATACATTTGACCATGACAGACAACAATAAGCCTTTTCTCATCAATCACGTTTAGTTGATCAAGTCGAGTCTGGATCCCATCTTCTTCATTCAGCCCTGCATCCTTCATAATTCTCAGAGAGGGGATATGGACCTCAATAGGCAAGACAGCCTCCACGCGGTATACTAGAGAGTACGGTGTTGCCCCGGTTGATGTGCGCGCCGTGGTATGATACCCATGGAGAGCGAATGGTAGCATCTCATGATAGTATTTGTATGTGATTGTCATTTTCTGTATGATCTTTTTAATGTTCTTATTTTCGGCTTCGACAACACCATTCATCTTTGGCCGGTAAGGGGAATAATTATGATGCTGGATCTTGAACTGCTCGTACAGGGCGGTTATCATAGTATTGTTTAGATTCGTACCATTGTCTGTGATGATCCTCTCTGGGATACCGTAACGATAGATGAGATTCTACTTGATGAACCGGGCGACAAAATTCTTGGTGACGAAAGCGAAGGAGGCTGCCTCAACCCACTTTGTAAAATTGTCAATGGCCACTAGGATGAAGCGGTGTCCATTGGAGGCTGTTGGTTTGTTTTCCCCAATCATATTGATTCCCCACATAGCAAAGGGCCAAGGAGCTGTCAAGACAGTCAGAGGAACCAGAGGTACGTGCACCTTGTCAGCATAGATCTGACACTTGTGGAAGGTTCGAGAGTGTTGATAACAATCTGCTTCCATGGTAGACCAGTAATAGCCTTCCCGTAGGATCTTCTTTGCCATCGTATGCCCACTGGAATGGGTTCCAAAAGTGCCCTCATGTAGATCAACCATGATCTTTTCCGCGTCAACCTTATCTACGCAATGAAGTAACACCGAGTCATGGTTGCGTTTGTAGAGAATGAAATTACTAAGGAATAATTTAGCAGATAATCTCCTTAAGAACTTCTTATCATTGACTGAAGCTTCTTCTGGATATTCTTGAGCCTCGAGATACCTATTGACTTCGTGAAACCAAGGCTGGTCCACTACTTCTTCAGTATTAATCTCGTGACAGTGAGCTGGTTCATCCATTCTTTCGATGGTGATCTGGGGAGCCTCGTTATCCCATTTAAGTTTAAACATAGATGACATTGTGAATAGTGCGTCTGCTAGCTGATTTTCTTCTCGCGGGAAATGCTCGAAGGCAATCCTCTCAAAATGTGGGAGCAATGTCAAAACAGGTTCTTTGTAAGGGATAAGATTAGGATGTTTGGTGTCCCATTCCCCTTTGATCTGGCTGATGACCAAAGCTGAATCTCCGAATACATTTAAGGATTTGATCCCCAAGTCTATGGCAACTTTGACACCAAAGATGCACGCTTCATATTCTTCCATGTTATTTGTACAATTGATGCAGAGTCTTGCCGTAAAATGAGTATGACATCCTTCAGGAGATATGAGTACATCACCAATACCATTGCCGAGTGCGTTAGATGCCCCATCAAAAACCATGGTCCATCAGGATCCTTGTTCAGGTCTGTCATGTGGCCTGAATTCTTCACAGTTGTTTACCATCATGATGTCTTCATCTGGGAATTCGAACTTCATCGACCAGTAGTCTTCCACAACTTGGTGAGCAAGGTGATCAGCTAGTACACTACCCTTTATTGCTTTCTGGGTAGTATACTGTATGTCATATTCTGTAAGGATCATCTGCCATCTTGCTATTCTCCTAGAGAGAGAAGGCTTCTCGAAGATGTATTTTATTGGATCCATTTTAGATATCAACAAGGTAGTATGGGTCAACATATATTGTCTTAGCCGGCGAGTATCCCATGCCAGAGCGCAACAAGTTTTCTCGAGCAGTGAATATCTTGTTTCATAGTCAATAAACTTTTTGCTCAGGTAATAAATAGCGTGCTCTTTTCGGCCAGACTCGTCATGCTGCCCCAGCACACACCCCATTGAATTTTCCAAAATAGTTAGATACATGATCAATGGTCTTCCCTCGACTTGTGGCATCAACACAGGAGGCTCTTGCAGGTATTCTTTGATCTTGTCGAAAGGAGTTTGGCACTCATCATTCCATTTGACTACTTGATCTTTCTTCAGTAATTTGAAGATTGGTTCACAAGTAGCTGTCAGGTGAGAAATGAATTTGGCAATGTAGTTTAAACGTCCCAAGACTCCTCTGACTTCCTTCTCATTACGAGTAGCAGGTATCTCTTGTATCGCTTTCACCTTGGCGGGATCAACTTCAATACCTTTATTGCTGACGATAAAGCCTAAGAGTTTACCAGACCTCACCCCAAACGTGCATTTATTTGGGTTCAACCTCAGCTTGTATTTCTTTAACCTCTCGAACAGTTTCTTTAGGTGATCAAGATGCTCTTCTTCTGTTTGAGATTTGGCTATCATGTCGTCCACATAAACCTCTATTTCGTGATGTATCATTTCGTGAAATAAGGCTACCATGGCACGCTGATAGGTTGCCCCTTCATTTTTCAGTCCGAATGGCATAACCTTGTAGCAGAATGTTCCCCACTGCGTGACAAAGGTTGTTTTCTCCATGTCCTCAGGCGCCATTTTGATTTGGTTATAGCCTGAGAAACCGTCCATGAAGGAAAACACTTTGTGTTGTGCCGTATTGTCAACTAGAATGTCAATGTGAGGAAGTGGGAAATCATCCTTAGGGCTTGCCCTATTCAAATCTCTGTAGTCCATGCACATTTGTACTTTTCCGTCCTTTTTGGGCACGGGAACAACATTGGCCACCCATTGTGGATAGGAAGTGACAACCAAGAATTCAGAATTGAATTGCTTCATGACTTCTGCTTTAATCTTATCTGACATGTCTGGTCGCATGCAATGGACCTTTTGTTTTACCGGTGAACAATCTTCTTTTGTTGGTAGACGATGTACCACAATATCTGCATCAAGTCCCGGCATGTCTTCATACGACCAGGCAAAGACCTCAACGTAATCGTGTAAAAACTAAATCAGAAACTCCTTGACACTGGGTTCCAGATTGGCACCCACCTTGACTTATCTTTTGTCTTATTCGGTACCTAGGATGATTGTGTCCAATAGTTCCTCGTGGGGTTGAATGGTCCTTTCTTCTTGTTGCAGTAACCTGGCGAGTTCCCCTGGTACTTCACAATCTTCCTCACCTTCGTCTTCGGCTTGGTAGATTAGATTTTTAGAGTCACAGAAAGCCATAGCAGAACTGTTACCCATGGGATCCCGAGTGGATGTAGACCTGTATTATGAGTTTGAGTGTGTGTAAGAGTATAACTATCTTTGAAAGAAATTAAAATGTGAAAAAGAAAAACAATGAGTACAAAGTTTGTATGCAAAAACGTCCATGATTCATTGATGTCATATGGAAATGAGATAATAACCCTTACAAATGGACCATTGTGCCTCGGGTAAGACACAAGGTTTTAAGAGTCTGAATTGTTTTAATATTACAGATCCGTCAAAATGTAAAGACAAATTACTTTGGGATAAAAGTGATCGGGACGAAATCTCTAGCCTCCCAATTGCTGAGCCCTCCACTGACAGTTGGGAAAATCCAATCCTCTAGGTTGTAGCTCTCTTCATCATCCTCCACGGTGCTGACATGGTAGTTGCTGATCTTCAAGGGTGATCCTCTGGCACGAGCATGGCGTACAACCTTCTAGGCACCTGAAGTGAAACCCAGACCAAATTTGTCAGATTTGTATGGGATATCTGGGAGTTGACCCCAAATAGTGAACCCACCTTCTTCTATCACTGCCTTGGCATCCTTTAAAGATGACATCTTGAGCGGAGGCCTTGTAATCTTGGGAACTTGAGACACAGCCTTGGTTACTGCCACATCTTGCGGGACTTCTTCAAAGTGCTAGAATGGAGTTTCAATAAATTCACCATCTAATTCCACATATCTGAAGGAATTTAGATGGCTGACCATATATTCTTCTTCTCCATGAACGGTGATAATCTTCCCTTGAATTGGGTATTTCAGCATTTGGTGCAACGTAGAAGTAACGACACCAGCATTGTGAATCCATGGTCGGCCTAATAAGCAGGAATATGAAGGGCGAATATCCATTACATAAAAAGTTGAATCAAATGTTTTGGTTCCAACCTTTATGGGGATGTCCACTTCCCCATGCACCATCCTTTTTGAGCCGTCAAAGGCTCTCACCACCATGTTGCTCGGTTTCAATGTTAATCCTTCACAGTTAAGCCTATCAAGAGCCTTTTTAGGCAACACATTTAGAGACGAACCAGTGTCCACCAAAACATGATCCAAGGTCATGCCACTGCATTCCACTGAGACATGCAATGCCTCATTATGCTTCCTCCCCCTTGGCGTTAAATCAGCATCCGAAAAACCTAAACCATTATCTGCGGTCAAGCTGGCTACGCAGTCTTGGAATTGATCGGCAAATGTTTCTTGGGGTACATGGGCAGTTTTGAGGAATTTCACCAAGGCTTTTGCATGATCCTAGGAACATAATAATAGACCCTTCATGGAAATTTTTAATGGAGTTTGCCCCAGTTGCTCGACTATGTTGTAGTCGCTTCTTTTTATGATCTTTAGAATTTCCTCCATCTCTCTCCGGGAGGTCTCAGGGATAGCTACTGATTGTGCCTTCGTCCAAACAGGCTCAACCAGAATATGTTTTCCTCAAGTCTCGGTTGACTTGGCAGCATGAACGTCAGTAGGGGTGATGACAGGGATTGTAACAGTTTTGTCGACAGGAGTATTAGTAGAGATGATTATAGGAATGGGAATAGCCTTTGGAGGAGAAACAACAACATGAATTATTACGGGTCCAGAAATATCTTTTGGAGGAGCAATTTCTGGAGAGAATACGCTTCCACTTTGGGTAATCTTGCTAGTCCCTGCATTATTACTGACATCAGAGTCATTTTTCTCAGAACTTGAATCTTCAGCAGCTGGCCAATCTTGCTTGATACCGTGGTAGTGGACATCCCCTCCATAATTCCATGGTACGGTTTTGTCTGACAAATACGGGATTGGTCCAGGCATTGTAATTATCAATGGATCTACTTTACGAACTGATGTAATTCTAACGGGTCTTTTAGTGGAGACCCTGGAAGAATTGGCGGAAATGGTTATGATGGAAACATCATTATAAGAAACAGTTGGAATAGAAGTTTTCTCGAACAAAATTCCCGTGTTATCTATTAGGCACTGAATGCTTGCTTTTAACAAAGGACAACTGGTTGGTGAGGACAAACAGAAATGACCGCTTTCATCACAACCTGGGAAAACACCGACATTCAATAAGTTCTTTTTGATAGTTAGGAGTGGGGTCACAAGTTCATCAACTGAGGCAACAAATATATCTTCTTCAACGGCGTTGAAATTACGGTCGTACTTGGGCATAAGGGCAGTAATGACATTAGGAATTTCTGGCGCATCGAATTCAACCTCTCTGGCTTCAAGGAGGTCTTGTAATTTGTTCTTCAGAGCCCAACAGTTGTTAGTGTCATGGCCGGGACTCTCAGAGTGGTATGCAAAGCGGGCATTAGGATGATAGTGAGGAGATGTTGTCTTAGGGTTCTTTGGAGCTTCTTTCAAAGTCACTAGATTGGATCTTAACAAATATGGCAATACTTGAGATACTTTCATATTAATTCGAGTGAATTGTCTGACTGGTCCCGTTCTTGGCTGGTTGCTTCTTTGCTGAGCAGGCTCTGGTTTAGGAATCATGACAGCCCCCACCATTGGACGATGTTCATCCCTATCTTGATTTCTCTGAGGATATACAGCAACCACTTCTTTCTTTTTGATAAATGGTTTCCTTACAGCAGCAGAGGATGCATCTTTTTGAATCTTCCCATTCTTTATCACGGCTTCTACCCTTTCTCCGGTCAGTATCAACTCAGTAAAGCCTGCCGATGAACTCCCAATTAAGTGATTGAAGAAAGGACACGATAAGGTTCCCAAGAACATATCTACTAATTCCCTTTTAGATAGAGGAGGCTGTACTCTTCCTGCTAAGTCCCTTTATTTTTACGCATAGTCCTTGAAGCCTTCACTTGAAACCATGGCCACACTCTAGAGTTGAGTACGGGTAGGCGCAAGATCAGCATTGTATTGGTATTTTTTGTAAAAGGCAGCAACCAGATCTTCCCAGTTATGAACATTAGCTCTTTCTAGCTGATAAAACAAATCAAGTTGAGTTCCAGACAGACTGTCTTGGAAGAAGTGTACCCATAAATCCTTGTCAGAGGTATGAGGCTAGATTTTCCTTACATAGGACCGGAGATGCATTTTGGGACATGAAACTCCGTCAAATTTGGCGAACATGGGTGCTTTGAATTTTGGAGGAATGACAATCCCCGATACTAATCCCAACTCCTCAAAGTCCAATCCAGGCACCTTTTGGATTTCCATTGTGCTAAACCGCTCTTCTAGATGCTTATACTTGTCATCGGCTGGAGGATATTGTTCTTCAGAATAGTCTTCTTCTTCCTCTTCCTCTTCTGACTCTAACTGGACAACTGTTTCTTTGCCCTTCCTATCTTGATTGTCTTTCTCACCGAATGACGTTGAAAAGTCCAGGGTCCTTCTTGCTTGTCCTTGGAATCTTCTTCCCATGTTTAGAACTGCGGTTATTTTCTTTTTCTCTTCTACCAGCAAAGTCTTCAGTTCTTCTTGTCCTTTGGCTAGAGTTAAGAACATCTGTTGAAACTGGGCATTTTGAGCTTGGAGGTCCTTCACCGTTTGCTCAAGATCCATCTTACTGAAATAAACAGTAGAAAGATGAGGAGACTTGTTGCAAGAAACCTGCTTATGTTATGATGAATGGTAAATGCATATGTAATGATTTCAAGGATTTTAAAGATTCAAATTTATTTTAGACAAAAAGGAAACACACGTTATATTAATAAATTAAAGCTTGAGTACATCAATGCCTATTTGGGCAAAACAAATACAAAAACTCTAAGGTAGAAAGGTTGTACGCATCCTCTTTGGTGCGATGTAGGCATACAAGTTCCGCTCCTCATGAAGTTGCTTAGTGAGTTCCAAAGCCTTCTTCTCGCTAGCGTAGAATTGGGCTTCGAAAGTATCTCTCTCCCCTTTGAGTTGTATCCAATCTTTTTGTAAGTCTTCAAGAGAGGTGGGCATGTCAGGATGTAGGATAGTGTATGGAACATCTCCTTCCTTAACAGGCTCAATGATTAACGAGAGAATGGAAGGATAAGGCATCAAGAGATTCTGAGCACGAGTTCATACCCATTTGAGGTAAGGCTCGAGAGGGATGGAATTCTTGTGCCACAAAGTCTTGCTATCTACCTTGTTCAACATCCTCCAAGCTCGGATAAACCTCTGGCAAAGACCTTGATCGTTGTTCTCGTAGTCAAATACTAAACTTGAATGAGCATCTCATGAGGGCCATCCCTTCGGGCGTAACCAAACTGTCTTAAGGCTAAGCAAGGGTTGTAGGTGATACCTCCCCTAATGACAAGTAAGGGGACATTAGGGAATTCTCAATAACTGTCGACAATAGTAACATTCTCTATAGATCGGGAACACCAATGGATGTCTGAGTGTTTGAGCGTCACCAACCTTTGTGACCACCTTGAACCTTGCTCGTTCTTCAATACAGATTGGGGAAGATGCGAAATAAACCATCTTTCCAAGAGAGGAGTGAAACACATAATGACACCTCTTTTCCTCATTGTGCGAGTGTGAAAAGAATGTAGGATGTCCCCTAGCAAAGTAGGCACCAGGTTACGAGATATGAATATTTTGACGGTGTTCACATCTATGAGTTGGTCAGGATTTGGAAACAAAACCATCCCGTAGATGAGGAGAGCCACAATTTCTTCAAAGGCTTGCAAATCCAAAGAGTTCCAACAGTTTCGGGCTTTCTCAAACAAGAACTTTGCTTGGAAGCCTTTGACACCACTCCTTGTTTCTCAATTAGTTGTGACATCAGATGACTGCAAGTGTAGAGCTTGAGCAATCTCTTCTGGCTTTGGGTCTCTTTCCGTACCATTTAAAAGTAGTTGATTGAGAAAGGGAATCTTCAAGAGTTGGGAGAAATCTTCCAAAGTTGGCACAAGTTGATAATCGGGAAATGTGAAGCAATGGTGTAAGGGATCAAAGAACTGAAAGAGCACCTTCATCATGTACTCATTAGTGTTGGAGGTAACTAAGTTGAGTAGGCGACCATGTCTCTCGGTAAATGGAGAATTTTCTGGAATCCTTGAAGCTAGCTCCTTAAGTTGTGGAGGGATCCTTACAAGATTGACTTGAATAGTTTTCTTGCGAATAAAATCCATGTCCTATAAAACAGAACAAAGATGAATCCCAAAATCCTTGAAATGGTTAGTGAATGAGTATGATGCTATGATGTTCATGATGTTACGTACAAGTATGTATACACAAACAAAGAAAACAAGTTCTTAGGTTTAGGATTGCATGGGGTTTCATAGCTAAGTACCCTCTTGAAGTTTAGTTGGCCCAACCTGTCCTAGCAATAGTAACAGGGCTCTAAGGAGCTCAATATCACTGGTTTTTTCGTTGAGCATTGTCTCAGCACAAGCCTCTTTAATGGCGACCGAAATATCTAAAGAAACAAAACCTCAATGAGTGTAGTATCGAGTATCTACCAACTTTGGATTGCACCAAAGCCGGTCATCACACTACGTCTTAAAGGCCAACTTGTTCAAGTAAAGGTTCTAAAAGTTCATTAGTGCTTCATGAAATCACTCAGCGGCCCCGTATTCTCCTCGATTAACTCATGGGCTACCGGTACCCACAAATATGTCGCACTAATGTAACTATTACTTAGACCATGTCGGTATACCCCACATAGTTTCCACAATGTATTGCTACTTACCTATAAGGGATCCCAAATCCAGGTATAGGATTCAAACCCAAAAAAGAACCATAATGTAAAGAATACAAGTCAAACAATGAAAGCAAGTAAATGTGATCTAACCCTAAGGTAACCCCACTTTTCAAATTTTCCCTAGCAGATTCGCCAGTTCTGTGATACGATGGGAGAACTGACTTGAAGGTTTTGCGTTTGATCGCAAATGTTGAGGTTAGCAAGAGTCGCCACCGACTTTTCTTTTATCCAAAAGGAAAGGTGAAAAAGCACAAGAAAGACCTTTGAGATTATTTCTTGAGTTCGGGGGGGGGGGGTGGTAGATTATGAAAAGGGAAGGTATTAGCACCCTTTTCATCCATGGTTTTCCAAGGGATCTTAGTTACTTGCTATGTCACTTTCTTTTGTTTGAAATTGTGCTTTGTGTAGTTTTTGAAAGTATTTTGTAAAGAGGCCATTGTTTAGGCAATCTTTGTAATGATTCTCGTTCGTAAGAATGTATACAGAGATGTTGATCTTTTGAAAATGTTTTCAAGTTTGAAAGATGTTTTGAAAGTGTAGGTGTTTGTTTTGAAAAATAGCAAGGATGTTTTGGTTGAAATTGATCAAGTAATAAGGAGCATTCTACCTACTCAAAAGTCTTTCTTGTTCATTTTCTTTTCTTTTGATATTGTTATCTTACCATTGATTTGGTTAGTAACCCTATCTTTGGATGTAAATGGGACGGGCGTGGATCATCGTATAACCATGATTATAAATGTTGCAAGGTATCTTAGCATTCTTCTTTAGGGACTAAGATCATTTGAAAGGCAACTTAGATAGCATCATCGAGGGACTATGATCTTATACGTTTTGCTTGTTTTTGCTAAGATACCTCACATGCGTAATATGACCATTTTGAAAAGGCAACCAAGTGGATTTACCCTAGGGGTGCTTGTGTGCAAGTGTATTGTTTCCAGACTTGATTTTGTCTTGAATTAGGGTTTTCTAAGTATTTGTTTTAGTCTTTCCATACAAACCCTAATTACTAGCATGTTTTGTATAAAGCGATAAATTGTGGAATTTAAAGTTACTACGCTATTACAATACTTGTGGGAAGAGGGTGTGCAAATTGTAAATGGGGATTGCAAGAATATAAACCTAATTAATATATTACAACCAAAATGAATTTGTACAAGAAATTAAATGGAAATAATGTACAAAATGAATAAATATGCAAGAATGCAAATATAAAGAAAATGGATATTTTTGTTTGCATTTCTTAGGAAAAGGGAATTTGTTTTAACCTAATTAATTAAAATAAATAATTAATTAAAATAGTAAAAGTAAACCTAACTTAATAAGAAAAGATTTTAAATAAAACCCTAAGTCTATTAATTGATTAAAAGGAAATTAAGTTTAAGAAAAGTATTTTTGTCTTGAAAATAATTTATAGTATTATAAAATATTTTTGGCCTTTTTGATGATTTTTTAGTATTAGAAAAATAATTAAGAAAACAAATAAAAAGAAAATAAGAAAATGAAATGAAATTGGGCCAGGAGCGTGTAAATGAAACAGGGTTGTTAGCAAGAAAAAACAAAAATAACAAAGGCCCAAGGAGGCCCAACGCCTGTAAAAAAAGAAGTCAGAATTGCAAAAAAAATATGAAAAAACCAAAAGGGTACCATTGGGGCTCGAATACAGGTCCAAAAGGTTACATACGCACGCTTCTACCACCGGGGTGGCTATACATCCGTTAATATAAGAAAAACAATAAATATATGATAAAAAACGCGCCCTGATTTACACTTCATCTTCAACCTCCAGCCAGACCAACTGTAACTTGTTCAAATCTTAACAAAAATGAAAACTATAAACATGAAACTTGTAGCAAATTTCCTCACGATTTCAGAAATGTAAAGCATTAAAACTATAACTCAAAGATAAACATGAATTTTAATGGCACTATTCTGAATCCTAAAAATCTCAGAAAGTTCAATCTTAGAGTTCTCTAAACTCAGGCAAAATTAATGGAAACTATGAACATGGTTAGCTTTAGGGCAATGGTATCTACATGTTTTGTTCACAAATAAATCATCGATGATGCCTGTATGAAAAGTTCCAAAGTTAGAAAACTTACCTTGCAAAAGGTTATCGGGTTTGAAGTTTGAGCAACTTTCAGTGAGTTCCAATGGTTGGGTTAGCTTCCTCAAGTTCCCAGGAAGCAAATGGAATGCTTAGCTTGAGCTAAAAGTACCTGAGGAGTTCTAGAGAAGTCCAAGTGCAAAGCTCTGTTTTTGAAAATGGAGGATGGTGTTAATGGTGTTACAGTTCTGTAACAGGGTGTGGGATCAGTTCTAAATGATTTTTAGAAGCTTTAGAAACTATAAGGCTTGAAAACGCATGAGGGAGTTATGAGTTTCAAGTTTTTGGTCAGTTTATATGAAAATGGAGGTATCAGATGCGATTCTGAGTTCTAGGTGTTTTTAGGGCTTGAGACTTCGTCTATTTTTTGGCAAATGGTTTGTATATCTATAAGAAAAAGTTCTTGAGTGCATTGTCAAGTCAGAAGTACAAGTTACAAGCTTTTGGCTAGGTTACTTGATTTTGAAGAAAAGAGGGAAACCAAGTTTCAATGTGTAGTACAAGCATGGGCTGGGTGATTGTAAGTGTCTAAACCATTTCTTATGAGTTATAGGACTTGTATGATCAGAAGAGAACAAGTGAAAGGCTCAAGAACATGTTTTGTGCAAAAAAGCACTTTATCAAAATGGAAATGTACACTTTCTTCCAAAAATGGACATAAAACATGGCTTTGCATTGAATGCTTGCAATGGGACCTCTAACAGTTGTGCGAGAAATTAATTATGGAGTGCCTAACAAGTTTGAGGCCTGCAAAGTAGAGTTTATGCAGCATAACTTTGAATTTGAATTTTGTTCATCACAAAATGCCTTGTAATTCAAGTGATACAACCCTAACTTCATCTAATCGATTCTCTCTACTCAAAAATGATCTTGAGTAGTTCTTGGACATTTTGGAAATCTTGCAATGTGCTCTACAAACCATATTTGAATTGCTTTTGAAGATTCCTCTTGGAACTATATGAAAAAGTGCCATGAAGTTGGGTCAAAATCCTGACCAAATTATGGCAAAATTTCACTAAGTGTTTTGTTTCATGACCACATGTTCTTAAAATTATAACTTGAGATCCAAGCAATTTTGGAAGAATTTATGTGAAGAAAAATTATATATTTCATGGAGATCTACAACTTTAAATTTGGAAGTTTCTCTTGAATCACTTTCCATCATGATGAGTAATTTGCTCAAAGTTGTGAAAAACATGAAATTTTCAACACTTAGAAAAATTTCTAAGTTTAGAAATTTTGACTTTTCAAAATGAAATCTTGGCTTTTTGATTTCTTGATGAATAAGTTTCATATTTTGACATGCTTTGATGAATTATGATCTTTGGCATTTGAATTTGACCAAAAAGTCAAAGTTTGACTTTTCGGTATACAGTTGACTTTTGATCAGTTGACTGAAAATTCATCTTTCAATCTTTTAGACTTGAGCAATGTTTTGAGTTATTTTATTAGTTCAAAATGATGAAATTGGACTCTTGATATCATGCCTTAAACCAATTGATCATTTTCTAGGTCAAAAATCAGAAATTGCCTTTTCTCAGTCTAAACCCTAATTTTGACCATTTTGCCCTTTTGGAGATTTGATCAAATTTCTTGAGGAATTATGATCCAAACTTGATCAAATAATTCATGTGAGTTTAAAATGTTGATGTAGATCAAAAAAATTATGAAGTTTGACTGTAAATTGGCCATAGTTGACTTTTTCCCCATTACAACTGATTTTTATGTCAACTTCTCAATTGACTGAACAAAAGTGTGATCCAAAGCTTGAAACTTGACATGAGTGATCTTGAGGGTCCATAATGATCCATTAAAACTAAATGGGGCATTGGAAGTTAAAAAATCCTTGTGCAAACTCAAACCCTAATTTTGGTCATCAGTGCTTAAGGAGGTGTCTTAAGCTGTTCAAACCGTAGTGCAGTCTTGAGCTAAGGAGATCTTGTGAGCAAATTCTTGATAAGTGAGAGGGTAAATTTTGGGTTACAACAGCTAGTATCAAGGGTTTCTGAGACTTCCTCATTTACAAAGAAATATTATCGAATCCTCAACCTGGTTACTACAAGCTTTGATGAGAAGATGATGAGTGTACTCGTTCAGTTCTTTGACCCCAAGCACCATTGCTTCACTTTCCCAGACTATCAGCTGGTACCCACCATGGAAGAATTCTCTCAAATATTGGGTATACCTATTTTTGATTAGATGCCTTTCACCGGTTTAGAAGAAGCTACAAATCCAGAAGTCATTGCAACAACTTTGCATCTGAAACGAGCTGACATCATATCCATCTGGGAAACGAGAAGAGGAGTCAAGGGTTTTCTAGTAAAATTCCTATTAGAGAAGACTCAACTGTTTTGGGATTATTTGGTTTTCCAAGCTTTTGAGGAGGTTCTGGCCCTTCTAATCTATGGTTTAGTGTTGTTCCATAACCCAGACTTACTCATAGATGTGAATGCTATCAAGATTTTCCTCTCTCATAACCCTGTGCATACTCTACTCAGAGACATCTTGTATACCTTCCACACTCGCACCATGAAGAGAAAAGGGATTCTTATGTGTTGCGTGCCATTGCTGTCAAGGTAGTTTATTTATCACCTCCCTAAATCAATATTGAAGAATAAAGAAGGTTTGGGTTGGTCGCGAAGGATTATGTCACTTTCTCACTCGGATATTCTCGGGTATTCCCGATCTGTGGGAGATATTTATGTCATTGACCGCTACGTTGAATTCCCTAATGTCCCACTACTTAGCATTAGGGGAGGCATAACTTATAATCCTTCTCTGGCTTTGCGATCATTTGGTTATGCTCGAAGGGATAGTCCCCACGATATGCTTATCCAGGGCATTATGTTTAACTACAATGATGATGTTCAAGGATATCGTCAGAGGTTCATACGAGCTTGGGGCATGGTAAACAGATCTGATGCCAAGACCTTAGGGCCTAAGACTTCCATCCCTATGGAACCTTATCTCAAATGGGTACGAGCTCACACTCAGAACTTTATAATGCCGTATATAGCCATATTACCAGTGGTTGTAGAGCCCGTCACCGAAGAAGATGTTCCTTATACAGTTATCCATCCGGACATGCCAACTGATCTTGAAGAGCTGCAGAGATCTTGGATTCAACTTAAGGAGGAATGAGATACCTTTAGATATCACTTCTATGTCAATGAGATGAAAGTGTTGGAGCTCATGAAGCAACTTCACGAAGAAACAAGTCTTAATGTTTATCTCGGCACGAAGAGGAAGCGCCCATGGGAAACCTGATTGCTTAGATTTTAAGAGCTTTTAATTTTCAATTGTAAGCCTAAAAGGCAATTGATTTGAATTCTACTAATAAAATCTTTGATTCATTTTGGTTCACAAATTTAAATTTCTCGAGGTCCTTGAAAAAATTGCATTAAACATATCATGCATAGCATTACATAACAGGTCTTCCAAGGCAGGTTTCTTATCTTTTTGTTGTTTATTTCAGCAAAAGAAATGGATCTTGAACAAATAGTAAAGGATCTTCAACCCCAAAATGCTCAGTTTCAGCAAATGTTCCTAGCTCTGGCCCAGGGGCAAGAAAATTTGAAAGCTCTGATCGTCAAAGAGAAGACCAAGAAGGCAAAAAAACCAATTGGTGTATTGAATTTGTGACGAAAGATCAAAGGACCGGTTAAGCGAGCTATAGATTTCACAAGCCCGTCAAATAAGGGGTACAATCAAGAAGAGAAGCCAATTGAAGAAAATAACAATCCAGGGTCTGAGGAAGATGAACCTGACTATTCTTAGGAGCAGTATCCTCCTGCTGATGATAAATACATACAGCTAGAGGATCGACTCAATGCTATGGAGATCTAGAGGATACCCGAGCTGGATTTTGAGGAGCTAGGATTGATTTCAGGAGTGGTCATCCTGCAAAAATTCAAGGTCCCTACATTTTCTAAGTACGATGGTGTCTCCTGTCCTAAGCTTCATTTAAGGTCGTATGTCAGGAAGATTCAACCCCACACTACTGACAAGAATCTGTGGGTCCATTTCTTCCAGGAAAGTTTGTCAGGGACTCAGCTGGATTGGTTCTATCAACTGGAGAGAACCAATGTTCTCAATTGGGAAGATCTGGCTGCTGCTTTCTACAAGCAGTATCAATATAATACTGACCTCTCCCTAACTCGTACACAGTTGCAAAGTATGTCTATGGGTTTCAGTGAAGGTTTTAAAGATTATGCCCAAAAGTTGAGAGACCTTATGGGAAGAGTCCAACCTCTGTTGTCTGATAGAGAGTTGGTGGACATGTTCTTGGGCACATTGTCTGGTTCTTTCTTTAACCATCTGATTGGGAGCTCTTCTACTGGGTTCACTGAATTGATACTAACTAGTGAATGGGTAGAAGCTGGCATTAAAAGTGGTAAAATCCAGAGAGAGGTATCCTCCAGTACTGCAAAGAAACCTTTCATAGGAAAGAAGGAGGTCACTGCTGCTTATGAACAAAGAAATCACAACAACACTGGGCGTCGTCCGACAATAGGGGCTGTTATGATTTCCAATCCTGCATCAAACCAACAACGAAACAATCAACGCAGACCAGATGCACCCAAAAGACAGTGTATCCGGATCAACATGACATTATCCCAGGTTTTGCCACACCTGCTGAAGTCCAACCTGGTGACCCTAAAGGAGGCCTCGAAGAACCCTAATACTGCCTCTCCCCGCTACAACCCAAATGCTCGATGTGTCTACCATTATGAAACTTCGGGGCATGATACAAACAACTGTTAGGATTTAAAGAATAAGGTACAAGATCTCATCAAGGCGAAGGAGATTAAGTGTGACCTTCCATAGACACCTAATGTAATAACTGCGCTAATTCCCAAACATGGCCAAGGTGTCAATGTTGTTGATGACAATCAGTTTGTTTCTCTTGTGGATAAGTTAGCTACCCCTCTTCCGACTATAAAAAGGGATCTATTGCGAGCCAGCTTATTTCCAGGCTGTGGTCGTGAATGACTCTACCAGATAGTTGTTTGTTATTGAAGATGGGCATCCATCGCCTGATGGTTAACAAAGAAATTTTGTTCGAAAAAGTTCCTCTTGCAAGAAGTTCATGTGAAGATGTCTCAATAATCACCATTTTCGACAATCCTCCCATGGTCTCCACCAAAAGACCTGTCAGGATTACATCTGTTCCAAAGTTTGCTCCCCTGATTATCACCCTCCTTGGGCCAATACCATATTCCTCGGATAAATTTGTTCCCTGGAATTATGGGGCTAACGTCTATTACCATGGCGTCAAGAAAGACCTGTTGGCTATCAAAGACAAAGTTGCTGAAGGTACTGATCCTGACGTCGACAATATCGTTGGGACCAGTAAAATAACAAGAAGTGGAAGAGTTTTCTCTCTCGAGATCTCTCCAAAGACTATTGCTACTCATGTGATCATTCCCGCTGCTACTCCTGTTAGTACTCTTATTGTTACCCTTGTGTTTATTCCTGCTACTGCTCTTGTCAGTATTCCCATTGCTACTCCTATTGTTAGTCCTGCTGTTATCCCTGCTACTAAGTCGGCCGAGACTTGGGGAAAAGAGGTATTGGTTGAGCCTGTACGGATGAAGGCTCACCCAGAAGTCATTCCCCAGGCTTCTAAAAAAGAGATGGAAGAAATATTAAAGATGATCAAGAAGAGTGATTATAATGTCGTGGAGAAATTGGGGCAAACTCCCTCAAAAATCTCAATGATGGCCTTACTTCCGTGCTCTGAAGCCCATGCTAAGGCTTTAGTAAAATTCCAGAAGTCTGCCCATGTGCCTCAGGAGACTTCCATTGATCAATTCGAGAATTGCATGGCTAGTCTGACAGCTGACAATGGGCTGGAATTCTCTGATGCAGATTTAACTCCCAAGTGAAGGAAACACAATGATGTCCTGCATGTCTCCATTGAGTGTAGGGGCACTACATTAGCCCATATTTTGGTGGATATAGTTTCATCACTGAATTTCTTACCCAAGAATGCTCTGGACAGGTTATATTGCAAAGGACTCACACTAAAGCCCAGTAACATTGTGGTGAGGGCCTTCGAAGGTTCTAAAAGAATGGTGCACGGGGAGGTGGACATCCCTATCAAAGTGGGTACTCAGACTTTTAATTCTACTTTCTATGTGATGGACATCCGCCCGTATTACTCCTATTTATTGGGTCGACCTTGGATCCACGGGGCTAGTGTTGTTACTTCCACCATGCATCAGATGCTGAAGTACCCAGTCAATGGAAAGATTATCACAGTTCACGGGGAGGAGGAGTACATGGTGAGCCACCTGAACTCTTTCAGGTACGTTTAAATGGACGGCAAGTTCATTGAGACCCCATGTCAGAACTTTGAGGAGGTTCCACAAACCAATGCTGCGACCAAGACCACTGCCAGTGTTCCAAAGAATACTAGAGCTCCGTTGAAGATAGCTTCTCTGAAGGATGCCAAGGAAGTAGTCGAAGAAGGTGGGTGTATAATTTGGGGCCAACTTCCGGATATTCCATACAAATCTGACAAATTTGGTTTGGGTTTTACTTCAGGAGCCCAGAGAGTTGTTCGTCGTTCTCGCACTGGGGGAACACCTTTGCGGATCAGCAACCATGGAGTTAATGCCCTGGAAGACAGTGATAGTGATTATGACATGGAAAAGTGGATCTTCCCAACCATCAGCGGTGAACTCATCAATTGGGAGGCTAAATATTTTGTGCCCATTACTTTTATTCAAGAGTAATTTGTCTTTTTTGTTTTTAAGGAAATGTAATATTTGAACAATTGAAACTATAAAGTCGTGTGTCTTACCCGTGGCACAATGGTCTATTTGTGAGGGTTATTACTTCATTTTCATATGTCATCAATAAAACGTTGGAAATTTCGCATACAAATTTTACGCTCATTATTTTTCTTTTCTGCCTTTTCACTTTATCAAAAATATACAGCTATGCTCTTACACACACCCGCATATCAAAGTGCAGACCCACATCCACTCTAGATCCCATTGATAACGGTTCTGCTATTGCCCATTATGACTTTGAAAATCCGATCTACCAAGCCGAGGACGAAGGTGAGGAAGATTGTGAAGTTCCAGGGGGACTTGCCAGACTGTTACAACAAGAAGAAAGGATAATATAACCTCATGAAGAGCTAGTTGAGACAGTGAACTTGGGTACTGAAGAGGACACAAAAGAAGTCAATATAGGTGCCGATCTAGAGCATAGTGTCAAAGAGCGGTTAATACAGATGCTACATGACTATTTTGAAGTATTTTCCTAGTCATATGAAGATACACTAGGGCTTGACACTGATATTGTGGTTCATCGCTTACCGACAAAAGAGGACTGCCCTCTAGTGAAACAGAAGGTTCGTCGTATGCGGCCAGAGATGTCAGAAAAGATCAAGACCGAAGTCATGAAACAATTCAACCCTGGTTTCTTAGCTGTCACCTCTTATCCACAATGGGTTTCTAATGTTGTTCCGGTACCTAAGAAGGACGGTAAGGTACGTATGTGTGTGGATTACAGATACTTGAATAGGTCAAGCCCCAAGGATGACTTCCCGCTTCCCCATAATGATGTTCTTGTTGACAAAACCGTACAACATAAGGTATTATACTTCATGGATGGCTTCTCTGGGTATAATCAAATCAAAATGGCACCTGAGGAAATGGAGAAAACGACCTTCGTCACACAGTGGGGTACTTTTTGTTACAAAGTTATGCCATTTGGGCTAAAGAACGCTGGGGCAACCAATCAGTGCGCCATGGTAGCTCTGTTTCAGGATATGAGCCATCATGAAATAGAGGTTTACATTGATGATATGATAGCCAGGTCCCAGACGGAGGAGGAGCACCTTTATTACCTTTGGTGTAAGATCCAGTAAACTCTTAGCTTTCGTTGTCAACTGCAAAGGCATTGAAGTAGACCCTGAAAAGGTTAAATCTATACGAGAAATTCCATCTCCTCGCATTGAGAAGGAGGTTATGGGATTTTTGGGACATCTTAACTACATTGCAAGATTCATTTCACATCTTACCACTACTTGTGAGCCAATCTTCAAATTAGTGAATAAAGATCAAGCAGTGAAGTGGAATGACGATTTCCAGAACGCCTTCGACAAAATCAAGGAGTATCTTCAAGAGCCTCCAATCTTGATGCCACCAGTTGAAGGAATACCTCTGATCATGTACTTAAAAGTGTTAGAAAACTCAATGGGGGTGTGTGCTGGGGAAGCATGACGAGTCTAATCGAAAATAGCATGCAAGATACTACCTTAGCAAAAAGTTTACCGACTGTGAAACAAGATACTCACTGCTCGAGAAAACTTATTGCGCTTTGGCATGGGCTGATCGCCGACTGAGACAGTATATGTTGACTCACACTACCTTGTTGATATCTAAAATGGATCCTATCAAATACATATTTGAGAAGCCCGCCCTCTCCGGAAGAGTAGCAATATGGAAGATGATCTTGACCGAATACGACATTCAGCACACAACCCAGAAAGCAATTGAGGGAAGTGTACTAGCTAACCATTTGGCTCATCAGGCTATGGATGACTACCAATCCATGAATTTTGAGTTCTCGGACGAGAACATCATGTTAGTAACTGATTGTGAAAAACCTGAACCGGATGAAGGACCTGAAAAAGGATCCCAAAGGACTATGGTTTTTGATGGAGCTTCCAATGCTCTTGGAAATGGCATCGGTGCTGTGATTATAGCTTCTGAAGGCTGTCATACTCCTTTCACTTCCAGATTATGTTTCAATTATACCAACAATATGGCTGAATATGAAGCATGCATTATAGGTCTCAAAGCTGCTATCGACTTGAGAATCAAATTCTTGAGTGTATTTGGAGACTCGGGTTTAGTAATCAGTCAAATCAAAGGAGAGTGGGATATGAAGCATCCTAATGTCATCCATTACCAAGAGCATATGTTGACATTGATTCCGCATTTTGAAGAATTTCCCTTTGAGCATTTTCCATGAGAGGAAAATCAACTAGCAAACGCGCTAGCTACTATGTCGTCCATGTTCAAAGTCAGGTGAGATAATGAGGCTCCTCAAATCACTATTGAGGGAATGGATGAACCAGCATACTGTCACGAGATTGGTAATGAAGAAATAGTGGACAAGCCTTGGTTCCATGAATTCAAAAGGAATCACGAAGCCCAAGAGTATCCTGAGGGAGCCTCAGTCAATGATAAGAAGTTCCTAATAAGGTTCTCCGCCAAGTTCTTCCTCAGTAATGGGATCCTCTACAAGCGCAACCACGATTCTACTTTTCTTCGGTGTGTAGACAAGAGTGAAGCAGAGAAGATTATGGCTGATTTACATGAAGGTAACTTTGGCACCCGTTCAAGTGGGCACATGATGGCTAAAAAGATCCTACGGGAAGGATACTTCTGGTCAACTATGGAATCAAACTGTTATCAACCTTCGCGGACTTGTCACAAATGCCAAATCTATGCTGATATGGTGCATATGCCTCTGGTTCCTCTAAATGTCTTGACTACTCCTTGGTCGTTCGCAATATGGGGCATCGATATGATTGGGGAAATCAGACCTACAGCTTCTAATGGGAACCGCTTCATCCTGGTTACCATTGATTACTTCACGAAGTGGGTCGAGGCAGCTTCATTTACTTCTGTTACCAAGAACGTTGTGGCCCGTTTCATCAAACATTTTTATCTGTCGGTACTGTATTCCAGAAAGAATCATTACAGATAATGGTACCAATATCAATAACACTATGATCACCAAGCTCTACACGCAATTCAAGATCTAACATCATAACTCTTCTCCTTACCGGCCAAGAAGTATGGCGCTGTAGAAGCTACTAATAAAAACATCAAAAAGATCATACAGAAGATGACAGTGACATATAAAGACTGGCACGAGATGTTACCATTTGCTGTTCATGGTTACCATACCATGATGCGCACCTCAACGGGGTCAACTCCTTTCTCTCTGGTGTACGGCATGGAAGTTGTCCTGCCCATAGAAGTCCAGATCCCTTCCTTGAGAATCATGAAGGATGTAGGTTTGAATGAAAACGAATGGGTTCAGACTCAACTTGACCAATTAAACCTGATTAACAAAAAGAGTTTTGCGGCTGTCTGCCATGGTCAGATGTACCAAAAACGTATAATCAAAGCTTTTAACAAGAAGGTCAGACGTCAGGTATATCAAGTCAGTGACCTATTAATCAAGTGCATCATACTACCATAAGGTGATCCCAGGGGAAAATGGACTCCCACATACGAAGGACCATTTATAATCAAGAACATATTTTCTGGTGGGGCCATGATCTTAACTACTATGAATGGTGATGGCCTTCCACACCCGGTAAACACATACATAGTTAAAAGATGCTACGCATGAACAAAGACCCGCTAGGTTGAATGGCCTAGGCAAAAATAAGGGCATCCCGGTGAACCAAAAACTTTCGGGAAAAAATTAGGGATATACATAAAAAACTGTACACCCGTGTTGTACCCCAAAATTTTCCCTCTCATGTTTTTCCAAGATTTCTTCTTGCAGAGGTGGTTACAAACCTTTTCTTAAAGAAAAAGAAATTTTTCAAATGATGGTTAAGTATCCTTCGATTGGCATATGCAAAAAGGTCCTTCGACTGGCGTCTGCAAAAGGTCCTTCGATTGACGTAGGGCCTTTTGATTGCCATTTCCAACAAGGAAGCTTCGACGAGCATCTTAAGTAAGGTTGTTTTTAGTTATAGCATACAAAGGGCCTTTTGACAGGCATGTCAACCAAGTAATGATTTTATTCTCATTATGGCCAAACCCTTCGGTTGGCATGGACACAATTTCTTTCAATTGGCCTCATAACAAGCCTTTCGGTTGGCATTATGTCAAGGCCTTCGATTAGAATTCTGAAAGACCCTTTTGGAACCCTGGGCCAAGCCTTTCGATTGGCATGGCAAGGGATCCTTGGATTTAGCATTGTGTCAAAGAAGCTTTGACAGGTATGTTAATCGTGTCCTTCAATTGGCATGGACAAGATCTTTCGATTGGTGTAGCAAAGGACTCTTCAATTGACATTTCAAAAAATACCCTTCGATTGGTATTTAGACAAGGGCCATTCTAAGAAATCCATCCAGGCCATTCTAAAGAGGCCATCAAGAGGGCACTCGAAAAACATGTCCAGGTACATTGAACATGAAAAAATGGCATGTTTTCCTTGCAAATATGGAAAGAATTCAATGTTGAATGTGGATTCAATTCCTGAGTTAAAGGTCATATTCTTGCCTTGTTTGTTCCTAACTCCACAAGAGTTGATCCAACCAGAGTGATTATTTTCAAATCGAACAATCGAAGAAGAGGGTGGCTCAATCGAAGGAGCCATGACATCGAAGCTGGTGCAATTCGAATTAGAGTTTAGAGCTTTCAAAGGAAACAATGCTCTGATGAGGAAAGCTCTGAGTAATTCGAATTAGAGTTTAGAGCCATCAAAGAGAGAAAACTCGAAGGGAATTGGATCTGCAGGGGCATGTCAGCTTTCTATTTTCATCATATTGGAGGCCCAAACAACTCATAACAAGATGGCGGTAACTCATGAAAATAGATTGGCACGTGATTGAATCAAATATAGCAAGTCTTTATGAAGAAATCAAATCAAATCTCTTCATCATAATGGAATAAGATTTGATACACAAATTTTGACCTAAATTCCCTTGTCTATTTAAACCTCATGATCTCAGAGAAAAAACGGATGAAAAAAGCACACGGAGACTGCCACACAGAGACACACATATATTGCCTCGCAAAAACACCAGTCTGCCCTACAAATGTCCAGAAAATAACATCAAATTCCAAATTGTCAAAACTCTATTGCAGGCACCTTCCGTCTAGGTTGAGACACTGACCGTGTTCTTGGAGTTCATACAAGTGTACACTCGCTCGTGCCCCATCCATCTCACACCCAGGACTGCAGATCCAGGCACCTTTAGTGGTAAAAAAAAGTTCAATCTCACTTAATCTTAAATTAGACTCATGATTGTATATTCATAGTTTTTGTTATTATTTGTGAGCGATTTGACAAAGTGTATGCAAGTTACAGTGTTCATACGTTCTGTTGTACCCCAAAATTTTCCCTCTCCTTTTATCAACATTTCTCATCACAAAGCCCTTGGAACTCAAGATCAAGCTAGGGTTTGCTCAGCTCAAGACACCTCCTTGCACTGTTGACCCAAATTAGGGTTTGAGTTTGCACAGGGATATTTTGACCCACAATTCCCAAAGTGACTTTCATACTTCATGTTGGACTCACAAGTTTATCCATACCAAGTTTCAAGCCTTGATTCAAATTTTTTGCCCAGTCAATTGGACAGTTGACCTAGAAATCAAATGTGTTGGGGAAAAAGTCAACAGTGGCCAATTGACAGTCAAACTTCATGATTTTTGATCCACATCAACATAATGAAATCACATATGTCATTTGATCAAGTTTGGATCACAATTCCACAAGAAACTTGATCAGATCACCAAAAGGGCAAAATGGTCATTTTTAGGGTTTTGACTGTACAAAGGCAATTTTTGACTGTTTGACCTAACCAATGGCCAATCAAGATCAACCATAGACTCAAGGACTCAATGACATCATATTGACCAATTCAACAAGTTCAAAAGATCTCAAATGCATAGGATTGACAGATGAATTTTTCAGTCAACTGATCAAAATTTAACTGTATACTGAAAAGTCAAACTTTGACTTTTTGGTCAAAATCAAGTGCCAAGGGTAATTTTTCATCAAGACATGCCAAATTATGAAACTTGTTCACCAAGAAACCCAAAAATGCAAATTAGGGTTTAAAATGGAAAATTTTCATAACTTAGAAATTTTCTAAGTTATGAAATTTTCTTATTTTTTCCTAACGTTTGTCCCACTGTTTCACCAAGATTCAAATGGATTCAAACAAAAATTTCAACATGAAAGTTATAGTCCATCACAAATTATACAACTTTGATTCACAAAGTTTTCTCAAAAGAAGCTTGTATCTCAAGTTATGATTTTTGGAACAAGGGTACCTAAAACTTTTAACTTAGAGAAAATTTGCCCTAATCTAGGCAGGATTTATACCCATCTTCTTGGCCACTTTTCACATAGTTCCACTTGGAATTTCAAGTTGCATTGCAAATATGGATTATAGTACATGTTCCAAGCTTTCCAAATTGTCAAAGAACTCCTCAAACACCCTTGTGGTTAGAGAGAATCGAATGCTTGAAGTCGGCAAAAACTCACTTTTGTCCATGGCCAATACATGTTCATAACAACTTGCAATTCTGATCTAGCTAGCTTGGTTCAACATTACAGGCCTCAAAACCAATTTTTACTCCTTAATTTAATGCATATCCATTGTATTAAGGTATTGTCTTGGTCATTAGGGCATTATACTTTAGTTTAAGCCTTAAAAGGAAAAAGCAACAATGCCATTTTTGCCTAATTTCACTTTATGTCAAAACCAAATCCTTGAGGCATGGGGGCCAGATCTTTGAAGCAAGATCAAGTCCACTAATTCCAGTAACCAAGAACAAAAGTTTCAGCATGATAGGAGGGCTGGCACAGGGCTATATCATCATTTCCATTCTCTTGCTTCAAGTAGAAAAAAGGTGGCAAAACATAAGCAATCTCTCATATCTGTTAACACAAGCTTACAAGAACTTTGTGAACAAGTTCCATACATCCCAGCAAGCCTAAAGCATGACCCTTTCATCACTAAAAACTCCTCATACTCAGAATCACCGTTTTTCTGCAAAATAGGGCAAGTTTTGCATCTTGCAAGCCACAACCAATTTCCATCGTGCGTTTTGTCCCAAGATAGTTCCAACACCTTCCAATCAACTCACTTGAACTATCACAAGCCCCCATTGCAAGATGTAACACCTCTAACACACTTTGCCATTTTCATTTCAAAGCTCTGCAGGTTGAGTTCTACAGCACGATTCAAGTTGTTTCAAAGCAAGCCAAGCATTGGAGAAGCTTCCTTGGACCTCAGGCAAGCTCAACAGAAGCTCAAACACCATTGAAGGTTGTTACATTGTCCAGCTCGAAGTCAACTGAAACAGGTATTTCATGGACTTTTATCTCTCTATTTAGGAATGGTTAGGCTTAGGTTTGTGAATGAAATATGTTGTACTCATAGCCCTGAAGCCATACATATGCTTAGTTTTCATTTACATTAATCATGCTGAGAGAATTTTACTCATGAACTTTCTGAAAAAACTAGGTTAAAAATTAGGGCCAGAGAAATTCTCTCTGGTCTTTGAGAGTTAATCCAAGTTTTTTATATGGTTGAATTCGTTGTTTAATTCCCTACAATGTTCATGTTATGAGTTTTGTCAAAAAATCAAAGAATCAGAAGTTGGCCATTGATACACAGAAGCGCGTGTTTTGTGAACAAGAGTAAGAAGAAGAAGTCTGGTGGACTGGGCCTGTTGTGTTTTCACTTCTAACACCCCTATTTTCTGTTTACACCCCCTGGCCCATTTGTTTAATATTTATCATTTTGACATTTTATTTTTTTATCCTGACTTTATTATTTTTTGTATAAATATAAAAAATGCCAAAAATAATTTTCCATTTTTTTTTTCATATTTATTTGATATTTATTTTATTTTATTAAATATATATATGTAAATAAACTATTTTCTTTTTAAAAACAAAACTCAAAAATAATATAAAAAAATACTTATTTTCATTTATTTCATTTATTTATATTTAAAAACATTTTCTTGAAAATATTCATTTTTGTAAATAATTTATTTTAATTTTTTGCACACTTAATATATTTAATAATATATATACTTATATATTTTATCTTGTTAAATAATTAGGTCAAAAATACAAAAAAATATATTACATTTTCATTTTTATTATTATTTTGGACCAAAAATATCATTTTTATAATATACTTTTATTTTTTGTACAAATTAGCATATTATTGCACATAATTAATAAATAATATTATTTATTAAAGAATTAGGATTTCTTGCCCTAAGTAGGAAAATAATTAAAATTGATCTTTTTATTTCACTTTTCATATTGAAAAAAAATACTTTTACATACTAAAAACATTTTGGCATGATACATTTTATTTACATTTATTTATTGTATTTATTTCAATTATTGTACATTTAAATATTGTACCTTGTACATTCAATTTGGTTGTAATAGTAATCTAGGGTTTAATTTCTTGTCAAATACCCCCAATTCAAATTTGTACCCCCCTCCCTATATCATGTTGTAATAGTGTAGCATTTAAATTCTCGCACATTTAAAAGCTTTCAATTATGCCATGTTAGATCTAGGGTTTGTATGCAAATAAAAATCAACAACTAGCTTGACCTAATCCAAGATAAATATGCATGAAAAACAAACACAATGCACACTTGCACCCCTAGGGTTACAATCCACTTGTTGCCTTCAAAAATGGGCCATGGTTGCATGTTGAGTACTTTGGAAAAACAAAAACAAACAAAAAGATCATAGTCCCTCGATGATGCTATCTGACTTGCCTAAACAAAAATCCCAAGTCAGTTCTCCCACTGTATCACAGAACTGGCGACTCTGCTGGGGAAAACTTTAAAAGTGGAGTAACCTTAAGGCTTAGATTACCCTTGGCATGACTATTGTTTGTTTTGATTGCTTTACATCTTTGTTCTCTTGTTTGGGCTTGAAATCCTCCACCCGGATTTGGGAAACATTCATAGATAGCAATACGTTGTGGAAACTGTGCGGGGTATACCGACACGGTTGAAGCAATAACTATATTAGTGCGACATATTTGTGAGTACCGGTAGCCTTTGAGTCAATCAAAGAGAATACGGGGCCGTTGAGTGATGTCATTAATCACTAATGAACTAGAACCTTACTTGACCATCTTGGCCTTTTCATTAGGGGTAGTGAGATGACCGACTTTGGTGCAGTCTGAAGTTGGTAGATACTCGATACTACACTCATTGAGGGTTGTTTTCTTGGAATATTTTGGTCGCTAGTTAAGTGGCTAAACCAAGACAATGAACATAGAAAACAACCCAATGATATTGAGCTCCTTAGAACCCAGTTACTATTTATAGGATATGTTTTGAGCCAACTGAACTCAAGAGGGTACTTACCTATGAAACCTCATGCAAGCCTGAAACTAGGGTTTTGTGTGATTTGCTTGTACATGTGCTTGTACATACATCATGAACATCATAAAGCATCATATGCATCCACTAACCATTTCAAGGGTTTGGATCTTCATCTTTGTTCTTGTTTTGTAGGTCATGGGATCTCTTCGCAGGAAAACAATTCAAGTCAACCTTGTGAGGATCCCTCCTCAACTCAAGGAGCTTACATCCAGGATTCCAGAGAATTCTCTCTTCATTGAAAGACATGGTAGACTCCTCAGCTTAGTCAACACCAACATTGAAGAAGATATGGTTAAAGTTCTCTTCCAGTTCTTTGACCCCCTACACCACTGTTTCACATTCCCTGACTACCAATTGGTACCTACTTTGGAGGAATTTTCTCAACTCCTGAGAATTCCTATTCTTAATCAACTACCCTACAACGGTACGGAAAAAGAACCAAAGCCTGAAGATGTTGCTCAAGCATTACACTTGCAACCATCTGATATCAAGGGGCATTGGGAAACCAGAAGTGGTGTCAAGGGTTTCTTGGAAAAGTTTCTACTGGAGAAGGCACAAGAATGTTGGAATTCTCTTGATCTACAAGCCTATGAAGAGATTGTGGCACTCCTTATCTATGGGTTGGTCTTGTTCCCAAACTCTGATCAGCTTATAGATGTGAATGCTGTCAAGATTTTCATATCCAGGAATCCTATACCTACATTGCTTGGGGACATCCTACACTCATTTTACACACGAACAATGAGGAAAAGAGGTGTTCTCATATGCTGTACTCCTTTCCTAGCAAGGTGGTTTATTTCTCACCTTCCACAATCAGTTCTGAAGAATGAGCAGGGTTTAAGGTGGTCACAATGATTGATGACCCTCACACATTCTGATGTACATTGGTGTTCTCGGTCCAGAGAAAATGTCATCATCATTGATCATTGTGGGGAATTACCTAATGTCCCACTACTTGATATTAGGGGAGGCATTACCTGCAACCCCTGTCTAGCTTTAAGACAATTTGGATATGCTCGGAGGGATGGCCCTCATGACATGCTAATTCCTGACCTAGTTTTTGACTTCGACAATGATGCACAAGGACTTCGACAAAGGTTTATCAGAGCTTGGAGGATTCCTAACAAGGTGGATAGTAAGACACTGGGGCACAAGAATTCCATCCCTCTTGAGCCTTACCTCAGGTGGGTACGCGCCCACTCCCAGAATCTTATGATGCCATATCCTCACATTCTCCCCTTGATCAAAGAGCCTGTTATGGAAGGAGAGGTTCCATACACCATCCTACATCCTGACATGCCAACATAATGGGAGGAAATGCAAAAGAGTTGGATCCAACTCAAAGAAGAACGGGATACTTTTGAAGCCAGCTTCTATGCTAGTGAGAAGAAGGTTTTAGAGCTCACCCGCCGACTTCACGAGGAGGAAACTCTCAACACCTACATTGCACCAAAGAGAATGCGCAATGTCTTTTTACATTAAGAATTTTGTAATATTTCGCCCATGGGGCATTTATGTACTAACAAATCTCTTCTTAATATGACGTGCGTTCTTTTTGTTTGCAACAAATTTGAATTTTTGAGCCCTTGAATGCATTACATGAATAACATACCATTCATCATATGCATAAATAGGTCTTCAAGCCGGGTTTCCTTATCTTTCTGCTGTTTATTTCAGCAAGATGGATTTGGAGCAAACAGTAAAGGACCTACAGGCACAAAATTCACAATTTCAGCAACTCCTCATGACCTTGGAAAAGGGTCAAGAGGATCTCAAAGTTCTGCTAGAGAAGAATAAAGAGAAAAAGAAAAACAGACCTGGAGTGGCTACTTTCGGAAGAAGGTTTGAGAGCAATGCTAGGAAGGTTCTTGAGTTCCCCTCAACGTCTGACGAAGGGGTCGGTAAAGGGAAGGGGACTGCTGTGCCTTCTGAGTCTGAGGCAGAAGAGGAGGAAGAGGAAGAAGACAAGGACTATTCCGAACAACAGTATCCACCAGCGGATGACAAATATAAGAACCTTGAAGACAGATTGGCAGCTATGGAGTTGTAGAGGGTGTCCGGATTGGATTTTGAGGAACTGGGGTTGGTAGCTGGGATTGTTATCCCTCCCAAGTTCAAGGTGCCAACATTTGCCAAGTACGACGGTCTGTCTTGCCCTAAGATGCACTTGAGGATGTATGTTAGAAAGATCCAACCTCATTCATCCGATAAAGATCTTTGGGTACACTTTTTCCAAGACAGCTTGTCTGGCACGTAGTTAGACTGGTTTTATCAGCTCAAAATATCAGAGGTTTACAATTGGGAAGATTTGGCAGCTGCTTTTTACCGTCAGTATCAATACAATGCTGATTTGGCGCCTACTCGTACTCAGTTACAAAGTATGGGGATGACTTCTAATGAAGGGTTTAAAGAGTACGTGCAGAAGTGGCGTGATCTGGCGGGAAGAGTGCAGCCACCGTTATCAGACAGGGAATTAGTTGACATGTTTCTGGGGACCCTATTTGGTCCTTTCTTCAATCATCTAATCGGGAGCTCTTCTGCGGGATTTACTGAACTGATTTTGACCGGCGAAAGGGTGGAGACCGGTATTAAAAGTGGAAAGATTCAAAAGGATGCTTCCGCATCCGCAGCTATTAAGAAACCTTTCCCAGCCAAGAAGGAAGCATCTGCTGTGTATTCTCAGAAGGGATTGGGAAGAACTGAGCACCGGCCGACTGTAGGGGCCGTGATGATTCAAAACTCATCAAATGATCAACCTCGTAACAATCAGTCGAGACCTAATCAACAACGGGTAGAACAGCCACAACGGCAGTTCACCCGCATCAACATGACACCCGCTCGGGTCCTTCCCCATTTATTGAAGCTGAATCTGACCAGTTTGAAGGAGGCGCCAAAAAACCCCAACACCTCCTCTCCGTACTACCACTCTAATGCTAAGTGTGCTTACCATTCCGATAGTGCTGGACATGATACCAATAATTGTTGGGCACTTAAGAACAAAATTCAGGATTTAATTGACGTCAAAGAGGTTGAATTTGACGCTCCTGAGAAGCCCAATGTTATATCCGCTCCGATGCCCAAGCACGGCCACAATGTGCATGCTGTTTTGGAAAACCTCCATGTTACTGATGTTGCCGATCTGTTGACTCCTTTGTTAGTGATTAAAGAAAATTTGTTGAGAGTTGGGATCTTTCCTGGTTGTGGTAAGGACTGTTATTTTTGTTTGAACATTCAAGGTGATTGTCCAATGTTGAAGTCGGGTGTCCAACGCCTGATGGATACGCAAGAGATACTTTTCCAGAAAACCCCTGTTAACACTTTCAATCTGATTACTCGTGATACTTGTGATACTTCAACCAACGATATTGCTATCATAACCATTTCCGACAATCCTCCCAAGGCTTGCAAAAGGCCTGTCAGGATTACACCCAACTCTGAGTGTGTACCTTTAAAGATCACCATGTCGGGACCTGTCCCGTACCAATCAAGCAAAATGATAGTGTGGAACTATGGGGGAGAAATCTTCTACCACGGCATCAAACAAATCGAAACATTCCAAGAGATTTCTGAAGAAGACCCTAATATAGGGAACATCGCGGGTACAAGAAAAATAAACCGCAGTGGCCGAATCTTTTCTCCGGAGATTGCTCCCCCTCGAGCAGTTTTCAGACCCTTAAAAGCTTCTACACCTGTTGGGCCCTCTGTGCAAGGCCCAGTGATTGAAGAATTAAACACTCCTGAAGAAGGACCATCTTCTGATAATACCGACAAGGGTAAGGGGATACTGGAAATGCCTATCAGGACGAAGGCTCATGCAATGTTTATCCCCGAAACCACTCAGAAGGAAATGGATGAAATCCTAAAAATAATCAGAAAAAGTGACTATGACGTTGTAGAACAACTGGGGAAGACCCCTTCTAAAATTTCAATGTTGGCTCTTCTTCTTTGTTCTGAGGCCCATGCCAAAGCCCTAATCAAATTCTTGAAAGTGTCACATGTACCCCAAGAGACCTCGGCTGACCAATTTCAGGAATGTGTGGCCAGTCTTACTGTTGACAATGGCCTGGGCTTTTCCGATGCTGACTTAACTCCTAAAGGAAGGAAGCACAATGATGCATTACATGTTTCAGTTGAATGTCGGGGAACTACTCTCGCCCATGTCTTGGTTGATACTGGTTCTTCCCTAAATGTGCTGCCAAAGAAAGCCTTAGACCGTTTGGATTGCGAAGGTTTGACCCTCAAACCTAGTAACATCGTCGTTAGGGCTTTCGATGGTTCCAAGAGAGTGGTTCATGGAGAGGTTGATATTCCTATCAAGGTAGGCACCGAAGTATTCAAATCCACCTTCTACGTAATGGACATCCGTCCATCATACTCATGTTTACTAGGAAGACCGTGGATCCATTATGCCAGGGCAGTTACATCCTCTTTACACCAAATGCTGAAATATCCTGTTAAGGGTAAAATCATAATTGTGCACGGCAAGGAAGAGTACATGATCAGTCATCTCAATTCCTTTCTATATGTGGAGTTAGATGGCGAGTTCATCGAAACGCCTTTTCAACATTTTGAGGAAGTTTCTCCCGAGGTAGCAGTTGCGAAGACAGTGGTTGAGGTACCTATCATTCCCAAGCATGTGGCTAGGATGGAATCTCTCAAGGATGCAGAGGCTGTGATTAAGGAGGGGAAGATCACAGTATGGGGACAATTGCCTGACTTTCCCCATAAGATAGACAAGTTTGGTTTAGGGTTTACTGCTGCAGGACAAAAGGCTATGCATCGCTCTATGGTCGGAGGACCACCCGTCAAGATCTCACACCACGGAATCAATGCTGTAGAAGATGAAGATGAGGAGAGCCATTTTGAAGATTGGATCTTTCCGACTGTCGAAGGGGGTTTGAGCAATTGGGAAGAAAAGCATTTTATTCCTATCACCTTTATCAACCAGTAATTTTATCTTTGAACAATTTCCCATTTTTTATGGTTTGTAATAACTAAAACAATTCGCGCACTATTTTCACCTCATGCCTTGCCTGAGGCATGTAGGTCCATTTGTAAGGGCTTGATTTTCTTCATAATCATATGCCATGTTTTAGTGAATCATTGGACGTTTTTCATCTATAAACTGTTGTGTTCATTTTTCTTTCGCTTTACATTTTTGTTTTGTTTAAGGATGGATATCCCTTACACACACCCACACTCACAAATGAAGGTACCCATCCACTCCGGATTCCATGGGTGACTATTCTGCTTTAGCCTTCGATAACTCTAGAGATTTGGTTAATCAGGCTGAGTACGAAGTTGACGAAGATTGTGAAGTGCCGGGAGAGTTAGCCATACTTCTACAACAAGAAGAGAGGGCCATTCTTCCTTATGAAGAGTTGCTAGAAACCATCAACTTAGGGACAGAGGAAGACAGGAAGGAAGTAAAAGTGGGTGCCAACCTGGAACCGAGTGTCAAGGAACACTTAGTGTAGTTGTTGAACGAATAAGTTGAAATCTTCGCCTGGTCTTATGAAGACATGCCAGGGTTAGACATCGACATCGTGGTTCACCGTCTCCCTACAAGAGAAGATTGTCCACCGATCAAGCAAAAGGTTCGCCGAATGAGGCCTGACATGTCTGAGAAGATTAAGGCTGAAGTAATGAAGCAATTCAACACTGGCTTTCTGGCTGTTATAACCTATCCACAATGGGTTGCCAATATTGTGCCTGTACCCAAAAAGGACGGCAAGGTCAGAATGTGTGTGGACTATCGGGATTTGAACAGGGCTAGCCCTAAGATGATTTTTCGCTGCCACATATCGACATCTTGGTTGACAACACAACTCAACACAAGGTGTTTTCATTCATGGATGGGTTCTCGGGATACAACCAGATCAAAATGGCCCCCGAAGACATGGAGAAAACTACCTTTGTCACGCAATGGGGTACCTTCTGCTACAAAGTGATGTTGTTCGGACTGAAGAACGCAGAGGAAACTTACCAACGCGCCATGGTAGCTTTGTTTCATGATATGATACATCATGAGATTGAAGTTTACGTGGACGACATGATAGCTCGATCACAGACAAAAGAAGAACACCTTGAACATTTGCAAAAGCTGTTTGCCAGGTTGAAGGAGTATAAGCTCAGACTGAATCCAAGCAAGTTCACTTTTGGAGTTAGGTCTGGTAAACTTCTGGGATTTATTGTCAGCAACAATGGCATTGAGGTTGATCCAGCTAAAGTAAAATCTATACAAGAAATGCCTGCCCCCTGTACTGAAAAGGAGGTTAGAGGATTCTTGGGACGCTTGAACTATATTGCGAGGTTCATCTCTCACCTGACATCTACCTGCGTGCCGATTTTCAAACTGTTAAAGAAAGATCAGGTCGTTGAATGGAAGAATGATTGTCAAGTTGCCTTTGATAAGATCAAGGAGTACTTACTGGAACCTCCTATTCTAATGCCACCCGTCGAAGGAAGGTCGTTGATCATGTATCTGACTGTTTTGGATAATTCAATGGGGTGCGTGATGGGTCAACATGACGAGTCTCGTCGAAAAGAGCATGTCATTTATTACCTTAGCAAAAAGTTTACCGACTATGAGACTCGCTACTCATTGCTCGAGAAAACTTGATGCGCTTTGGTATGGGCTGCTCGCCGGCTAAGGCAGTATATGTTGACTCATACCACTTTGCTGATTTCCAAGATGGATCTGATCAAGTATATCTTCGAGAAGCCTGCTTTATCTAGAAGAATCGCTAGATGGCAGATGATCCTGACTGAGTATGACATCCAGTATACTACCCAAAAAGCTATAAAAGGGAGTGTACTAGCTGACCATCTAGCTCATCAAGCCGTCGAAGATTATCAATCTATGAGATTCGACTTCCCTGACGAGGACATCATGACTTTGGACAACACCGAAGGTAACGGACCATATGACGGACCTGAACAAGGATCCCGATGGACCCTGTACTTTGATGGTGCCTCAAATGCACTTGGCAACGGTATCGGTGCGGTACTCATTTCTCCAGAGGGTTGCCATACACCCTTCACTGCCCGACTTTGTTTCAGCTGTACCAACAACATGGCCGAATATGAAGCTTGCATCTTCGGTCTCAAGGCTGCTATAGACCTGGGGATCAAATCTTTGGTCGTATTTGGGGACTCGGCTTTGGTTATCAGTCAAGTCAAAGGAGAGTGGGACACCAAACATCCTAATCTTATCCCATAGAAAGAACATATTCTGACATTGTTGCCTCATTTCGAGCAGATTACTTTCGAGCACTTCCCGCGAGAAGAAAATCATCTAGCAGATGCTCTGGCTATAATGTCTTCCATGTTTAAACTCAACTGGGATAACAAGGCTCCCCAAATTACCATTGAGCGAATGGACGAACCTGCGCACTGTCATGAGATTAATACCGAAGAAGTAGTAGAACAACCTTGGTTTCATGAAATCAAAAGGTACCTCCAGACTAGAGAATACCCTGAAGGAGCTTCCGTCAATGACAAAAAGTTCTTAAGGAGATTTGCTGCCAAGTTCTTCCTAAGCAATGGCATCCTTTATAAGCGCAGCCATGATTGTGTTTTACTCTGATGCATGGACAAAGCCGAAGCAGAGTTGATCATGACTGAGATACACAGTGGCACATTTGGCACCCATTTGAGCGGACATACAATGGCAAAGAAGATTCTAAGGGCAGGTTACTACTGGTCTACCATGGAAGTTGATTGTCACCAACATTCCCGTATTTTCCATAAATGCCAAGTCTACGCCGACAAGGTACATATTCCTCCTGTTCCTCTCAACGTTCTGACAGCTCCTTGTCCATTCGCAATGTGGGGCATTGACATGATTGGAGAGATCAAGCCCACGGCATCCAATGGACATCACTTCATCCTGGTGGCTATTGATTATTTCACCAAGTGGGTCGAGGCAGCTTCCTATGCCTCAGTTACAAAGAATGTGGTTGCCCGCTTCATCAAGCAAAATCTCATATGCCGGTATGGTATCCCCGACAGGATCATCACAGACAATGGTACAAATTTGAACAATACTATGGTCACCGCTCTATGCGAAAAGTTCAAGATTTATCATCACAATTCATCTCCCTATCGACCGAAGATGAACGGTGTTGTTGAAGCCGCGAACAAAAATATCAAGAAGATCATTTAAAAGATGACAGTCACTTACAAAGACTGGCATGAGATGTTATCATTTGCTCTGCATGGATATCGTACCACGGCACGTACTTCAACAGGGGCAACCCCATTTTCTTTAGTATATGGCATGGAGGCTGTTTTGCCTATGGAAGTTCAGATTCCTTCTTTAAGGATTATGAAGGACGCTGGTTTGAGTGAAGACGATTGGATTCAGACCCGGCTTGATCAACTTAATTTGATCGACAAGAAGCGACTTACTGCTGTTTGTCATGGTCAGACGTATCAAAAATGGATGATCAAGGCTTTCAACAAGAAAGTCAGACGTCAGGTATATCAAGTCGGAGATCTTGTAATCAAGCGGATCATCTTGCCGCAAAGTGATCCCAGGGGAAAGTGGACTCCTACTTACGAAGGACCATTTGTGATTAAGAGCATCTTTTCTGGTGGGGCAATGATTCTGACCACCATGGACGGCGACGATTTGCCGCACCCTACAAACACAGACATAGTCAAAAGATACTACGCATAAAACGACCCGGCAAGTTGAAAACCCGAAAGGGCGACTTGGGCAAAAATGGGCATCCCGGTGAATCGAAAACCCGAAAGGGAGGTTCAAGCAAAAATTAGGGATAAAACAAAAAAATCTGTACACCCGGAAAGTTGAAAACCCGAAAGGGCGACTTAGGTAAAAAAGGGTTTCTCGGTGGATCAAAAACCCGAAAGGGCGGTCCAGGCAAAAGTTAGGGAATTAAAGCGTATGACTATGTCTCGTTGGGTCACTTTAAGGACAGTCTCTTCACCAGACAAGCTCCAAGCCTCTGATCAATCTAGTCATCGACGGACGAAGCAGTGAATGGACAAGATATTTAGAGTTGTGAAGGCTATAGCAGAATGGGAATCCCATGGAATTGTTACACATAGCCATCTTCCTTTTGTATAAAATTTTTTCAATTTTTACGACGACATTCTCTTACTAGGGTGTCTGTCTCTTTTGTAAAAAGATACTCACGAAAGTTAAATACAAAGATACTTCAAAGTGCAGAAATTTGCTTGCCTTTCTTTTCCTTTTACACTTATGTTTTATTTGAAAACGTATGATGTTTCATTAAAATAAGCATATGCATTCGAATATAATCACTGCTTACAAATAGAACGAAATTGATAAAGGGTAATTAATGATAGGTTGAAGGTGTAGGAAGATATCTTTGTGCCATTCCAGAAGGAATCCCCTACGATACATCATTTAGATCCTCAACAAAGCTGAAACCTTGGAGTATTTCCCCAGCGGAGTTAAACTTCAAGATCCCCAGTAAATCCAGTTTAATCTAAACCTTATCCCCAGCGGAGCCAGAATGGTGAGTATTTCCCCCACAGATTTATCCCCCGGCAAGATCGAAGATTCTTGGTCCCATTTCTCCAAGGCTTCAATTCCCCAGAAGAGATCTTCAGAGTTTCCTCAATATCCCAGGAAAGTCAACAAGGATTTCTCATCTTCAACAATCAAAGTGTTGGAATCCCTAGCTTCGGTCGAAGATTTATTTTCACCGACAGCAGTCAAAGATGTCATTATCTCCAGCTATCCAGGATTTATCTTCCTCAGCAAGACAGCTATTTAGCTTACATGCATAAACATTACATCCATATATCATAAACAAGGGTTACAATTCCTTGCATCATACATATCATGCAATATAACTTCGTGTTTTAGCTAACACTTTACCCTTTTCAGGATAAGATTAAAAGGCTATTGTTAACAATTATTCAGATACAGTATGGATACACCCCAGACACGGCGGTCATTCTATTACTCATTCAGACTTCAGTAATCAGATACAGACTAGATACACTCGAGACACGGCAACCATTCTATCTCTCATTTAGATTCGACTATCAACTACAGGTTCAGATACGCTCCAAACATGGATGCCATTCTGGCTCCTACATCAGCAGTTTGACTCTCCCAATGTAGTCGCCACAGAAATCATTCTGTCACTTATTCAGATCCCCGATACAGTATGGATACACCCCAGACACGGAGGTCATTCTACTACTCATACAGGTCTCAACTTCAGATACTGTCCAGATACGCTCCAGACACGGTTGCCATTCTGTCACTCATTCAGTGTTTAACCTCAGCACACAGTTGCTCCATACACAGAAGTTTTCCTGTTACCCAGATACAATACAGATACACTCCAGACACGGCAGTCATTCTGATGTTCATTCAAAGTTCAAATACAGTTACAGCTCAGATACGCTCCAGACACGAATGTCATTCCTTTGCTCATACGGACCCAGTCCCCAGATACAGTTCAAATGCATTCCAGACGCGGATACCATTTTGATGCTCATTCTCTTAACCTACAACATTACAGTTCAACAAATACTCTTAGATTGCATCTTTAAGCCAATCTCCAGCAAGATTCTACCATCTCCAAATGGCATCTTTAATCCCATTCCCTCAATAATATTTTGGCGAGTGCAAATTTACGGGCACTTTAGTGTCCAATCTTCCTTTACCTTCGAGTCGCGAAAGGCAAAACTTGCCAATCTAACTCTTCAGGTCCAAGAAGATTGAACAGGGGCAACTGTTGTACCCCAAAATTTGCCCTCTCCTTTTATCAACATTTCTCATCACAAAGCCCTTGGAACTCAAGATCAAGCTAGGGTTTGCTCAGCTCAAGACACCTCCTTGCACTATTGACCCAAATTAGGGTTTGCGTTTGCACAGGGATATTTTGACCCACAATGCCTAAAGTGACTTTCATACTTCATTTTGGACTCACAAGTTTATCCACACCAAGTTTCAAGCCTTGATTCAAATTTTTTGCCCAGTCAATTGGACAGTTGACCTAGAAATCAAATGTGTTGGGGAAAAAGTCAACAGTGGCCAATTGACAGTCAAACTTCATGATTTTTGACCCACATCAACATAATGAACTCACATATGTCATTTGATCAAGTTTGGATCACAATTCCACAAGAAACTTGATCAGATCACCAAAAGGGCAAAATGGTCATTTTTAGGGTTTTGACTGTACAAAGGCAATTTTTGACTGTTTGACCTAACCAATGGCCAATCAAGCTCAACCATAGAATCAAGGACTCAATGACATCATCTTTACCCATTCAACAAGTTCAAAAGATCTTAAATGCATAGGATTGACAAATGAATTTTTCAGTCAACTGATCAAAATTTAACTGTATACTGAAAAGTCAAACTTTGACTTTTTGGTCAAAATCAAGTGCCAAGGGTCATTTTTCATCAAGACATGCCAAATTTTGAAACTTTTTCACCAAGAAACCCAAAAATGCAAATTAGGGTTTAAAATGGCAAAATTTCATAACTTAGAAATTTTCTAAGTTATGAAATTTTCTTATTTTTTCCTAACTTTGTCCCACTTTTTCACCAAGATGCAAATGGATTAAAACAAAACTTGAAACATGAAAGTTATAGTCCATCACAAAGTCTACAACTTTGATTCACAAAGTTTTCTCAAAAGAAGCTTGTATCTCAAGTTATTATTTTTGGAACAAGGGTACCTAAAACTTTTAACTTAGAGAAAATTTCCCCTTATCTAGGCAGGATTTGGACCCATCTTCTTGGCCACTTTTCACATAGTTCCACTTGGAATTTCAAGTTGCATTGCAAAGATGGATTATAGTACATGTTCCAAGCTTTCCAAATTATCCAAGAACTCCTCAAACACCCTTTTGGTTAGAGAGAATCGAATGCTTGAAGTTGGCAAAAACTCACTTTTTTCCATTGCCAATACATGTTCATAACAACTTGCAATTCTGATCTAGCTAGCTTGGTTCAACATTACAGGCCTCAAAACCAATTTGTACTCCTTAATTTAATTCATATCCATTGTATTAAGGTATTGTCTTGGTCATTAGGGCATTATACTTTAGTTTAAGCCTTAAAAGGAAAAAGCAACAATGCCATTTTTGCCTAATTTCACTTTATGTCAAAACCAAATCCTTGAGGCATGGGGGCCAGATCTTTGAAGCAAGATCAAGTCCACTAATTCCAGTAACCAAGAACAAAAGTTTCAGCAGGATAGGAGGGCTGGCACAGGGCTATAACATCATTTCCATTCTCTTGCTTCAAGTAGAAAAAAGGTGGCAAAACATAAGCAATCTCTCATATCTGTTAACACAAGCTTACAAGAACTTTGTGAACAAGTTCCATACATCCCATCAAGCCTAAAGCACGACCCTTTCATCACTAAAAACTCCTCATACTCAGAATCACTTTTTTCTGCAAAACAGGGCAAGTTCTGCATCTTGCAAGCCACAACCAATTTCCATCGTGCGTTTTGTCCCAAGATAGTTCCAACACCTTCCAATCAACTCACCTGAACTATCCCAAGCCCCCATTGCAAGCTGTAACACCTTTAACACACTTTGCCATTTTCATTTCAAAGCTCTGCAGGTTGAGTTCTACAGCACGATTCAAGTTGTTTCAAAGCAAGCCAAGCATTGGAGAAGCTTCCTTGGACCTCAGGCAAGCTCAACAGAAGCTCAAACACCATTGAAGGTTGTTACATTGTCCAGCTCGAAGTCAACTGAAACAGGTATTTCATGGACTTCTATCTCTCTATTTAGGAATGGTTAGGCTTAGGTTTGTGAATGAAATATGTTGTACTCATAGCCCTGAAGCCATACATATGCTTAGTTTTCATTTACATTAATCGTGCTGAGAGAATTTCACTCATGAACTTTCTGAAAAAACTAGGTTAAAAATTAGGGCCAGAGAAATTCTCTCTGGTCTTTGAGAGTTAATCCAAGTTTTTTATATGGTTGAATTCGTTGTTTAATTCTCTACAATGTTCATGTTATGAGTTTTGTCAAAAAATCAAAGAATCAGGAGTTGGCCATTGATACACAGAAGCGCGTGTTTTATGAACAAGAGGAAGAAGAAGAAGTCTGGTGGGCTGGGCCTATTGTGTTTTCACTTCTAACACCCCTATTTTCTGTTTACACCCCCCCTGGCCCATTTGTTTAATATTTATCATTTTGACATTTTATTTTTTTATCCTGACTTTATTATTTTTGTATAAATACAAAAAATGCCAAAAATAATATTCCATTTTTTTTCATATTTATTTGATATTTATTTTATTTTATTAAATATACATATGTAAATAAACTATTTTCTTTTTAAAAACAAAACTCATAAATAATATAAAAAATATACTTATTTTCATTTATTTCATTTATTTATATTTAAAAACATTTTCTTGAAAATATACATTTTTGTAAATAATTTATTTTAATTTTTTGCACACTTAATATATATATATATATATATATATATATATATATATATATATATATATATATATATATATATATATATATATATATATATATATATATATATATATATATATATATATATATATATATATATATATATATATATATATATATATATATATATATATATATATATATATATATATATATATATATATATATATATATATATATATATATATATATATATATATATATATATATACTTATATATTTTATCTTGTTAAATAATTAGGTCAAAAATACAAAAAAATATTACATTTTCATTTTTATTATTATTTTGGACCAAAAATATCATTTTTATAATATACTTTTATTTTTTGTACAAATTAGCATATTATTGCACATAATTAATAAATAATATTATTTATTAAAGAATTAGGGTTTCTTGCCCTAAGTAGGAAAATAATTAAAATTGATCTTTTTATTTCACTTTTCATATTGAAAAAAAATACTTTTTACATACTAAAAACATTTTGGCATGATACATTTTATTTACATTTATTTATTGTATTTATTTCAATTATTGTACATTTAAATATTGTACCTTGTACATTCAATTTGGTTGTAATAGTAATCTAGGGTTTAATTTCTTGTCAAATACCCCCAATTCAAATTTGTACCCCCCTCCCTATATCATGTTGTAATAGTGTAGCATTTAAATTCTCGCACATTTAAAAGCTTTCAATTATGCCATGTTAGATCTAGGGTTTGTATGCAAATAAAAATCAACAACTAGCTTGACCTAATCCAAGATAAATATGCATGAAAAACAAACACAATGAACACTTGCACCCCTAGGGTTACAATCCACTTGTTGCCTTCAAAAATGGGCCATGGTTGCATGTTGAGTACTTTGGCAAAACAAAAACAAACAAAAAGATCATAGTCCCTCGATGACGCTATCTGACTTGCCTAAACAAAAATCTCAAGTCAGTTCTCCCATCGTATCACACGTTCGAACACCATGGACAGAGTTTTTCGAAGTTGGTCACTTTTGAAATCCATGATATTGGCTGTGACAAATCGAAACCAACCCAGATCCGGGTTCATGGATTGATTTTGAATGGGTTGTTTTTCTGTGTTATTTAGTTTCGAATTAACTAATTTGCAGGAACAAAATCAGGTGTCATGTATTTCGAATAAACAAATATCTCAGGTGGTGAAAGGGAATTCGTGAAACCGAAGGGACCAGGGTTCGAATCCCAGGCCTTGCATTTTTAATTTCTAACGAATTTGCTTGCAGATCTAGCATCCCCAAGACCCTCGAACGAGGTCTTCGATCAGCCCTCTGGATCAAAGAGCAACCCAAGCCTCTTTGATCCAGGCCTTACTTTCAAGAGTGCATTCCTTTCGTTTCCTGTTTTTGGTCTTTCGATTGTGTTTTCTTTCTTTTGGTTGTTCGTCCTTACTCCTTCTAAGATCTAATTAACAAGAAAAAACCCCAAAAAAACAGTAGGCTTAACTTTTTACATTAAATTAATTTTGTCAATTAATTAATTAATTATTTTAATATTTTCTAAAAAAAACTAAAATTGAATAGACTTAGGATTTTTTTTTTAATTTAATTTCTTTTCATAACCAAAACAAACAAAAAAATTCCTTTCACTTAGGATTTTAGACGTATTTTCAATTCATGTACGCATTTATTTACTTTAGCATTTTTCGTTAATTATGTAACGGTGTCTGGTTTGTAATAGCTTGATTAGGCTTGTATTTCCACACTTTATTTTTTTCAGTAATTATTTATGTATCTACACCAAGGCCTTGTAATAGCATAGGACCTCTATTTCTCGCTTTTATAATTTATATGCTTGTATATAATTGCTTGTAACCTAGGCGTGTATGCTTAATCGATCAATCAATCAATAGATCACTAAACTGCAAGATAAAATATCTGAAAAAAGCACATTATTGCACACTTGCACCCCTAAGGTATTTCCCACTTTGGTTGCCTTCGAAAATGGTCATGTCCCTTGAACATAGGGATACTCTTAGCAAAGACCCTCAGTTTAAAGTCATCATAAAGATCATAGTTCCTAAATGTCCCTCGAGTTGCCTACGATAAATGATCTTATGATGATAGTCCCTTCGAAATGCTAAGGTATCCTTACATATTGCCTTCAAAGACCATTACGTCCCTTTCGATAGTCCCTCAATATCCAATGACTAGGGTTACCTAGTCACTAATAGTAGGATAACACGGTCTAAAGGATAGGAGGAAAATAATAGTCTTTTTTCGAGTAGGTAGATAACTGTTAGGTACTTTCTCAAACAAATTTTCACACCACACTTTCAAACACTTTTCAAACAATGTTTTCAAAATACTTTACCACACTCTTGAGGTCTGATACAAGAATTACCATAAAGTGAATCGCCGCACTAAGGCATTTTGAAAGCTTTTCAAAACACAACAAAAAAAAACAATTTTCAAAATTAGCAAGTACCTAAGAGCCCGTGGAAAACCATGGATGGAAAGGGTGCTAACACCTTCCCTTTCCATAATCTACCCCCTTACTCAAAATCTCGAAAAAAGGTCTTTTTCTGTTCTTTTCACCCTTTCCTTTGTTGGATAAAAAAAAGTCGGTGGCGACTCTTGCTTACCACGACATTTGCAAACACAAAACACAAACCAGTATTAAACAGTCGGTTCTGCCACCGTATCACAGAACTGGCGACTTTGTTGGGGAGAATTATAAAGTGGGGTTTACCTTAGGGTATAGATAATTTTAAATTGCTTTCTTTGTTTGTTTGATTGCTTTACTTTTAAAGTTTTGTGGGGGTATTATTGTATAGATCGTATACCCGTATCGGGGGACACTTTTTAGGTAAACAACAATAGATTGTGGAGATTGTACGGTGTAGACCGATATGGTTGAAGCGATAGCTGTGTTAGTGTGACACTTTGGTTGGTACCGGTATCCCTTGTGTTGAATCGAGGAGAATATAGGGCTACCGCGTGGTGTCATGATGCACTAACGAACCTTAGAACCTTAGTTGAACAAACTTGGCCATTAGAAAGTAGTGAGATAGCCGGCCTCGATGTAAAGTTGGGAATCAGTTGATACTCGATACTACACCCATTAAGATCGGACTTTAGGGATGTTTCGGCCGCAAGAAAAGATTGCTAAGCTGAAATAATGCTCGATAAAGAAAGATCAATGATATTGAGACTCCTTAGAACCCGATTACTATTTCTAAGACAGGTTTAAAACTAACTAAACTTCAAGAGGATATTTACCTATAAACCCCATGCAAGCTTATACCTAAGGTCTTGTGTGCTTTGCTTGTATGTGATTAATTTTCCTAAACATGAAATCATGCATCATAAATATTCATTCTTCATTACACTAACCATTTCAAGCATTAGGGGAATTTATCTTTGTTCTATTTTGCAGATCATGGCTTCCACTCGTAGAAATACCATCTGAATCAGCTTTGTGAGAATACCTCTTCAACTCAAAGAGCTAGTATCCAGGGTTTCTGAGACTTCTTCATTCACCAAGAACTGTGGTTGACTCCTCAATCTGGTTACCTCAGGTTTTGGTGAAAACATGATGAGTGTGCTCTTTCAGTTCTTTGACCCTAAGCATCATTGCTTCACCTTTCTAGACTATCAGATGGTACCCACCATTGAAGAGTTCTCTCAGATATTGGGTATACCTATTTTGGATCAGTTTCCTTTCACCGGCTTGGAAGAAGCTCCGAAGCCATAGTTCATTGCAGCAGCTTTACACCTGAAACGGTCCGACATTGTATCCAACTGGGAAATAAGAAGCGGAGTTAAGGGTTTTCTTGCCAAGTTCCTAATAGAGAAGGCTCAATTATTAATATTGTTCCCTAATCCGGCTCATAGATGTGAATGATATCAAGGTCTTCCTTTCTCGCAACCCTGTGCCCACTTTACTCAGAGATATCTTGCATACCTTCCACACTCGTACCACAAAGAAAAGAGGGATCCTTATGTGTTGTGTGCCATTGCTTTTGAGGTGGTTTATTTATCACCTCCCTAAAACAGTACTGAAGAATGAAGAAGGTTTGGGCTGGTCGCAAAGGATAATGTTACTTTCTCACATGGATATTCTCTGGTATTCCAAATCTATGGGAGACATTTCTATTATTGACCGCTGCGGGGAGTTCCCTAATGTCCCACTACTCGGTATTAGGGGAGGCATAAACTATAATCCTTCTTTGGCATTGCGACAATTTGGTTACGCTTAAAGGGATGGTCTTCACGAGATGCTTATCCAGGGCATTGTGTTTAACTATGAGGATGATGTTCAAGGGTATCACCGAAGGTTTATACGAGGTTGGGGCATGGTAAACAGATTTGACATCAAGACTTTGGGGCTGAAGACTTCCATTCCTATGGAACCTTATCTCCAATGGGTACGAGCTCGTGCTCAAAACCTTATGATGCCATATATAGCCATCTTATTAGTGATTGTGGAGCCTATTGCTGAAGGGGATATCCCTTATACGGTTCTTCATCCTGATATGCCCACTGATCTTGAAGAATTACAAAGATCCTAGATTCAGCTGAAGAAGGAGCGAGATACTTATAGAGATCATTTCTATGCCCATGAGAAGAAAGTTTTAGAGCTCATGAAGCAACTTCATGAGGAAAGAAGCCTTAATTTCTACCTCGGCGCAAAGAGGAAGCGCCCATGGGAAACCTAATTTTTTAAGTTTTTTGAACCATCAATTGAAATGCCTAAAAGGAAATTGTATTTTGAATTCTAATAATAAAATATCTGTTTCATTTTGGTTCACAAATTTAAATTTCCCGAAATCCTTGAAATCATTGCATACACATGTCATACATACCATTGCATAAACAGGTTTCATAGTAGGTTTCTCATCTTCTTCGCTGTTTATTTCAGCCATAAATAAATGGCTCTCGAACAGACAGTGAAGGATCTACAAACTCAAAACGTACAATTCCAACAGATGATCATGGCTCTAGCCAAAGGGCAAGAGGAACTGAAAGCCCTGATTGTTAAAGGCAAGACTAAGAAGCCAAGGAGGACAGCTGGTGTGGTAAATCTAGGAAGGAGATTCAAAGGACCTCCAAGGCAAGTGGTTGAGCTGACATCTTCATTAAAAGAAGGAGATAACCTAGAGGGTGAGACAAGAGAGGAAGACCCTAGTTTGGGAGAATCTGATAATGAGACTGATCACAATGAAGAGCAGTATCCTCCAACTGACAAAATGTACAAACAACTGGAAGAGCATCTGAGTTCAATGGAGATTCAGAAAGTGCCTGGCTGGAGTTTAAAGAGTTGGGTCTGGTGTCTGGGATTGTTATTCTGCCAAAGTTCAAGGTGCCCGTGTTTTCCAAGTAAAATGGGGTTTCATGTCCCAAGATGCACCTTCGATCTTATGTGAGAAAGATACAGCCTCACACTACCGACAAATACTTATGGGTCCACTTCTTTCAGAATAGTCTATCTGGAACTCCGTTAGATTGGTTCTATCAGCTGGAGAGGACCAACATCCATAATTGGGAAGACCTGGTCGCTGCTTTCTATAAGTAGTATCAGTATAATGCAGACCTTGCTCCCATCCATACTCAACTCCAAAGTATGGCTATGGGTTCGAGTGAGGGCTTCAAATACTACACTCAGAAGTGGAGGGACTTAGCAAGAAGAGTGCAACCTCTCATGTCTGATAGGGAGCTAGTGGATATGTTTCTGAGTACCCTGTCTAGCCCATTCTTTAATCACCTAATTGGAAGTTCCTCGGCCAGCTTTACTAAATTAATCTTGACATGGGAAAGAGTGGAAGCTGGAATTAAGAGTGATAAGATCCAAAAGAGTGCATCCTCCAGTGCAATAAGGAAGCCATTTGCTAGGAAGAAAGAGGTTAGTGTTGTGTACAATCAAAGGAGTCAGGACAGAACTAAATTCCATAGGGGCTGTGATGATCCATAAGCCTACACCCACTCAATAGAGGAATAATCAACACAAAACAAAAAGGCCGGTAAGACAGTTCACCCGTATAAGTATGACTTTATCCCAAGTTTTGCCTCATTTTTTAAAATCTAATCTGGTAACCTTGCGGGAAGCCCCAAAGAATCCCAACACTACCTCTCCCCGCTATAATCTAAATGCCCGTTGTGCTTATCATTCGGAAAGTCTAGGTCATGATACAAACGACTGGTAGGATTTGAAAAATAGGGTACAAGACCTTATCGAGGCTAAGGAAATTGAGTTTGACGCCCCTGAAATTCCAAATGTTATCATTGCTCCTATGCCCAAGCACGACCGTGGTGTTAACGCAATTGAAGATGATATGTTTGTTAATACTGTTGAATTTCTTGTTACTCCACTCTTGATCGTTAAGTGGAACTTATTAAAGGCCGGATTATTTTCGGGCTATGGTAAAGTTTGCCACTTATATTTATCTCTACCGACTGGTTGTCATTTGTTGAAGGCAGGTGTACAGCGCCTGATGGATGATAGAGAGATTTTGATTGAGAAGAATCCCGTCCCAACCATTGCTTGCAAAGATGTTTCGATAATAACCATTTCCGCCAATCCTCCTGGGGTCTCCACCAAAAGACCCGTCAGGATTACATCTGTTCCGAAGGTTACTCCACTTATAATTACTATGCCAAGGATAATCCCATACTCCTCAGATAAAACTGTTCCTTGGGACTATGGGGGTGACGTCTACTACCACAGCGTCAAGCAAGATTGGCTGGCTGATGAAGACCAGGTTTTCGAGAAGGCTGGCCCCGACATTGGCAACATTGTGGGAACCAGAAAAATAACCAGAAGTGGAAGAGTATTCTCCCCTGAGATTTCCCCTCCGAAAGCTATTACTGGTCCTGTGATCATTCCTACTTTCATTCTTACTGATACTACTACTACAATCCATGTGATTACCCCTGTTGACACCCCTATCACCGAGTCGACTGAGACTCAGGGAAAAGACATATTAGTTGAGCTTATCCAGAAGAAGGCACATTCAGTATCTATCCCAGAGACTTCCAAGAATGAAATGGAAGAAATTTTGAAAATTATCAAGAAAAGAGACTACAACATGGTCGAACAATTGCGACAGACCCCTTCAAAGATATATATGCTAGCATTGCTATTGTGCTCTGAAACTCATGCGAAGGCTTTGGTGAAATTCCTGAAAACTTCCCATGTGCCCCAGGAAACCTTTTCTGAACAATTCGAAGATCGTGTGGCTAGTTTGACGGCTGATAACGGTTTGGGCTTTTCTGATGCTGATTTGACTCCTAGAGGGAGGAAGCAAAATGATGCGTTGCATGTCTCTATCGAATGCAAGCGAACTACTTTGGCCCATGTCCTAGTAGATACTGGTTCGTCATTGAATGTGATGCCTAAGAATGCTCTGGATAGACTAGATTGTGAAGGTTTGACTTTAAAGCCCAACAATATTGTAGTGAGGGCTTTTGACGGTTCAAAATGAATGGTGCACGGGGAGGTGGACGTCCCTATCAAGGTTGGTTCTCAGACTTTTGACTCTACCTTCTACGTGATGGACATCATACCATCCTATTCTTGTTTATTGGGTCGCCCTTGGATACATGGGGCTGGAGCTGTTACATTCACTCTGCATTAGATGATGAAATACCCGGTCAAAGGGAGAATTGTCAATGTACACAGTGAAGAAGAATACATAATCAGTCACCTAAATTCCTTCAGATATGTGGAAATGGATGGTGAGTTCATCGAGACTCTATGCCAGAATTTCGAAGAGGTACCTCAGACGCTGGCTGCAACTGAAACTGTTACCAATATGCCGAAGATCACAAGACCTCCCTTGAAGATGGCTTCTCTCAAGGATGCAAAAGCGGTTGTTGAAGAAGGTGGGTCTACCATCTGGGGTCAGCTCCCTGATATTCCATACAAGTTTGATAAATTTGGTTTGGGTTTCTCTTCAGGGGCTAAAAGGGTTGTTCGACGTGCTCGTGCTGGAAGACCTCCCATACGCATCAGCAATCATGGGGACAACACTTTAGAAGACAGAGACGGTGACAATGACATGGACAATTGGATCTTCCCTACTACCAACGATGGACCCAGTAACTAGACAGAAAAGGAATTTATACCGATTACTTTTGTTCAGAAGTAATTGTCTTTCTTTTTTTTTTGGATATGTAATAAACAATATAACTTTATGGCCGTGTGTCTTACCCGGGGCACATCAGTTTATTTGTGAGGGTTTTAATGTTCTATTATCATATGGAATTAATAATGCATTGGACGTTTATGCATACAAATTTGCGCTCTCTATTTTTCTTTTCTACTTTTACTTTGTCTATACAACTATACTCTTACACACACTCACGTATGAAACTGCAGATCCATATCCACTATAGATCCCATTGGAAACAGTTCTGCTATTGCCAGTTATGACCTTGAAAATCCGATCAACCAAGCCGAGGACGAAGGTGAGGAAGATTGTGAGGTACCTGGAGAACTTGCTAGGCTGTTACAACAGGAAGAGAGGGCTATACAGCCTCATGAAGAGCCAGTTGAGACAATAAACTTGGGCACAGAGGTAGACAGAAAAGAAGTCATGATCAGAACAAATCTGGGGCTTAATGTCAAACAGCGGTTGATACAAATGTTGCATGACTATGTCGAGATCTTTTCCTGGTCATATGAATACATGCCATGACTGGATACGGATATTATGGTCCACCGTCTGCGAACTAAAGAAGATTGCCCTCCGGTAAAGCAGAAGGTCTGTCGCATGCGCCCTGAAATGTCATAGAAGATCAAAGCAGAGGTTATGAAACAGTTCAACGCTGGTTTCTTAGCCGTCACCTCTTATCCTCAATGGGTGGCCAATGTAGTGTCGATGCCTAAAAAAGACGGCAAGGTACGGATGTGTGTGGACTACAGAGATTTGAACAGGGCGAGCCCCAAAGATGACTTTCCGCTCCCCCACATTAACGTTTTGGTTGACAACACCGTGCAACACAAGATATTTTCCTTCATTGATGGTTTCTCTGGTTACAATCAGATCAAGATGGCACCCGAAGATATGGAGAAGATAACCTTCATCACGCAATGGGGCACTTTCTGCTACAAAGTAATGTCGTTTGGATTAAAGAATGTTAGGGCAGCCTATCAGCGAGCCATGATCGCCTTGTTTCATGACATGATTCACCATGAGATAGAGGTATATATGGATGACATGATAGCCAGGTATCAAACTAAGGAAGAGCACCTTGATCATTTACAAAATATTTTTGATAGGTTGAAGACGTATAAGCTGAGGTTGGATCCAAACAAGTGCACCTTCGGGGTAAGGTCTGGTAAACTGCTAGGTTTCATTGTTAGTGACAAGGGCATTCAGGTAGCCCTGCAAAAGTAAAGGCTATACAAGAGATGCCAACTTCTCACACTGAGAAGGAGGTCAGAGGCTTTTTGGGACAACTGAATTATATTGCCAGGTTCATTTCCCATTTAACTGCTACTTATGAGCCAATCTTCAAGCTCCGGAAGAAAGATCATTTGGTAAAGTGGAATGACGAATGCCAGACTTTCTTCGAAAGAATCAAGGAATACCTTCAAGTACAACCAACTCGGATGCCTCCCATTGAAGTAAGACCTTTGATAATCTACTTAATAGTGCTAGATAATTCAATAGGGGTGTGTGTTGGGGCAGCATGACGAGTCTGGTCGAAAAGAGGATGCAATATACTACCTTAGCAAAAAGTTTACCGACTGTGAAACAAGATACTCACTGCTCGAGAAAACTTGATGCACTTTGGCATGGGCTGCTCGTCGACTGAGACAGTATATATTGACCCATACTACTTTGCTGATATCTAAGATGGATCCGATCAAGTACATCTTCGAGAAGCCCGCCCTCTACGAAAAAATAGGAAGATAGCAAATGATCTTGACCAAATATGATATCTAATACACGACCCAGAAAGCAATCAAGGAAAGTGTACTAGCTGAGCATTTGGCTCATCAAGTTGTGGATGACCACCAGTCCATGAATTTTGAGTTCCCGGATGAGAATATTATGCTAGTGACTGACTATGAAGAACCTATACAGGATGAAGGACCCGAAGAAGGATCCCAATGGATTATGGTTTTTGACGGAGGCTCGAACGCACTTGGCAATGGCATTGGAGCTGTAATTATATCTCTTGAAGGCTGTCACACTCCTTTCACCGCCATATTATGTTTCAATTGTACCAAAAATATGGCGGAGTATGAAGCATGCATCATGGGTCTCGAAGCTGCTATTGACCTGAGGATCAAGTTCTTGAGCATTTTTAGGGATTCAGCCTTGGTAATAAGTCAAATCAAAGGCGAGTGGGACACAAAGCACCCGAATACCATCACGTACAAAGAGCATGTGCTGACATTGCTTCCACACTTTGAGGAAGTAACCTTTGAACATTTTCCACTAGAAGAGAATCAGTTAGCGGACGCGCTAGCTACCATGTCATCTATGTTCAAGGTCAAACGGGACAATGAGGCTCCCCGAATTACCATCAAGAGATTGGATGAATCGACATACTGCTACGAGCTCGACACCGAAGAAGTAGCAGACAAACCTTGGTTTCATGAAGTGAAAAGGTATCTCAAGGTTCAAGAATATCCCGAGGGGGCATCTGTCAATGATAAGAAGTTTCTGAGAAGGTTCTCTACAAAGTTCTTCCTCGGTAATGGAATCCTCTACAAGCGCAGCCATGACTCTACTCTACTTCAGTGCGTCGACAAGGGCGAAGAAGAGATGATTATGGAAGATCTACACGAAGGTGCCTTTGGAACCCATTCTAGTGGACATACCATGGCTAAAAAGATCCTACGGGTAGGATACTATTGGTCCACTATGGAAGCGGACTGCTATCAGCATTCTCGAACTTGTCACAAATTCCAGATCTATTCCGATAAGGTGCATGTACCTCTGGTTACTTTGAATGTATTGACGGCTACTTGGCCCTTTGCAATGTGGGGCACTGACATGATCAGAGATATTAGCCCTATTGCTTCCAACAGGAATTGCTTCATCCTGGTGGCCATTGATTACTTCACGAAGTGGGTTGAAGCTGCCTCTTTTGCTATTGTTACCAAGAACGTTGTGGTGCGGTTTATCAAGCATAAATTGATTTATCGGTATGGTGTGCCAGAGAGAATCATCACTGACAGTGGTACAAATCTCAATAACACGATGATCACCGAACTCTGTAAACAATTCAAGATCCAGCATCATAATTCTTCCCCTTATCGGGCGAAGATGACTGGCGCTGTGGAGGCTGCTAACAAGAACATTAAGAAAATCATACAGAAGATGACGGTGACATACAAAGACTGGCATGATATGTTACCATTTGCTCTTCATGGATACCGCACCTCCGCACGAACGTCGACAGGGGCAACACCCTACTCTCTGGTATATGGTATGGAGGTTGTCCTGCCTATTGAGGTCCATATCCCTTCTATGAGAATCATGAAGGATGAAGGTTTGAATGAAGACGATTGGATCCAGACTCGACTTGATCAACTGAATCTAATTGATGAGAAAAGGATTACTGCTATTTGTCATGGTCAAATGTATCTTAAACGGATAATCAAGGCTTTCAACAAAAATGTCAGAAGCCAAGTATATCTAGTCGGGGATCTAGTGATCAAGCGCATCATACTACCGCAAGGTGATCCCAGGGGCAAATGGACTCCCACATATGAAGGGCCATTTATGATCAAAACAATATTTTCAAGAGGAGCCATGATTTTGACAACCATGGATGGTGACGACATTTCTCACCCTATTAATGCAAACATAGTGAAAAGATATTACGCATGAATAAAGACCCTCTAGGTTGACTGGACTAGGAAAAAATAAGGGCATCCCAACGAACCAAAATGGTTCGGGCAAAAATTAGGGATGAAAACGAAAAATATCTGTACACCCGATAAGCCGAAAACCTGAAAAGGAGGCTTGCGCAAAAAAGGGTATCCCAGTGGACTGAAAACCCGAAAGGGAGGTCCAGGAAAAAGATAGGGATTTGAAGCATATCACTATGTCTCATTGGATCACCTTTCGACCAGACTTCAGTATCAACTATCAAGCTCAAACGACACCGATCAATCCAGTCAGCTTCGGACAAGTAGCAAAGTGATGAGACGCTCGAAGACATAAGGGCAATAGTAGAATTGAAACCCAATGGGATTATTACACATAGCTATTTTCTTCTCTTTGTACACTATTTTGTATAGTTTTCACTCTTACGGCGGTGTTCTTCTACTAGAACGTCAGCCTCTTTATACACAACGCCTATTATAGGCAAACTTCATAAATAAATATAAATTGTTTCTTTGGAAGTACAAAACTGTTTGCTTTTCTTTTTTTTCTGTTTCCTGTTTGTTTTGCAAAAATGTCCAATGACTTATTCTTGACATATGCATTTGAATATGATTGCTATTCACAAATATTTGCATAAGAAGCAGAAGGACAGTTTCTCATGACTTAAGGAAGGGGGCAAAGTCTATAAAACCAATTCAATTCCGACAAGTTACTCCTTCCAGCATGGTACAAGGGAAGAGACGATATGAGGCAAAGTCACCATAACATGCGACCCCGTGACATCTACACTCCCCAAAAAGTAGAGGCAACCAAAAGTTTTGATCCCTGCTTCCCCAAACATGAGTTACTTTCCCCAACAAAATCCCTTCAGAGAGCCGATATCTATATTCCCCATTCGAGTTTTATAATTGCAAACGGTTTAATTCTCTGAATACGGAAGCTCAATCCCCAACAGAGTTTATTCCTCCAGCTACGGAAGTTCATCCCCCAGCGGAGTTTATTTCTCTGAATCGGTAAAATATTCCAATAAGGCATCTCCTATCTCAAACAGAGTTATTCCCCTGCAGAGTTATTCTCGGGCAGAGTCTCTCCCCGACAGAATATTCGCAAACAGAAAGGAATAAGTCCCCACCATAGTCATCTCCATTCACCATCCCCGGTGGAAATGAAGAATTCAGCTTCCCAATACTCTTCAGCAACAGTCTGGGATTTATTTTCCTCGACTAAGAAATACTGCAATAGCATCCCATAATCATACATCATGGTATACGCATACATATTTCATACATCACAATCTCATTCATTTTGATAACATCATCACAATGCATTTCATACATCATGACATTGCATATGACTAACTCTTTACCTTTCAGGGAAAAGATCAAATCAACAAGCTACGTCTAACAAAGGGTTATTCCAGGATTTTCCTCAAAAATATGTCCTCACAAGATCTTCTCTGGATCAACCAGATTGACACTAAGATCTCCCTGATTACCATGCCAGTTGAAGATGTTCAAATACTTTCGTCTGGGTCAGTTGAATCAATACTAAGATTCTCTTAATTACTATGCTAGTAAAATTTAACCCAAGATTTTCCCTGGGTCAGACAGGTCGACACTAAGATCTCTCTGATTACCATTCCAGTGGAAGAGGTTCTAAGACTTTCTTCTAGGTCAGGTGAATCGATACTAAGATTCTCCTGATTACTATGCCAGTCAAATTTAACCCAAGATTTTCCCTGGGTCAGACAGGTCAACACTAAGATCTCTCTGATTACCATTCCAGTGGAAGAGGTTCCAAGACTTTCGTCTAGGTCAGGTGAATTGATACTAAGATTCTCCTGATTACTATGTCAATCAAAGTTAACCCAAGATTTTCCTTGGGTCAGATAGGTAGACACTAAGATCTCTCTGATTACTATGCCAGTTGAATATGTTCCAAGACTTTCGTCTGGGTCAGTTGAATCGATACTAAGAATCTCCTGATTAATTTGCCAGTCAAAGTTAACTCAAGATTTTCCTTGGGTCAGACAAGTCGACACTAGGATCTCTCTGATTACTATACCAGTTGAAGATGTTCCAAGACTTTCGTCTGGGTCAGTTGAATCGATACTAAGAATCTCCTGATTAATATGCCAGTCAAAGTTAACTCAAGATTTTCCCTGGGTCAGACAGGTCGACACTAGGATCTCTCTGATTACTATACCAGTTAAAGATGTTCCAAGACTTTCGTCTGGGTCAGTTGAATCGATACTAAGATTCTCCTGATTACTATGCCAGTCAAAGTTAACCCAAGCTTTTCCCTGGGTCAGACAAGTCAACACTAAGATCTCTCTGATTTCTATGCCAGTTGAAGATGTTCCAAGACTTTCGTCTGGGTCAGTTGAATCGATATGAAGAATCTCCTGATTACTATGCCAGTCAAAGTTAATTCAAGGCCTTCCCCTAGTTCACTCAAATCGATACTAAGATTTTTATCCCAGTTGAAGACAATTCAATACCTTTCTCTAGTTCAGTCAAATCGATACTAAGATTTCTATCCCAGTTGAAGACAACTCGAGACCTTTCTCTGGTCCAGTCAAATCGATACTAAGATTTCTATTCCAGTTAAAGAAGCTATGAAGCCCGAAACTGACCAGATAATAGTCAATCAACAATTCAAGACACCGTGAAGCCTGGATCCTGACCAGATAACAGTTTAATCTCATCTCCACAGTTAGTCGCTGTGAAGCCTGGAGCATGACCATATAACAATTAGCCTTATTATCCTCAACAATCCACTGTAAAGCCTGAATCTTGACCAGATAGCAGTTCACTTCTGTCTCTTCAATCAAGTGATGACTCCCCAGTAGAGCAACGGACAACTGAAGCTCCTAAACCTCTATGTTCCAAGACAGAGACCAACATTCCTCAGCGGAGTCCTCTCTAATAGTAACAACAGGAATTCCCACAAAAGGAATATCTCATGAAATCATCATTGTTCTGGATGGCATCTTTAAGCCCATCTCCAATGACTCTCTGTCACTTTCTGATGGCATCTTTAAGCCCATCTTTGACGATATTCCATCATCTTTTCCAAATGGCATCTATAAGCCCATTCCCAATACTATCTACACAATAAAGTATCATCTCATATGAGTGCAAATTTCTGAGCACTCTAGTGTTCAATCATCTTCCACCTTCCGATCACGAAAGGCACACCAACCAATCTACATCCTCATGCTTAAGAAGATTGAACAGGGGCAGTTGTTGTACCCCAAAATTTTTCCTCTCATGTTTTTCAAAGATTTCCTATTGAATAGGTGGTTACAAACCTTTGCCTAAATAAAAGGAAATTTTTCAAATGATGGTTAATTATCCTTCGATTGGCATATGCAAAAAGATCCTTCGACTGGCGTCTGCAAAAGGTCCTTCGATTGGCGTAGAGCCTTTCGATGGGAATTTCCAACAAGTAGCTTCGACGGGCATCTTAAGTAAGGTTCTCTTTCGTTAGAGCGTACAAAGTTCCTTTTGAAAGACATGTCAACCAAGTAAAGTTTCGATTGGCATTATGGCTAATCCCTTCTATTGGCATGGATACAAGGTCTTTCGATTGGCCTCATAACAAGCCTTTCGGTTGGAATATATCAAGGCCTTCAATTGGCATTCTGAAAGACCCTTTCATTTGGCACCCTGGGCCAAGCCTTTCGATTGGCATGGCAAGGGATCCTTTAATTTAGCTTTCTGTCAAAGCAGATTTGACAGGCATGTTAACCGTGTCCTTCGATTGGCATGGACAAGATCTTTCGATTGGCGTAGCAAAGGACTCTTCAATTGACATTTCAATAAATACCCTTCGATTGGTATTTGGACAAGGGCCATTCAAAGAACTCCTTCCAGGCCATTCGTAAGAGGCCATCAAGAGGGCAATCGAAAAACATGTCTAGGTACACTGAACATGAAAAAATGGCATATTTACCTTGCAAATATGGCAATAATTCAATGTTGATTGTGGATTCAATTCCTGAGTTAAAGGCCAGATTCTTGCTTTGCTTGTTCCTAACTTCACAAGAGTTTATTTGACCAAGGTGATTCTTTTCAAATCGAGTAATCGAAGCAGAGGGTGGCTCAATCGAAGGAGCCATGACATCGAAACTGGTGCAATTCGAATTAGAGTTTAGAGCTTTCGAAGGAAACAATGCTCTGATGAGGAAAGCTCTGAGTAATTCAAATTGGAGTTTAGAGCCATCGAAGAGAGCAAACTCGAAGGGAATGTGGATCACAGGGGTAGGTCAGCTTTCAATTTTCATCATATTGGAGGCCTAAACAACTCGTAACAGGCTGGCGGTAACGCATGAAAATAGATTGGCACGTGATTGAATCAAATATAGCAAGTCTTTATGAAGAAATCTAATCAAATCTCTTCATCATAATGGACTAAGATTTGATACAAAAACGTTGACCTAAATTCCCTTGTCTATATAAACCTCATGAACTCAGAGAAAAAACGGACATAAAAAACACACGGAGTCTGCCACGCAGAGACACAAATATATTGCCTCGCAAAAACACCAGCTGCCCTACGAAAGTCCAGAAAATAGCATCAAATTCAAAAGTTATCAAAACTCCATTGCAAACACCTTCAGTCCAGGTTGATAGTCTAATCGTGTTCTTGGAGTTCATACAGGCGTACACTCGCTCGTGCCCTAGCCATCTCACACCCAGGACTGCAGATCCAGGCGCCTTCAATGGTAAAAAAAAAGTTCATTCCCATTTAATCTTAAATTAGACTCATGGTTGCATATTCATAGTTTTAGTTATTATTTGTGAGCGATTTGACAAAGTGTATGCAATTTGCAGTGTGCATACGTTTGAACACCATGGACAGAGTTTTTCGAAGCTGGTTACTTTTGAAATCCATGATACTGGTTGTGACAAATCGAAACCAACCCAGATCTGGGTTCAGGGATTGATTTCGAATGGGATGTTTTTTTGTGTTATTTAGTTTCGAATTAAATAATTTGCAGGACCAAAAGCAGGTGTCATGTATTTCGAATGAGCAAGCAGCTCAGGTGGTGAAAGGGAATTCGTGTAATCGAAGGGACCACGGTTCGAATCCCAGGCCTTGCATTTTTAATTTCTAACAAATTTGCTTGCAGATCTAGCACCCCCAAGACCCTCGAACGAGGTCTTCGATCAGCCTTCTAGATCGAAGAGCAACCCAAGCCTCTTCAATCCAGGCCTTACTTCCAAGAGTGCATTCCTTTCGTTTCCTGTTTTTGGTTTTTCAATTGTGTTTCCTTTCTTTTGGTTGTTTGTCCTTACTCCTTCTAAGATCTAATTAACAAGAAAAAACCAAACAAAAAAAACATTAGGCTTAACTTTTTACATTAAATTAATTTTGTCAATTAATTAATTAATTGTTATAATATTTTCTAAAAAAACTAAAATTGAATAGACTTAGGATTTTTTTTAATTATATTTCTTTTCATAACAAAAACAAACAAAAAAATTCCTTTCACTTAGGATTTTAGACGTATTTTAAATTCATGCGCGCGTTTATTTACTTTAGCATTTTTTGTTTATTATGTAACGGTGCCCGCTTGTAATAGTTTAATTAGGGTTTTATTTCCGCATTTTATTTTTTTCAGTAATTATTTATGTATCTACACCAAAGCCTTATAATAGCGTAGGACCTCTATTTATCGCTTTTATATTTTATATGCTTGTATATAATTGCTAGTAACCTAGGTGTGTATGCTTAATCAATCAATCAATAAATCACTAAACTGCAAGATAAAATATCTGAAAAAAGCACATTATTGCACACTTGCACCCCTAGGGTATTTCCCGCTTTGGTTGCCTTCGAAAATGGTCATGTCCCTCGAACGTAAGGATACTCTTAGCAAAGACCCTCAGTTTAAAGTCATCATAAAGATCATAGTCCCTAAATGTCCCTCGATTTGACTACGAGAAATGATCTTATGATGATAGAGCCTTCGAAATGCTAAGGTATCCTTACATGTTGCCTTCAATGACCATTACGTCCCTTTCGAAAGTCCCTCAACATCCAACGACTAGGGTTACCTACTCACTAATAGTAGGATTACACGGTCTAAAGGATATGAGGAAAAGAACAGTCTTTTTTCGAGTAGGTAGATAATTGTTAGGTACTTGCTATACAAGTTTTCACACCACACTTTCAAACACTTTTCAAACAAAGTTTCCAAAACACTTCACCACACTCTTGAGGACTGATACAAGAATTACCACAAAGTGAATCACTGTACTAAGGCATTTTCAAAGCTTTTCAAACCACGCCGACACAAGCAATTTTCAAAATGAGCAAGTACCTAAGAGCCCGTCGAAAACCATAGATTGAAAGGGTGCTAACACCTTCCCTTTCCATAATCTACCCCATTACTCAGAAAATCTTGAAAAAAGGTCTTTTTCTGTTCTTTTCACCCTTTCCTTTGTTGGATAAAAGAAAATCTTGTGGCGACTCTTGATTACCGCAACATTTGCGAACATAAAACACAAACTAGTATTAACAATCGGTTCTGCCACCGTATCACAACCCGACAAGTCGAAAACCTGAAAAGGCGGCTTGGGCAAAAAAGGGTACCCTGGTGGACTAAAAACCCGAAAGGGAAGTCAAGGCAAAAGTTAGGGATTTAAAATGTATAAATATGTCCCGTGGGATCAGGTTACAGTTAATTTCAATATCAACTATTAAGCTCAAGTGGTACTAATTAATCCAGTCAGCTTCAGATAAGCAGCGAAAGAGATGAGACGCTCAAAGACATAAGGGCAATATTAGAATGGGAACCCAATGGGATTATTTAACATAGTTGTTTTTCTTTGAATAATATTTTTGTATAGATTCCATTATTACGACGACATTCGCTTACCAGGATGTTCGTCTCCTTGTACAAAAACACTTCTTCAAGTTAATACAAAGTTATATCTTTGAAAGTGCAAAACTATTTGTTTTTTTCTTCTGTTTTGTTTGCGAAAATGTCCAGTGAATATTTTTGAACATATGCATTTGAATGTGATTACTACATACAAATATATGCATAAAAAACCAGAAATACAGTTACTAATGACTTTAAGAAACAGAACAATATCTAAGGGCCATCCACAAAATCCATGCAGATATTTACTCCAGCAGATACCTTCTCCAACAGGTACAGAGGCAGGGGCATCCTGCTACAAGGTCACCGCCATATTATCAATATGCATCCTAATGGTGTAAGGTGTTCTCATATCCCCGACGGAGCAAGAATCTCCAAATTACTGCTCCAACATCTAAAAATTTCCTAGTGAAGTCACCAAGCTTCTCAGGATTCCCCAGCAGGATTTCACAAAATCCCCAAACAGTTCACAAAGTTTCCTTTCCCCAACAGAGTTTATTTCTCTAACAACGGGAATCCGTCTCCCAACATTTATCTTCAACATATTTGAAGACCTACATTTTTCACCCCCAGCTACGATCAGGGATTTATTCTCCCTAGTTCAACAATACAACAATGGAACAACTGACACATTCATACATTGCATTCATACAACATTTTACAAACATCATAGCATATGAAACACAAACGCATATATCAAAATCTCATTTATTTTGAGAGCATCATATAATTCGTACATCATGACATTACATGAAATTGATTTTACCTTTTCAGGTTAAATTAGCAGACAGACAAACACTATGGCAGGTCAAAGATTAATACCCGAAACCAGACAGAGAAACTATCTACACGACCAAGTGGTATGAACTCCCGAAGCAAGACGGGTTTACCAAAAATTACAATAGGCCACAGATTAATGTCCGAAACCAGACGAGGAACTATCCATGTGACCAATGTTGCAAAGTTCGAGATTAATACCTGTAACAAGCTAGGAAAACTATCTGTGGATGACCGATTGTAGATTAATACCTGTAACAAGCCAGGGAAACTATCTACATGAAGAGATTAAAGATTAATACCTGTAACAAGCCAGGAAAACTATCTTTCTTTCTCAGGTAAGAGATTAATACCTGAAACCAGCTAGGACAACTATCTCGACGATTGACATTTGCAAGTTCCAGATTAATACTTGTAAAAAGCCAGGAATAATATCTGTGAGTGATTGACTGTAGATTAATACCTGTAACTAGCCAAGAAAACTATCTATATGAGCAGATTGAAGATTAACAACTGTAACAAGCCAGGAAAACTATATTTATTTCTCAAGTCAGAGATTAATACCTGAAACCAGCCAAGACAACTATCTCAACGACCAACAAAAACAAGTTCCAGATTAATACCTGAAACCAGACAGGACAACTATCTATGAACAGATAATTTGTAGATTAACACCTGAAAACAGACAGGAAAACTATCTGCATTACCAGACGAAGCAATCTTACATGAGTTTCTTCTCAAATTTTTTAGATGCAGACTAAAACGGACTTATCTTGAAACAACCCTACACAGGCTCTTTCTAATACATTTTCAGGTAACGGTTAATTCCACTATACCTAGAAAGTTACTGTGAAGCTTGGATTTCAACCAGAAAACGACAAACTTTCATCTCTCCCGAGATGACTCTTCAGCAGAGCCTTGGACAACTGAAGTTCCTAGACTCTATTCCCCACAAAGTTTCCTCAAGCAGGAGAACAACAAAAACCCACATTCTCCAGCAGAGTCCTCCTCAGACAGCAGGAACAGGAATCCCTACAAGGATACCTCTTAGGAAGTCAGCATCTACTTTGGATGGCATCTTTAATCCAATCTCCGGAGACTCTTTGTCATCTTCTCCAAATGGAATCTGTAAGCCCATTCACGATATAATCAACCATCAGTGTTACTTCATGCGAGTGCAAATTTCTGGGCACTCTAGTGTTCAATCCTCTTCCACCATCAGATCACGAAAGGAAGACAAGCCAATCTAAATACTTAGGTTTAAGAAGTTTGAACAGGGGCAGTTGTTGTACCCCAAAATTTTCCCTCTCATATTTCCCAAGGTTTCCTTTTACATGGGTGGTTACAAACACTTTCCTAAAGAAAATGAAATTTTTTGAATGATGGTCAAGTGTCTTTCGATTGGCATGTCAACAGTGTCCTTCGATTGGCATCTGAACAGTGTCCTTCAATTGGCATCTGAACAGTGTCCTTTGATTGGCATGTCAACCAAGTGCCCTTCGATTGGCATGTCAACAGTGTCTTTCGATTGACATCTGAACAATGTCCTTTGATTGGCATATCAGAGTAAAGGGTCCTTCGATTGGCATGTCAACAAGCTTCAATTGGGCATCTAAAACCCTTCAATCAAGCATTATCCCATCAGCCTCGATTGGGCGTTGGTTCCCCTTCGAGCAAGCCTTAGTCCAAGTTTCATTTAGGCAAGAACCCCCTACAAGTTCCCTTTGATTCACCAGCAGTGGCCTCCTGCATGTTTATTTTGATTCATAAGGCAAAGGCTTCTACATGCAACCTTCGACTCACTAGGAAAAGGCCTCTTCATGCTTATCTTGGATTCACTAAGTCAATGGCTCCTTTCAACTGGCCTTCGATCCACAAGGCAGAGGGTTCCTCAGGCTTGTCTGGGATTCACAAGGGAAAAGGTTTCTTCTACGATCGTCTTCAATGTATAAGGCAAAGACTTCCTATGTGCTCTCTTTCAATGCACAAGGCCAAGACCCCTCAACTTGCGAGCACACCAGGAAAAAGGGCCATTCGAAGGATATATAAATGATCCATTCAAAGGAGAATTCAAAGGCCCATTTGAAGGAAACATAGTGTTCTGAAAAATGGTTTGGTCAAATATTGGATCTAGTTGGTCAAAGCGGAAGAGAAATATTCAAGGAAGCTTCGACTGTCCAGGATAAAGTCTTTCATTTGGTTTAGTTGGGTTGTGTCAGAGCCAATCAAAGAACAAGGCAAATAGGGACTCAATCTAAAGACATAATGATGAGGCCTGGAGCAATTTGAAGGAAGGTGAGGAGGCGTCTACAAAGCCTTCGATTGATAACAAGCTGAAGCAACATTCGACCAGTCAGAAAGGGAGAGTTGATGCTTCGATTTGGTTTGAATTTAAAGAAAGGAAATCAAAGAAGGTAATAGTTGGGGACTAATCGAAGACGCTCTGGTGAAGAAAATTCTGAGCAATTTGAATTCATTCAAGGCGCCAAACATCACATGTCCAGGTTCATAACACACGCAAATTGGGCAAGAATATGCAATTATGGCAATTTTTCAAAGTGTGTGATTTTGTTCTTAAAGGACATGATTAAGGCTGTTTCTTTCCATGCTAAGACTCCTTCCTCATCTCCTATAAATACCCAGCATATCTGCATGCTGAGAGGACACTTACAAATTGCCTATCGAAAGCTACCTCAAAGAGCCACGAAAATTCTCAAAAATTTAACAAAGTTGTCAAAACAAAAACACCTTTGCAGGCACCTTCAATCCAAAACCAGCATCCTATATTCCTCCTGAAGGTCCCAGAAGCCATTCCCAATCATCACACAAGCCCAACACATCCAAAAAACACCCCCAGATAATAATCAGTTTGGTATATTTCTTTGATTCAAACTTGTTGAAATATGTATTGTTGATTCATTTAATGCATGCATATATGTTTGTGATAATGATTAGAAAAGGTCTGGCGTTTTACATGAGAACTTAAGTGTTGAAATTGCAGGTTACCATGGATAGACGTTTTCGAAATAGATTACCTTAGAAACCCTAGGCGCAAATCGTCATAGGTCGAAACAACCCCAAATTGGGATTCAAGGGGTGATTTCGATTGAGATAGGCCTTCGTTTGGTTTTGAAACTAACAAAATTTGCAGGATGCAGTGTTGGTTTCATTTATTTCGATTGAAACAGCAGCTCAAATGGCAAGGCAGGCGCGTGTAAAGGGAAAGGATCCGGGTTCGATACCCAGGTCTGAAGTTTTATTTTTATAACATTGCTTTGCTGATTCCATGTGTTACATAATCAAGCGCCCATCACGTGTCTTCATGTTTGGGCCATCAAATGCCAGCAAATGGAGATTTAAAATTCCAAGCGTGTTGTACATGATGATCCCTCAAGGGACAAACCACACAGGATTAGGCGGACATTGAGCTCCTTTCATTTGGGACCAGTGAATTCAGTTCTCATACCTCCAATTTTAATTTTGCACACCAGGCCCATTTGCATTTTCTCTTTTATTTGTTTTATCATTTTTTTATTTAATCATTTTTTTATTTAATCATTTTTTTCATAATAATATAAAACCATAAAAAATAATAGACTTAGGTTTTCTTAAATTAATTTAATAAATTGATTAAATTAAATATTTTGACCTTTATTTAATTAATTTAAAATCAATTAGACTTAGATTTATTTCATTCAAATCTTTCTTAACAAAAATACAAAAATATTAGAATTAGTTTTCTTGTGTTTATTTAATTAATTAGGATTAAGTTTAGTCTTCCTCATTTTAATTTTAAATATTTTCTTAATAAACACGAAAAACAATCAAAAAGATTTCTTTGTTTACTTAGAAATTTTTAGGGTTTTAGACATATCTTATCCATTTCGCGCGTGCTATTTATGTTTAGCATTTTTTCATATTTTTGTATCTGCTGATGGAATGTAATAGATAATTAACTAGGGCTTTACAACTTTTCTTTATTTTCTCTCACCCATTGGATATGTAAATACCCCCTCCCCGAAGCATTGTAATAGTGTAGGATTTACAATTCCTACATTTTTTATTGCTTTCATATTAACTCCCTAGATGTATGATAATAGGATTGTATGACAAGAGCCTAATAATCAAACACTAGAAAACCTAATAAAAAATATAAATGAAATAAATATAACACACATTGCACATAGACACCTCTAGGGTACCCCACTTCAGTTTCCTTTGGAAAATAGTCACAACTCTCGAAACGTGAGAGTTTTTAGTGGCTACCCTCTAGTTCAAAAAAGATCATAAGTCCCTCGATGACCCGCTCAACGTTGCCTCGGTAAAAATATGATCTTATAACCTTAGGGTAGTTACCAAAGCTTCTTGCCCAGTTGCCTTTGTGACTATAAAACGTCCCTTCGATTATCCCTCATACATCCAACAATAGGGCTACCTACTCACTAATAGTAGGATAGCGTTGTCTAAAGGACAGGAGGAAAAGAACGAACCTTTTCGAGTATAAGTAGATAGTTTTTAGATGTTGTGCTCCAAACAAACTTTTTTACATTTACACAAAAACCTTTCAAAAACACTTTCAAAAACATTCGCTTTGTCAACACTCTTGAGGACTAATACAAGAGTTATCATAAAGCGAATCTCCGCACTAAGGCATTTTCAAATACTTTTAAAAAAACACAAAGCACGAGGTATTTCAAAAAATGAGCTAAGCATCGAAAAGCCCGTAGAAAACTACGGATGAAAAGGGTTCTAACACCTTCCCTTTCCATAATCTACCCCCCTTACTCAGAAAATCTCGAAAAAGGTCTTTTTCTGCTCTTTTCACCCTTTCCTTAACTTGGATAAAAGAAAAGTCGGTGGCGACTCTTGCTTACTGCAACATTTGCAAACACAAACGTAAAACCAGTATAACAGTCTATTCTTCCATCGTATCACAGTACCATTGTCAATGATGATCCTCTCAGGGATGTCATACCGACATATGAGGTTATGCTTGATGAACCAGGCCACGACGTTCTTAGTAATTGAGGCAAATGAAGCTGCTTTAACCCACTTAGTAAAGTAGTCAATAGCGACAAGAATGAAACAATGTCCATTAGAGGAAATAGGCTTGATTTCTCCGATCATATCAATGCCCCACATTGCAAATGGCCAAAGATAAGTCATGACATTGAAAGGAATTGGAGGCACATAAATCTTATCAGCATAAATTTGGCACTTATGGAAAGTCCTCGAGTGGAGGCGACAATCGGTTTCCATGGTCGACCAATAGTAACCAGTTCTCAGAATCTTCTTGGCCATAGTATGTCCACTTGAGTGAGTACCAAAGATGCCTTCGTGCATGTCCTCCATAATTTTCTCTGCTTCCTTCTTGTCCATACAACAAAGCAGGGTTGAATCATGGTTGCGCTTGTATAGAATCCCATTGCTTAGGAAGAACTTAGAAGAGAACCTCCGTAGGAATTTCTTGTCATTGATTGACGCCCATTCTTGATACTCTTGAGCTTCGCGATAACTTTTCACTTCATGAAACCAAGGCTTCTCTTCTACACCATCAGTGTCAATCTCATAGCAGTGTGTTGGTTAGTCAAATATTTCGACAATAATTCTGGGAGCTTCATTGTCCCATTTAACCTTGAACATAGATGACATGGTATCTAAGGCATGCGCCAACTGATTATCAACCCTCAGGATATGTTCAAAGGTAACCTCTTCAATGTACGAGATCAAGGTGAGTACAAGTTCTTTGTAAAGGATAATATTTGGATGTTTTTTATCTCATTCTCCTTTAACTTGACTAATTACCAAAGTTGAGTCTCCATATACACTTAAGAATTTGATTCTTAGGTTAATATCATCTTTAAGACCCAAGATGCATGCTTCGTACTCAGCCATGTTGTTAGTAAAATCAAAGCAGAGTCTAGAAGTGAAAGGAGTATGGAAACCTTCGGGGGAAATGATCACAACACTAATTATGTTACCCAGTGCGTTGGAATCTCCACCAAAAACCATACTACCTTGGGATTCTTTCTCATGTCCTTCATACAGTCCAGGCTTTTCACAATCCGTAATCAGTATGATATTCTCATCAGAGAATTCAAAGTTCATAGATTGGTAGTCATACACAGCTTGATGCGCTAAATAATCCGCCAGCATACTTCCTTTTATTGCTTTTTGAATAGTGTACCTGATATCGTATTCAGTTAAAAACATTTTCCATCGAGCTATTCTTTCGGAGCGAGCTGGCTTCTCGAAGATGTACTTGATGTGGTCCATCTTAGAGATTAATAGAGTAGTATGGGTTAACTTATACTATCTTTGTCGGAAAGCAGCCAATGCCAAAGCACATAAAGTTTTCTCGAGCAGTGAATATCTTGTTTCACAGTCGGTAAACTTTTTGCTAAGGTATTATATTACATGCTCTTTTCGACCAGACTCGTCAGGTTGCCTCAACACACACCCCATTGAATTCTCTAACACGGTTAAGTACAAGATCAGAGGTCTTCCTTCAACTTGTGGCATCAGGATTGGAGGCTCCTGTAAGTATTCTTTGATCTTGTCAAAAGCTATTTCGCAGTCGTCATTCCATTTTACTACTTGATCCTTCTTTAGCAGCTTGAAGAGTGGATCATAAGTAGCAGTCAGGTGAGAAATGAATCGATAAATGTAATTGATTCGTCCTAAGAAATCTCTGACCTCCTTCTCAGTACGAGGAGCTGTAATTTCTTGGATTGCTTTGACTTTTGCAGGATCAACCTCAATTCCTTTGCCACTGATAACGAAAACTAAGAATTTTCCAGATCTTACCCCGAAGATGCATTTGCTTGGGTTCAACCTCAGCTTGTATTTCTTCAGCGTGTCAAACAGTTTCTGCAAATGAATAAGGTGCTCTTCCTCGGTTTGTGATCTGGCTATCATGTCATCCACATATACATATATCTCATGATGAATCATGTCATAAAATAAATCCACCATGGCCAGTTGATAAGTTGCGCCTACGTTCTCCAGCCCAATAGGCATGACCTTATAACAGAAGGTGCCTCACTGTGTGACAAAAGTGGTTTTCTCCATGTCTTCAGGCGCCATTTTGATTTGGTTATAACCCGAGAAGCCATCCATGAAGGAGAACACCTTGTGTTGAGCAGTGTTGTCAACCAAGACATCAATATGTGGAAGTGGAAAGTCATCTTTGGGGCTTGCCCTATTTAAATCCCCGTAGTCAACGCACATATGGACCTTACTGTCTTTTTTCGGCACTGGAACAACATTTGCAACCCATTTGGGATACGACGTCAATGCCAAGAAACCTGCATTGAACTATTTCATTACCTCGACCTTAATTTTCTATGACATATCAGGGCGCATGCGGAGAACCTTTAGTTTGATCGGAGAACAACTTTCTTTCATTGGAAGACGATGAACCACGATATCAATATCGATTCCTGCAATGTCTTCATATGACAAAGCAAATACCTCAACGTAGTCATGCAACATTTGAACCAATCTCCTCTTGACATTGTCTTCCAGGTTAGCGCCAATCTTGACTTCTTTCTTATCTGCCTCAGTACTCAAGTTTATCACTTCGACTGGTTCTTCATGCGGTTGGATAGCCTATTCCTCTTGTATCAGGAGTCTGACGAGTTCTCCAAGTATCTCACAATCTTGTTCACCTTCGTCTTCGGCTTGATAGATTGGATTTTTGAAATCATAAACGGAAATATCAGAATTGTTGTCAATGAGATCTAGAGTGGATGTGGATCTGCAAATGTGTGTGTGTTTGTGTGCATGTAAGGTCACATGGCTATTTGAAAATTCACTAAAGTAAAAGAAAGATAAAGAGCACAAAATTTAAAAGCAAAATCGTCCAATGTTTTCATTAAATGAGCATGTGATATATGAAATGACAACCCTTAACAAATGGACCATTGTGCCCCGGGCAAGGCAAATGGTTTAAATTCATTGTTTTTAAAGAAATTATACAGACAAACTTCTAAAAGCAATAAAAATAAGAAATAGCAATTACTCCTAGCTTAAGGAGATTGGGATGAAGTCTTTATCCATCCAGTTGTTGAGTCCACCATCACTAGTTTAGAATATCCAGTCGTCCAAGTCACTGTCACTGTCGATGTCTTCCAAAGCATTGACTTCATTGTTGCTAATACGAAGTGGTGGTCCCCTAGCACGAGCACATAGAACCTCTTTTTAAGCCTTTGAAGTGAAACCCAACCAAAATTTTGTCGGATTTGTAGGGGATATCAGGAAGTTGTACCCAGATAGTGAAACCTGTATCTTCTACGAAAGCCCAAGCATCCTTCAGAGAGGCCATTCTTGGTGTTCCCTTAGAGATTTCAGGAGTAGCAACAACAATCATTGGAGGGATTAACTCAAATGTTTGGCAGGGGGTTTCAATGTATTCTTTATCCATTTCGACATATTTTAAAGAATTCAAATGACTGACCATATATTCTTCCTCTCCAAAAACTATGACAATCTTCCCTTTCACTGGGTACTTCAGCTTTTGATACAACGTAGAGGTAACCGCACCTGCCCCATGAATCCATGGGCATCCTAGCAAGCAAGAATAGGTTGGGCGGATATCCATTACATAGAAAGTTGAATTGAATACTTGAGACCCCACCTTGATCGGAAGATCAACCTCGCCTTTGAATTGAATACTTTAGTTGGTTCAACCTGTCCTAAAAAGAAGTAACTAGGTCCTAAGGAATCTCAATATCATTAATCTTTCTTCATCGGGCATTGTTTTAGCATAAACAATCTGTTTTTGCGGCCGGAATATCCCAAAAGTCCAATCTAAATGAATGTAGTATCGAATATCAACCAACTCCAGTCTATACCAAAGCCGACTATCTCACTACTTTTTAATGGCCAAGTTTTTCAGCTAAGGTTCTATAGTCAGTTAGTTTTGTATGAAACTACTCAGCGGCCCCGTATTCTCCTTGATTTAACTCAAGGGACACCGGTACCCATAAATGTGTTGCACTAACATAGCTATCGCTTCAACCATATCAGTCTACGTCGTACAATTTCTACGATCTATTGCTACTTACCTATTATGCCCCAGATCCAGGTATAGGATCTATATAAGAAATAAGCCCAAGCATAACCAAAAATGTAAAGAAAAGAAGGCAAACAAGTAAAGAAAAATAAAGATGATCTAGCTCTTAAGGTAACCCCACTTTTAGAATATTTCCCCAGCAGAGTCGCCAGTTGTATAATACAGTGGGAAAATTGACTTGGGTGTTTTGTGTTTGATTGCAAATATTGCGGATAGAAAAAGTCTCCAGCGACTTTTCTTTTATCCAATAAAGGAAAGGGTGAAAAGAACAGGAAAGACCTTTTGAGAATTGTCTTGATTTCGGGGGTGTAGGTTATGAAAAGGGAAGGTGTTAGCAACCTTTTCATCCGTAGTTATCTACGGGATCTTAATTGCTTGATCACTTTAAAAAATTTTGTGTTTGTGTAAGTTTGAAAATATTTTATCTTTGAATTAGGGTTTTTCTAGGTTTGATTTGAAGTCTTGTCATGAAAACCCTAATTACTAACAATAATAAGGAAAGCGATAAATTACGGAATATTAAATGTCCTACGCTATTACAATGCTTTGGAAATGGGGGGTACAAGTTTGTGAATGAGGGGAAAAAAAGCAATAAAGCCCTAATCATGTATTACAAATCATTGAACATGAATAATAATAGAATGTACAAAATGTAAAGATTAATAAGAAAAATAAATTGTTTTTTAGGGTTTTTTGATGGAGAAAAAGGTTTTAGTAATTAACCTAATTAAGCTAATTAAATTTATTTACAAGAGAAGTTAATTACTTTTAACAAAAATCTAAAATCTAAGTTAATTGAAATTAAGAAGAAAATAAACCCAAGTCTAATAATTTGTTTATGAAATAATTTGAATGTTAATATTAATTTGAAAAACATATTATAAATTGTGGAAAATAAACAAAATCTAGTTCTAAATATTAACAAAAACAAAATAAATGTTTAAATTAAAATGTTTTTAATGTAATTATTAAAAATATATATATTTTGGTATTTTTAATTAAATAGAAAATAAATAAATAAAATGAAAATAAAGAAAATATGAAGAATATAAAAGACATTGGGCTTAGGTGTTGAAAAGAAAAATGGGGGTTAAGAATTAGCAAAAACGCCCAAGTCTGTTTTTGTTGAAATAAGGAAAAAAAGGAAAAATGTTTGTGACCAAAAAGTGTATATTGGGCCTACGCTGGAAAGTAAAATGGGGGGGGGGGGGGGAGGGGTGAGAAATCAAAACAATTGAGGCCCAAAAACCATTGTCTAGCGCCAGTGTGAGATCTAGTGTGGTTGGCTCTTGATGACTCATGGTGGGCAAGCACACTTGAGGCATTGGATTTATTGGTGCAATGATCTGATGGTCCAGCCATGAGGATGTATGTCACGCGCGCTATGCTTGATTCATTGAATCTGCAAGAAAATAGTGTGAAAAAACAAAAGGGTATCACTGGGGCTCAAACCCAGGTCCCTATAGATCAATGCCTTACGCGTGCTTTCTCTTCCACAGGGGTGGCTGTTTCACCCGGTCATAATACATGTTGCAATAAACTTAAAATAAACTTATTTCTGAATGGAACTTCATCCCAAACCTCGCTCCATTCAATAACAACACCATTTTTGAATTTCTGATCTTTCTCATTTCTCAACCATTTTTAAAAATGTAAACATGAAAGTTGCTCTATTTTTCAACATGAATTCAACCATACAAATAAAACCTAATTTTTTTCAGAAATTTCAACTTCAAAATTCGCATCACTCAGGCAACATAAATGAAAACTAAAGGCATGGTTAGCTTCAGGGCAATGATGTCTACATTTTTCATTCCCAAAGTAATCATTAACGATGCTTGTATAGAGAGTTCAAAGTTGAGAAAACTTACCTCAATACTGGAAATCGTGTATGGAGTTTGAGCACTCCTGGTGGTGTTGTGATGATCTGGATAGCTTCAATGAACTTCTGGGAAGCTAATGAAACTCTTACTTTGTGCTGAAAGTTCCTGAATCTTCTTGGAGAAGTCAAGTTACAGGTGACTGTTTTTGAGTTTGGAAGATGAGGAAAATGGAGTTACAATTATGAAACAGGGGTGGGGATGAGTTTTAAATGAGGTATGGAAGCTTTGTGATTGATTAGAAGTGAAAATGCACGAGTAGATTTTGAATTTGAAGTTCAAAGTTAGAATATGCAACAATGGAGGTTTGAAATGCAAATTATGAGTCCATGGAGTTTGTGAGTGTTTCAAGGCTTGTGAAATCATCCCTTGGCTTGAAAATGACTCCTTTATTTATATAGGTATGCTTTTGAAGGCTCTAGTGAACAGAAATCAAAGATCACATGTTATGGTTATGTGACTTGATTTTGAAGCAATCGTTAAAATCATGGTTTCAATGCATAGTACAAGGACTTGTAGGATGGCTAACAGGTTGTAAATGAGTTGCTTCTGGATTTAGGATTATGTATGTTTAGAAGGAACAAGTGCAAAGCTAAAGGAGAGTGGACTTTGTGATTAAAGCCACTTTTCCAAAATGGTAATATTACCTTTGTGCCAAAAATGGATTAATCACTTAGACAATGGCTCAAATGCTTGGACAATAGCTCAATCAATTGTGTAAAAAATTAATTATGGAGTGACTTGCAATTTAGAATTCTGCAAAGAAAGATTTATGCAGCATGGCATGAGATTTGATCAAGTGTTCTTCGTGAAATTGACCTAAAATTCAAGAATAGATGTCTAACTTCTTCTCTTCGAATCTATTAGCTCAAGCATGATATCTTCAAGTTCTTGGAAATTTTAGAAAGCCTGAAACATTATATACAACCTTCATGTTAACCACTTTAACTAAATCAACTTGGAACTTGATGAAAATTGGCCAAGAAGTTAGGACAAAAAATCTATCTAACTTGATGAAAATTTCACTAAGTGTTTTTGATAAAAAGTTATGACTTCACGAGCCTATATCTTCAAATCCAAGCATTTTTTGGACATCAACCCTAAGGGACAAAGTTGTAGAATTTATCAAGATCTACAACTTTCATGTTAAAAATTTTCCTTGAATCATCTTGTATCTTGGTCAAAAATTGTCATGAAGTAGTGAAATTATCAAGGTTAAAAAACACAGAATTTTTATAAGTCTTTTAAATCTTGACTTTTTGTTAACTTTTTGGACTTTCTTGATTCTTGATGATCAAGTTTGATATTTTTGAATGTCTTGATGAGTCTTGATCTTTGAAATTTAATATTGACCAAAAAGTCAAAGTTTGACTTTTTGTGTATTAGTTGACTTTTCATTAGTTGATCAAATTTCAACTATCAATCCATTGATCTTGAGAAATGATTTGAGCCATGAAATTAAGTCAACATGTTGTGTTTGAATCCTAAAGATCATGCTTCAATCCATTAGGTCATGTACTAGGACATAAAGTCATTGATCAGTCATTCTCAATCAAAACCCTAATTTTGACAATTTTTCCCATTTGATAATTTGAATGGTTTTCTTGAGGAGTTGCGATCAACCCTTGATAAATTGATGAATATGACTTGAAAATGTTGATGTTGGCCAAAAATCATGAAGTTTGACTGTATATTGACCATAATTGACTTTTTACCCAATACAACTGATTTTTTGTCATCTGATCAACTGACTGAGCTAATTTGTGATGCAAGACTTGAAACTTTGTATGAGTAATCTTGGAGACCTATAATGAACCATGAAATTCATTTAAAACATCAAAAATCCAATTGTCCCTGAGAAAACGAAAACCCTAATTTGTGGTCTCAGTGCTTAGGAGGTGAGCTTATTTGATCAACTCTTTGAGAATCCTTGAGCATTTGAGATCTTTTTGTGAGAAATGTCTTGAGAAAAGAGAGGGAAAATTTTGGGGTACAACACACATCATTCTCATGCAAAAAATAAAGTATCATGTTTTCTCATCAAAACTCCTCCAAAACTAATCCAACACACATCGAATAAATTATTAAAATTCATGTAAATCAAAGGCAATCCACTATAGCACTATCAACTGATGAGGCTAGATATATAGCTGCAGCTGGATACAGTACTCAGATGCTCTTGATGAAAAGTTATCTTGAAGATTTTAACATTTATGAGAGTAACATTCATATCCTCTGTGATCATACTTTTTCTATTTGTCTTTCTAAAAATCCTATGTTACATTCTAGGGCTACACATATAGAAATTAAACACCATTTTATTAGAGACTATATTCAGAAGGGAATCCTTTGTTTAAAATTTATAGACACAGACCACCAATGGGCTGATGTCTTCACTAAACCCCTTTCTGAAGATAGATTTAATTTCATTCTAAAATACCTCAGTATGGAATTATTCCCAGAATAAAAAGTGTAATTTCTATATATTTAATCCTCAGAACTTTTTACTTTATTTTTTTTAACATCTAGACAAAATTTCTTCAGAACTGAGAAGGAAATTTGTATAAAAAACTATCCAGAAGATCTGAACATTTTCCAAAAATGTTTCATTTCTAAGATAGGAGTAAGAAGTTCACCAAATCAACATTTGTCAACTCTAGTTATAAAGTCACCTTCTAAGGCTGAACAAGTGTTCAAAATATGAAGGACTGAAACGGTTGAGTTGATGCATTGAGGCACGAGTAAAATCGGTAACTGTTTAAAATCTTCACGCCACCCCTCTTTTCAGAAATCATTAATGCAATTAATCATTGTATTTAATTCATTAATTAAAATTAAAATCCTTGTTTTCTCCCGTTGGCTATTTATACCTCACTACCTCACAAACACTCTCACATTTCACTCTCACTCACTCTATTTTTTCTATATTTGTTTCTTTCACAAAACCCTAAAAGTCTATGAACAATGGCTTCCTCTCTACAAATGCCTCAAGATTCTCAAATCAACATTCCTTGTTCTTCCTCTACTAACGAAGAAAGGTATGTTGAACCATCAAGAACTCTTCTCACTCCTATTGATTATATGGAAGTTCTATGTGAACTCATTGTTGATTTTGACAGTATGAAAGAAAATGGGTATGACCTAATTCCAGATGTTGAGTTCTAAGGTTAGAAAAAATACTTTGATCGTTTAATCGGTCCAGTTTTCCCAAAATTAGTGAAAGAATTGTGGATTCATGCTACTTCTTCGAATCATCAAGTAACGTCTTATGTTATGGGAAAGAAGATCGTCATCTCCGAAGATATTATTGGAAAGCTTATTGGTCATGAAAGAAGCGGTATAAGATGTAGTGATATGGTAGAAAAAAGTTCTTACCTAACCATCATTTCAAAAGAAAATTTCTCCTCTGGACAACCCTCAAATAAAATTAAAAACCTGAAGGATTATCTCAGAATTTGGTCTAGAATAATTTTGGGGTGCTTCAATCACAAAAAACTAACCAGCTCTCCTGACTAGATCAACATTGATCAACAGTACATGTTGTATTTCATCGCCACTAAAGCCAAAATTCATCTTCCTCATATTTTGTCCAACCATATGAAGACAAGTTTCAATGAAACAAGGGAATAAGAAAGAACCGAGAGAGATTGGATTCCTTTGGGAAGGCTTACCTCAGATATTCTGACAGAAAACAAACTGATATAACATCTGACTGAGGCTCAACAAGAAAATGTTCTGGAACCATGTGCTGGAATGCCTTTCAATGCCAAGAATCTGAAGAAAATTAAGATAATTGAAACCATTATGAAAGATCCAACACTCACTGCCAAGGATTTTCCTCTCTTCACTCTAGAAGACTCCTCTTCAGAAATTGTCCTCGGGTATCTGGAAGCCTGCAAGAGTGATGGAATGATTCCATATGTGAATATTCTTAATATCAGGTAACAACCTCTGGAAGTTTCTACCAAAAAGACAAGAAAAAGAAAAGCTTCTATAGAAGGAACTTCTCAGAAAACTCCCAAAGCTGCCAAAAAGAAAGGTAACTCGTCTTTTGTTTCTATTATTGAATCAATATTTGTATCCATGTATAAAACCCCCTCATCTCCAAAACCTGCTGAAGATCCATCACCTCAAACCCTTGATTATTTTGACATAGATATTGAAACCTCTATACCCACAAATAATCCTCTGATCAATCTACCTTTTACCCAATTTGATCAAACTCAGCCAAAACTTGCATAAGTTCTTTCTAACATTGATCAATTTGATCCATTTTTTGAAGCTCCCATAACCGAAAATCCAAATATTGTCTCTGATACCACATCAACTATTCCTGGCATCACTTGCCCACTCAACACCTGTCAAACACCAATAATCTCCACCATAACATCACAATATTTCTCCCTTCTAGATATTCCATCTCCCTACAATTCAACACCATGAAACTCTCCTATAATTATTTCCGACTCTCCTACTCCCACTAACTATTTAGAAGATCCCCTCATAACCATCATTGATCTAGAAGCTTGGGATAATCTTGTCACAACTTCTCAGAAAATAGTCGTTCCAAAACCAACACCAAAATTATCCAAATTAGATGTTGGCAAGTCTCTGCTGATTTTTGAAACAAAAATATAGGAATGCGTTAACTCCTTGGAGCAAGCCTGCATGGAGAATCCTAACCCAGATGCTTCTGATTATCACTGGAATCAATTCAGAAATTGTTTAATTATGAATCTTTGAAGGTGAAGGAACTCAATTATGAAATCACTCAACAGAACTTCTATGATCACATGAAAATATTCAAGGATCAAGTATTATGCCACTGGGTAAAGAAACCCCTTCTTCTTCTGGACAACACTTCTTGGGAAGCCTCTCAAGAATCAGAATGTAATGAACCATCTCCTGAATCTCAACCTCTTCCTCTGGTCGTTTTAAAGGACAAGGCAAGACTGTTGAAAAATCTCCTGAGGAAGAATCTACTGTAGTGACTTCTGAGAATGTGGGTTCTTCTATTGAAACAACGTCCTTAACTATTGCGTTGAAAACTCTAGAGGAGTTAAAGAAAGAGAATGCATTTGTTAAGGAAAGGCTTGACAAACAGGATGAAATGAACAAAGAAATTAAAGGCATGCTTGGGAAACAAGAGGAATCAAACAATCAGATCAAGAGTATTTTGGAAGCCTTGTTCACACGACTTCCACCTCCACAACCTTAGTTCTTATATGTTTGTTTCTTGCTTAAAAACTCCTGTTTATCTACTTCTATCTATTTTATGGTGTTTTTATTTGTTTTTGATTTTTGACAAAACGGGGGAGAACGTATGATATTTTGAATATAACAGTGCCGAGACTTAGTCTCAAACATTTTGAATATCATAACCTATATTTCATCTTTTGAAAGCAAACAGGAAAAATCTGTTGAAAGTAACTTCTGTCAAATGGACTTATCAGAACTTCCATCTCAAAGCTCTGATCAAAACATCTGCAGGGAAGTATCAATTTTTTGTATCTGAGTACTCAACTCAGAGGGAGACCCTAGCACTTTTTGTTCTTACGTGATTTATCAAAATATACAAGTTTTTATCATCATAAAAAATGAGGAGACTGTTAGAACATAGTTTGGTTTTACATCTTGTAATAGTTTTGATGATAACAAATACATGATGTATGTATATATATATATATATATATATATATATATATATATATATATATATATATATATATATATATATATATATATATATATATATATATATATATATATATATATATATATATATATATATATATATATATATATATATATATATATATATATATATATATATATATATATATATATTTATAAAGAGAAAAATATGCTATCTAATAATATATTTGAATATGCAGAGAAGTTCTAATAAAAGAGCATAATAGATGATGAGATATTTGCATTTTGAAGCTCTGATGAGACATACAGACCTAGAAGTAAATCCATGTAACACGCTCAAAATATAAGAAGTTCTGCAGTTATATCTTCTGAAGCAACAATGTTGCAAGTAAACTATGATACTCTGATAAGAGAAGTTCTGGAAGAACAAAAGAAGTCTCAACTAAAGTTCTAAAGACTCAGAACATTATCTAAGTTATACTCTGATAAGTAAATGTTCTGAAAGTGCAAAGAAATTTCAACGTGTCTATCTCTCCAAAGCTCTAATCATATGGATATCAAGAAAATATGAGGATCTAAAGTATCAACGGTAATATTCTCATTCTGATAAGATCTCAAGGATGCTTCAACTGTTCCAAAGAAATAAGTTCTGATGCATTACAATTCATTCATTACAAATCAAAAGTAACGATTGGAACAAGACAATATTCTATTTTTGGAAAGTGCATTAACAATATTTTATCAACCTTCCAAAAATAATTTCTCATGTCTCCAACGATTTAATTCACTTCCTCTATATAAACAAGACTATGAAGAAGAACAATACAATACCATTGCGCGCATACAATAGAAATATTCATAAATCTCTTTTATCTATTATATTGTTACTTGTGCTTTAACATTGTAAAACATCATAGTTGTGATATATTTTACTAGAAACATTCGCGTACACATTTTTATTCACACTTTGTAATTCCTTGAGAAACCAAGTTGTGGTTTAGTCTTATGAAGACATTGACGGTAGTCTTTGTGAGTTGTAATCAAAGTTTTGATTATTGGATTAAGACCTCGTTTGAGAGATGCGAAATCACCTTGGCGGATGGACTGGAGTAGTTTGAGTTCAAATGAACCAGGATAACCAAACGTGTCATACAATTTTATTTTTTGAAAACCCCAATTCAAACTCCCTTTCTTGTGTTTTTTTATCCTTCAAATTATTCACATAATCACACCTAATCAAAAAATTAAATAATTATCAACCAAATAATAATTAAAATGGAAAATAAATAATAAAATATTTAATAAAGTAAATCAGGGTGTTAAAACTCTCCCCCACTTAAAAGATTTTCGTCCTAAAAAGTCAGCTCAAACAAACAACTCAGGATAAGATTCTCTCATTTGACTCTCGAGTTCCCAAGTCACATTTCCACCCACCGATCCTCCACAAGCTACCTTCACCAAGGAAATCTCCTTACCACAAAGTTGTTTCAACTCCTGACCCTTTATCTGCATAGGAGATGTTTCCACAGTTAGGTTTTCTCTTACCTGTACATCATCTAATTGGACCATATGAGATAGATCCGCAATGTATCTCCTCAATTGAGACACATGAAACATATCATAGAGATTAGCAAGTGACGGTGGCAAAGCAATCTGATAAGACACTTCACCCACTTTCTCTAGAATTTGATAAGGACCAATAAAATGTGGCGTCAACTTAAGAGAATTCAAAGCTCGACTAACACGCGTTACCTAAGTAACTCAAAGAAATATATGACCCCCATTCTCAAACTCAAGTTCTTTCCTCCTCTTACCATAATAACTCTTATGAAGACTCTGAGAAGCCTTCATCTTCTCCTGAATCATCTTAATCTTATTTGTAGTCTGTTGAACTATCTCAGGTCCAACCACAACTTTCTCTCCAGATTCATACCAACATTAAGGAATCATACACCTTCTACCATACAAAGCCTCAATCAGTGTCATTTTAATACTCGAATGTAAATTGTTGTTATAATTAAACAAAGGCAAGTAACTATCCAAAGTACCTCCTTGTTCTAATACATTAACTCTCAAAAGATCCTTAAGTGACTGAATTATCCTCTCAGTCTAACCATCTGTTTATGGATGATAAGCAAAACTCAAATGCAACTTCTTACCCAAAGCATTTTGCAAACCTTCCTAAAATATTGAAGTAAATCTCGTATCCCGATTTGACACAATGCTAGACGGAATACCATGCAAACTGACAATTTTCTCAATGTACAGTTTGCAAGCATCTCCATCAGATAATCCATTCTCATCTGAAAAAAGTTAGCAGATTTCGTCAACCTGTCCAGAATAACCCAAATATCCTCAAAATTACTCGGCGTTCTAGGTAAACCCGAAACAAAATCCATAGAAATATTATACCATTTCCATTCAAGAATAGATAGAGGTTGCATCAAACATGATGATATTTGATGTTCAATCTTCGACTTTTTCCAAGTCAAACAAGAATACACAAATTCCGCAATCTCTTTCTTTATACCTGGCAACCAAAATAATTTCCTCAAATCTTGATACATCTTAGTAGCTCTAGGATGAATACTCAATCCACTATGATGTCCTTCCTCAAGAATCCTCTTATTCAAATCGGCTATATCTGGAACAAAAACTCTATCACAACATCTAATGATACCATTCTCATCAATCTGAAAGTCGCCACCTCAACCTTGATTGATCAATGTCAATCCATCCACCAAACTCAAATCAGATTTTTAACCATCTCAAATCTCGTCAAGAATGCAACTAGTAAGCTTCAACATATAAAGCTTAACTCCAGAAGAAGTATCTTCACAAACCAAACTCATATCTCGAAATTGCTCAACTAATTCCAACTCTCGCACCATCAACATTGGCATATGCAAAGACGTCCTACTTAATGCATCAGCCAAACATTCGCTTTACCATGATGGTAATTCAAGCCAAAATCATAATCCTTCAATAATTCCAACCATCTCTTTGCCTCATATTCAACTCTTTCTGATGAAATAGATATTTCAAACTCTTGTTATCACTAAACACATCAAATCTCGATACAAACAAATAATTCCTCCAAAGTTTCAATACAAACACAACAACACCTAACTCCAAATCATGAGTCGGATAATTCCTTTCATATTCTTTAAGTTTCCTTGAAGCACAAGCTATAACTTGTCGATTCTACATCAACACACCTCCTAAACCCATTAATGAAGCATTAAAATATACAACAAACGGTTCTTCCGGATTAGGCAAAGTCCAAATATGAGCGCTCGTCAACCTTCTCTTAAGCTCTTGAAAACCTGCTTCACACTGAGCAGTCAAAATAAAAGCTTGACCCTTCCTAGTCAACTGCGTTAACGACAAAGTTAAATTGGAAAAGCCTTCAATAAAATTCTGATAATAACCCACTAAACCAAGAAAACTTCTAATCTCATAAACATATCTTCGATGTATCCACAAAGATACCACCATTTGATATCACATGACCAAGGAAACTCACTTCCTTCAACCAAAACTCACATTTAGAAAACTTAGCATACAACTACTTCTCTTTCAACACAAATAGCACAATCTTCAGATGCTCAGCATGATCCTATTCACTCTTTGAATAGATCAAAATATCATCAATGAAGATAACCACAAACTTATCCAAATACTGATGAAAAATCCTATTCATGTATTCCATAAATACACCAGGTGCATTGATCATACCGATTCATATCACATAATACTCATAATGACCATACCTCGTTCTAAAAGCAGTCTTTTAAATATCTTCAACCTTCATATGAATCAGATGATACCCAAGCCTCAAATCTATCTTACTAAACACACTTGCATTAACCAACTGATCCATTAAATCATCAATCCTCAGTAGTGGATACTTATTCTTGATAGTCATCTTGTTCAGTTATCTATAATCTACACATAACCTTATAGTACCTTCTTTCTTGTTAACTAACAAAACTGGTGCACCCCATGGTGACACACTGGGAAGAATGAATCTCTTCTCAAGAAAATCCTCAAGTTGACTCTTAAACTCTTTTAATTCAAATACGAACATCTGATATGGAGCCATCGATACCAGACTAGCTCCTGGAATTAAATCGATTGTAAACTCCACCTTTCGTTCTGGTGGAAAATTACTTACATCTTCTGGGAATACCTTAGGAAAATCACGAACTATTGATAATTTACACATCGTTCATTTCCCACAAACATTCAATGTTGCCATCAAAGCCAACAACACAACACCATCCTACACAGACTCATTCATTTGCTTGGCAAACATAAACAAATCTCTCTCAAAACTAGAATCAGGAAAGATAATCGTATTATCAAAACAGTTGATATAAACATGATTGAATTCTAACCAGTTCATCCCAAGAATAACATCAAGTTAACCTAACGGAAGACACACTAAATCAACTCCAAAGTCTTTACAAAAAATACTCAACGAACAATTCAAACACACATATGAAGTAGTCATAGAACCCATAGCAGGAGTATCAATAACCATACTTCCATTCATATCAGATAACTTAAGATTCAATCTCTTAACACAATCCAAAGAAATGAAAGAATGTGTTGCGCCAATATCAATAATAGCAATCAAATGTGTACAATTAATAAAGCATGTACCTCGAGTTAGTCTATCCTTGGCAACAGTCTCAGAACCAGATAGAGCAAACACTCTCTCTAGCTTGTTCATTCTTTGCCTTATCTCACTTGGAACTAATGTGACCATGCTCATCACAGTTGTAGCAAGTCACACTTGAAATACCTATGCAATCATTAGACTTGTGAACTGACTTTCCACACTTGAAACACTTCCCATCAGGACTTATACAATCAGAAACACGACGTCCTTCAACACCACACTTGAAACATCTAACACGGTGTCCTTCACATACGACTTCCCTCTGAATTTCCTCTTTCGCTTCTTATCATGCAAAGCCTTATAGTAAGAAACAGTATATCAACTATCCTCATCATAGATCCTACTTTTATTAACCGACTCAGAAAATCATATAATTTGCTGATAACCCATCGCCTTCTTGATCTCAGGCCTAAAACCATTCACAAACTTAAGACAATTAGATCTCTTAGAATTAGCAGTGTTGTAATGAGGAGTTAACTTAATCAACTCCTCAAACTTTGTAGCATACTCAGTCACGGTTCCATTACCATAATTCAACTTAAGAAATTCAATCTCCTTTTTCCCACGCACATCCTCTGGATAATACTTATCGAGAAATACATATCTGAAAAGTGCCCAAGTAACCTCAATCCCATCTATATCAAATCTCTAAACAGTGTTGTTCCACTAATCCTTATCTTCCTTCTCAAGCATATGGGTGCCAAACCGCACCTTTACACATCCGAAAAATTCATGACTCGAAAGATATTCTCAATCGCTTTCAGCCATAATTATGCTTTGTCAGGTTCATGAGATCCTTTAAAGATTGGAAGATTATTCCTCTGGAACTTCCCTAAAGCACATACTTCCTCATCATCTTTGTTGCCAACATTGTCGTGTGGTTGTTGCCCAATCACACCGGCCAACATAGCCAACGCTTCTGCAATGGCATCATCGTTCCTTCCTGCAACCATCTCCTTGAGATTCCAAATAACCAAACAATCAACAACAACACTCATTAAACAAACAGTACCGATTATGTATATGACACATATCGAATACAAAAATGAAATAAACATATTAATAACATGGCCAACTGACTGGCCATGCTCTGATACCACTAATGTAACACCCTCTAAACCCCGCATAAAAAAATGACATAATCAGAGTAAATATCATGCATATCAGGAGAGGGCGTCACATTTACATCACAAACTCAAGAACACAAATACATTGGTCATATTCATAACACACATTTAAAATCATGTTCCATACAATAACACATATGCATCTCGTAGTAGATTTCTTCTCAACTCAAAATAATAATACTAATGATTGAAATCCCATACTAAAAATCATATCATAAAATGTTAGAAACTAAAGGCCATCATCACATACATCTCAAAACAACATAAATATCCGAAGAGTATGACATCATCTCTGAAATAAACATGAACATAATAAAAATAACATGAATCCAAATGTTCCTCGTGTTACATAGACCAGAGCATGACTCACTACCTAGTAAAACAGATAAATAAAGGATTAGATCCTCGAACTACTCCTTGCTAGAAGCACCATCGCTATCCTCGGTACCTGAGAGATGTCGTATAAAACATCATTCTAACAGAAGGGTTAGAATTCATATCATTATGGAAATATATAATAATAGTAATGTATCACCTACAAGCATAAATTGAATTCATCACTCTTCACATAATCACATATTCATCATACTTCAAACCAATTCACATGATTACATATACAACATTGCTCAATGATTCAAGATTTGAAGATAAGCAATCACAATTACCACAAAAGTAACATTCACACCAATATCACATATTGCACACCAATTCAACAATTCACATAGACAAATGTGACTCCAATGCAACTCAATGCAATATGCATGTGGTACAAACTGTTATCCTTATCGGTCCTGCCGGGTCCATATCTCCAAGACAAATAACCACCAAAAAGTTCGTCAGCCTTAAGATTTCAAACCCCTCAGCATTAGGTTTGGGACAAGTCAATAATTCCCACATAATTACCAAACATTTTGTCTTGACACAAATGATACATCTTCAATCTCAACAACAATATGCTATTAAGACCATTTCCACATGATAATCATACAAGCATATTTCATATAATTCTAAACATTTGAATTATCTTCACCAAATTGCACTACATATATCATGTGATCAATCACACACAATACATTCTCATAGCATTAATAATCGCAACACATCATTTCAAATTGTATCAAACAAATTCTAATTATGTTATTCACATTCATCATCATTTCACATTATTCTCATATGCAAAATCAAGTATCATGTTTTTCATCAAAAGTCCTCCAAAACCAATCCAACACACATTAAATAAATTATTAAAATTCATGTAAATCAATGATAAATCATAAGCGTCCATAATCCAGAACAGTTTTAGAAAATAATGATTTTTGAATTTCAGACCGCGCTAAGCGGCCTCTGTGAAATGTAGAAATTTTTTGCTTTAGACAACATTTTATCCTCTATGAATTTCAACCCTAAAATCTATCCAAACAGTCATTTCTCATAATTTTAATATATTATAACATATATATAACTTATAGGATCAAATACAAACATCAAAACATGATTTCAAACATCAATTTCATGATTTCACATCCAAACCCTAACATGTCAAAATCTAGAAATTGAAGAACAAATCCCTAATTTCATGTTACTACCCATCAAATACCATTGCGTACACCCATAAATCAAAGAATACCCACCCTTACCTTAGATGTAGATACTTCTAGGGTTCTTCTTCCTTCTTCTTCTTCTCCTCTTTTCTCCTCTTCTTTTCTCTTGATAATTCTCTTCTAATTCTTTTTAGTTTTACAACTCTTACTAACCCTTGTTTTTCTCTATTGGGCTTAACTCCTCTCACCCACTCTAATGCTACTTAAGTCCCAAATGTGTATTTTGCTATTCTCATGCTTAATAACCCAATAACATATAATACATACTTGTTCCAAAAAATAAATTATTCACATAATCACACTAAATCAAATAATTAAATAATTACCAAACAAATAATAATTAAAATGGAAAAATAAATAATAAAATATTTAATAAAGTAAATCGGGGTGTTGCAATTGTCCCCCACTTAAAATATTTCCATCCTCGAAAATTACCTCAAACAAATAACTCAGGATAAGACTCTCTCATATGAATCTCGAGTTCCCCAATCACATTTCCACCCGCCGGTCCTCCACAAGCTACCTTTACAAAGGCAATCTCTTTACCACTAAGTTGATTCAACTCTCGATCATCTATCCCTATAGGTGATGTTTCCACAGTTATGTTTTCTCTTACCTGTACATCATCTAGTTGGACCACATGAGACAAATCCTTAATATATCTCCGCAGTTGAAACACATGAAACACATCATGGGGATTAGCAAGTGCCGGTGGAAAAGCAAACTAATAAGGCACTTCACAAACTTTATCTATAATTTAATAAGGACCAATAAAACATAGCTTCAACTTAAGCAAATTCAAATCTCGACCAACACCCGTTACCAAAGTAACTCGAAGAAACACATGATCCCCCTTCTCAAACTCAAATTCTTTACTCATCTTATCATAATAACTCTTCTGACGACTCTAAGAAGCCTTCATCTTATCATGAATCATCTTAATCTTATCTATAGTCTATTGAATTATCTCAGATTCAACCATAGAACTCTCTCCATATTCATACCAACACAAAGGCATCCTAAACCTTCTACCATACAAAGCCTCAAACGGTTCCATTCCAATACTCGAATGGAAACTATTTTTATAAGTAAACTCAATTAAAGGCAAGTAAATATCCAAAATACCTCATTGTTCAAATACACAAGCTTTCAAAAGATCCTCAATGGACTGAATTGTCCTCTCAGTCTAACCATCTGTTTACGAATGATAAGCAAAACTCAAATGCAACTTCGTACCCAAAGCATTTTGCAAACCTTCCTAAAATATTGAAGTAAATCTCGTATCTCGATCTGACACAATTCTAGACGGAATACCATGCAAACTGATAATCTTCTCAATGTATAGCTTTGCAAGCTTCTACATCGGATAATCCATTGTCATCGGAATAAAGTGAGCAGATTTCGTCAACCTGTCCACAATAACCAAAATAGCCTCAAAATTACTCGACTTTCTAGGTAAACCTAAAACAAAATCCATAGAAATACTATCCCATTTCCATTCAGAAATACATAGCTGTAACACGGTGGGTGAACTGACTTGGGTGTTTGGAGTTTGATCGCAATTGTTGCAGATAGCAAGAGTCGCCATTGACTTTTCTTTTATCCAATGAGGAAAGGTTGAAAAGAACAGGAAATACCTTTCGAGATTATTTCTTGAGTTCAGGGGGTAGGTTATGAAAAGGGAAGGTGTTAGCACCCTTTTCATCCGTAGTTATCTACGGGCTCTTAGTTGCTTGCTAGATCACTTGCTTTTTGTTTGAAAGTGTGTTTGTGATGTGGCTTTTGAAAGTATTTTTAAAAGGAATGTCTTTGTAATGGTTCTCGTCTCTATAAGAACACGTACAAAGTGTTTTGTCTTTTGAAAAATGTTTCAAAGTGAAATTGTGGGTGTATAAAATGTTTTTGTTGTGAGAAAGCGAGCAACTAGGAGTATCCTATCTAATCAAAAGGTCTTAAACGTTATTTTCCTTCTCCTTTAGATGTTGTTATCTTACCTTTGATTTGGTAAGAAGCTCTATCATTGGATGTGAAGGGACGGGCGTGGGACGTTTGTATAGTCATAGAAGGCAACCTATGGAACGTTTTAGCAATTTCATTTAGGGACTAAATCATTTATCGAAGGCAACATTGAGGGTCATTGAAGGAATACGATCTTTTATCGAGGGTCTTTACTAAAACGCGCATGTTCGAGGGACATGACTATTTTCCGAAAGGCAACAAAGTGAGATTACCCTAGAGGTGCTAGTGTGTAAGTGTGTTTGATTGCATGCATTTTGTCTTGCATTTAAAGGTTATCTATTTATTGATTTATCTTGCCATACATCCTAATTACTAACAATGTATGAAATCAATTAAAAATGCGGAAAATAAATCCTAAGCTATTACATCATTTCAAGGATGGGGATACATATTAACAAATGGGGATTGCAAGAATTTAAATTTTAATTATCTATTACAACCAAATTGAATTGTACAATATAATAAAAGGAAAGGATTTGCTTTGAAAAATGGTTTTTTGTCTTAATAAATTAAAAGAAAAATAATTAGTTAATAAAAAGAAAATATTTTTTATGTCTTTTTTATATTAACAAAAATAGTATTAATGCTGAAAATAATAAAAATAAGAAAGAAAAGGAAAAAATAAACGAAAAACAGGATCAACATGTTGCTGAAAACAAAAATGAAAGGGACCAGAAGTTCTGATGCTAGGCACGCTATATTTCAGAAAGAAACGTTAGAGGAAACTAGAAGTTCTGGGTTACTGCACGCTGAAGTTCTGGGTGTTAAAACAGTGAGGAAAACCTAGAAGTTCTGTGTGTTGTGTTTCAACAGTGAGAAAAACTTAGAAGTTCTGTGTTGTGTTAAAACAGTGAGAAAAACCTAGAATTTTTGTATTGTGTTACAACAATGACAAAAACCTAGAAGTTCTGTATTGTGTTACAACAGTGAGAAAAAACCTAGAAGTTCTGTGTGTCGTGTTATAACAGTGAGAAAAACCTAGAAGTTCTGTATTGTGTTACAACAGTGAGAAAAAAAACTAGAAGTTCTGTGTTACACTTCACCTCCTTCCTTACATTAGCCAGAGCATCTACAACTTATTCAGTTATCAACAACAACAAAATAGAATAAAAAAACATGACAGTTTATAGAAGTTCTATTCCTAATTCTGAGCTTAGTTTTCTTCAAGAAGTTATAATCCACAATTTTTCTACTTGGGCAATGATATATAAAGTATCAACACTATGATATCTACATTTTTAATGATGTTCTGAATGAAAAGTTCAAAGTCTGGATGACTTACCTTGAATCTGAAGAGTGTGTTTAGTACTTGAGCTGCTGCCTTCGAATGTTCTGGGGTTAGTAAGAAACTGAATAGAAATGTTATGTTCTTTGATTCAAAGGGAAGAACAAAGGTATTGTTTTGAGAATTATGGGTTTAAGAATGTTTGAATGTTTTCTTTTCTCTCTTTTTGTATCCAATAACTCTCCCTCTCCAAAAACCAACCCCATAGATGTATGGTGGAACAATTTATTTATAGATGAGTTTGTTGTGGTTTTGGAGGGAAAAACAAATGGGATTTGAACCGTTTTGGCATACTGTTTCATTGCTTTTTAAATACAACTTTTATGTGCTAATTTTTTGAAAATATGGGGTTTGAGAAAATGTAGGCGTGGATGCAAGACTGTGTCATAGCAGTACAACAGACTGTTCAAAACGAGGTTTTGGGACTTGGTGATGTTCTGATCAAAGAGTAGAGCTTCTATATATTCTGATCGAAGGGTTATGTTCTGATCGAAGAGTAGAGCTTCTATATATTTTGATCGAAGGGTCATGTTCTGATTAAAGAGTAGAGCTTCTATATGTTATGATTGAAGGGTCATGTTTTGATCGAAGAGTAGAGCTTCTATATGTTCTGATTGAAGGGTCATGTTCTGATCGAAGAGTAGAGCTTCTATATGTTCTGATCGAAGGGGCATGTTCTGATAGAAGAGTAGAGCTTCTATATGTTCTAATCAAAGGGTCATATTCTGACCGAAAGGTTATGTTCTGATTGAAGAGTAGAGCTTCTATATGTTCTGATCGAAGGGTCATGTTTTGATCGAAAGGTCATGTTCTGATCGAAGAGTAGAGCTTATATATGTTATGATCGAAGGGTCATGTTCTGATCGAAAGGTCGTGTTCTAATCAAAGAGTAGAGCTTCTATATGTTCTGATCGAAGGGTCATGTTCTGATTGAAAGGTCATGTTCTGATCGAAGAGTATAGCTTCTATATGTTCTGATCGAAAGGGTCATATTCTGATCGAAGGGTCATGTTCTAATCAAAGAGTAGAGCTTTTATATGTTCTGATCGAAGGGTCATGTTCTGATCGAAGGGTCATGTTCTGAATCACTTTTTCAAATTCTGATTGTACTTGTGTGAAAACTGGCCCAGAAGTTCTGTCCAAGTTCTGACTTAAAAATGCTCAAAATTTACTAAGTGTTTTAGCTTCAAGGATGTCTTCATGGATTTACAACTTGAAATCCTAGCCTTTCTAGAAGAAGTTATGTTCTGCAATGTTTTAGATCTCATTGAGATATATAACTTTCATGTCAGAAGTTCTGATTGAATCATCTTGCATCATGATGAAAATCTGGCCCAAAGTTATTAAATTATCATATTTTCTTAACACTTAGAAAATTTTCTAAGTGTTTAGAAATTTGACTTTTCAAAGTAATCTTTGACTTTTGATTTCTTGTTGAACCAACTTCATGTCTTGATGAAATATGATTTTTGAAACTTGATTTTGATCAAAAAGTCAAAGTTTGACTTTTCAGTGTGCATTTGACCATTTTTCCCCTGTGAATGACTTTCTTGGAAAATTGTAATCCGAGACTTGAAACTTGACAGAAGCAATTATGAGGGTCCAGGATGATCCCTTGAGAAATGAGAGGGAAAATTTTGGGGTACAACAATAGCGATTGCATTAAATTAAAGAAGTTATAATTTTCAACCTTTGACTTCTGACAAGTCAAATAAGAATACACAAATTCCACAATCTATTTCTTCATACCTGGCCACCAAAATAATTTCCTCAAATCTTGATACATCTCAGTAGCTCCAGGATGAATACTCAATCCACTACGACGCCCTTCCTCAAGAATCCTCTTCTTCAAATCGGCTATATCCAGAACACAAGCTCTATCACGACATCTCATGATACCATTCTCATTAATCTAAAACTCGCCACCTCGACCTTGATTGGTCAACACCAATCTATCCACCAAACTCAAATAAGATTTATGACCTTCTCGAATCTCATCAAGAATGCCACTAGTAAGCTTCAACATACCAAGCTTAACTCTATAATAAGTCTCTTCACAAACCAAAACTCATATCTTGAAATTTCTCAAGTAATTACAACTCTCGCACCATCAACATCGACATATGCAAAAACTTCCTACTTAATGCAGCAACCACAACATTCACTCTACCAGGATGGTAATTCAAATTAAAATCATAATCCTTTAAAAATTCTAACCATCTTATTTTCCTCATATTCAACTCTTTCTGACCAAATAGATATTTCAAACTCTTTTGATCACTGAACACATCAAATCTCGATCCAAACAAATAATGCCTCCAAAGTTTCAATACAAACACAACATTAGCTAACTCCAAATCATGAGTCACATAATTCCTTTTATGTACTTTAAGTTTCCTTTAAGCATAAGCTACAACTTGTCGATTCTGCATCAACATATCTCCTAAAACCATTAATGAAGCATCACAATATGAGAAGTTGTCAACCTTCTCTTAAGCTCTTGAAAACCCGCTTCACACTGACCAGTCCAAATAAAAGCTCGACCCTTTCTAGTCAATTGTGTCAATGAAAAATCTAAATAGGAGAAAACTTATAATCTTAGAAACAGATTTAGGAGCTTCCCATTGAGATATAACCTCAATCTTTGGCGGATCAACAAAAATACCACCACTTGATATCACATGACCAAGGAAACTCACTTTCTTCAACCAAAACTCACATTTAGAAAACTTAGCATACATCTGCTTCTCTTTCATCATAGATAACACAATTTGCTGATGCTTAACTTGATCCTCTTCACTCTTTGTATAGATCAAAATATCATCAATGAAAATAACAATAAACTTATCCAAATACTGATGAAAAATCTTGTTCATGTATTCCATAAATACACCATGTGCATTGGCCACACCAAACAACATCACATAATACTCATAATGACCATACCTCGTTCTAAAACAAGTCTTCTGAATATCTTCATCCTTCACATGAATCTTTTGATACCCATGCCTCAAATCTATCTTACTAAACACACAACACCAACCAACTGATCCATTAAATCATCAAACCTCAGAAGTGGATACTTATTCTTGATAGTCACCTTGTTCAATTGTCTATAATCCACACGTAGCCTCATAGTACCTTCTTTATTCTTAACCAACAAAACTGGTGCACCCCACGGTGACACACAAGGATGAATGAATCTATTCTCAAGCAAATCCTCAAGTTGACTCTTCAACTCTTTTAATTCAGATGCTGATATCCATTATGGAGCTATTGATACCGGACTAGTTCCTAGAATTAAATCGATTGTAAACTCCAACTCAGGCTCTGGTGGAAAATCACTTACATCTTCAGGGAATACTTTAGGAAAATCACAAAGTATTGACAATTTACCAATCGTTCATTTCCCACTAACATTCAATGCTTCCATCAAAGCCAACAACACAATACCATCCTGCACAGACTTATTCACTTGCTTGACAGACATAAACAAATCTCTCTCAAAACTAGAATCAAGAAAGATAATCGTCTTATCAAAATAATTGATATAAACATGATTGAATTCCAACCAGTTCATCCCAAGAATAATATCAAGTTGATCTAATGGAAGACACACTAAATCAACTCCAAAGTCTTTACAAAAGAATAATCGATGGAAAATTTAAACACACATATGAAGTAGTCACTGAATGCATAGCAAGAGTATCAATAACCATACATCCATTAATATCAAATAACTAAAGATTCAATCTCTTAACACAATCCAAAGAAATTAAAAAATGTGTTGCGCCAGTATCAATAATAACAATCAAAGGTATACCATTAATAAAGCATGTAACTCATATTAGTCTATCCTCAGCAGTATTCTTAGAACCAAATAGAGAAACTACATTTTATCACCATAGTTGTATCAAGTCACACTCGAAACACCTTTGTAATCATTAGACTTGTGACCTAGCTAGCCACACTTGAAACACTTCACATCAAGACTTATACAATCAGAAACATGATGTCCTTCAACACACACTCGAAGCACCTAACCGTAGTATAAACTCATCCCCCACTCAACTTCTTGTCATCACCAGCTTTCTATTTCCCTTTACCAGTAGAAGCCACATATGGCTTCCCTCTGAATTTTCCCTTTCCCTTCTTATCATGCAAAGCCTTAGAGTAAGCAATATTATCTTGACTATCCTCATCATAGATCCTACTCTTGTTAACCAGCTCAGACAATCTTGTAATTTTTTGAAAACCCATAGGCTTCTTGATCTCGGGCCTCAAGCCATTCACAAACTTAAGACACTTAGATCTCTGAGCATATACGGTGTTGTAATGAGGACAAAACTTAATCAACTCCTTAAGCTTTGCAGCATACTCAGCCAGGGTTCCGTTACCCTGCTTCAACTCAAGAAATTCAATCTCCTTTTTCCCACGCACATCCTCTGGAAAATACTTTTCCAAAAATGCATCTCTGAAAAGTGCCCAAGTAACCTCAATCCCATCTTCAACAAATCTCTGAACAGTGTTGTTCCACCAATCCCCAACTTTCTTCTCAAGCATATGGGTTCCAAACTGCACCTTTTACGCATCCGAATAATTTATGACCTGCAATATCTTCTCAATTGCTTTCATCCATACTTGTGATTTTTCATGTTCAGTTTCTCCTTCAAAGATTGGCAGATTGTTCCTCTGGGACTTCCCTAAAGCATGAAATTCATCATCATCTTTGTTGCCAGCAATTACATGCGGTTGTTGCCCAATGACAACGGCCAATATAGCCAACGCTTTCGCAGTGGAATCGTCATTCCTTCCAGCAACAATTGTCCCGAGATTATAAACAACCAACACCAACACTCATAAGACAAACAATACCGATTGTGTATATGACACATATCGAATACAAAAAGGAAATAAATATACTAATAACATGGCCAACTGACCGACCATGCTCTTATACCAATAATGTAACACCCTTTAAACACCGCATAAAATAAATGATATAATCAGGGTAAATATCATGCATATCACGAGAGGGGGTCACATTTACTTCACAAAATTAAAGAACACAAATACACTTGTCATATTCATAACACATTTAAAATTATGTTCCATACAATAACACATATGCATCTCGTTGTGGATTAATTCTCAACTCAAAACAACAATACTAATAATTGAAATCCCATACTGATAATCATATCATAAAATATTTGGCACAAAAGGACATAATCGCATACATCTCAAAACAACATAAATATCTAAAGAGTATAACATCATCTCTCAAATAAACATAAACAAAATAAAAATAACATGAATCCAAATGTTCCTCGTGTTATATAGACCAGAGCATGACTCACTACCTTGTAAAACAGATACATCTTCATAGCACCGAGATGAATACTAAACCCGTTTCAGTGTACATCTTCAAGGATACTTGTCTTAAGTTCCAGAATATCCAGAACACACACTATATTTCCGAACCTTATCACACCAGTATCATCAACTTTGAACTCACCTCCATTACTTTGGTTAATCAAGGTCAACTGGTCAACCAACTTCAAATCATATTTCTGACCTTCTCGAATTTCTTCTATTATACCACTAGTTAGTTTTAACATTCCCAACTTCACACTATCACGAGTCTCTTTAAATAGTAAGCTCATATCTCTAAATTGTTCGATCATTTCCAACTCTCGAACCATAAGCATTGACATATGAAATGATTTTCTACTCAATGCATCGACAACTACATTTGCTTTACCCGGATGGTAATTCAAATCAAAGTCATAGTCCATCAATAACTCAAGCCATATTCTCTGCCTCATATTCAAATCCTTCCGGTTGAACAAGTATTTCAGACTCTTATGATCATTGAACACTTCAAATTTAGAGCCGAAAAGATAATGTCTCCAAACCTTCAACACAAACACCACAAATTCTAGCTCTAAGTAACGCGCAGGATAATTCCTTTCCTGAATCTTCAATTGCCTAGAAGCATAAGAAAAAACTTGTCAATTTTTCATACGCACACCACCAAGATCCATCTTAGGAGCATCATAGTATAGCACAAAATCATAATTTGGGTTAGGCAAAGTTAATACAGGAGCAGTCGTCAACTTCTTTTTCAATTCTATGAAACTTTCTTCACATACAACATTTCACACATAATCTTGACCCTTTAGAGTCTACTAAGTTAAAAATAATTCTAACTTAGAGAATCCTTCAATGAACCTTCGCTAATAACCTGCTAAACCAAGAAAACTTCGAATCTCAACTGCAAACTTTAGAGTCTCCCATTGCAACATTGCATTAACTTTAGAAGCATCCACATCAATTCCACCACTAGAAATCATATTACCAAGAAAACTTACTTCCTTCATCCAAAATTCACACTTCAACAACTTAGCATATATCTTCTTCTCTTTTAACACTTGCGACACAATTCTCAAATGCTCCGCAGTTCTTCTTCGGATTTAGAATAGATCAGAATATCATCGATGAAAACCACAACAAACTTATCCAGATACAAATGGAAAGTTCTATTCATATATTAGATGAAAACAAATGACACATTAGATACAACAAACAACATCATAGTTTACTCATAATGACCATACCTCGTTCAAAAATCCATCTTTGAAATATCATCTAGTTTAACATAAATTTGATAATAACATGGCCCCAAATCAATCTTGCTGAAAATACAAGCAGACATCAATTAATCCATCAAATCATCAATCCTCGAAAGCTGACACTTATTCTTAATAGTCACTGTATTCAACTGTCTGTAATCCACACACGGCCTCATAATTCCCTCTTTCTTCTTGACCAATAATACAGGCGCACCCCACAGTGAAACACTCGGCCATACGAACTTCTTCTCAAGCATCCCTTCTAGTTGTTTCTTCAACTCGCTCAGCTCTGAAGTTGGTATCCTATAAGGATCCATTAATACTGGACTTGTACCTGGAACCACATCTATTGAAAACTGCACATCATGTTCCAAAGAAAATCATTGATGTCGTCTGGAAACACATATGGATATTCACAGACAACAGGTAATTCAACACTCATAGGTTCACGTTCAATTTGCAGTGACATAAACATTGCAAACATCAAAGATTCATCTTTCATAAGTTTATTCAATTATTTAGCAGACAACCACATCAATTATCCATTATCACTGAACTTAGGGAACCTCAAAGTCTTATTATAACAATTGATGTGAACATAGTTGAACTCCAACCAGTTCATTCCAAGAATAATGTCGATTTGGTGTAGGGGAAGACACACCAAATCCATCACAAAACTCTTTCCATAGATAGTCAAAGGACATTTAATGCAAACAAAAGTAGTAGTAACAGAACCACTAGCAGGAGTATATATCACCATACTACCGTTCATATTAAACAACTTCAATCATAACATATTAGCATATTGACGTGAAATAAACAAATGAGTAGCACTAGTATCAATAATAGCAACCAATTAAACATCATTTATAAAAAAAAGTACCTTGAATCAAGTTCTCCCCCTTGGAATCCTCTGATCCACTCAAAGCGAACACTCTACCGTTGGTTTGAGCAATAGTGTCCCTCTTCGGCTTCTGACATTGGGTACTGATATGACCCTGCTCCCCACAATTGAAAAAGGCTGGACTATCATTCTTGCATTCAGGAGCACGATGACCCGTCTTACCATATTTGTAGCACCTCAGCACCTTATTCTCACATTCATTTGAATGATGACCTTGTTCACCACACCTATAACACTTGACATAAGCTGGAGCTCCTCCCCCACTTGTCTTCTTCCCATCATAAGCCTTTTGTTTCCCTTTATCACTTGGAGCATCATAAGGCTTCTTACGGTCTTGGTACTGCTTTCCTCTCGTCTCATTCAAACTCTTGTAGTAATTTGAATGAGCTTTGTTATCTTCTTCATAGATCCTACAGTTGTTCACCAACTGTGAAATACACGAATCTGTTGATACCTGATTTCCTGTTTGATTTATGGAAGCAAACCATTCTAAAACTTAATACACCCCGAGAACTCAGTAGTTGCTTCATTGTAATATGGATAATACTTTTCCAGTTCCACAAACTTTGAAGCATACTCAGTCACAATCAAGTTCCCTTATTTCAACTCCAAAAACTCAATCTCTTTCTTTCTACACACATACTCAAGAAAGTACTTTCTCAGAAACTCCCTTCTGAACACAACCCAAGTAGTAACTTCACCCACCACTGTCAGTCTCTAATGGGTGCCAACACACCACTCATCGGTCTCCTATGCCAATTGATGCATACCAAACTGCCCCTTCTGCGCCGCCAAGTAATCTATGACCCAAAAGATCTTATCAATCTCCTTTAGCCAAGTTTGCGCTCTATCAAGGTTGTATCTACCTTTGAAAACAGGTGTATGATTCCTTTGAAACGTCTCTAAAACACGAGATCCATCATTCTCACCAGCATTAGGCTGATGTTGCACAACCTGAGCAACAACCTGCAAGGCAGCTGCAAGTGCAACATTGTTTCTTTTGGACATTCTACAGGAAGAAAACTAATGTCAGAAACACGCATCGACAGTGTACCCACACTAATTAATCAACGGGACATACACATCATAAGAAAACAAGGTCAAACGAACCGACCTGATCTGATACCACTAATATAACACCCTTTTAAACCTCAAAGAATATTCACAAAATAATTAAATAATTAAATCAGAGTAATGCACCAAAAAGGGTGTCACATTTTCTTCTAACAAACTTCATAGTAAAACAGATCCTGCTTCGTAACACGAGTTTTGAAAAATCGATTACATTAAGTACTTCATGATTAACAACCATAGTTTTACAACTTACTCGCAGCAGAAATTCATAATTCAAAAACATCTTTATTAAGAGACTTCTAAATAACTTCATCAAATCAAAATAACTCAATTACCACAAGGGTAGTTCAAATCCCAAAATAAACAAAGTAACATAGTTATTCAAACAAACGATCTCATCCATGATATTACATATCAAATGAAGACCCCTTTATTCTATAGGAATTAAAGAACACACTTTGAAGCTATCCTCTAAGCCTCAACGAACTACTCTTGATTACCTACGAGTTACCCACGTATAGCGGAAACATTTCCAAGCAACAAGGGTGAGTAAATCATAATCATTATAAAAACATAAGGAGTAAATATAGTAGTTATGATACAACACCAAAGGAATAACATTGAAACCTCATATCATACTCACATCTTCAAGAATCAGAATACACATTAGACACATGGTAATACCATCAATAGAAATTATCACAAACGCGCATCTACAAAACAACAGTCAATCAAATTATCCTGCAATGCCACATATAATGCAATACAACTCCTTTAGATTCATGCATGTGGTACCAAAACTTCATTGATGACACTGTCATTGTTTTTTTTAAAGATAACCACCAATAGGATTATTTCCCGCTTAGAACCAGAGCACATAATAAATTTCACTCAATCCACACTTTGGGATTGACCATCACTAGACTATTCGTCCTGCAAAATTCACTGGAACAACGTCCTACAATGATCACTGGGTGAAACAACTGGATGAAAATCATCAAATAATAAAGTCTCCACCGAATGTCTTTTATCCCACATGAAGGGAAATGTAAACATCGAGAAAACCTAAGAAGGGAGAAGTCACGGTCTTGCGACTGAGAGATCGGGTAAGGGAGTCTATTACGCAAGGGGAAGGTATTAACACCCCACACGCCCGTAGTACTCTACTGTATCCACTCTTGTTATCTATCTTATGGGCGTTTCTAATCTATGCTTATTGTTTACTACTGCTAAAGGGAGAATGCATACAAAAGAAAGGAGAAAAGAATGTAGGGAAAATAAAGTTGTACTTGCTTGGGCCCTGCCATAATGCCTACGTATCCTTTTTGAGGAATCAGAGCTACCATAGTTCGGCTCACATGTTTTTGTTTGTTTTGTGTTTTTTATGGACGATGTTAATTCCGCCTTCTGCTGCAGCTCGGCCTTTGGAGACTCACGCGTTGGTACAAAAGTAAATTAATCATGTCCTTACTTGAAAATAGTTTCGAGTTACGCCTTCGAGGCAAAATGCCACATTTGATTGGTTTGTGTCTTATTACCTTGAAAAAGGGTTTAAGTGAGATTAGCATGTTTTATGATTTACTAAAGAAAAAGGTTTTAGTTTTAAATGCAAGGATGCAAAAAAGGGATGAAAAGAGTCTAAAGGAAGACTAGCCTATTTCTAACCTAATGTTATCATACAATAGTGGTCCTAAAGTTTAGATTAACAAAAAGGAAATGTCTACCTAATGTTAGCATGCATGGTTTACAACCTAAGGTCTAACTTGCATTCGAACGGAGCAAGCACATCCTAAGGGAACATGGTATGTGCAAGGATAAAACAAGCAAGCCGAAATAGCACACATATAAAAGAGTAAGGAAAAGAAACGAAATTCTTTTGTCAAGAGGAGCGTATCACCCGAGATAAACAAGCGCTAGTGAGATGAAAAAATAAAGAATATGATATCCAAAGCGAATAAACACGGTAGGCGACAGAAGGAAATATGAACGATCATGGAGTATCGACATCGGCCAATGCGAGCTCCTGACAAAGTGTGGGGGTTCGTTTGCAGAACCCTTCCCCACTTGACTCTATACACAAGAGCAGGCACAAATATGAGGCATCATGGTGCGTCACGAGCTAAGGATGACACTGACGAAAATGTGGGGGTTGATTATGAAGCTTCCCCGCTAGCCTCCTTTTGAGGACTTCAATAAGGGATGGGGGAATAATGCGGGCACAAAATGTAAACACACCTGCATAATACCTACACAAAGGTAGGGTTTCAAACAAACCAGACACAAGTAGCACACAATGGAAATCAATGTGGAATTTCCCTAAACGGGTTTTAAATAAACCAGAGGGGTTCCTGCCATGATCAGCAACAGAGACCCCCATCATACATATCTACCCTAATTTTTGTGGCATCGGAAAGGAGTAAAGTCCTACTTCTCATGATATCTAGAAAAGAGGTAAAGAAATGCGATAAAGTGCAGAGAAGTACAAAGGTAGTAGCGGTGACTACCACAAGCAAGAAAATCGTCAAAAGCAGACGAGAGCAATGGAGAAGCAGGGAGTACGTGTCGAGCAAGATTCACCAAGAAACAAACAAAGTCAGAAATAATATCCAATTAAGATAAATGCAAACATGTGTTAAGAATGCAACGCGTAATCATAAGTTCATGCACAAAATACAATTATACAAGATACGGGGCACAAAACAATGGCATGCGTGTCGAACGCAAAATCGGACCATAAATCGAAATTCCAAACAAGTTTTCTGTTCCAATAATCCAGTAATATTACATGATCGGAAACCATCCAAATGTACCTTACACAATCAACACAAATGTTAAAAATAACAAGGAAAATTAAAGTATAAAAGAGTAGAAGGAAATTTGGAACAAACAATAGACAAAGCAAAGCCAAGGAAGCAAAAAGCAAAAATTTGAAAAAGATGCGTCGACCGCAACAGGGCATGAGTCGACTTATGCCTGAAATTTTCTCATTTTGCATCGACCAGATGGTCGGCGCAACACATCCCGCAGGTGACCAAAATGTTTGAATCGACCGTAATAGGGCTTGAGTCGACTCATGCCTGGGATTTTTATCAGTTTGCATCGATGGGAGGGTCGGTGCAACACTTCCCATGTGTGGTCCAAACTGTTTATGTCGACTCAAAAAGGCTATGCGTCGAATCAACTGCAGTCTTGTTCAATAGAAACTTTGAAGCAACATAACTTTTGCATCGAGTGTCTGTTTCGCGCATGGTTCGAATCGTTGGATGGCTTGAAAATTATAGAATATCCACGACACGAAATGGAAACCAAAATAACAAAAATTATATGACAAATTCTCTAATCTTAGCACGACCGACATGTGAATTCATGATTCGATTTCATGTGTTTCGACGCATTTTTATCGGATCAAAAATCAAATTCACATCAATTATGCTATGACCATAGCACAAGAAAATTTGTATGCAACCAAAAATCAATTGAATCATGCGGTAAGATCAAGGAATAATGGCTTAAGCATTTTGTCAAACACATAATCTCCGAAATTCAACTCATAATTTTTGCACAATTAGAGATACAAATTATGCCACACATAATCAATCAAGAATCATCAATTAAGCTTGAAACAACTTCAACATTTTGTTTTCTCAAATAAGCACTTTCATGAAAATCAATTAATTGAATAAGAACTTATTTAATCATCCAATTCTGGATTTGCACATCATGATTCAAGATTAATTCATATTTTCTTAATTGAAATTTCTTCCACAATTCAAATTAGATCAAAGTTCAATTTATTGATCCACAAGAGTGCTTATTTAAGAATCACTTATTTGAAAAGTGCTTAAATCAAGAAAAGCTTACCGTAGAATTGAAGAGGAATCTTAGTTATAGAGATCACAACAACCGAATTCTAGATCAGAGAAGAATGGAGCTTCTTTTACTTTTGGATCTTGAAGAAGTTGTTGGAAAAGTTGTTGGTGTTCTTGATGAAAATGAGAGAAAGTTGCTCTTTGATACATGAGCAAGATGAGAGAAAGTTTTTGAGTATTTTTGAGAATTGGTCAATTATGAGAATCCCCAGAAAATTGGAGTGAATAAGAATATATAGTGTACCCTTTTTTTGAATGAATGAGCCTCCAATAAACACAAGAAAATGTGCAAATTTTTAGTTCATCAAAGTCTGACACCTTCAGGTCAAATTTGCAAGTCCCTCGGCGTGACTTTCGAAGTTAAAATGTGAAACTAAAATGTAGCCAACGTCAAGAACAACATCATGTCCGAAGATGGGCCAAACAGATAAATGGTGAATTAGTTATGTTTTTTCAAAGCTTTGCCCAGATGAAAATATTTCTCGGTTTAGGATTTTCAATGTGTTTCACGCGTTTTGGACCAGAAACGAAGGCCTTTGAGATACCGTTCGAATTGGAAAGATGAAAGAAATATTTATCCAACTCAATTTGTGAACTAATTCCACCAGAACTAACTCAATACGATAAGAATCGACCGAGTTATGATTTTCTGAATACGAAGCAGGTGAACATTTGTCACAATTTTCCTATGCGAACATATTTGATGAATTCATATATTCGAAGACATTCTGAGCAGAATTAACTTCTGGCTGTAAGAGAAAAATATGTAGAGGACATCAAGACGGAATTTTGGCCACCAGAATGGGCTCAAAACATTAAACGGTATTCGAGTTAAGAATTTTCTAGTGCGCCAAAAATGCACTTTCAGCACCTTTTTCATTGTATTTTCCACCATATAACTTCCAAAAGAACCACGTATTCGGAGACTTTCCTTTGGGAATTAACTTTTGGTCCGAACATGAAAATTGAAGAGAACATAGAGATGGTTTCAAAACCTCAAGAATCAACCCAAAACACCTTTCCAAGCTGGAGATGCGGATTTTCAAATTCAGATCAGTCAAAACACTGTTTCCAATTCACACTGTTTTAAATTCACCGAAAACACCCAAATCTTCCAAAACTCAAACATGTGTTGAAAAATTATGAGCTTTATTGTGTTGATCAAATACCTTGATCCCATGCCAAATTATTTGATTAATGGTGCATGATGTGTTAAATGACTTAATGGAGGATATGCAGATGGAATGAGAAGCGTAAAATGCATAAACCAGATAAAAGTGAAAGGGTAGGACAAATTTGGGGTATTACAGCTGCCCCTATTTAATCATCTTAAACCTAAAAGTACGATTGGCGCGTGCCTTTCAGACGTTCGAGGTAGAATATCATTAAATACGAATGCCAAAAATTTGTTCTAAGAGAAAGTGTGAGTGTTTATTTATCATTTTTTATATCTGCTGGGGAAATAATTTCTTGATTCCTTGGTGAGAAGGGTTTATGGATGATCCTGGGAGGCGATTGCTCATAGCATGGAAATGGTGCTGAAACGAGGTTTAGAAACCGATATGAAGAGTACTTGAAAACTGACACGACGAGCTTTTAGAAGTTGACGACGATGAGTGTTTATATATTGACACGTCAAGTGTTTAAAAGCTGACACGAAGAGTGTTGGAAGGCATCATGATGTACACACAAGGACCGAGAAGACTTGTAACGTGGCGTGATGCCAATACAAGGTAGAAATCAGACTTGTAATGTAGGATGATGCCAATACAAGGAAGAGACCGGACTTGTAACATAGCGTGATGCCAATACAAGGAAGAGATCGACTTGTAACATAACATGATGCCAATACAAGGAAGAGATCGTACTTGTAACATAGCATGATTCCAATACAAGGAAGAGACCGAACTTGTAATGTAGCATGATGACAATACAAGGCAGATACCAGACTTGTAACATATTGTGATGCCAATACAAGGAAGATATCAGACTTGTAACGTAGCATGATGCCAATAGAAGGAAGAGACTGGACTTGTAACGTAGCATGATGCCAATACAAGGAAGATATCGGACTTGTAACGTAGCATGATGCCAATACAAGGAAGGGATCAGACCTGAAATGTAGCACGATGCCAATACAAGGACATAAAAGACTTGTAATGTAGCGTGATGCCATACAAGGAAGAGATAACACAAATGAGTGTTTGAATCAATACGGACGAGTATCGAAAGAAGATGCAGACGAGCATCAAGGAAAGGTTAAACACGGGCGAGTGTTTGAATTAATACGGACGTGTATTGAAAGAAGATATGGACGAGTATCTAGGAAAGGTTAAACAGAGACGAGTGTTTGAATCGATACGAACAGGTAATAAAAGAAGATATGGACGAGCATCAAGGAAAAGTTAAACACGGACGAGTTTTTAAATCAATACAGACGGGTATTGAAAGAAGATACAGACGAGTATCTAGGAAAGGTTAAACACGGACGAGTGTTTGAATCAATACAGACGGGTATTAAAATAAGATACAGACGAGTATCTAGGAAAGTTAAACACAGACGAGTTTTTCAATCAATACGGACGGGTATTGAAAGAAGATACAAACGAGAATCAAGGAAGGTTGAACATGGACAGGTGTTTGGAGACCTAACACAGATGAGTGCTTAGGAAATAAACACAGAGGAGTGCTAGAATTTGAGTTAATTATCAGACTAAAATTGACTATCAGACGACAACTGGGTTTAAAATTCGTTAGCCAGGGCGAGAACTGGGCTTTGAAATGACAAGGTGTATTGATTTTGCTGGGAATTATAAAGGTGAAGGTCACCCGTTGTAGACTTTGGAACGATATCCTCTTTTGGTTGAATGATTCAGGTCTTTTATGTAAGGAACCCAATCTGGCTTATGCTTCGTATGTATGTTTAAATATCTTTTGTAGCAAAGACCTATTATGATGGATATTCTACGCTCTTTTGAAGATGCAATGTTATGTAATGATAACTATATGAAAATGAAAAGAAATAGACTTCATGGGGATAAGCAAAGGCTCATTGAGAAATGTTGCTCATTATTGGAAACCCGCAGTACCAAAGATTGTTGGGGATACTGATAAGAATTTTCATTGAGGAGCTCATGATATCGAAGATTATTGATGACTCCGCTGGAGATTGAATTGCTGACAAAGCAAGTTTTCAGGTATGCCACTGAATTCTGAATTGTATTGTTGGGAAGGAGATAATCTAGCTCGATATTCCTACGCCTTGAATTGTTGAGAGGATGGTATAGCTGAATATGTCGAGGAATTAGTATTGAAAACCATGTGGACCGCTTCGAATACGTGCCCCAAGTTTACGTCACCCTGGGGAATTATATCTTGAATCACTTGAGGATAAAAGATGGGCATGGACACCTGTGAATGCCCCGGTTTAGCTTTCGAATTCCTCGATTTACTTCACTAGGGATGCCTCGGTTTAGCTCTACGGATGCCTCAATTAAGCTCTTGGGGATGTGCACTTGTGCATGCCAGTCAAATGGCGATTCCAAACTTTCTGAATTCCCTTGAGGAATCAGGTTTGAAATTGTATGTAGTAGATGAAGACAGATTTGCGTGCTGGCTAGGTCAAGGTAACTTTTATGATGCTCTTAGCTTGATTGTAGTCGTTTCGTAAAACATATTTGGCTTGAGCAACTTTGTAAGTACGGATGAGGAATGCCCCTATCTGTGGGATTTTTGAAAGAATCTGTGCTGAATAAAAGATCAGAAAATTCGTGCCACAATATGATATGAGGAGGCCTGCCTCAATGTCTTGAGTCACGAGATAAACTGCTCTTGATTATAGCTTTCTTGGAGAGATTTATTGAATCTCAACGTAACTTCCCTAGTTTGAATGAATTATGAATAGATTTATCGATGTGATGGCCCCCTGATTAATGGAAACTTGAATAGGTTTGTCGACATGATAGCCTCTGAGTCGTCGAGCTTGAAGATATTTATTGACGTGTATTGACATGATAGCCTATTATTGATAGCTTTGATGGAATGCCCCAGATTTGGCTAACCTTAGAGAGATCGATTCTCGACTTGATTGCCCCAAATTGGCAGAATCTTCTAACTTCATCCCTAAAGGGTACTCAGACTGTGGAGCACCAAGATGCTTTCTCTTGACAGAATCACTGGCTAGCATGCCCCTGGATAAGTCATTTATCTTGTGACAACTGACTCTTTCTTCAACAAAGTATTTAAGCCTCTCTTCTTGACAAGATTGAGCTCTTTACCGATTGTTCATTGTGTAAACTTACTTGATGTCAATCAGTTGTTTTGTATGTAGAAGAATGTTTATTATGAGAATAATAATTCTAATGCAACACATATGTAAGTATTGAAGTTTGAAAAACTTTGAGTGAAATGAAGTCACAACTCTATTGTGAACTAGTCACTAGCTAGAGAGCAACATTTGCAAATTCTTTTTTAGGAAAGATAATGCAAGCATATGATGCCAACACGGATATTTAAACATACCTCTTAGGAGTCAGTTAAACGATATCTCATTGTAGCACACTTTCGAATTGACCCATGCTTCAGTTAGGTCTTTTAAGGGTTGTAATGTGGTCTGGTTCACAGTTTTAGAAAAAAGGATTTAAGGCTCAAAATTATTTAGTGCCCGCCCATTCTCCATCATGTTCTCCATTCCTACGTTCAGTTAACTCGACACAGGCGTTCATCTCTCGAGAAGAGTTTTCGATTATTGAGGAACCACTGAGGCCTCTTGGATACGACAATCACAAACTTCTGATTTTGGTGTCTGATCACACGACATTGTTCTTTCCATAAGGATTTTATTGGTAATCCTTTTCTCGCCTTTTAGGCTTTTCAATTTCTTTCTTGCTTTTTCCCGGACAAATTCCTTTGAATTTCAATTTGGAACAAGTTTCAACTTAGCGGGGCTTTTTGTTTCTTTCTTATTCATATTTTCCATTTTGAACAAGTCGTGGATCTTCACGTTGTCTTTAATTTGTTGGAAGTGACCGTGATTGTCTAAGTCTTTAGCAGATGATGGATAACAATTGTTGTATCGTCATCCGATCTCGGATTCTTAATTTGCAAGAGATACCCATTGGGATATCGTTAATTGATGCATGTTGCTGATAGATGAGGGTTAATAATTGTGGTTTTAAAATTCCTACGCCTTTGGATGGATAACCATTGATGTATCCTTGGATGCACAGTATTGATGAGTTATGAACGCTTGATCAGATTAACTAAACACTACCCGCCCCAGGGTTAAAATGAGGGTATTTTTTGAACAGAAAGGAAACTCCTACTTCAAAGTCTCAGAGGGGTTAGTGAGGGTCTATCTCCCTTATATCTCTGGTGTTTAGGAATAAAAACAAGACATGTATATCATTAGCGGGGTCTTACTCAAAAGCGTACCAACCATAGATTTTTACATTTTTAGATTATCATCATTCTCCCTCCAATATTTACCTAAGCATAAGACTTGGAAACTTGGCATCAATATGCAAGTAAAAAATTTAAAGAGTGATAACGAATGGATGAATAAAAACAAAAGGAACACTTCAAGACAAGCATACTTATTGCATTAATATTTTCATTCAAAAATAGACAAGTTTCTACATGCAAGCAATGTTTAAACAAACAAGCAAGAATGCAAATGAAAATGCGGTAAAGAAACCAATGATTACCATCGTTGAGGAAACTTAATTCCGTATGGGCTTCTTCATTCTGAAGAATTTCTGCAGTTTTGATGCTTGAATAGGCGAGAGAATTCTTCTTCTGATATGATGTGAACACAACAGTCTCTGGATTGATTACGTCTTGGACCTTGTCTTTGGATGACATACCATCTTCAATCGAATGATCAGGTGTCTTAATAAGAGTTGTTTGTGGGAGGAGGACCCTAAATATCAGAGCTTTCAATTGAAATTCCACCTAGAGAGGAAATAATTGGATGCAATGCAGTGTGTTCGTACCAACATGCTCATCAGGATTCTTCTGTCTTTGCTTAAAATCCTAGCCCAATGAATTCACTTGGGGAACAAAAACTGGCTAATGTTGAACAAATCAGGGAACACAAAGTTGTGGAGAGTGCCCCTGATAGAATATTCGGATGCCCCGGTGTGGCAACCACATCTGACGTTGGTAAACAAGAAAGAGCACTGATATATGATCCCATAGTAAATGGGAACCATTTACTGAGAAGATGTTCCAAGATCTCAAGACTGTGTAGCACTCCATGGTTGAAAGTGTTCCCCAAAAGATAAGGAGAAGAGAGAACCTATGTTGCTGTAGTAGGTGCAAGATTGTTGACATCATCATCAGAGCTTCCCTGACCTGGCTCATCTGAGTCCTTAATCAATTATCTTCTTTCTCGAAGAATTTTCGACCACGGGCCAAAGCTTGCATGTATACCACAACTAACCCTATCTGGATCTTCGTATCGGTCAATCCCCTACGGAGTTATCCCCTACTTATCTTTAAACATGTGAAGCAAGAAATTAGGTTTGAACCTATGAAGAGAGCATCGGGTCTGAATAAGAATCCCCCATCTTCGAATACCTGTTATGGATGCATGAATGTGCATGGGGTGCATGAATGGATTCCATACCATGTTCCGTCATTTTCAAGGAATTTACATGCTTTAATTTTTATTTTACGCAAGTAAGAGATGGAAAATTTTAACACAAGGCTTACAAATATGATTCCCTAGAAATAACAGAACATGTATGTTAAGCATGTGGTTAACCATGTTATGTATGCAAAGACATGTAATCAAAGTTCCATCATTTCTGGATATGGTTGTTGCACTGTTCTGAATCATATGAATATTAAATGATCAAAGGTCTGACATAGCTTCCGCACATATAAGAACCAAGTACCATGTAGATCTTCCATTGTATGGGATCAAGGCTTCTGGAATACCGAATACTGTTGAGGCTTTTTTGAACATGCTGGGAATACCAAGATCGAAGGCCTGAATGACCCTCCAAGTACACAAGTCAGGAACTCAGAAAATAAATCCGAGAACCATATGGTCACCAACAAAACATAGTCACCATCTGAATAAGTCACCAACGGTACGTAGTCACCAACTGTACATAGTCACTAACTGTACTTGTGATAACAATTCCCTCCCCACTCACGGATGAAAACTAGGTCAGGGTAACATTGAGTAACTCAAAATCGAGGATACTCCTGAAAAACTATCGTTGTATCACCTACATGAAAATGATAGCCCCTCATTTGTACCTAATATGAGCATGGACGACTTGGCGACAATAGTGAAACCTTAGTCAACTAGCCGTTCATGTTCCACTCTTTTCCTAGGGTTCCTATGGTTGTCACTTGGCCTGGGTATTGGGCGTTTTACCTCATAGTAACACCCACCCAAGAAGAAGCAGATCCAATATAACAATAGTATATGGAAATAGTAAAATTTAATGCATAAATACGCTCAGGTAAACATGTATTAATGAATAAACAAAAAGCATAAAAAATAAAGACCCATAGAAAAGAAACAAGAGCTAGGAGTGACTCTAGGATGGACCAGCATTTGGTTGACCTGTCCCTAGTGAAGTCGCTAGCTAAAACAACCGGATTAAAATCCTCAAACAATGAAGTCGCCAGCTAAAACAACCGGATGAAAATCCTCAAACAATGAAGTCGCCATCGAATGTCTTTTATCCTACATGAAGGGAAATCTAAACATCGAGAAAGCCTGAGAAGGGAGAAGTCACGGTCTTGCGACCGAGAGATCGGGTAAGGGAGTCTGTTATGCGAAGGGAAGGTATTAGCACCCCACACACCCATAGTACTCTATGGTGTCCACTCTTGTTATCTATCTTATGGGTGTGTTTAATCTATGCTTACTGTTTACTACTGCTAAAGGGAGAATGAATGTAAAAGAAAGGAGAAAAGAATGTAGGGAAAATAAAGTTGTACTCTCTTGGGCCATACACCAATGCCTACGTATCCTTTTTGAGGAATCAGAGCTACCATAGTTCGGCTCACATGTTTTTGTTTGTTTTGTGTTTCTTATGGATAATGTTAATTCCTCCTTCTGCCGCAGCTCAACCTTTGGAGACTCACGCGATGACACATAAGTAAATTAATCATGTCCTTACTTGAAAATAGTTTCGAGTTACGCCCTCGAGGAAAGATGCCACATTTGATTGGTTTGTGTCTTATTACCATGAAAAGGGTTTAAGTGAGATTAACATGTTTTATGATTTGCTAAAGAAAAAGGTTTTAGTTTTAAACACAAGGATGAAAAAACTGAAGAAAAGAGTCTAAAGGGAGACTAGCCTATTTCTAACCTGATGTTATCATAAAATAGTGGTCCTAAAGTTCGGATTAACAAAAGGGAATTGTCTACCTAATGTTAGCATGCATGGTTTACAATCTAAGGTCTAACTTGCATCCGAACGGAACAAGCACATTCTAAGGGAACATTGTATGTGCAAGGATAAAACAATCAAGCTCGAAAGAGAACACATATAAAAGAGTAAGGAAAAGAAACAAAACTCTTTAGTCAATGGGAGCGTATCACCCGAGACAACCAAGCGCAAGTGAGATGAAAAACCAAAAAATATGATGTACAAAGCGACTGAACACCTAACCAAGATATAAGAGATCGAGATAGGCGATGAAAGGAAATATAAATGATCATGGAGTATCAGCATCGGAAAATGCAAACTCCTGGCAAAACGTGGAGGTTTGATTGCATAATCCTTCCACACTTGAATCTATACAGAAGAGTAGGCACAACTCCTAGGCATCATGGTGCGTCACGAGCTAAGGATGATACGGACAAAAATGTGGGGGTTGATTGCGAACCCTCCCTGCTAGCCTCCTTTTGAGGACTTCAATAAGGGATGGAAGAGTAATGCGGGCACAAAATATAAACACACCTACAAAATTCGTACACAAAGGTAGGGTTTCAAAAAAACCACACACAAGTAGCACACAATGGCAAACAATGCAGAATTTCCCTAAAAGGGTCTTTAAATAAACCAGAGGGGTCCCTGACATGATAAGCAACGAAGACCCCCGTCATACATCTCTACCCTAGTTCTCATAGCATTGGAAAATAGTAAAGCCTTACTTCTCATGATCTCTAGAAAAGCAGTAAAGAAATGTGATAAAGTGCAGATAAGTACAAAGGTAGTAGCAGTGACTACCACAAGTAAGCAAATCGTCAAAAGAAGACGAGAACACTGGAGAAGCAGGGAGTACGTGTCGATCAAGCTTCACCAAGAAACAAAGAAAGTCATAAATAATATCCAACTAAGATAAATGCAAACGCGTGTTGCAAATGCAACGCGTGATCATAAGTTCCTGCACAAAATACAATTATACAAGATACGGGGCACAAAACAATGGCATGCATGTCGAACGCAAAATCAGACCATAAATCGAATGTCTAAACAAGTTTTCCGTTCAAATAATCAAGTAACAATTAAATGATTGGGAACCATCAAAATGTATCTTGTACAACCAACACACATGTTAAAAATAACAAGGAAAATTAAAGTATAAAAGAGTAAAAGGAAATTTGGAGAAAATAATAGCCAAAGCAAAGCCAAGGAAACAAAAAACAAAAATTTGGAAAAGATGCATCTACTACAACAGGACATGAGTCGACTCATGCCTGAAATTTTCTTAGTTTGAGTCGACCAGAGGGTCAGTGCAACACTTCTCGCAGGTGACCAGAATGTTTGCATCGACCGCAACAGGGCTTGAGTCGACTCAAGGCTGGGATTTTTCTCAGTTTGCATCGACCAGAGGGTCGGTGCAACACTTCCCGTGTGTGGTCCAAACTGTTTGCGTCGACTCAAAAAGGCTATACGTCAAATCTACTGCAGTCTTGTTCAATTAAAACCTTGAAGCAACATAACTTTTGCATCGAGTATCCTTTTCGCGCATGGTTCGAATCGTCGGAAGGCTTGAAAATCATAGAATATCCATGACACGAAATGGAAACCAAAACAACAAAATTATATGTTAAATTCTCCCATCTTAGCACGATCGACATGTGAATTCATGATTCGATTTCAAGAGTTTCAACGCATTTTTATCGGATTAAAAACCAAATTCACATTAATTATGCTATGACCATAGCACAAAGAAATTTGTAAGCAACCAAAAATCAATTGAATCACACGGTAAGATCAAGGAACAATGGCTCAAGCATTTTATCAAACACATAATCTCCTAAATTTAACTCATGATTTTTGCACAATTAGAGATCCAAATTATGCCACACATGATCAAGCTTGAAATAACTTCAACATTTTGTTTTCTCAAATAAGCACTTTCATGAAAATCAATTAATTGAATAAGCACTTATTTTATCATCTAATTCTGGATTTGCACATCATGATTCAAGATCAATTCACATTATCATAATCGAAATAACTTCCACAATTCAAATTAGATCAAAGTTTAATTTAAGAATCACTTATTTGAAAAGTACTTAAATCAAGAATATCTTACCGTAGAATTGAAGAGGAAGCTTAGGTATAGAGATCGTAACAATCATATTCGATATCAGAGAAGAATTGATGTTCTTTGACTTTTGGATCTTGAAGAAGTTGTTGGAAAAGTTATTGGCGTTCTTGATGAAAATAAGAGAACGTTGCTCTTTAATCCTTGAGCAAGATGAGAGAACGTTTTTTAGTGTTTTTGAGAATTGGTCAATTATGAGAATCCCCTGAAAATTGGAGTGAATAATAATATATAGTGTGCCCTTTTTTTGAATGAATGAGCCTCCAATAAACACAAGCAAATGTGCAAATTTTCAGTTCATTAGAGTCTAACACCTTCAGATCAAATTCGCAGGTCCCTCGGCATGAATTTCAAAGTTGAAATGTCAAACTAAAATGTATCCAACATCGAGAACAACATCATGTCAAAATATTGGCTCAAATGGATAAACGGTGATTTAGTTATGATTTTTCAAAGTTTCACCCAGATGAAAATATTTCTCGGTTCAGGATTTTCAATGCATTGTGCGTGTTTTGGACCAAAAACGAAGGCCTTTGGGATATCGTTTGAATTGGAAAGCCGAAAGGAATATTTAGCCAAATTAATTTGTGAATCAATTCCATTGGAACCAACTCAATACAATAAGAATCGATCGGGGTATTATTTTCTGAAGATGAAGCAGGTGAACATTTGACACAATTTTCCCGTGTGAACATATTTGATGAATTCATATATTCGAAGACTTTCTGAGAAGAATTGAATTTCGGATGTGAGAGACAAATATGTAGAGGACATCAATACGGAATTTTGGCCACTGTAATGGGATCAAAAGGATGAACATTCTTCGAGGTATGAATTTTCTAGTGCACCAAAAATGACCTTTCAGCACCTTTTTCTTTGTATTTTCCACCATATAACTTTCAAAAGAACCACATATTCAGAGACTTTCCTTTGAGAATTTGCTTTTGGTCCAAACACGAAAATTGAAGAGAACATCAAGACGGTTTCAAAACCTCAATAATCAACCCAAAACACCATTCCAAGCTTGAGATGCGAATTTTCAAACTCATATCAGTCAAAACACTGTTTCCAATTCGCAATGTTTTAAATTCACCAAAAACACTCAAATCTTCCAAAACTCAAACATGCGTTGAAAAATTATGAGAGCTTTATTGTGTTGATCAAATAACTTGATCCCATGCCAAATTATTTGATCAATGGTGCATGATGTGTTAAATCACCTAATGGAGGGTATGCAGATGGAATGAGAAGCGCAAAATGCATAAACCAGATAAAAGTGAAACAATAGGAAAAATTTGGGGTATTACATTTGGCTATGCCCTAACTTATGCCATAAATTCATGATAAGAAACATCTTAATAAACAAAGGACCACTACTAGTCAAAATGAATCATCATTCATATAATCATTATAAATACTAACACGTACTTCATAACATGAAACAACATCATCATAGCATCAACAATTCCTTGTTTACACATACACCATATCAAAACAATCACCAAATGAACTTACTCATCAAAGCGTACGTACTGGAAAAACACATTATATGACTCTTTTATTTCACCAAGGTATAGTTCATCATTTTAGCTTCCTAACACTTCGAACGAAACGTTAGTTGGAGTACTGAAACTCAAGTTGTGATACTTTTAAAATACTACTGTTGTCCATCGCATGGTGCTCGCCCTACAATTGGAATTTTACTGATGCAATTAACAAGCCTATGATGAGTTATGGCAATGAATAAGAAATTGATGAATTCGAATTTGAAGCAGTCGATGACATTCGTAACTCAATCTAAAATTGAAGAGGATGTGGCTGGCACAAGCCTGATACCTCAAAGAACTAGAGTTCCTCCATCAAGACTTCAAGACTATGAAGTAGTTGTTGATGATGAAGTCACAACAGACACATAATTAGTTTATTTCACTTTACTTGTTGATGTTGAACCAATCAACTATAGTGAGGCCTTAAATAATAAACATTGGAAGTCAACTATGGTCAAAGAGTTACAAGCGATCGACAAAAAAATCCCATGGGAGTTAGTCGAATTGCAAGCACACATAAAAGCTATCGAAGTAAAATGGGTGTTCATGTTGAAGTAAAATACTGATGAGTCAATAGAAAGACATAAGGATCAATTAGTAGCTCAGGGATTTTTTCAGAGAGAAGGACTCGACTACTCTAAACTATATGCACTAGTTGCAAGATTGGAGACTGTGAGATTGGTGGTAGCCTTGGCATACGAGCAAGGATGGTCAATATTTCACTTAGATGTGAAATCAAATTTTTTAAATGGTCCTTTAGAAAAAGAGGTATATGTCACATAACCTACTAGATTTTTGATATAGGAGTAAGAAAGGAAAGTGTACAAGTTTAACAAATCCCTCTATGGCCTCAAGTAGGCACATAGGGTAAGGAATAAGAAAATCGACTCATACTTAGTCGAATTGGGATTCGTCAAATGCAAGTCTGAGTATGGTGCGTATGTTCAGGTTGTCGCATAAGATATAACAATGATATTCTTATATGTCGATGACTTTTTGGTAACTGGAAATAGTGTGGAGAACTTGTCGAAGTTCAAAGAGTTGATGGTGAGGGAATTGGAAATGTCGAATATCAGAAACTTGTTGTATTTCCAAGGTATGGAATTTCAAATTACCAAGTAAGGTAGTGCTGCATCAAAGGAAGTATGTCAAAGAAATACTCAAGAGATTCAGGATGGATGATTCTAATTCTGCATCCTCGCGTGTCAAACCAAAATTTAAACTAGAGAAGCATGGAGAAGAGGACAAAGTCAGTGTCACTTTATTAAAACTAATTATCGGATATCTGAGATATGTGTGCAATAGTCGACCTTATATAGGTTTCTCAGTCTGTTTAGTGAGAAGATACTTGAGTGAAGCAAGGGTGTCACACATGAATGCTGGAAGAAAAATCATGAGATTCTTAAAAGGATCGGTAAACTATGGAATTTTGTTTCCATGAAGTTCTGAAGGAAAAGAAGTTATGATTAATTGTTATTGAAATGTTGATTGTTGCGGAGATAAGGAAGACCGAAGAAGCACAACTTGTTACTTCTTTTAAGTATTTTATGCCCTAATCTCGTGGTGCTTGAGAAAGCAACATGTAATGGCATTATCGTCGTGTGAGGCTGAATATATAGCAGAATCCTATGCTACATGTCAAGCAATTTGGATCAGATCTGTGCTGGAAGAGACAAAGGTTGAAGTGAAGAAACCTCTGGTATTGCAGATCAACAACAAGCCAGTCATAATCTTGAAAAGAATCCAGTTCTGCATGGAAGAAGTAAACACATTGTGATACGGTGGGAGAACTGACTAGTGTTTTGCGTTCGTATTCGCACTTGTGCGGTTAGCAAGAGTCGCCACCGACTTTTTATTTTATCCTAAAGGAAAGGTTAAAAAAGCACAGCAAAAACCTTTTGAGATATTTCGTGGGTTCGGGGGGTAGATTATGAAAAGGGAAGGTATTAGCACCCTTTTCATCCATGGTTATCCATGGGCTCTTAGGTACTTGCTTAGATCGACTTTGCCTTGGTTTTCAATTGTGTGAAATGGTGCTTTGTGGATTGTTTTGAAAATGTTTTTGAAAAGATGCCTTATGTTAGGCTAACCTTGTAACAATTCTTTACTCGAATGTTTTACAAAGGGTGTTTTATCTTTTAAAAAGATGTTTCAAGGGTTTGAAAAGTTTGATTTTTGAAAAGTGTTTGTGAAGTGAGTTTTGAAATTAGGCAAGCGTTTTCTTTGCAAATTGACAAGTACTTAAGAGTTTATCTACCCTAAAGCTTTCTCAAAAGATTTTTTTTCGTGTTTTGACCCCTTTTTAACAATTTTGTTCTACCATTGAAATTGGTAGGCAATCTTGTATTTAGGAAGTTTATTCGGGACGGACGCGGGTCGTCGTATGGACCATGAATGCAATGGTGCCAAGTGTCTTCGGCAATTTGTTTTGAAGGGACTTGATCATTTTTGATAGGCGACTTTCGAAAGCGTCATCGAGGGACTTATGATCATTTGAATTCGTTTCGCCAAAGAAACTCGACGTGCAAGCATGGCCCATTTGGAAGGCAACATGTGGGATTACCCTAGGGGGTGCAAGTGTGATTGTGTATTGATTACATGCATTTGTCTTGTATTAGGTTATCTAGCGTTTGATTTTATGTACATACAAACCCTAGGTCTAACCATGGTATAATTGAAAAGCTGTAAATTGCGGAATGTAAATCTACGCTATTACAAAATAATGTCCGGGAGTGGGGGTATAAATGTACAAGGGGATGAGACTTATAGTACCCAATAATTTACAACCAAATCGAATGTCGCGATCAAATGAATATCAAATATAAATGTAAGATAAACATGTGTATAGGGTAATGTGAATGTATTTGTGTAAGTGTACAAATGTATATGTATGTGTAAGTGTAAATGTAAGTATGTACAAATGAAGGGTTTTGATTAAGTGTTAAGTTTTAATTAAAAGAGTATTTTAGAAAATGTTTGTGAATTTAAATATTAGAGAAAAATGAATGTATTGAATTGTTATGTACAAAAGAATGGTAATTAAAAAGGTTTCAATTTTAATTATGTATGAGAATGTATAATACGTACAAATGTATTTCAAAAAATGTTTTTTAGTTAATTGTGTATAAAAAGTATTTTTGATTAAAAAGTATTTTCAACTTAATTATATAAAAGTATTTGGTTATTTTTATGTACAAATGTGTATATATAAAAAAAAAGTGTTTTAAACATATGATGAGAATGTTTTAATTGGGTTAGTATTTTTTAATTAAATTGCGTATGTTAAAAAAAAGATTTAATTGAGTTAGTATATATATAAAAAAGAAGTAAACATTGTTGTTTTTTTTTTTTATAAAAAAATGAAAAAGAGTTAATGTTTTATAAAATAGGGTTAGTGTTAGAAAAAGCAGTAATTTTCGTTGGGCTTTAGAGGTGAATTAAGAAACGGGTCAGATTAAGCCCATGGTTTGGAACAGAATTAGGGTTTAGGCATTTGGTTCAGAACGAAAACGAGGGTTTGTGAGGTGACGACGGCGCCGTTTGTATGTTCAACGTTCTTTCCATCTTCATCTTCATCCGGCCACCAGCATTACTTTCCACACCTTTCTTCCCCCCAAAGCATGGTCTCGGCGCTCTGGACTTAAGGTTTGATTATGACGCTTTACGTTTTCATTTCCCTTTTTTTTACAAATTTTGTGTTTCAATTTGGGGTTCTGATTTCCGAATCTTGTACCGTTATGATGTGGTGAAGAGGAAAGGGGGAGGAGATTGCTACCTGATGTTTGGAGGATGGAGGAGAGGCGGAGAAGTGGTGCTCTAGGAGGCCGGATCGTCGTGATGGACTTGATGAGGCTTCGCTTCTGATGACCCTGGTAATTTCGTTCTTTGCTTAGGTTTCTGGGGTTTGATGATGTATGCTGGATTTGCTTGAAAACCCTAATTCATCTCTTTATCTTCTTCTTCTTCCACTGTGATGATTGTCTTTGAGCATGCGTATGTCTGAGTACTTTGCTTGAGATTTGCTTGTCTTGAACGTTTTTCTTGAACAGCTGTTGCCTATGTGTGCTTGCCTATGATGAAGCTTGCTTCTGAGGCTTGGGGTTTGAATGTTCAGTGTCACAGGGTTGTAGGCTTTAGCTTGTATGTGCTTGGTTCAGTATGTTATGGTGAGGCAAGTTTGGACATGAGGCTTGAGTGTTTAGCCTGAAGGTTGAGTTCTGAGTTTGGATATCAGGATGTTGTGTTTTTTGCATAAAGGTTGTTGATGGGTTTCTTTGTTATGACAGTAGTGAGCTCTCCCCTTTTCTTAGGCAGGTTATGGTTTTGTTTTTTTATATTTTTTCTCTTGAACTGAGTCTTTGTATCTCTCTTCTATATCTTGAACTCAGTTCTTGGATTATCTCTTTTCTATCTTATCCACTGCTATCCTCCTGAACTGGTTTATGCTTTTTTTATTTTGTATATCTCTTTTCCTGTCTTCTCTCTTTCTTCTGCTAGGCTGAACTGAGCTTTGCTTTTTGATTTTTGTATCTCCCTCTTGTCTTGCTGCCTGCTACTGAACTAGGCTTGGATTTGATTTGCATAATCTTTTTCTGTCTTGCTTTTCTTCTGCAGTCTGCTGTGCTGAACTTGTGGACTTGTGGACTTTGTGTATCTTTTTCTGCTGTCTAATCTGAACTATGCCTAAATCCCTGCCTACTGCTTTATCTCTCTTTACTTCTCTCTTTACAGTACAGTTTGAATTTTATATGTTATATCTGTACTGTGTTCTGAAGGGGCTGACTAGGGAAATGATGAAAAAGATTGTTTTTGCTTGCATAATACATCTTGCATCCCCTTTTGACAGTTTGTGTAGATTTTCTGCTTTTTGATATCTTGGCAAAAGTCTTTCCATGACAGCTTTGAGTACTTTCCTGATTTTCTTTGAGTGGACTTTGTTTTGGATTTGAAATTTTGGATTGAACTTTTTCAGTTTAGTTTGGATTTTGAATCTATGCAGCTTGCAAATTTTTTAGAAACTATGCATTTGACATTTGCATTTCATGAAAATAAAATAATCTTCCCTCTCTGTGAACCGGGAGAAATCCCGTGATTTGCAGAGAGGGCAACTGATCCCAGTCAGTGGCCCCTAATGATGAGCATTTTTATCTGTCTCTGCTAATTTTAATGCTTTCTGACTTTTCTTATTTCTTTTTGCAGATGAAAAAAAAAAAAGAATACCGGAGCGGAGTGAAGAATGAAGAATGTTTAGAAAATAGGATAATTTTAATTCTATGTAATATTCAAATTAAATGTAAATTATTGTTTGTAACAACAATTTGTAAATAATTCAAATATCAATAAGAATCCAAATTATCCAATTGGTTCCATTTTCTTTATTGCTTATTTATTTATTTAAAATTCTTAGAATTAAAACAATTGAAAAATAAATTCAATCATTTTAATTTCAGAATAATAAATAACTAAAATAAAACAACATTGATCCAATAAATCTGTCTTATTCAACATCCAAAGCAAAGCAGCAATTAAACCAAGTAAACTGATCAACACATGAACACTGTGAATTCAAAACTGCATCTTGTATCTGACTGGCCCAATCAAAACGTACTAAATTCAAACCACTGTCTCTTTTACTGATTAAACCAAGACAACGCGAATTTTAATCCGAATCTCGAAATAAACCGCAAAGTGCTGTGGAATTCAAATTCTTCTGAGAACATGCCCATAAAAACCTAATTCCCGATTAAATGCCAAATCACGCTCGCTTGATCAAAATTGAACCACGAATCAATCAAGCCCTAAGCCCACTGTATGCAACAATTCAAAGCTCTGAAAATCAGTAAAAAATCCTAATTTTGCTTGACTGTCAAAAAAGTCCGTTGGTCCGATTCTTGAGCCAGTTTGGGAAGTCAGGAAATGTTTGAAGCTGAGATTTCTTGTGGAAAAGCGCGAGGGCAAATTTTGGGGTACAACAGTTGCCCCTGTTCAATCTTCTTTGACCTGAAGAGTTAGATTGGCAAGTTTGCCTTTCGCGATTTGAAGGTAAAAGGAGATTGGACACTAATGTGCCCAGAAAATTTGCGCTCGTCGATGTGACGGTGGAGGTGAATGGGCTTAAAGATGCCATTTGGTGCGAGAGAATTTTGTCGGGGGATGGGCTTAGAGATGCCATCTGAGAATGGGCTTACAGATGCCATTCGGCGACTGCTGGTAGGAGGATGGGCTTATAGATGCCATATGGTGATGTTGAACTATACGTCAATGGTGAGTGGACGAGTATCAGAAGGGCATCCCTGTTTTGGAATATCTCTGAATTGGGGTCTGAACAAGCAACAGATTGATGTCCGTGTCTGGAGAGTCTGTAAACTATTTTCAGGAGTTGGGACTGAACAAGCAATGGAGCAGCATCCGTTGTTGGGAAGCGTCCGTAACCTAATTTCAAAAATTGAGAGGAGTCTGAATCAGTCGGTAGATTGACCTCCGTTGTAGGGAAGAATCCGTAAACTGTCTTCAAAAATTTGAGAAGAGTCTGAATCAGTCGGTAGATTGACATCCGTTGTAGGGAAGAATCCGTGAACTGTTTTCAGAGATCTTGAAGTTGAAGAGGAACCGGTGTAGGGTTTCTGCTGATGCGTCTGAATGAACCTGGAATAAGTATCAAAACGTTGCCGTGTCCGGGTCACATCTGAATTATTTTTGGATGAATCTCAGGAGATGATCTGTGTCTGTCGACTGATCTTACCTGAAAAGGTATAGGGTTAGTTGTATGTAATGTTATGATGCATGATGCAATGCATGTGACATTTAATGTTTTATGAATGTGATGGATGCGCATGTAAGCTGATGAGCTAATCTTGCCAAGGATACATGATTCCGAGATGGCTGAAGATAAAAACGTCTTGACCGCTGCCGGGGAAAATAAATCCTTGGTTGTCGCTGGGGAAGAGAATTCCTGATGACCTCTACTGGGGAGCTCCAACTAGTAGACTCGTGCTGGGGAGGTCAGATTTGAGAATCGTCATCTTGACGGGAAGTAACTCTGGAGACTTCACTGGGGAACTCAAGATTTGTCCTTCCAAAACTCTGTGGGGAGAAGGTTTAAAAGTCTGACTCCGCTGGGGATTGTCCACTTGAAGCTCTTGATCTGCTGGGGATACTGAAGCTTAAACTCTGAGGGGAATTGAATTCCTGAGAATTCCCTGGCTGGGGATTTGCAAAGATAGGTTACTGCTGGGGAATTTTGGTGAACTTCGCTGGGGATAGGGAGAATTCTGGGGAATGCGATCTTCCGTGGTTGTTAGCTTGAGAAAAATCTGAACAAGTGATAGGTTAACATCCGTTTACTTGGAGAACCCGTGAACTATTTTCAGAAATCTTGAAGTTGAATCAGCAATAGAGCAGCATCCGTTACTTGGGAAGCGTCCGTAAACTAATTTCAAAAGTTGCATCTGAACAAGCTGATAGATTAACATCCGTTTACTTGGAGAGAATCCATGAACTGTTTTCAGAAGTCTTGAGAAGAATCTGAACAAGCGATAGGTTAACATCCGTTTACTTGGAGAACCCGTGAACTGTTTTCAGAAATCTTGAAGTTGAATCAGCAAAGAGCAGCATCCGTTTACTTGGAGGCTTCTGAATTCAAAGGTGCATCTGAACAAGCTGATAGATTAACATCCGTTACTTGGGAAGAATCCATAAACTGTTTTCAGAAGTCTTGAGAAGAATCTGAACAAGCGATAGGTTAACATCCGTTTACTTGGAGAACCCGTGAACTGTTTTCAGAAGTCTTGAAGTTGAATCAGCAAAGAGCAGCATCCGTTTACTTGGAGGCTTCTGAATTCAAAGGTGCATCTGAACAAGCTGATAGATTAACATCCGTTACTTGGGAAGAATCCATAAACTGTTTTCAGAAGTCTTGAGAAGAATCTGAACAAGCGATAGGTTAACATCCGTTTACTTGGAGAACCCGTGAACTGTTTTCAGAAGTCTTGAGGTGGAATCAGTGTAGGGCTTCCTGATGATGATCTTGTGTAAAACTGCATCGGGTTTTGAACACTTTTGACATTCGAATGCCCCAAGTGGTGATGTAGATGAAATCCTGGTTTATTACAGGTGTTGGTCTACAATCGGTCGTTCACAGATGTTTCCTGGGTTGTTGCAGGTGTTGATCTGGAATTCTTCAGACATGCCCTGGCTGGATACAAGAGTCGAATCTGGAAAGGTGATAGTTGATAGATATGCCCTGGCAGGATACAGGAATCGAATCTTCGAACTCTTCAGACATGCCCTGGCTAGATACAGGAGTCGAGTCTGGAAATGTGGTCAACAGATATGCCCTGACTGGATACAGGAGTTGAATCTGGAAATGTTGTAGTTGATTCTTTTTGAACACTTTTGACATTCGAATGCCCCAAGTGGTTGTGAAGGAGTCTTGAATCAGATTACTCTGCATATTGAGAGATTTCTTGAAATCTTGACTGGACTGCCCCAGGTTAACTAGATTATGGCATGTCAAGCCCCTTTGGTGATAGGAGGTTTGATGGAAGTGTCATCCTTTTGAAGTGATTTTGACTTACTGAGAGAGTTTTCGTTCCTCCGAACATTCGCTGTATGAATTTCTTCGCTGTCAAACAAAAGGGTCAAATGCAGACAATGATATTCGAATAATGCAAAGTTATGTTTGTCTTTGAATATTTTGAAAAATGCGTTTTTAGCAGAAAACTTTTCACAAGACAAGTTAACACAAGACTTAGAGCAAAGCCCTACAGGAGTCAGGATACCTTTTGTAACAGTATGCTTTCAAACTAACCCATGCTTCAATTAGGACTTTTGAAGGGTTGTAACGTGGCCTGGTTCACGGTTTAAGAAACAAAGGATAAAGGCTCAAAGTATATTTGTACCCACCCGCTCTTCGTGATGTTCTTCAACCCTAGCTCAGTTAATTGTGCGTCGCACTCTGTTTTGAGTGACTTTTGGGCGATGGTTCACCGGTTTGAATTTTTGGGAGACAGTCATCATCTCCTTTTTCTTTTTCAACACTTTTCATGTTGTTGAGGATTTTGTAATGACCTCACTATTTTGATTTTGATTTGTTATCCCTAACTTTTGCCTGACTGTTACCGTTTTCGGGAGTACTGTCAGCGGGATGCCCCAGCTTTCTTAAGCCTCCTTCATAGGTTTTGGCTTGGTGGGCTCTTTCTCTTTTGAGAGATTGACTGTCTATGCGATAGGGAACCACCCTTGTCTTTTGATTCCGAAGGAATGCTTTCTTTTTCGACGTCGTTCGTTGTATTACGAACTGAGAGTTTGCGACTTCAATGCGCGTTTTCTCTTGAATTAACTGAGATACTACCCTGCCCCAGGTTTATATCAAAGGTTTTGACTGTTTAGAACATGAACTCCTACTTCTTTGGCTCGAAGGGGTTGACTAGGGATTAACTTCCTTATAACTCCAGTGTTTGGGAATTGAAAGAAATGCCTGTACATCATCAGCAAGGTCTGTTCAAAAGCATACTGTATAAGATCACGGTATTGTTTCGTCATCCTCCCTCTAAAGGCTTGCAGCTTTTTATCAAGAGTCAAATATCATAAAGAAAAGCATAAGAGTAGTGAAACGAATGGATGAATTCAAGACAAACATATGCAATGCATTAATGAAAACAGAGTTTAACATCAACAGATAATTGTTTGACAGCAAAAGAAATTACAACTTTGAAAAATTCAAAAAGAAGCAAAAGTCTTTCAATTCGAGCTTCGTCACTTCAAGCGGAGAACCCTTCAACGGAAGATCTTCATCTCGCCGTCTGGCATGAATTCCAGCACCCCTATGTCAATCAGATCTTGAATCTTGTTCTTCAAGGCCCAACAGTCGTTGGTACTGTGCCCCGGGCTACAGGAGTGGTAAACACAAAATTCGTCGGGATTAAAGTGAGGAGAGGAGATATTGGGCTTCTGAGGTGGGTCCTTTATAGTAAGCAAATTGACCTCCAACAGGCGCTTCAGTATGAAGAATGATGGTATTTTAGTCTCCGTAAATTGTCTTCCCGACTTTTCTTGCTTACGTCGACTGCCCCGCTGACGCTGGCGAGGTTGTTGATGGGTTTGTGACCCTGAAGCTAGCAAAAGAGCTTTCCCCTTGTCTTCTCGAGTGGATGGAGGCTGAGCGGTGACTTGCTCTTCGACCTCGGATATTCGCCCCAGTTGGTTGTTTGGAAGCAGTTGGCAGACCAGAACTCTGAGTTCCTCTTGTCTTTGAGATAGGTCTTGGATAAGAGCCATCTGGCCCACCAAATATCCCATCATTTGGGTCCTCAGTGTTGTCAGATCAAACTGCAGCTCCGCAATCTGATCATTCCTGGCATTGTTGGAATTCCCCAAGCCGTTGGTGAGGAGAGCTTTCATCTCTTCTTGCCCCAGAGACAAGTTCATGAACATCTCCTGCAGCTGAGCAGTCTGGTCTTGGATGTCTTTGACAGACCGTTCTAGAGCCATCTCTTGCTGAAATAAACAGCAGGAGAGTAAGGAAACCTGAAAAAGGAAAAATTGTCAAAATGCAATGCATGATATGTGGATGCCTGCTTTCAAGGATCTCTTGGGGTAAACACAAGAAAAATGTTAGAGGTTGAACTCTGCTCCTGGATTGGAGATCTCTGCAGCGGTGGACGTCCTTCCACGAGAATCAAGCTCACCATGTCGAGTGGGTCATAGCCACTGATTCAAGTTGTTGTACTTGGACTTTGTTTGGAGAGCTTTGCATTGGTGGATGTCTTTCCACGAGAATCAAGCTCACCATGTCGAGTGGGTCATAGCCACTGATTCAAGTTGTTGTACTTGATCTTTTGGTTGGATTGGTTAGAGGAGAGACCTCTTGCCCCTTGATAGATGTCTGGTTCAACGTAACCCTGCATCAAAAGAACCCTCGAGATCCTTGAAATGGTTATTGAAAATGCTAAAATGCTATGTGTAATGATGTTATGTACATGTATGCACAAGCAAGTAAGTGTATATACAGGCAGACAATATTCACACAAAGCACGCAAGGCCTTAGGTTTAGGCTTGCATGAGGTCCGGGTACTACCCTCTTTCAGTTTGTTGGTTAAAACCTGTCCTATTAAAAGTAACCGGGTTCTAGAGGTCCCAATGTCACGGGATTGCTTTCATTGTTCATCGTTTCGATTTAGCCACTGAACTGGCGACCGAAATATCCCAGGAAAGCAACCCTCAATTGAGTGTAGTATCGAGTATCAACCGACTTCGGAGTACACCAAAGTAGTCATCTCACTACCCTAAAGAGGCCAAGATGGTCAATTAAGGTTCTAAGGTCAGTTGATGCTTCGCGACACCACGCGGCGGCCCCGTACTCTCCTTGACTGAACTCAAGGGTTACCGGTACACACCAAAGTGCCACATCAACGTAGCAGACTGCTTCAACCATGTCGGTATACCCCGCACAGTTCCCTCACAGCCTTGTTGCTACCTAAAAGGGTTTCCCCAGATCCGGGTTAGGATCTATAAAACTCCGATGCAAAGCCCACAAATGTAAAGCAAACAAAGCAATCAATTGAAAGTAAAGGTGATCTAAACCCTAAGGTAACCCCACTTTAAAATTATCCCCAGCAGAGTCGCCAGTTCTGTGATACGGTGGGAGAACTGACTAGTGTTTTGCGTTCGTATTCGCACTTGTGCGGTTAGCAAGAGTCGCCACCGACTTTTTATTTTATCCTAAAGGAAAGGTTAAAAAAGCACAGCAAAAACCTTTTGAGATATTTCGTGGGTTCGGGGGGTAGATTATGAAAAGGGAAGGTATTAGCACCCTTTTCATCCATGGTTATCCATGGGCTCTTAGGTACTTGCTTAGATCGACTTTGCCTTGGTTTTCAATTGTGTGAAATGGTGCTTTGTGGATTGTTTTGAAAATGTTTTTGAAAAGATGCCTTATGTTAGGCTAACCTTGTAACAATTCTTTACTCGAATGTTTTACAAAGGGTGTTTTATCTTTTAAAAAGATGTTTCAAGGGTTTGAAAAGTTTGATTTTTGAAAAGTGTTTGTGAAGTGAGTTTTGAAATTAGGCAAGCGTTTTCTTTGCAAATTGACAAGTACTTAAGAGTTTATCTACCCTAAAGCTTTCTCAAAAGATTTTTTGTCGTGTTTTGACCCCTTTTTAACAATTTTGTTCTACCATTGAAATTGGTAGGCAATCTTGTATTTAGGAAGTTTATTCGGGACGGACGCGGGTCGTCGTATGGACCATGAATGCAATGGTGCCAAGTGTCTTCGACAATTTGTTTTGAAGGGACTTGATCATTTTTGATAGGCGACTTTCGAAAGCGTCATCGAGGGACTTATGATCATTTGAATTCGTTTCGCCAAAGAAACTCGACGTGCAAGCATGGCCCATTTGGAAGGCAACATGTGGGATTACCCTAGGGGGTGCAAGTGTGATTGTGTATTGATTACATGCATTTGTCTTGTATTAGGTTATCTAGCGTTTGATTTTATGTACATACAAACCCTAGGTCTAACCATGGTATAATTGAAAAGCTGTAAATTGCGGAATGTAAATCTACGCTATTACAAAATAATGTCCGGGAGTGGGGGTATAAATGTACAAGGGGATGAGACTTATAGTACCCAATAATTTACAACCAAATCGAATGTCGCGATCAAATGAATATCAAATATAAATGTAAGATAAACATGTGTATAGGGTAATGTGAATGTATTTGTGTAAGTGTACAAATGTATATGTATGTGTAAGTGTAAATGTAAGTATGTACAAATGAAGGGTTTTGATTAAGTGTTAAGTTTTAATTAAAAGAGTATTTTAGAAAATGTTTGTGAATTTAAATATTAGAGAAAAATGAATGTATTGAATTGTTATGTACAAAAGAATGGTAATTAAAAAGGTTTCAATTTTAATTATGTATGAGAATGTATAATACGTACAAATGTATTTCAAAAAATGTTTTTTAGTTAATTGTGTATAAAAAGTATTTTTGATTAAAAAGTATTTTCAACTTAATTATATAAAAGTATTTGGTTATTTTTATGTACAAATGTGTATATATAAAAAAAAAGTGTTTTAAACATATGATGAGAATGTTTTAATTGGGTTAGTATTTTTTAATTAAATTGCGTATGTTAAAAAAAAGATTTAATTGAGTTAGTATATATATAAAAAAGAAGTAAACATTGTTGTTTTTTTTTTTTATAAAAAAATGAAAAAGAGTTAATGTTTTATAAAATAGGGTTAGTGTTAGAAAAAGCAGTAATTTTCGTTGGGCTTTAGAGGTGAATTAAGAAACGGGTCAGATTAAGCCCATGGTTTGGAACAGAATTAGGGTTTAGGCATTTGGTTCAGAACGAAAACGAGGGTTTGTGAGGTGACGACGGCGCCGTTTGTATGTTCAACGTTCTTTCCATCTTCATCTTCATCCGGCCACCAGCATTACTTTCCACACCTTTCTTCCCCCCAAAGCATGGTCTCGGCGCTCTGGACTTAAGGTTTGATTATGACGCTTTACGTTTTCATTTCCCTTTTTTTTACAAATTTTGTGTTTCAATTTGGGGTTCTGATTTCCGAATCTTGTACCGTTATGATGTGGTGAAGAGGAAAGGGGGAGGAGATTGCTACCTGATGTTTGGAGGATGGAGGAGAGGCGGAGAAGTGGTGCTCTAGGAGGCCGGATCGTCGTGATGGACTTGATGAGGCTTCGCTTCTGATGACCCTGGTAATTTCGTTCTTTGCTTAGGTTTCTGGGGTTTGATGATGTATGCTGGATTTGCTTGAAAACCCTAATTCATCTCTTTATCTTCTTCTTCTTCCACTGTGATGATTGTCTTTGAGCATGCGTATGTCTGAGTACTTTGCTTGAGATTTGCTTGTCTTGAACGTTTTTCTTGAACAGCTGTTGCCTATGTGTGCTTGCCTATGATGAAGCTTGCTTCTGAGGCTTGGGGTTTGAATGTTCAGTGTCACAGGGTTGTAGGCTTTAGCTTGTATGTGCTTGGTTCAGTATGTTATGGTGAGGCAAGTTTGGACATGAGGCTTGAGTGTTTAGCCTGAAGGTTGAGTTCTGAGTTTGGATATCAGGATGTTGTGTTTTTTGCATAAAGGTTGTTGATGGGTTTCTTTGTTATGACAGTAGTGAGCTCTCCCCTTTTCTTAGGCAGGTTATGGTTTTGTTTTTTTATATTTTTTCTCTTGAACTGAGTCTTTGTATCTCTCTTCTATATCTTGAACTCAGTTCTTGGATTATCTCTTTTCTATCTTATCCACTGCTATCCTCCTGAACTGGTTTATGCTTTTTTTATTTTGTATATCTCTTTTCCTGTCTTCTCTCTTTCTTCTGCTAGGCTGAACTGAGCTTTGCTTTTTGATTTTTGTATCTCCCTCTTGTCTTGCTGCCTGCTACTGAACTAGGCTTGGATTTGATTTGCATAATCTTTTTCTGTCTTGCTTTTCTTCTGCAGTCTGCTGTGCTGAACTTGTGGACTTGTGGACTTTGTGTATCTTTTTCTGCTGTCTAATCTGAACTATGCCTAAATCCCTGCCTACTGCTTTATCTCTCTTTACTTCTCTCTTTACAGTACAGTTTGAATTTTATATGTTATATCTGTACTGTGTTCTGAAGGGGCTGACTAGGGAAATGATGAAAAAGATTGTTTTTGCTTGCATAATACATCTTGCATCCCCTTTTGACAGTTTGTGTAGATTTTCTGCTTTTTGATATCTTGGCAAAAGTCTTTCCATGACAGCTTTGAGTACTTTCCTGATTTTCTTTGAGTGGACTTTGTTTTGGATTTGAAAGTTTGGATTGAACTTTTTCAGTTTAGTTTGGATTTTGAATCTATGCAGCTTGCAAATTTTTTAGAAACTATGCATTTGACATTTGCATTTCATGAAAATAAAATAATCTTCCCTCTCTGTGAACCGGGAGAAATCCCGTGATTTGCAGAGAGGGCAACTGATCCCAGTCAGTGGCCCCTAATGATGAGCATTTTTATCTGTCTCTGCTAATTTTAATGCTTTCTGACTTTTCTTATTTCTTTTTGCAGATGAAAAAAAAAAAGAATACCGGAGCGGAGTGAAGAATGAAGAATGTTTAGAAAATAGGATAATTTTAATTCTATGTAATATTCAAATTAAATGTAAATTATTGTTTGTAACAACAATTTGTAAATAATTCAAATATCAATAAGAATCCAAATTATCCAATTGGTTCCATTTTCTTTATTGCTTATTTATTTATTTAAAATTCTTAGAATTAAAACAATTGAAAAATAAATTCAATCATTTTAATTTCAGAATAATAAATAACTAAAATAAAACAACATTGATCCAATAAATCTGTCTTATTCAACATCCAAAGCAAAGCAGCAATTAAACCAAGTAAACTGATCAACACATGAACACTGAATTCAAAACTGCATCTTGTATCTGACTGGCCCAATCAAAACGTACTGAATTCAAACCACTGTCTCTTTTACTGATTAAACCAAGACAACGCGAATTTTAATCCGAATCTCGAAATAAACCGCAAAGTGCTGTGGAATTCAAATTCTTCTGAGAACATGCCCATAAAAACCTAATTCCCGATTAAATGCCAAATCACGCTCGCTTGATCAAAATTGAACCACGAATCAATCAAGCCCTAAGCCCACTGTATGCAACAATTCAAAGCTCTGAAAATCAGTAAAAAATCCTAATTTTGCTTGACTGTCAAAAAAGTCCGTTGGTCCGATTCTTGAGCCAGTTTGGGAAGTCAGGAAATGTTTGAAGCTGAGATTTCTTGTGGAAAAGCGCGAGGGCAAATTTTGGGGTACAACACACATGAAGACAATATTTCATTTCCTAAGGGAGAAGGTAAGTCAAAGTGAACTTGATGTGAGGAATTTCTCAAATGAAGCTCAATTGTCTGAAATTTTCACCAAAGGATTGAAGATTGACAGATTCCTTACTTTGAGAAGGAAATTAGGAATAATTAACATCGATTATGATTAGTTGTGTTTAGAGAATTGAATTATAAAAGGGTATGTTGTGATATAATCCAAGCCCAATATAATATAAGCTCAATCCCAAATTAGTTACTTGGCTTAGAAGTTAATTGTATATAAATAGATACATTGTAATTCATTTAACAACACCATTTAGTAATAACAATCCTCATTCTTCATTTTCACTCATTCTCTTTTCACTCAAAGTGTCTCACGCACTAACAGTGAATACAAACTTTATGAAAAACTACGCTTGAACATTTCTGATTTGTTAATGCACACCTAATAACTTAATACTAGTATTTTAAGAATTTTTTCAAAAATTTTATATAAGTTTCTTTTTTTTTTAATTAAAAAATTGATTTTTTATTTTAAAAAATAGATATGGAATGTCTCTTATATGTGATCAAGATAAATCATGTGTAAACACCACTAGAGTGGCAATATTTACCAGACATATCGGTCATGTCCGTTTTGCCCATTATTTTTACAGGCCGAGCTTAAACTATGAGCTTGCATATTCAAGTATGCTAACTGTTGTTAGTATTTTCAACACAAGTATTTATATTATCGTTTTCCTCAGGGATTGGTGTGATATTAATATTGTTCTATAGTTTTAGTGACTTTAAGTGTATGAATCATAAACAAAGTTTTTGTATTTTCTTTTAGGAACAAAAGATTAAGTTTCATGCACTAGATGGTGATTTGGATAAAAGAGAGGTTGTTGTTTGAAAAGGATTGTTTTGAAAAAAAGGCATGTCAAGATTATCTTTCAACAACCTATTCCAAATATATTATATTAAGCGTGCATATGAACTAATTAATGATCAATACATTCATGTATCCTCTTAATATTTCTCATGTCTAAGCAATATTGTGAGTGTTATCATGTTAATAATTAAATGATCTCTAAACCTAACTATTAACATGATAATATTTAAAGCTTGATACAAGTGGATACTAACTCACAAATCTATGTCTATAGCTTGTTTATTAGTAGAAGAATATCTTATGTCAAGCTTGGAAATTACTTCTCAATAATGAACCAAACCATAAAAAGAACAGTGATACATAGATATTCAACATGTATTAATCTTCAACGAAGTTCATATACAAAATTATTAAAATAAATACATAAATTATAGGTTGACTACTTCTAACCTTGACACAAAAAGTGTTTATCTACTCATGGTCATCATACCTTGATCAATGAATAAACAATGAATATTGATGAACATCAATCTTCAAGTCTCCTTGATTCAAGATGCAAGAGCATTTTTCTCCTGCAAAAAGATAAGAACCAAGGGTTTCTATGTTATGATGTTATGATATGTAAAACAAAAGGTTTCGACCCCTAAATCAGATTTTCTTCCCTCCAAGTACAAAAAGTTAGTGAAAAGTTTCCCAAAAAGGTGGCAAAAGTAGCCAAAAATTATGGCCATCTGCGCACCATCGCCGGGTGACCATAAAGCATCATCGAGCGACGCTGGCTAGATGCCACACGTGACAAATTGGGCGTGATATATCCTCAGGAGAGCATCTTTCAACATTGGGCAACAAGGATGCTTCGTCGGGAAATCCTTCTTTCGCCAGGCGATCCAGAAGCGAAGCATTATAAAAGCGAACCCAAAAAGACTCATCTTTTATTCACAAATTTCATTCTGAGGTGCATCCTGTCGCTGGGCGATCCTTTGCAAAATCAAACATTTGTTTCTTTTACTTAGAAAGCATAAAGTCTACCTTTGGCCATCTTATCTGCACAAAATTTGCTGAAACACTAACAAATAACTTAAAACATTCAAAATTCTTTGTACTAATGCAAATTGACTTAAAATAAGTATCTAAGCTAATCAAAAGTAAAATAAAGGGTTTGAAAGTTTCAATAAATGATATGAATTTTATATAAAAGTTGACCCTTAAAAACTCTCCCCGACTAGAATCTTTGATTGTCCCCAATTCAACGGTAAACACTAAAATGACAAGATGAATTTAGAGGAACAAAATCAACAAGATTAATTTGGATGGTTCAAACTCACAAGATGTGGTCACAACACAAATCAACTGTTTTCAGAATCAAAGCGCGATAATGAAATAAGTTTTAAACACAAATATCTTGCTATGCATAAATTAGTAACAACATGTTCATACTTGAATCAACTACTCTCCATCAACCGAATATGGCTTATGTACCCAAGACACGGGACAAATCACACTCAATAGTAATTGTGCTAAAATCCAGAACAATTCATGCATTCATCAAATAAGTCGAAAAGAATATCAAGGAAACATAGATCACAAAAGGACTTTTCTTGGTTGTAACTGGACTAGGGTTAAAAACAAGGGATTATATATGTAAGGCCATTGAAATAAAATTGGGTAAATATCGTGAAGAGAATTTCACATATTCACAACATTCATTTTTGCTTCATCCTTCTTTCTATTTCAACTTTTGATTTCTCTTTCTCACAATGTACCCTTCTCTTTTTTTCTTTATTTTTATTTATTAATGCTTTTTTTTTTGTTAAGCATTTCTTAAAGGATGCAATGTGCCACCAATTCTTTCTTCTTTTATAACCAACCTGCCCAACTTTAAACATTTATTTCTCTTTTTTATGAATTCTCTTCAAACCAGGCTAATTTCAAAACTGGGTAAAGTGTTTATAAACAAAAAAGTATTTTTAGTATGAATCATCATTGACTTTTCCTTGGTCTTCTCTAAGCATCAACACAACTACTAAGTGGTATACTTAGAAATTTGTTAGCTTTATGGGAGATTCATTCCAAAAAAATTTATTTAAAGCTCAAAAGGGTTCATTCACAAACTCACAAGGTTAGATGAAGCCCTTTTGGGAATGGTGGTAACTCTCATAATGCAGAAACAATGCCTTGATCACTTATATGTTTCCAATATATCTTCTCAACAATAAGATTTAACATGAATCGTTCGAGCTAAAACAACAGTTACTAAAACTTTAACAATTTGGTGAACAATGGAAAGTCTCTCGCATTTGTGGTTATGTGCTAATGATTCAAACATGCACACATATTTACATAATAATGCATAACTATATCCTTTCTTAAAGCACTATTTTCATGATTATACTAACATTCTACAAAACAGTAAAATAATACCTTATTTGTGCATTTCTTTGAGATTTGTCTCATCATCACCCAAATCACGAGATCGATCGAGTCCCAAAGAATCAACATGCTCCTATAGCACTTAACTTCAAAATATACTACTACCAAGAACCATAATCTATCAAACTTTAATTAGAGTAAGTTCTTCAAACAAAAACGGGTACCATTACCCACTAAAAAATGGAAAATCCCAAATTATAACCACGATTTTCTTGTTTTCAAAACACAAACTCAAATACAACCAATTTTTTAAATAATTAAAATTTTCAACAACTAGCATAAGAACTTGAAAAACATAAAAACTAAAATTTAAACTTCTTCACTTTGTCGCCAAAACATCAAAACTCCATATTTTCACGACCATCATCACCATCATTACCATCACCACTATCATGTCCTCCAACATGTGTTGCCCCCTCCAAAAAGAAAGGCCGTATGTCCTCGGGCCAATTGCATAAGGCATTATACAGGGCTTGGGTAGGGAAAGCAAATGTCTCCTGAGGGTTTGATTGATGCAGAAAAAGATTTGCCATGGAATTATAAAGGAAGCTTTCGGATCTTTGATGAGTTTCCAACATGTCCCAAGTGTAATTACGGGATTCCTTCATTCTAGGGTCCCAATTAGTATAATCAAGACCCTCAGCTGCTTCTCTAGAACCAGATGACTCACCCACAACATTCTTCTTCTTTCTTTTCATGGACAATTTTCCCAAGCAATAACAGCCAAGATAGTCATCATCTGTAACTCGCCTTAATTTTCCATTTACCTCCTCAGGCATCAAAATTCCTTTCTCTAAACACAAAGCTGTTATTAGACAAGGGAAAGGAAGAGGTACACGAGAATTTACCTCTCTAGATTTTGTGCTCTCGACAAATTGTCTCATTTCTTTTGAAATAATTTCGGCCACATCCACCGACTGATCCTCTAGGATACATTGCACAAGTAAAGCAACATCAATGGGAATGGTCGACCTGTGAAGTTTTGGTTTGATGTTGTTCAGAATCAGCAAGAGCACAGTTTAAGCTTCAGGTGTCATATCTTCCCGATTGTCTCGAAAAGAAATGTCTGTTGCATTTAATTCTATACTTCTCCCCTCAAGCAAAATAGCACTGGCAATAGAGTCACGATTCCTCAACTTTCCCACCTCTCTGTTGAAATCATCAATTTCATCCAAGCACAAGTGGAGAGGGTTCCCCAAAAAGTTGTTAATCGAGTTCCTTCCGAATTGCAAACCTTTCCCTCTTACCGTGGTTCTGAAAAGAAAATGCTCCCCCTCAGCCAGAAGAGCATTTGCATAAAATTCTCTTACCAAGTCATAGCTAATTTTGTCAACTGGATTGATAAGCACATCCCTTTTTTTCCAAGAAAAATTTGCATCGCCTTCATATACGGACCATGAGTATTGATAACAAACTTCTTCTCAGAAATAAATTTTCTTCCCACCAGCATGTTGAATTTTTCTTCAGCATCCGTGCTTACAAACCTGCGCTCATTAAAGCTACGCGATTGGCTCAAACTATTTCCTACGGTCTCCCTCACAGGTTTCAAGCGGAAAGCCTTTTTTGGACCCATTTGCAAAACATGAAACCAACACAAAACAACAGAGCAACTTCTTGTCAAAAATCAAAACAATACAGTTTTTCAGAATTTACATGAAAAATCAAAGATGTTGATCTGCCTTGCATCGTCGGGTGGTGAATCTTGTCGCCGGGCAACAGCCTGCGAATTTTTCAAAAATTTTGCAAATTTCACATGAACAATCAAAGGTGTTGCTACTGGCTAGCATCTCCAGGCGATGCATCCTATCACCTGGAGACAGCCTGTGAATCTTGCAAAAATTCTGCAGATTTTCACAATAATCTCACATGCTCTAAGACCAATTTCCAACAATTTCAAGGAATTTTCATGTTTAATCATAATTGTTAACTCTTTCTAACCACATACATCATCATTATAATCATAAAATCAAAATTTTCTAACCTAATTTTTTTCTCATTAATGGTAAAAGCTACCCCTTGAAAATCAGAAAAAAGAAAGGAGAAAATGTTACCTTAGATTCTTGAGGTGTGGAATGAAGGTGTAAGGTGAATGATTAGAGAATAATTTTGGGAATTGGGAAACAATGAGGCAATGAAAAATTTTAGGTCAGAATAGTGTTGTAACACAATTTAACACGTGGGCCTATTTTACCCAACATAGAAAAGTGAAGTAAAATGCACAGCAGAAGTGTGCTGAAAAATCAGCGTCGCCCGGTGATAACTTTCATCGCCCGACGATGCTAGGAAGAAACTGAACAAAATATTTTGTTGCAGAATTTGTTCCAAGAGTTTATTCTACAGCAAATTAAAGTCAATAACAAACATAAAACAAAATACTTACAATGTTAGGGTGCCTCCTAACAAGCGCTTTGTTTAACATTGTTTCGAGCTTGACGGTCTATGGTGATTTCATAAATCACCGAGACGACCACACTTGTTTCACATATTACCTCTCCTCCAATGTATACTTTCAACCTATAGCCATTCACAGTCCAAACTTCCTTGGAGATAGAATCCTTCAACACAATTGCTCCATAACCTTTCACATCTTTGATCATGAACGGACCAGACCATTTGGACTTCAACTTTCCCGGAAAAAGTTTCAACCGCAAATTGAAAAGAAGCACCATTTGGCTAACTTTAAAGTCTTTGTGATGGATTTTCTTGTCATGATAAAATTTGATTTTTCTTTATACAACTTGTTGGAGTGATACTCATCATTTCTCAATTCATCAAGACTCTGTTGTAATACGGTGGAAGAACTGACTTGGTTGTTTTGCATTTGATCGCAATTGTTGCGGATAGCAAGAGTATCCACCGACTTTTCTTTTATCCAATAAAGAAAAGGTTGAAAAGAACATGAAAGATCTTTAGACATGTTTTCACGAGTTTGGGGGGTAGGTTATTAAAAGGGAAGGTGTTAGCACCCTTTTCATCCGTAGTTATCTACGGGCTCTTAGTTGCTTGCTAGATCACTTGCTTTTGTTTGAAAATGTACTTGTGGTGGGTGTAAGTTTGAAAGTATTTTGCAAAATGCCTTTGTTGCGGAAAACTTTGTAACGATTCTCGTCTCTGTAAGAATGTGTACAAAGTGTTGGTTTTGAAATACTTCAAAGAGATGTTTGTTGTGGAAAATGTTTTTGAAAGTGATTTTGAAAAGTGCATTTGTAATGATTATCGTCTCTATAAGAATGCGTACAAAGTGTTTTGACTTTTGAAAATATTTCAATTGAAAGTGTTGCATGTGAAGGGACGGGTGTGGGTCAATTGTATAGTCATAGAAGGAAACCTATGAGACGTTTTAGAAATTTTGGTTAGGGACTAGATCATTTACCGAAGGCAACATCGAGGGACATCGAGGGACTACGATCTTTTGTCGAGGGACTTTGCTATAACGCCCATATTCGAGGGACACGACTATTTTCCGAGGCAACAAGTGAGATTACTGTAAAGGTGCATGTGTGTGAATAATGTGTTTGATTGCATGCATTTTTATCTTAAATTTAGGGTTGTCTACTTGTTGATTTTATCTTTCCGTACACAACCTAATTACTAGCATTTATGAAAGAAATAAAAATGTGGAAAATACATGTGCTACGCTATTACAAGTTTTTGGTGGATGGGGTATACAAGTTTACAAATGGGGGTTGAAAAGAAATAAAAGTCCTAATAATTACAACCATATTGAATAGAAAAAATGTAATTATATAGAAAATATAAGGATTAAAAAAATAGTGTAAAAGAGAGAAAGGAAAGACATCCTGGATCCAAGGACGTGTCTATCGACTCACACATTTTCCTTCTTTCAATTGGGCCTGCAACCAGTGTTGTATCCTTCAATTTACACTCCCTGTCCTTTTCTGTTTGCAACTATGAAGTTGTAAGGGGAGAAGCCTAAGGATTTGATTCATACAAACTTTTTCCTTTCGTTTGGGTCTGTACAGGTTAGTTCTTACTAGAAGGAAAAACAAAACAAAATGGCAGAAACGAATAAATGCGCAAGAAGGTTATTTACATGCTTGAAACGAAACGGTTAAAGTCAGGAAGACTTACCTTGCTTGAATCTGGAATGTGGGTTTTGGACTTGAGTTGCTTCCCTGGGTGCTCCTGGATTCGAAGGGAGAAAAACAGGTGTTGTGTTTCTTTGACGGGATTCGAAAACCAAGAAAAGTAGAGTTGTGGTTGTTTGTTTCTGTATTCGAAGGAAAAGAAACAAGTGTTGTGTTTCTTTAGTTCTTGATTCGAAAGAACAGAAGCATGGGTGTGGTCTTTTGATTTTGGGTTTGAGAGTGTGTGAAGTGCTTTCTCCTTTATTTGCCTTGTTAGAAAATCTCTCTCCAGCCACCAAACCCCCCCCCCCCTTTAGATATGTTGTGGAACCTATTATTTATAGGAGAGTTTGACTGAGATTTGAGAGATAAAACAAATTATATTTGAACAAATTGGGTATGTTGTCTTCATGGCCTTCGAGGTGCAACTCTTTGTTGCCAATTTGGTGCAAATATAGGAGCAGCAAAGCAGGACTGCTTTGCAACAATTTTGGAGTGTTGTGGCCAGTACAACAGGCTTGGGCCTGGCAGCATATTGGACTTTGGTCAGCAAGCATCAAAAGACAAAAAAAAACTTATTTCCAACAATTGTATCCTTCGAATGGACCACATGTGTGTTCTTCGAATGGGCCACATGCAATTCTTCGAATGGGCCACCAATGTTTATCCTCCCAATGGGACATCCAGCTATGTGCTTCAAACCCATCAATGCATGTCCTTCGAATGGGACACTCAGGTATGTGCTTCAAATCCACCAGTGTATGTCCTTCGAATGGGGCATCCAACTATGTGCTTCAAACCCATCAATGCATGTCCTTCGAATGGGACACTCAGGTATGTGCTTTAAATCCATCAATGCATGTCCTTCGAATGGGACACGCAGGTATGTGCTTCAAATCACCAATGTATATCCTTCGAATGGGACACTCAGATATGTGCTTCAAACCCAACAATGTTTGTCCTTCGAATGGGACAGCCAGCTATATGCTTCAAACCCACCAATGCATGTCTTTCGAATGGGACACCCAACTATGTGCTCCAAACCCGTCAATACATGTCCTTCGAATGGGACACTCATTGTGTGTCATAATGTAGAAACTATGTTTGTTGAAGGTTTTCAAGGGTGGAATCGAAGTAAGCTATTTAGAAGGGAGATATTATCTATTCGAAGCTAGTATGAAAATAGTCAATGCTTTGTGGTGCTAGCATGAGGGAAGTTCCTTCCTTGTGAATTGAAGCAAACGGGAAAGAGCCCCTTGCTTCCTGAATCGAAACAAACATTGTAAGAGTCCATTTCTTTGTGAATAAAAGCAAGCATGTAAGGGATCATTTCTCAATCGAAGCTTGCATCCAGGAGGCCACTTGCTTTGTGGGCCTAGCATGAAGGGAAACCATTGTCTTGTGCATTGATGGCAAGCACAAAGGCAGCTATTTACTTGTGGTTTGAAAGCAAGCACAGAAGAGGCACTTGCCTTGTAGATCAAAACAAACATGCAAAAGGTCAATGCTCAAATGAAGCTTTGTGTGAAAGTAGCCCTTGTCAAATCAAAGCTTGCATTCAGGAGGCCACATGCCCAAATGAAACTTGTAGACCAAAGCTTGCTCGAAGGGGACCAAATACCCAATCGATGCTTGTGGACCACAGCTTGATCGAAGAAGGCCAAATGTCCAACGAAGCTTCTGAACCAAAGCTTGCATCGAAGGAAGCCCAAATTCCTAATCGATGCTTGTGGATCAGAGCTTTCTCGAAGGAAATCCAGATGCTCAATTGAAACCTCTGGATCAAAGAAAACTTTCTCTTCTTTGATTTGATGTTTGAGAGCCCTATTAAAAATTCAATTGTACTTGTGCAAAGTTGAACTTTTGAAAATCATTGTGAGGAAATGTCTTGAGAAATGAGAGGGAAAATTTAGTGGTACAACAGCTGCCCCTGTTCAATCTTCTTAAAACTAAAGAGTTAGATTGGTGAGTCTGCCATTCGTGAATTTAATATGGAAGATGATTAAACAATAGAGTGCCCAGAAATGTGCACTTGATGATGTGGTGGTTGATTGTGTAGGGAATGGGCTTAAAGATGCCATTTGTAGAAATGATGAAGAGTCATCGAAGATGGGCTTATAGATGCCATCTAAAGGTGATTGTTGATAGAAATTAGACCTAGCCTAAGCTTAACTATAACTGAGGGAGGTGTCAGAATAAATCCTTGGTCGATTTAATTCTGAATGCCATGCTGGAATTGAACCGTGCTAAGCTATGTCTGGAAATGTATTAGAAGGAATCTGTGTAAGATTGCCTTAGGATAAATTCGTATGAAATTGTATCTTGAGAAGGAATCCATGTAAGATTGTGAAACTGTGTCTGGAAGTATATGAAAGGAATATATGTAAGACTTCTTTATGATGAGCCCGCGTAAAGTTGTATCTGGAAATTTATGAGAAGGAATATGTGTAAGATTACCTTATGATGAGCCTGTGCAAGTCTGCTTTAGGAGATATATGGGAAGGAATCTACGTAGGGCTAATGAGTCCGTGTGAAACTGCCTCTGGAGATATATGAGAAGGAGCCTGGGTAGGGCTGCTTCAGGATGAGTCCGTGTAAAACTTCATCTCGAAATTTATGAGAAGGAACCTGGGTAGGGTTTCTTCAGGATAAGTTCGTGCGAGACTACATCTGGAAATGTATGAGAAGGTACCTGGGTAGGGTTGCTTCAGGATGAGTGTGTGTGAAAGCGGATCTGGAAATGTATGAGAAGGAACCTGGATAGGGCTGCTTCATGATGAGTCTGGGTAAAACTTCATCTGGAAATTCATGAGAAGGAACCTGGGTAAGGTTGCTTCAGGATGAGTCCGTGTGAAACTGCATCTGGAAATTCATGAGAAGGAACCTGGGTTGGGTTGCTTCAGGATGAGTCTGTGTGAAACTACATCTAGAAATGTATGAGAAGGAACCTGGGTAGGGTTTCTTCAGGATGATCCCGTGTGAAACGGCATCTGGAGAAGGCACCTGAGTAGGGCTGCTTCTTGATTGTCGTGTAGATAGTCGCCCCGTCTTGTTTCGAGAATTGATCTACAATTAATTTCTCCACAGATAGTTTTCCTGTCTTGTTTCAAGTATTAATCTGGAACTTTCTTTTGTTGGTCATAGAGATAGTTTCCCTGTCTTATTTCATGAATTAATCTCTGACCTATTTGAGAGAGAAAGATAGTTTCCCCGGCTTGTTTCGGGAGTTAATCTTCACTTTGCTCATGTAGATAGTTATCCTATCTAGTTTCAGTATTAATCTATAATCAGTTGCTCATAGATAGTTATCCTGTATTATTTTAGGTATTAATCTGTAACTTGCTTTTGTTGGTCGTAGAGATAGTTTCCCTGTCTGGTTTCAGGAATTAATCTATGACTTATTTGAGAAAGAAAGATAGTTTCCACGACTTGTTTCGGGAGTTAATCTTCAATATGCTCATGTATATAGTTGTCCTGTATTATTTCAAGTATTAATCTACAACCAGTCGCTCATATATAGTTATCCTGGATTATTTCAGGTATTAATCTGGAACTTTCTTTTGTTGGTCGTAGAGATAGTTGCCCTGTCTGGTTTCAGGAATTAATCTCTGAACTATTTGAGAAAGAAAGATAGTTTCCCCAGCTTGTTTTGGGAGTTAATCTTGAATCTGCTCATGTAGATAGTTGTCATGTCTTGTTTCAGGTATTAATCTACAATCAGTCGCTCACAGATAGTTATCCTATCTTGTTTCAAGTATTAATCTGGAGCTTGCTTTTGTTGGTCGTAGATATAGTTGCCCTGTCTGGTTTCATGAATTAATCTCTGACCTATTTGAGAAATAAAGATAGTTTCCCCGGCTTGTTTCATGAGCTAATCTTCAATCTACTCATGTAGATAGTTGTGCTGTCCTATTTCAGGTATTAATCTATAATCAGTCGCTCATAGATAGTTGTCCCTTCTTATTTCACGTATTAATCTGGAACATGCTTTTTGTTGGGCGTAGAGATAGTTGCCCTGTCTTGTTTCAAGAATTAATATCTGACCTATTTGAGAAATGATTGTGGTATTTTCCAAAAAGGACTTTTGTTGATTGACTTTTCCCTATAAGGAAGAGGGTTAGTTCCATGCAGATGTATGCATGATTTGATGATGTTCTCAAAATAAATGAGAATATGATGTATGCATTTATCATGTATGTAATATGATGTATGAATGTGAACTATTTGTTTAAATGTATCTTTACTCCTTGACAAGTGCTCGGGAGCTTTGGGAAGTTAAATCCCGGATTTCTGATGGGGATGAAGAATGTGCACATCTTAAAACCTTGTTTAGAATGTTTCCACTGGGGACTCCTATTTTTGTTGTTTGAGGAGAAATCCACTGGGAATATTGACTTTGGCTTGAGAAATCTTTATGGAGAATGCTGATTTCCGCTTGAGGGAAAAGAGTTCAGGATCTTTAGTTGTTTGTTGCTCTACTAGGGAGTTATACCCTTGATAAGAGAGAATGGAAGTTAATAACTTGTTGGGGATAAAGAAGTTAACTGTCATCTAGTCGAATTCCAGGCTTCGCAGCAACTCACTGGTGAAAGTGGCAAACACTACTGAGGAAGAGGAGCTTTGTTGGTGACTTCTCTAGGGATTAGGAGTTGTGGTCCCTCAATTAGTAAAAGTCTGAAAGGAAAACTCAAGCTGGGGAATTTGTAGTTTGTTGGGGAAATAAACCCCGTTGAAGAGAATTTTTTACATACTGCTGGGGAGGTGTTTTCTTTTGGGAGAACTCCTTGAGGATTCTTCTTGATAACCACTCAGCTGGGGAGAGGTTTTCCGGAGACTGGAACTCTGGATGGGGATTGCATGGATTCAATTTTATGGGGATATCCATGAATTTGGCCTTGAGGGGTTTGTACCCTTATCTGTGAAGATTATTTTGTGGGGATAACCTTATAGAGATGACTCTGTATGGACTTGACAGATGATCACCCTAGAGAAGGACTTTGTGGGAATTTGTCACTGCCCATAGTAGTAAGTGTTATAGTACTTCCAGAAAATGTTTGTTTGGCCGTATGTAAACCATTGCTGGAATTCATGTTCAATGCCCCAAGTGATTCAGATACAGGCTTGCCCCTGGTTATTTAGCATTTCTTGAGAAATTTCTTGGAATCTCGACTTGACTGCTACAGATTAGTTAGACAATTATATGTCATGCCCCCTTGTTCACAGGAGATTTTTCATTTGAAGTGTCTTCCCATTTGAATTGATTTTATTTCTTGAGAGAATTTCCGCTCATTGGATATTCGTCATGCGAATTTCTTTTTGTCAAACAAATAGCTATATTCAAACAACGGTATTCAAAATAATGCAAAGTTTATGTTTGTCTTGAAGTTTTGAAAATGAATTTTTTAGCAGATAAAATAAATTTTTAAGAATATGAATTCGACTCAGGATTTACAGTGAGCCTTACAGGAGTCAGGATACCTTTTTTAACAGTATGCTTTCGAACCAACCCATGTTTCAATTAGGATTTTTAAAGGGTTGTAACGTGGTCTGGAATGACGTTTTGGTGATGGTTCAGACAAGTTAAGTTTGTTGGAAGGCAGTCATTTTTGCAAAAAAAATTCATGTTGTCGAGGATATGTAGTGACCTCATTTTTTGATTTATTATCCCTGATTTTTCCCTGACTGTTCTCATTTTGAGATTACAGCCAGTGGGATGCCCCAGTTTTTCTTAAGTCTCCTTCGTAGGTTTTGACTTAGTGGGCTTTTCTTTTGAGAGATAATGACTGTCTATTTGATAGGGAACCATCACCGTCTTTTGATTCAGAATGGCGTTTTCGTTGTCATTCATTATGTATGAAGTGAAAGCTTGCAACTGAACGCGCTTTTGAATTAACTGAGAGACTAACCTGCCCCAGGTTTTGATTAAAGGTTTCAATTTGTGTGAAAAAGAAAACTCCTACTTCTTAGGCTCAAAGGGGTTGACTAGGGATTATCTGCCTTATAACTCCAGTGTTTAGGAATAGAAACAAACGCCTGTACATCGTCAGCAAGGTCTGTCCAAAAGCATATTGTATGAGATTATGGTATTGTTTTCGTCATCCTCCTTCTAAAGGCTTGCAACTTTTAAAACAAGAGTTTAATACCATAAAGGGAGTAAAAGCACAGTTTAAATATAATGAAACTGAATGGATTAATTCAAGACAAGCATATGCAGTGCATTAATGAAAATAACCAAAGTCTGACATAAAGATAAGTGTTTAAGCAAACAAAGAAATTACAACTGTAAATTCAAATAAACAAAAGTTTCTCCGACTGAACTTCATCACTTCGGATGATGTGCCTTTGAGGGATGACATAAAAACTCAAGTTGACCATCTTGTGTGAATTCCAACGCCCCTTCGTCGATCAGGTTTTGAATCTTGTTCTTCAATGCCCAACAGTGGTTGGTTTCGTGCCCCCGGCTGTTAGAGTGTTATGCGCATTTCTCATTATGTTTGTAGAAAGGAGAAGAAGTATTAGGTTTTTGAGGAGGCTCCCTCAATGTAACCAGCTTGGCTTCCAACATATGAGGCAGTGCTTGAGCCAAGGGCATGTTGATCTCAGTAAATTGTTTTCCTGGTTTACACCGACCACCTTGTCGTGGTTGGCGAGGTTGTTGTTGGGCTTGTGATGTAGCAGCAATTTGGAAAGGTTTACTCTCCACCAAGCCAACTTCTTATCTCATCGGAGGCTGATTAATGACTCGATCCTTAATTCTAGCTATTGGCCTCACACGTTTCCTTCCATATCGATGAAGCTTGCTGACGAGGGCTCTCAACTCTTCTTGTCCCTGATCCAAGTTTTAGATAAGAGCCATCTGGCCCACCATCTTTCCTATCATCTGAATCTTCATTTTGGCTATCTCAGCTTGTAGCCATACCAATTGGTCATCTTTGTTGTCCTCAGGATTCTTCATGGTCATGCCCCTAGTGAGGAGTGCTCTCACTTCTTCTTGCCCCTTGGATAGGTTCAAGAACATTTCTTGAAGTTGAGAATTTTGAGTCTAAATTTCCTTGATAGTCTGTTCTAGAGCCATCTCTTCTAAAATCAACAGTAGGTAGATGAGAAACTGGTGTGGGGAAAACCTGTTATGATGACATGCATGATATGTGAATGTAATGTTTTCAAGGACTTAGAAGATTTAAATTTGTTTAGACAAAAGGAACAAACATCAATTGCATTAAGAAGTTTAAATTGATTACAAACATGCCTCTTAGGATTATAATGGAGGAAATAAACACGAAATAAACTCCTAAGACAAAAAGGTCGAGCGCATCCTTTTTGGCGCAATGTAGGCGTTCAAACTTTGCTCTTCATGAAGCTGTCTCGTAAGCTCTAAAACCTTCTTTTCACTTGCATATAACTGCGCTTCAAAGGTGTATCTCTCTTCCTTTAGCTGAATCCAAGCTTTTTGCAAATCTTCAAGAGAAGTAGGAATGTTAGGATAAAGAACAATATATGGAACATCTCGTTCGGTAACAGGCTCCATGATGATATGTAGGATGGAGGGGTAAGGCATCATGATACTTTGGGCACGAGTTCGTACCCACTTAAGATAAGGCTCCAAAGGAATGGAGTTCTTATTCCCCAATGTCTTTCTATCCACCTTGTTTACCATTCTCCAAGCTCGTATGAACCTTTGACGATAGCCTTGGTCATCGCCCTCATAATCGAATACCAAACCTTGGATGAGTGCATCTTGAGGACCATCTCTTCATGTATACCCAAACTGTCGTAATGCAAGATAAGGGTTATAGGTGATACATTCTCTAATGCCTAAGAGTGGGACATTAGGGAATTCCCCGCAACAGTCAATGATAGTAGTGTCCTCCAGGGATCGAGAACACCAATAAATGTTAGAATGTGTGAGTGATATCATTCTTTGAGACCATGTCAAGCCTTGCTCATTCTTCAACATTGATCAAGGTAGGTGTGAAATAAACCACCTAGAGAGAAAGGGAATTCAACACAAAAGAGTACCTCTTTTCTTCATGGTGAAAGTGTGGAGAGAATGTAGAATGTCTCCAAGCAGGGTAGGTACATGATTGCGAGAGAGAAAGACCTTGTTGGCATTCACATCTATGAGTTGGTCCGGATTAGGAAATAGAACCAAACCATAGATTAGAAGGGCCAAGACATCTTCAAAATATTGAAAATCCATATCCTCCCAGAACGAACGAGCCTTCTCCAACAGAAACTTGGCTAAGAAACCCTTAACTCCACTTCTTGTCTCCTAATTTGTTATAATGTCGGCTCTCTTCAAATGCAAGGCTTCGGCAATGACTTCACACTTTGGAGTCTCCTCTAAACCGGTGAACGGTATTTTATCAAGCACAGACGCTCCTAAAAGTTGAGAGAATTCTTCTAATGTAGGCACCTATTGGTAGTCAGGAAAGGTGAAGCAATGATGCATGGGTTCAAAGAATTGGAAGAGCACACACATAATTTCTTCTTGGAAGTTTGAGGTAGCCATGTTGAGAAGTCGGCCATATTTCTTGATGAAGGGAGAATCTCCAGGCACTCTTACATCATCCATGATAACTTCTTGATCTGTTGATCTTCTCTTTTTTGTAAGGATATCTTTCATGAACTTTGCATACTTTGGCATTTGGTCCATAGATTCAGAAAATGGAATGTTTATTTGCAATTTCTTAAAGATATCTGTGAACCTAGCATAGTTCCTTGCATTATCCTTCTTAGAAGGAGCATGAGGATATGGTAAATTTTGAACCGGTAAAGTAGCAACTTTCTCCTTCTTATTTCTTTTCAACTTCTTCTTTTCAACTAATTCCTCCTCGTGACTATTTTCTACTACAATCTCCTCTTCAAGCTCTTTTTATTCAACAACTTCCTCAATTTCAATTTCTTTACCACGTCCATTTCCGACTACTCTACCCGCCCTGGTTAATATTTCGTTGCAATGCTCCTTAGGATTATATTTATTATTTTCCAAAAATTATGATCGGCCAATTGCTTGGATAGTTGCCCCACTTGAGTCTCCAAATTTTTTATAGTCGTTTCATTACTCTTTTGATTTGCTATAGATGCTTGCATGAATTGAGAAAGAGTGTCTCGTAAGTTTGAGCTTCTAGCTTGAGGTTGTGAATTTTGATTTTTATTTTGATAAGGACTTTGTCTATTTTAATTGTTGGCATCTTATATCCACCCTTATTGGTAACCTTGGTTATTTCTTTGATGATAACCTTGGTTATTTTGACATGGTTTCCTTTGTTGGTATCCTTGATCTTGATTTCCCATGTAATTAGCTTCTTCTTCAACCGAGTATAAAATCCAGTTTGATGATCACCCTTGCATAACACACAAGAAGAAATTTGTTGTATTTGATTTCTAGGTCTTTCTTGCATTTCTCTTAGTTGTTGAGGGAGATTTTCCATTTGCTTTGTTAATTCTTCCACTTGTTGAGCGAACAATTTGTTTTGGGCTAAAATAGCTTCATTTGATCTTGAATCACTTGCCTCCTCTCTCTTTTGAACCATACTTCGATCATGTTGGACTTGATGGTCGTTCCTTGTCATTCTTTCAATAATTTCAACCGCCTCTTCCGTTGTCTTTTCCATAAGTGACCGTCCCTCCGTAGCATCCAACAAAAGCTTTGGTTATGGTTGTAATCCATTTCGAAAAATATGCATTTGGGTAGTGGCATCAAAACCATGACTTGGACATTTTCTCAACATAGATTTGTACCTTTCCCAAGCTTCATTCAATGACTCGACTCCACCTTGAGAGAACACCGATATAGCCATTTTGGCTTCCAATAAATGTGATTGTGGGAAAAACCTTTCAAGAAATTTTTCTTCAAGTCTATTCCAATCCGTCATGAGGTGATTAAATTTGTCAAGATACTAATCCTTAGCTTTACCGATCAACGAATGTGGGAATAATCTTTAAAACATTTGTTCTTCATCCTCCTTTGGAGCTCCTATAGAACCCGCTATCTCGTAGAATTTTGGGATATGGGTGTAAGGATCTTCATGATCTAATCCAGTGAAAGGGTTATGATACAATAGTTGTATAATTCCAGTTTTCATTTCTGAATACCTTTGGTCTGCATTCCGAGCAAACTGAGCATTCAACCTTGGACTATTTGCACAGAGACGTCTTGGTGGATTTTCCGCCATAACTTCTTCTATATCTTGATTGAAAGGTATAATAGAAGTGGACATCTCTCCTCTTTCTATTCTTTCTTTCGCTAGCTTCCTCCTTCGTCAAGTCTTGCTATTAAGTTTTCTCCAAGTCCTTTCGATTTCAGGGTCAAATAGGAGTTGATCTTCAGAAATTCTTCCTCGCATAAACTAAAGTCTGAAAACACTATCTAAACAAGTGAAAAACAAAAGATATTATTAATATAAAATAACTTAAAACACTTAAACTATTTCAATGCTTTCAATAGTCAAACGCCAATCCCCGGCAACGACGCTATTTTGTTGTTAGTATTTTCAACACAAATATTTATATTATCGTTTTTCTTAGAGTTTGGTGTTATATTAATTCCGTTCTATAGTTTTAGTGACTTTAAGTGTTTAAATCATAAACAAAGTTTTGGTATTTGCTTTTAGGAATAAAAGATTAAGTTTCATGCACTAGATGGTGATTTGGATAAAAGAGAGGTTGTTGTTTGAAAATGATTGCATTGATAAAAAAGGCATGTCAAGAGTAACTTTCATTAACCTATTCTAAATATTCTATTAAGCATGCATATGAACTAACTAATGATCGATACATTCACGTATCCTGTCAATATTTCTCATGTCTAAGCAATATTGTGAGTGTTATCATGTTAATCATTAAATTATCTCTCAATCTAACTATTAACATCATAATCTTTAAAGTTTGATACAAGTGAATACTAACTCACATATCTATGTCTAGAGCTTGTTTATTAGTAGATGAATATCTTAGGTCAAGCTTGGAACTTACTTCTCAATAATGAATCAAACCATAAAAAGAACAATGATACAAAGATATTCAACATGTACTAATCTTCAACCAAGTTCATATACAAAATGATTAAAATAAATACATAAAGTCTAGGTTGACTACTTATAACCTTGACACAAAAAGTGCTTAGCTACTCATGGTCATGATACATTGATCAATGAATAAATAATGAATGTGTGATGAATATCAATCTTCAAGTCTCCTTGATTCAAGATGCAAGAGTATTTTTCTCCTCCAAAAAGATAAGAACCAAGGGTTTTCTATGTTATGATGTTATGATATGTAGAACAAAAGGTTTCTACCCCTAAATTAGATTTTTTTTTCCCTCCAAATACAAAAATTTGGTGAAGAGTTTCCCTAAAAGGTGGCAAAGTAGCCAAAAAGTATGACCATTTGTGCACCATCGCCAGGCGACCATAAAGCATCGTCGGGCGATGCTGGCTAGATGCCACACGTGAACAGCTGGGCGTGATATATCCTTAGGAGAGCATTTTTCATTGCCGAGCAACAAGGATGCTTCGCCAGACGATCCTTCTTTCGCCAGGCGATCCAGAAGTGAAGCATTACAGAAGCGAACCTAAAAAGACTCATATTTTCTTCACAACTTTTTCCGGGCGACGCATCCTGTCGCCGGACGATCCTTTGCAGAATCAAACATTTATTTCTTTTACTTAGAAAGCATAAAGTCTCCCTTTGGCCATTGTATCTGCACAAAATTTGCTGAAACACTAACAAACAAATTAAAACATTCAAAATTCTTTATACTCATGCGAATTAACTTAAAATAAGTATTTAACATAATCAAAAGAAAAATAAAAGATTTAAAAATATCAATAAATAATATAAATTTTATACAAAAGTTGACACTTAACATTAACCCACTCCACACTGGAAAAAAACAGCCACATAGAGCCACCGAACACGGCTTCAAATAGTTTGGAGCCTAAATATTATATGGGCTTAAGTAGAAATTTACTTATTTATATATAAATATATTATATTCCCGTATAATTTCAAAATTGTATAATATTCTGATGGAATAGCATGATGTTGGGGGAGTGAAAGTAAGGATACACGTATTCAGTTCGATTCATATGTGTATTTTATTGGTAATTTAATTGTTTCTCTTTTGGCAATTATTAATTGTTTCTTTTTTGGCAATTTAATTGTTTAATTCAACAACAAAGACAGCATTATAAAGGGGCTTCAAACAAATTCACCCACATATGTTTTTTCCTCTTCGCGCTTCTCCTTCTTCCTCTGCCTTTGCCGCCGTTGTTCTTCTACAACTTCACAAGATTACCGCATCTTCCTCCGTCGATTTCTTTTACCGCTGCCGTACATTCTTCTTTGCTTCCAAGTAAGCGTTTATCCCTCATAGCTTTAGGTATGTGACTCGCGATGCTGCCTGGGACCTTCATGGTTTTAGGCACATAATCTATGATACTGGCCGGTAAACCCATAGTTCTAGGCTTAGGATTCATGATATTGCTCGTCACATTCATAGTTTAGGTCGGTGCACCCATGAGCTGGTCGGGATGTTGACCCATTAGGAAGTATGTGGGACAACTCGTCGTGGCATCTTAGCGTCGGGGAGGCGAAACCAGGATCTTGTTCGAGTCCTCAATGTTTTATCGCGCGCGGTGTTCACGCTATCCTCTTGTTGTTCCCGACGTCTGGTCGAGCGTGTCTGGCTTGTCGTGCACTACTTCCCGTCAGTTATGGCGAGCATGTGGATTTTCTCTCGAATTTCACCGGTTTCTTGTGCTTTGCAGGTAAATGGCTTACAAACCGGAGTCTTCGAGGCGTAATGAAGTCGAGGACCAAAGTGCCGAGGAGAATGTAACTCTAGTTGATACCTTCGATGATCCTTCGTTGGATTGGGTGGGTGTCGAGCCCCGAGGGATTTCCTCGGCGTATTGCCGGCGTAGTCGATGCGCATACACTATCGTCGAACACGGCGGTAGTCAGTCGGGTTTCCAGAAGAATTTTATTGTGACGAGGCCGTCCCTCGACGCACGAATCTGCTCGGAGTTCTCCGATTATGGGTTTCCAATGTATGAAATCACATTCAAGGATCTCGGCCTTAAGCTCCCTTTCCGTGATTTCCAAGTCGGGGTATTCTGCCATCTGAACTTGGCCCCCTCGCATCTTCACCCTAATTCGATCGCCTTTCTTCGGGCGTTCGAGCTGACATGCCGCTTCTTGAGGATCGGGGCGACCATTCCTCTTTTCTTCAGAGTTTTTCACTTGCAGCGCCAGTCTCGAGGAGGCAGGCATGGCTGGGTTTCCCTGAAACAGTCGAAGAGGCTGTTCAGGATGTACATGGATTTGGTCTGGGGCTTCAAGGACAAATGGTACGTCCTACAGCCGATCACCCAGACTGCTTTGGATTCTATGTATGAAGAGGAAATCGTAGTGTTCGACGAGAACAGGGAGCCTCTTATGGACGCTGAGGGTCGCCCGGTGGTGGGGCGTGTATCCAAGTTCCCGTTGCATTGGTGCTCGCGTCATCATGAGCATGGTACCGGGCACTACCATACGCCCACGGGAGGAATGAGTGTCGAGGATGAGGAAGCCTATGGTACCCTTTGCAAGTATGTCGACAGCTTTTTCCCTTCCCGGTGGGTCACGGGGGAGGGAAAAGACATTCTTGACGAGGAAGGTTACCCGACATTCGAGGCACGTCCTATCGATACCAAGGCACTCGTCGAGTGCCAATCCTACGGGCAGGCCGTAGATCTACTAGGTTGCTTTTGTCTTATAGTTTTTTCCAGTTTCTTTGTTTGTTACTTGCTCGTAACTAACCCGAATTTTCTTTTTTGCAGGCGATATGGTTGAACGAAGGGAGAGACTTTTAAAACTGTCTCAGGACAAGAGAGTAAACAGAAGGTTGGTGCGATCTCCATAGGCCACGAGGATGGGCCCGCCGACCAGTTCAGGCGATGCTTCTAGCGGGTCCCCGGGCTCCCCTGACGTCGAGCATCCCACTGAGTTGATCATGAGAAAGAGAAGTCGGGCAGATAACCAGTCAGAAGTTGGCGACGAGTTTATCGCGGTGAGGGCTTTTGGCTTACCCCCTTGTTTTAAAGAGGAAAGTTTCTTCGAGGGGTTTCCCTTGACAGTGAGCACCGAGGAGGCTGAGACCATCAGGTGGCTCAACAAAGAAAATCAGAGAAAACACCTGGCCGCCAGTATGGTCGGGATGGTTAAGATGGCCGAGATGGCCGTTGTCCTTGCTGAGGAGGGGTCGGACTCCTCTGACCGCGTCAGGGAACTGGAGTTGGAGAAAGCCTCCCTCGCTGCCGGCTCTCGTAAGTTGAAGGCTGCTCTCGAGTGATCTGAGGAGATGTTTCGTGAACAAGCCGAGCTTTTGGCCGTGGAGAAGGAAAATTCAGGGAAGGTTGCTGAGGAGAGGGATTGTTTTCGACTGGATAGGGAACGCTTGGAGGCAGACAACGAGCATCTGTCTAAGGAAGTCGAGGAGCTGAAAGCTGCCATGCTTCCTGCTGAAGATGAGTCAGAGGATACAACCCCTTTGTGGAGCCGTTCCGATCTGGTCGCGCGCATCCATCTCCTCGAAACAGATTGTGTCGGTGCCTTAGAGGACGGTTTTGAGGCCGCGGTTAGCCAGCTCGCCTTATTGAATCCGGGCATGAATACCGAGGGAGTGGGTTTCATGTCTCAGATCATTGACGGCCAGGTCGTGCCTCCTCCTGAGTCTCCTGCTGTGGATGCTGGTAGTCCTGGGGAAGTCTAGTCGTGGAATTTCTGGTCGAGCCTGCGCGTCCGTGTATTGGTATTTGTTTTGGGGCCTGCGTGCCCGTGCATATTTTTGGGGCCTGCGTGCTCGTACATATTTCTTTTAGCCGTTGTGCCATGGCCTGTAATTTTCGATCATCATCGGCCTTTTTGGTCGGTTTATTTTTATTCATCGTCGGCCCAGATCGAGGTCATATGCCCGTGGCATGAACTGCCCATCGCGAGCTGGGTGTTCTGCTAAATGGGTACTTCGACAGTGGAGCTCGATTGAGGTGTCCCTGTCGGGCACCGTCGTTCGTCCTCGTTTGGCTGAACGGTGTTATGTCGTTTGAGCGTAGATTGGGCCCGTACCTTGGCCTATCTACGTGGTCGAGACATTTCTCTCTGTTGACTAGATATGGATGTTCAACAACGAGAGTCCTTAGTGTTTAAGGTTTTTTTAACTATAGTACTGCTTTAGTTTAGCAGCGTTCCAGGGTCGTGGTAGTGGTTCTCCGTCTAGTTGCTCGAGGTATTACGCCCCGGTTCATGTGGCGCCGTGGACGCGGTAAGGCCCTTCCCAGTTCGCGACTAATTTCCCTTCGCGGGAGTCTTTCTGGTTTCTTCGTAATACCCGGATGCCGATCATGAACTCGCGTTTGATGACCTTGTCTTTGTGACGCAGTGCCACTCATTGTTTTAGAGTGGCCTCCCGCAGGGCTGCCCCCAAACGAATTTCCTCGACCAAGTCGATTTCGTCCCTGAGTGCTTCATCGTTCATTTCTTCGTCGAGGGGCATTTCTGTCCTCCTGGAGGATTCCCAGATTTCTACGGGGATGACGGCTTCGGTGCCGTATGTTAGTCGAAAGGGGATTTCGCCCGTTGTTGAATGGGGCGTGGTGCGATACACCCATAAAACGCTGTGCAGCTCATCGACCCACCCTCTTTTAGCTTCGTCGAGCCGAAGTTTGAGTCCTCGGAGGATGACTCTATTAGCAGCCTCGGCTTGCCCGTTGGTTTGAGGGTGCTCGACCGAGGTGAAATGTTGTTTGGTTCCCAGTTTGGTGACGAAGTCTTGGAACCCGTGGTCGATGAATTGGGTGCCGTTGTCGGTGACTAGTGCTCTCGGGATTCCGAATCTGGAGAGGATGTTTCTTTTGTAGAAACGGAGGATGTTGTGCGAGGTGATCTTCGCGAGAGCCTCTACCTCAATCCATTTTATGAAGTAATCCACGGCTACGATAAGGAACTTGTTTTGGTAAGTCCCTTGCACGAATGGTCTGAGGATGTCCATCCCCCACCACGCGAACGGCTACGGGGATGACAGTGTGCTCAGCTCGTGGGGGGGAGCGAGATGCATGTCGCCGTGCTTTTGGCACTTGTCACACTTCCTAACGTGTTCCTTGGCGTCTTGCTGCATCGTCGGACAATAGTACCCCGCTCGCAGGGCTTTCCTCGCCAGGGACTTACCGCCCATGTGCTGGGCATTAATCCCTTTGTGTATCTCCCGTAATACCTTGGGGACCATGGATTCGTCGATGCATTTCAGAAGGGGAATGGAGAATCCCCTGCCATATAGTTTATGCTCGAGCACCACGTAGGAGCATGCTCGTCGTTTCGTGGTGGTTGCTTATGTCTATCCGAAGGGAGTTCGCCTTTTGTCAGAAAATTATACACCGGGGTCATCCAGCACGAGGTGTCTCCGATGGCGTGCACCTCGACTGGGGTCGAGGATCTCTCGATGCTCGGGCGTGACAGGGATTCTTGTATGAAGGATTTGTTTCCGCCCTTCTTCCTCGTGCTTGCGAGCTTGGACAATACATTTACCCTTGTGTTTTGCTCGCGCGGAACGTGTGATATTTCTGCTCGGTCGAACTTTTTCATGTGTTCTTTGACTAAGTTTAAGTATTCGACGAGGTTGTCGTTTTTAGCTTGGTAACTCCCTTGGACTTGGGAAGCAACGAGCTGTGAGTCCGTGAAGATTTGTATCTCGCAGGCTCCTAGGTCCTCGGCTAGCCTTAGTCCTACGAGCAGGGCCTCGTACTCTACTTGGTTGTTCGAAGTCGGGAAGGAGAAGGTTAACGAGTGCTCGATCACTACGCCCTCCTCATTTTCTAGGAGGATCCCCGTTCCGCTTCTGGACGAACTGGAAGCTCCATCGACGAAGATGGTCCATTTGTGCTCCTTCCCTGAGGGCGGGTCGTGAGCGGTCATTTCCGCGACGAAGTCGGCTAGGGCTTGTGCCTTTAGAGCTTTCCTGCTTTCGTATTGAATGTCGAACTCAGAGAGTTCCAAGGACCATTTCAACATTCGGCCCGCCATATCAGGTCGACCTAATAGTTGTTTTATCGGTTGGTCGGTTCTCACGATGACTGTGTGGGCCAAGAAATAATGTCTGAGTCTCCTCTCCGCATTGACGAGGGCTAGAGCTACTTTTTCTATTTGTTGGTATCTGCTCTCAGGTCCTTGTAGGGCTTTGCTCGTAAAATAAACGGGTTTCTGCCCGTCCGTGGTCTCGCGAATGAGAGCCGTGCTGATGGCTTCATTCAAGACGGCCAAGTATAGGAATAAAGGCTCCACGTCGACTGGTCGAGACAGTACGGGTGATTGGGATAGCCTTTGTTTTAGGTGGCGTAGTTCCCGTTCACATTCCTCAGTCCATTCGAAGGCCGCTTCTTTGCGAAGGAGTCTGAAGAAGAGGAGGGCGTGCTGAGCGGATCTTGTGACGAAGCGGGACAGTGACGTGAGCATATCGTTCATGACTTGTATTGATTTCTTCGACGTGGGTGTCGGGAGGTCGGAGAAGGCTCGAAATTTGTCGGGATTGGCTTCAATTCCTCGTTCTGTCAGGTAGAATCCGAGGAATTTCCCCGCCTTGACTCCGAACGTGCATTTTTCGGGGTTGAATCTCATCATACATTGTCTCGCTTGGGAGAAAACTGCCTTGAGGTGTGCTGCATTATCGGTGTCTGCTCGGGACTTGACGATCATGTCGTCCATGTAAACCTTAAGCATGTCTCCGATTTGCTTGTGGAACACTCTGTTCATCATACGTTGGTAAGTTGCCCTTGCGTTCTTTAACCCAAAGGGCATTACGTTGTAGTAATAATTGCCCGAGCTGGTCATGAAGGCAGTGAAATGTTTGTCGCCCATGGCCATTGGGATTCGGTTATAGCCTAAATAGGCATCCATGAACGAAAATATCTTGTAGCCGGCCGAGTTGTCGACCAGCATATATATGCTCGGTAAAGGGAAAGCATCCTTCGGGCATGCCCGATTGAGATCGGTATAATCAACACACATCCGCCATTTTCCATTATTCTTTTTAACTAGTACAACATTTGACAGCCAGGTTGAATACCGGGCTTCAGAAATAAAATTTGCCTCTAGAAGGTCTTTTACAGCTTTTTCAACAGCCTCCGTTTTCTCCGGATACTGCCTACGCCTACGTTGTACTATTGCCTTAGCGGCAGGATCTATGGAGAGACGGTGACAGGCGACCTCGGGGTCGAGTCCGGGCATCTCCACAGCGCTCCAGGCGAACAAGTCAGCATTCTCTCGCAAGCAGGCTTTGATCTGCTTCCTTGCCAGGTCGGAGAGGTCGATGCTAATCTTCACTCCTTTGCTTGGTTCTGCGTCGAGGGGGACAAGCTCGAAGTCCCCGTCCAGGATTGGTCGGAGGGGGATTTGCTCGCCGTTGGGAGGTTCATCCTAATCGAAACGGGTATCCAGAGCTATGGAGTCGACCTTTGGGGGAGCTCTCTGGTCTTCTACTTTGGCGGGCTCTGATTTGTCGGGCTCATGTCGTGTCGTCGCCGGTCTCTTGGCGGGCCTTGTCCCGGTGTTGACAGTGTCATGTCCTTTGGATGCGGCGTTGAAACACCTTCGAGCAGCGGCTAGGTCCCCCTGGATGGTAGCCACCCGTTCCCTCTTGGTGTAGAACTTCATCTTCAAGTGGACGGTGGAGGGCACCACGGTTAGTTCTGCTAGTGTTGGTCTCCCCAGGATGCAGTTGTAAAGGGACGGGAAGTCGATGACGAGGAAGCGCACCTTAACCTGCCTCGTCGTTGTGCCCTCGCCGAAGGTAACCATGAGCTCGACATACCACCAAGGCTTGGAAGTCGAGCAGTTGAAGCCCTATAAGTCCGACCCTACATACGGCGAGAGGTGCGAGTCGTCTAGCTGCAGAGTCCGGAATAGTTGACTGTACATCACGTCTACGGAACTTCCTTCGTCGACGAGGATGCGGTGCACGTCAAAGTTATCCATTCTTTCTCTTATCAATAGAGGAATGACTGTGTTGGGGGCCCCTCCTGGGAGCTCTTCGAGGTAAAAGGTGATAGGCTCCGACCTACCTTTTACCCTTTCAAAGGTCACTGTCTGCGGAGGTGCCGAGTCGACCAGTTCATCCAGCTTTCTCTTGGCCGAATTGATAGTTAGGTCGTTGAATCCTCCACCATTGATGACCATGGCGGAGGCAAAGTATTCCCACCTGCTGTGTGTCGTTGGGGGCTCCTGTAGGTGTTCGGGGACGTAGAAGTCCTCTGGTCTGGTGACGGAGAAGGCAGTCTGGATGGGGACCGACTCGTCAGATGGTCGGGCGTCTTCCTCCGGTTCTCTTGTCTCCCGGGAGTCACGACAAGGAGCGTCGTTTCGCCGGTATTGGGAGAGCCTCCCTCCCTTGATGAGGGTTTCGATGGCGTCCTTGAGGTGGACGCAGTCTTCAGTCAAATGACCATGGCTCCTATGGTACTGACAGTACTTGCTCTTGTCTACTCCGGGCTTGGCAGGAGCAAGTCGGGGGCGTTTGACGCTGCCGTCTTTGAAGTCCGTGCTGGCACACTCCGCCAAGATGCGCTCGCGGGAAGCTGTGAGCGGAGTGTATTCTGTGAAGCTCCCCGAGGGTCCTATCTGTTCGCGGACTTCTCGGGGTCTGTCCTCTTTTCTTTTCTCCCCAGTTCGTCGAGGAGGAGCCGCTTCCTGGCGCGGGTTGCTGCTGGATCCACAAGTTCTGGGGTTCCGGGCTCTGTTGGCCGCCTCCCTTTCCTCGTAATCCATGTATGCCCGAGCCTTCTCAAGGAGAGCATCGAATGTTCGGGGTGGTTCGATGCCCACTGCCTTTCTGAATTCCGTGCCGGGGAGGAGCCACCTTTCCAGCAAGTATCTTTTCATGTGGTCCACGCAAGGGACCTGTATGGTTTCGCAATTGAAGCGATTAATAAATTCTCTCAAGGTTTCATCCTGTCTCTGGATGATGGCCTCGAGCGCTGCCTCGGTCTTGAGGTGTCGCCGAGACACGGTGAACGAACTTATGAATTGATTCTTCAGGTTTCGCCACGAGGTGATTGATCCCGGGGCGAGGCCTTTATACCAATCCATTGCTGCCTTTCTGAGGGTCGTGGGAAACAACCGGCATTTTATGGGTCCCCCGACGTTGTGGTAATGCAGCATACCCTCGAACCCATCTATGTGGTCGACTGGGTCCATGACTCCGTCGTATTCCTTTAGATGTGGAGGCTTCTCCATGCCCGGGGGAATGGGTGCTTCCATGATGGCTTGTGACAAGGTACCGCGGGGGTCGTCCTCGTCACTTCGCTCCGGGGACAGGGATGGGGACCTAAGATATTGTCTTGCCCGACGGTCCTGGTCGTGCTGGGTATCCCTCGAGCGGGGTGCTCGTTGGTCAATTCTTCTGTGCCTGTCCCCAGAGTGTCTCCTTTATTTCCGTATAGGGGCAATGTTGCGCCCTCCGGCTTCAATGACGGGTTGCCTCTCCAAGGGGGGTCGTCTCCCCGAGGGTCGGGGCGACGGGCTTCGGGTGGTGTCTCTGTATTGTCTCCACGGGGGAGACGGGAGATGTACCTCTGTCACTTGAGGAGGTGGAGTCTGGGGCCTCCCTGTGTCTCCTCGCAGGTCTTCTATCGTCTTCTAGCGCCCTCAATCTTTCCCCCTGGGCAAAGATGAGGTAATTGGTTTGATTGATCACCGCGAATAATGCGCGGGTTGTGGCATCTGCCCCGGCAGGGACAGGGACTTCCTGAAATTGGGCAGCTCGATAGTTTTGGGGGGTTGCGTTGTCTTCTTAGAGCAGCGGAGGGACTGAAGAAGATGAGGCAGTAGCTCCGTCGCAGTGGACTGAGGGCCCGGGGATGGTGCCCCCGGGGAGTGCACTATGGCCGGGGTTGCCGGTGTTGTCGGGGACTCCATTTTTATCTGCGAGGCCGTTGTTGGTGTCGACGTTGCGAATGTTTTGGTCTTCCCGAACTTGGTCAGCCATGACGGTAGGAAGTGATTTTGAGCTTTGGTCTTCGAGGTTTTGCAAGACGGGGAAGCTAGGTTCCCATAGACGGCGCCACTGATCTTACCTGATCAGACTTGGACCGTCACGACTGGCTCCGGGCAGAATTGAGTGAGATGGGGGGGGGGGGGTACCTGCAAGGCACTCTGATGCTAAAATGAGTGACGGAATGAGCAGGAAAAAAGTGTATGTATGCGTAAGAGATGAATACCTGACCCTCTAGGAACAGAGGGTATTTATAGCCCCTAGCGCGGGGCCAAGGTCCCCTCATTGGGCCGACCAGAATTGGCCCAATAAAGGAACTGCCAGGTTCTACGTGTGTAGTGGGGACCCGCACGTGGCCCCCTTCCTGGTGATGCTCTGCGAAAAATGAGGAGGGACGAAGACGCGGTCTTTTCGGAGTTTAGATGATTTGATAACGGTCAGAATCTGCCCTACGAGAAGAGTGCTCGAGCGGGGCTCGAGCTGGAGTTCTCGTGGTCGGAGACACCATGTGTCGCGGGCAACAGCGGGCACGACTGCAGTCTGTGGTCGGGCGCGCTGGCGGGAATCCGCGGGCGCGCGTTCCTCGAGGAGCTGCTTGGATTGGGCCTTTGTTTTTGCTTTTGGGCCAGGGCGGGCCCAGTCCAGAATACTTTTTTTAATAAATTTTTTAAATAATGACCTTTTAAAAAATGGTTATATTAAATATTTAAAGATATTTTATTTGTTCAACTCAATTTTTATGATGTTTTTATGATAAAATATAATGTAGTATTGGATCTCGTTTAATCTATTATATTTAATAGAAGAATATATTATTTTTTAAAATATATATTATTCAAATTTTTAATATGTTAAAAATAACAAATATATTATTTTTGTATAAAAAATTATATTTATAAAATTAGAATAGGGTCTTCGAAATGTTCAAAACTATTACTGTGAAATGATGTCGATTGCGAAAATTACTGTTGTAAAATATTGTTATAACGTATGTTTTAAAGTTGTTGTTACCATATTTTAGCATGATGTTATAACATGATTATAACAACAACCTTAAAAAAATTGAATTTTTATACAAGATCATCCCAACAACCTTAAACAACTTGAACTTTTGCACAAGATCATCTCACCAACCTTAAACAAACAACTTGAACTTTGACACATGTTAAACTCAATAACTTTCACTCAATAACTTTCACTCAACTTTTTTATAGTTTAGCTTACAACCTTCAAATCTATCATAATATTTCAAGATAAATTCGATCTTGAATAAAAAAAATCCACCACAATAGAAAGACACCACAACTCTCAAGTAAAACTTTTTACTCTTTCAACACTATAATTGTGACTAGTGAATAAAACTTATAAGAGAATGAGAACAAGAGAGAAATAAGAATTGATAATTTACAGAATTGGTGTGTTGAGAAGTGAGGAAAGACTTCAATTATATGTTCAAAAAGACAACAATCCATAGACTTTGACAATTTTCAATTGATTAGAACACCTACCTAATATGTTAAGATAAGCTAAAATAGTAAATACTAATTTCCAATGTTTATTAATCAATTAAAAAGCCTAACTATTCAAATAAGTGATGTTACTATTGTTCTAATCGATTAGATGAAGTTTTTAATCGATTAGACAATTGAGTTTTGCTTCTCTAATTGATTAAAAATCTTCTTAGTTAGTTAAGTACTTACTTGAATTGGTTTTAAGAATGTTTAATAAAAAAATGATAAGTTTGGAATACTTATGTGTGTGAGAGTGCATTGTATTAGTACCACAATATTTACTCTTGCCTTATTTATATTTAACTAATCAAATTATAAGATAAAACACTAAACGTAAGATTAGATAAACGTTCACAACTTCAAAACTTCAACTCCTTCTTGATTTAAATTTAATTAACTCTTTCAATTAGAACTTGAACACTTTGACTTGTGCATGCTTTTTTAGTAATGATGCTTATGATTTATTCATTCTTGTTCGATTGTCATTACTATAACCTTTAGAAGAAATTAGCTGCACATAGAATCACACTTCCACTCTTACACATCTTCCGATTATACCATATGGGCCTAATTTGTATAGCTATAGGTCATTCCACAAGTAAAAATTTGCATTCTTGTAAAACCTTTTCTGTTGATGCAAAGTGAGACTTTTTGGAACTCGGTTTCCGCCTTTAAAATTTTCCATATTTACAAACCACAACCTCTCAATAATTAAAAATAAGTATTCATAGGAGAATTTTAAGTATTTTCCATTTTTAGTCACTTCGAAGTTCTCTAATCTTGAGAGATGTTCAACTACTACATTCTCTACATTGTTTTTATCTTTGATCTCCAAGTAAAACTTTGGCGACAAAATTATCAACCTTAGTAAACGGGACTTGGAATAGCCCTTGGTTAGCATATGATTTAATGTTGCATGATCTTTAAAACGAACAAATATTAAATGCTCTTGTTCTTCAGTTACTCAAGGTGGACAACAACATGAACATATTTCATAGAATCTTCTCAGATGTTCATTTGAATCTAGAACAATTCCTTTGTTATACATGTGTCTTTGAGATCTACAAGAACTGAATTTTTGACATAGAAGGCAACAAGGTTCTCCGGTTGGAACGCGTGAGTGATCCATTCTCGATTGGTCTTTCTATCATAAGTGCTTAAAGTATGTAAGTATGGTTCTCCTATTTCGAAATACAAAAATACCTTATTATCACTGCAAATATAAAAAAAAAATGGCGTACTGAAAATAAAATATGTTATTTTGGTATTTTTAATTTAGTTAAAAAAATAAAAAATACAAGTAAAAATTAAAAGAACATAAAGGAAAATGTTAATCCATAAAATATCCAATTTTCCAACAATCTTGGTCAGCAACGTCAAAATCTTAGTGATAGATTTAGCAAGTGTATTAAATTTTTTCAGGCAATCATTTTTAAAGTTCGTATTCAATGAGATTATTCTAATTTCTAACAATATATTACATTTATAAAGTAAATTCACACTAGATTCATCTATTATATTGTTGAGGGAGTTATTAGGAAGCATTGATACAAAGTTGAGGATTATACATCTTTATGGGAGACACATCACTTATTCACCTAAAACTTTAAGGTAATAGATGAGTGGATTCTCTCACATATATATTATCATGTCTTCATATTCCTATCCAATGTGAGACTATTTCCCCATTTATTCACATTTGTTATATTATTCCAACACATATAACATACGAGATTTAATCTAGATATGTGTCACAACCGGCAAAAAATTGAGAGTCGCTACCGTTAATTTTTATCCTAAGGACGAGAAAATAACGGGTAACCCTAATTTGTACAAAGATTTTAAATTCGTAAGTCAATTAGACCAAGGGAATGTGCTAGACACCCATCATCTCCCTTGTTTTTTAGGGGTTCTGTTTTTTGGTTTAAAGGTAAAATGAGGAATTTGGTAGTTAATATTTCTATATGTTGAGAAAATGATTTAATTGTTTTAGTTGTAAACTCGTCTTAGTTTTAACCGCGTGTCTACGTATCTCCTTGTGAAAAATCAGAGTCCAAATTTGTAGTTCAATGTGTTTGATTAGTTTTTTTATGAATTGTAGAAATATGTTAGCATTATCCTTAAACCTTATCTGAGTTTGAAAATAGTAGTCATAAACGAAGTTCACAGTTAAGTTGAAAATATATCCACAATTTGTTTTTTGAAAATAATGTTGAATTTGAAATTAAATTAGTAGAAAAAAAGTGTTAAATTTGATGGATTATCTATCTTAGAAATTATGATGCAAAAAGATAATTTTGAATGATAAAAATGTTTGATAAATAAAAAGAAAATGTGGTTGATATTTTTAGAAAATAATCAATAAATAATTATTTTCTCATTATTACAAATATATTAATTATTTTTAATATTAATCGAATATTTAGTTATTAATGATTTTATTATAAAATATAAAAAAAAATATTTTAATACAATATGTTAAAAAAGAGTGATATGAGACATGATATAAATAAAATAAAATAAATGAACAAAACAAATGATTTTATTAAATAAATTAATTAATTATTAAATTTACGCAGGGGTGTAAAGATGAATCAGGAAGGGGTGTAAATATGAAGGGCTTAAGTCCATAAATATGTTTGAATCCAATAAGGCGCAGGGGGTGTATATTTGAACTTGAGAAGTAAAAAGGGGTGTTATTAGAACATGCCTCTTAGGCCCAGGGTTTTATACAAGAGCCCAAACAAACTATGGGTTCGTTTGAACAATATGCGGAGATGTGTAGGGAGTATCGTGTGCTACAATAGATCTGGAGCGTTGAATGTAATCATAGGGCTACCTGAGGTTTACCTAGGAGTGTTGATGAGAAGTATGGTAAATGAAGGGCTTGGATTGACTAGTGGACTGAGTGTATGGTGGGTATAAGTGCAGGAAATGAGTCAAAGTATGTTGATCATGTGACCATCGTTAACGAGCAAAGAGAGAATTATTTAAGGGAAATCCTGAGCTCAAGGCTCATTTTTTCTCTTCTCATCTCTCTCTCTCTTCACAGACCAAACAAAATATAACATTGAGAGGTAAAGAGAGAAGCTCTGGCTTCTCTCTATATTTTCGTTGCTAGAAATCGCCTCCTCCCTGGATGCCATCGTCCAGAAATCGCTTCTGTCGACGGCTTCTCCAGAGCACCTCATCCTTCATCAACCACCATCATTGATGTTCATATAAACCACCATCTGAGTGCAAACATAACCTAGATATATGAAGATCTTCATCCAAAACCCATAACGCTTTATATCTTCATCTGGGTTTGCATGAATCCTATGAAGATCAACCAGGAACCCTAAACCTAGGTTTCTTCCACATGAACCCTAACAACCACTTAAACCCAAAAACGTAAACCATAAGAACCCTAACCCTAGATCCTTAGAACCATAACCCTAAGTGTGAAGAACCATAACCCTAAACCTAAACTTAACCCTAAACAAAACCCAGAAACCCCAATTCAACCCAGAATCATACAACTAAACACAACCAACACCAATCATTCAGAATTTCCGCAAATATATGCCTAAGCTAAGTTATAATTGTGACGACAAGGTACCTCTACTATTGTTTTAATGATGTCAAAACATTCTTCACATCTTGCATTTGTGCTGCAAATACTGATTAGTTCTTTGATGAATTTGCATTTAGGAATGGTTGTCATGACACTCCTTGAATTAAAGCATATTTGGCCACTTCAACTACTTGTGTTGACTTACAGAGTTGGTGGGTCAAATCATGGATTAATAAAGGATAATGGACCTCACTCAGGACTGCTCGTGTCGACCCTTCTGGTCGACTCACACCGGGAGTAAAAATCTTTCAGGTTGCCTCGATGCATGCTCTGGTGAGGTCGGCGCATCGCTTATTTGTGAATCATCTCATCAAGCTCGAGTTCGCTCAGGTCGACCCCCTCAATCTGTATGAGTCGATGCATCACTAACTTCAATTGTTTGTGCTCTATTTTTTGGTCTTGCTGAATGTGGAACTTATTTATATTGGTTTGTGTTCATCATTTGGGGTTAACAAGAATAAGTGAAATATATACACACAGTTTCTCTTCATCTTCATCCTCTCCTTGCATTCATCAACAATTACACATAAAAAATTTTGTTAATCAAAGTGCAGAGCTGTGGTGATAACGTTTAAATTGAAGATTGGAATTTTGATTTGATTTGAGAATTGAGTGAGCTTTTCTTGAGTAAAATCGTTAGGGTTTTGTCCTCCAAGATCCGTGTTGGTGCGGAGGTTGTTGCACAAGTCTTTGCTTCATTGAATTCAGTTAAGTGAAAGGGTTGAGAAACTGTGGGTTTTCTCAATCAAGTAGCGGTAACTGGAGGATTGTGAAGAAATATTTGGGGTCAAACATATTACGATCGAAATCAGCCGAGTGAAACATTTGTAGAACGAAGAGTTCATGCAATCAAGTAGCGGTAACCAGAGGTTTTTTTGAAGAGTTTGACATACTTGGTTTAGTTTGAACCAAAGGGAGAGAAGGAAATAGTTTCATCTTCAACAATTGGTTTGTGTGTAGTAAAGACTATTGCTTTTCTTGTAACACTTTGCAACTTAATATTATATATCTCAATTCTAGATTTTTGAATCGGGGGCAGACATATCCTACGCGAGGACGACAAGGGGAACCTTATCAAATTGTGTGTTGTTTCTCTTTCCCTATCCTTTTAATTTTGTTTGTCATAATTTGTGTGATATCGATTGTTAAATTTATTTTACCGTGATTGTAGTGAGTCAAACTTTGTTTACAATTTTTATAGCAATCACTTTGATTGCTATCAAGGAAAATTCATCACTACAATTAAATAAAATTGAACTTGGTGTGTTTTTACAAACCAAGTGTTTGATAAATTGACTAACACACAAATTAGTGATATTATCAAGTTTTATGTTAAACAATTCATTGGAAGGAGCAAGTACTCAATGATATTATTTAAGGGATTGATTAGTAAGTAACCGTATTTATTCATTTCTCACCATAAGATTTTGATTCGGTTTCACATATTTGATCCTTCCAATAATGAATCGTTTAGACGATTTTGATTTGGGGAGCTTCCGCACCGCTTCAAAACAAATTTTAAAAGCGAAAATTTTTAAATAAAGGATCTATTCAAGTCCCCTTTTAGACCAGTACTATAGTCTAACAAGATGTATCAAGAGCGCCCATTTATCTAGTGCTTCGCATGTATCTTTTAAGAAAATGGAGAAAGATCCAAAATGGGCATACAATAGAGCGCTATTTTTACCGGTGAAAATTATAGTTATTGGAAAGATTGTATGCATGTGCATATCAATTCTGTTGATAGAAAAATATGGAAAGTCTTGAGAATGGTCCTATAGAAAAAACCATTACAGATGCGGCTGGTGCCACCATACCTAAACTGGAAGCACTATGGAAAGAGGATGATGAGAAAAATTATAGCTATAATTGGAAAGCTAAAAATATACTCATATCATCTTTAGGTGTTGATGAGTATTTTAGAGTCTCCTATTGTGCTACTGCTAAGACAACGTGGGACGCATTACAAGTTTCTCATGAGGGGAATAATGATGTCAAATTAGCTAGAATCAATACTTTAACTCAGGAGTTTGATCTCTTTCACGTGAAGCATGGTGAAAACATTACGAACATGCAAAAGAGATTCACTCATATAATCAATTGCTTACATACACTTGGTCATACCACTTCCAACATTGTTGCTACTAACGAATATTTGAGATTTCTTAATACGGAATGACAACTGTTGTACCCCAAAATTTTCCCTCTCATTTATCAAGTAATTTCTCACAAGATCTCCTTTGGTTCAAGACTGCACTAGGGTTGATCAACTCAAGACACCTCCTTAAGCTCTGATGACTGGAAATTAGAGTTTGAGATTGCACAAGGATAATTGAACTTTTAATGCCTCATATGACTTTCATGGATCATTATGGACCTTCAAGAACGCTCATGTCAAGTTTCAAGTCTTCTCAGTCAATTGACAAAGAGAACAAAAATCAGCGGTACTGACGAAAAAGTCAACTGTAGCACCAAAAGTCAAACTTTGACTTTTTGGTCAACATTAAGTCTCAAAGATCAAAATTCATCAATACATTCAAAAATATGAAACTTGATCATCAAGAAATCAAGAAAGTTAAAAGTCAATGTGAAAATTCAAACTCTTCAAAACTTAGAAATTTTTCTGTGTTTTTTTTTATACATGATAATTTCATTTCTTCATGCAAACTTTTCACCATGATGTAAGATGATTCAAGGAAAACTTCCAACATGAAAGTTGTAGATCTCAATAAGATCTAAAACTTTGTAGGGCAGGACTTTTTCTAGAAATGGTTTGATTTTGAGTTATAAATTCATGAAGTCATGGCATTTTTGAATAAACACTTAGAGAAAATTTTTAGCAGTTTTGGTCAAGATTTTATCCCAACTTCTTGGCATTTTTTCACATAGTTACAAGATGATTTTGTCAAAATGGACAACATGAAAGTTATAGAGGGTGTTTCAAGCTTTCCAAAACATCCAAGATCATGAATTTATCATATTTGAGCTAGGAGATACAAGGATCTGAAGTTGGACATTCATTCTTGATTTACAAGGAAGATTTGTGATGAACAAGGAACAAAAATCTTAGCCATGCTGCATAATCTTCACTTTGCAGGCCTCTTGACTTGTAAATTTATCCATAATCAGATGTTTACACAATTGATTGAACCATTATCCAAGTGGTTCCAGTATTGTCCGTTGCATCTTTCCATTTTTGGCACAAAGGCATCATTGCCATTCTTGCAAAGTTCATATTAATCATAAAGTCAATTTATTGAGCCTCTAACTTGTTGTTCTAATCACACTCATCTTCTACAAGTCATAACAAACATGTTTAAAGTGATCAACCACTTTAGATAGCTTGGTACAAGCATTAGAAGTATGTTCTTCATGCTTGCTTCAAAAACAAGCAAGATAACCATAACATGTGATTTAAAATCTGAGTTGTTTAAAGTACCAAACCTTCTCTATAAATAGAGAGGCCAATTGCAAGAGAAAAGGGTTAGAAAAAAGAGAGAGAAAAGCCAGAAGTTTTATTGGTAAACCCTCAAAATCTCATATACACAAAAGCCATAACAGTCCACAAAAATTCCATTCTTGAAGTTTTAAATTCCAAATCTTTGAACCTCTCATACCTTACAAATTCTATCCAACCATCTAAACACTCCACATACATCATATAGAAGTTGTTCAAACACAAGAAAAACTACTGTAACATCACTATCATCACTTCCCAAGCTCAACAACAGCCCATACAACAGCCCAAACTCAGAGCACAAATTTCAGTTTCAAGGTAAGTTTTTTCTTGATTTTGAACTCTTCATACAAGCATCATTAATGGTTCATTTGTGAAGACAAAAATGTAGTAACCATTGTCCTTAAAGCTAACCTTTTGTTTATCTTCCATTCTTTTCATTATGTGTTGAGAACTAACCCATATATGCAGCAAAACAATGTTGAAGTAGAAAAAATGACAGTATGAGTGACACATAGCCTTATGAGTCGATACATACTGCTTTACAGGCCTAAAACAGAAGGAAAAACAATGTATGAGTCGACACAAAGCACGTATGAGTCGACATATGAAGTGTATGAGTCGACACATACCATTACGTATCGACTCATACTGAGTTGATTTGGCAATACAAGGGCAAGGAAAGTTATGTGTCGATGCATGTGAGCTTGTGTCGACACATAATAGTTCAAAATGCATTTTTTACTTCTTCTTACACTATTTTTACGTTTCCTTCATGGTTATTCGATATGGTTGTAATATTTAAGTTCCTACTTCATCCCCATATGTAAATTGTACCCTCATCCCCTAAACGATGTAATAGCTTAGGACTTTATTTTCCGCAATTTAACGCTTTCAAATACAAATGTTAGTAACTAGGGTGTGTACGGAAACACTAAAACCAATCGATAGAAAACCCAAATCAAAGACAAAAACAATGCATGTAAATCAATACACTTGCACCCAAGAACCCCTATGGTAAACTCCACTTGGTTTCCTTATACAAAATGGCCATATTACGCATGTAAGGTATCTTAGCAAAAACAAGATCATAGTCCCTCGATGACGCTATCTAAGTTTCCTTACAAATGATCTTAGTCCCTAAAAAAATAATGCTAAGATACCTTGCAACATTGCTAATCATAGCTATACGATGACCCACGCTCGTCCCTCTTACATCCAAAGATAGGGTTGCTTACCAAATCAATGGTAAGACAAAAATGTCAAAGGAAAAGAAAATGAACAAGAAAGACATTTGAGTAGGTAGATTTTTCCTAATTACTTGCTCCATTTCAAAACAAACATCCTTTCTAGTTCCAAAAATAATCACCTGCACTATCAAAAACACCTTTCAAACTTGAAAACATTTTCAAAAGATCAACACTTTGTATACATTCTTACTAACGAGAATCATTACAAAGTTTTCCTAAACGATGGCGCCTTTTCAAAATATTTTCAAAAAACCACACAAAGCACAATTTCAAACAAAAGCAAGTGATCTAGCAAGTAACTAAGAGCCCATGGAAAACCATGGATGAAAAGGGTGCTAATACCTCCTCTTTTCATAATCTACCCCCCGAACTCAAGAAACAATCTCAAAGGTCTTTCCTGTGCTTTTTCACCTTTCCTTTTGGATAAAAGAAAAGTCGGTGGCGACTCTTGCTAATTGCAACATTTGTGATCAAACGCAAAACACCCAAGTCAGTTCTCCCACCGTACCATAGAACCGGCGACTCTGCTGGGGAGGTTATTAAAAGTGGGGTTACCTTAGGGTTAGATCATATTTACTTGCTTTCATTGTTTGACTTGTATGCTCTATATTATGGTTCTTTGTTTGGGTTTGAATCCTCCACCCGTATTTGGGATACCTTATAGGTAAGTAGCAATACATTGTGGAAACTGTACGGGGTATACAGACATGGTCTAAGCAATAACTACGTTAGCGCGACATATTTGTGGGTACCAGTAGCCTTTGAGTTAATCAAAGAGAATACGGGGCCGCTGAGTGATGTCATGAAGCACTAATGAACTTTTAGAACCTTTACTTGACCAACTTGGCCATTAGGACGTAGTGAGATGACCGGCTTTGGTGCAGTCCGAATTTGGTAGATACTCGATACTACACTCATTGAGGTTTGATTTTTTGGGATATTTCAGTCGCCATTAAAGAGGCTTGCGCTGAAACAATGCCCGAGAAAACAAACCAGTGATATTGAGCTCCTTAGAACCCGGTTACTATTACTAGGACAGGTTTGAGCCAACTAAACTTCAAGAGGGTACTTACCTATAAGACTCCATGAAAGCCTAAACCTAAGAACTTGTTTGATTTGTTTGTATATATATACTTGTACATAACATCATAAGCATCATCACATCATACTCATATTCACTAACCATTTCAAGGATCTTGGGATTTATCTCTGTTCTGTTTTGTAGGACATGGATTCTATTCACAGGAAAACTATTCAAGTCAACCTTGTAAGGATCTCTCCTCAGCTTAAAGAGCTAGCATCAAGGATTCCTGAAAATTCTCCATTCACCGAAAGACATGGTCACCTACTAAACTTGGTCACCTCCAACACTAAGAAGACATGATGAAGGTGCTCTTTCAGTTCTTTGATCCTTTACACCATTGCTTTACATTTCCCGATTATCAACTTGTGCCAACTTTGGAAGAATTCTCCCAACTCTTGAGGATTCCCAATCTCAATCAACTACCTTTCAATGGTACAGAAATAGATCCAAAGCCATAAGAGATTTCTCAAGCTTTACACTTGCAACCATCTAATATCACAACTAATTGGGAAACAAGGAGTGGTGTCAAAGGCTTCCTAGCAAGGTTCTTGTTTGAGAAAGCCCAAAACTGTTGGAACTCTTTGGATTTGCAAGCCTTTGAGGAAACTGTGGCTCTCCTCATCTATGGGATGGTTTTGTTTCCAAATCCTGACGAACTCAAAGATGTGAACACCGTCAAAATCTTCATGTCTCGTAACCCGGTGCCTACATTGCTAAGGGACATCCTACATTCCTTTCACACTCGCACTTTAAGGAAAAGAGGTATCCTTATGTGTTGTACTCCTCTCTTGGCAAGATGGTTTATTTCGCATCTTCCCCAATCTGTATTGAAGAACGAGCAAGGTTCAAGGTGGTCACATAGGTTGATGACGCTCATACATTCAGATATTCATTGGTGTTCCCTCTTTTTGGAGAATGTTACTATCATCGACCGTTGTGGAGAGTTCCCTAATGTCCCTTTGCTTGGCATTAGAGGAGATATCACTTATAACCCTTGCTTAGCCTTAAGATAGTTTGGTTACGCCCAAAGGGATGGTCCACACGAGATGCTTATTCAAGGTTTGGTTTTTGACTACGAGAACAACAATCAAGGTCACCGCCAAAGATCTATCCGAGCTTGGAGGATGTTGAACAAGGTGGATAGCAAGACACTAGGACACAATAATTCCATTCCCCTCGAACCTTACCTTAAATGGGTACGAGTTCGTGCTCATAAACTTGTGATGCCTTATCCCTATATCCTACCAGTCATCATGGAACCTGTGGTTGAAGGAGATGTTCCCTACACCATCCTTCATCCAGACATGCCTACCTCTCTCGAAGACTTACAAAAGGGTTGGATCCAGCTGAAGGAAGAACAAGATAATTTCAAAGCTCAGTTATATGCTAGTGAAAAGAGGGTCTTGGAGCTTATGAAGCAGCTACAAGAAGAGAAAAGTTTGAACGCTTATCTCGCGCCAAAGAGGATGCGTTCAGTCTTTTTATCTTAGAAAGTTATTTTGTAAGCCCAAGAGGCATGATGTAATCTTTCTTGTTTTTCTAATGAAAATAAACATTATCTTGTCTATACAAATTTAAATTTCATTAATCCTTGAAATCATTTGCATGTACATATTCCATGCATCATAACATGACAGGTTTTCGCATAACAAGTTTCCTTATCTTTCTGCTGTTTATTTCAGCAAGATGGATCTAGAGAAAACTATGACGGAACTTCAAGCCCAGAATTCTAAGTTTCAGGAAGCTTTACTAGCCCTAGCCAAGGGGTAGTAAGATATGATGGCTTTGCTGACCGTCAAGAAGAAGCCAAAGAAGAAAGCTCTGCTCAACATGGGTAGAAGGTTCGAGGAGACAATCCGTCAAATCCCAGTAGGAGGAGACTCATCTAAAGAGGACGAGAACCAGGTCGGTGAGGTCAAGAGTACTCGGGCTGAATGTGCTAATGATCAAGAATCTGATGATGATTATTTTAATGCGCAATATCCACCCACTGATATCAAATACAAGCAGTTAGAAGACAGATTAAAAGCTGTTGAAATCTAAGCCGTCCCCGGTTTAGATTTTGATGATTTGGGTTTGATCTCCGGGGTAATCATTCCCCACAAATTCAAAGTACCAATATTTGCAAAGTACGATGGGGTTTCTTGCCCCAAACTCCATTTGAAATCTTATGTACGCAAGATACAACCTCACACTGCTGATAAGAAGCTCTGGGTTCACTTTTTCCAAGAGAGCTTGGATGGAACACAACTTGAATGTTTTAATTAGTTATATGGTTCTCATATCAACACTTTGGAGGATCTAGCTACTTCCTTCTACCATCAGTACCAATACAATTCCGACTTGGCGCCAACAAGGGTTCAGTTACAAGATATGACCATGGGAAAGAATGAAGGATTTAAGGAATATGCACAAAAGTGGAGAGACCTTGCTTGTAGAGTCCAACCTCCCTTGACTGATAGGGAGCACATCGACATGTTCATGGGCACTTTATCTGGTCCTTTCTTTAATCTTTTTGTTGGCTGCTCTTCTTCTGGTTTCACCGAATTAATCTTAACTGGTGAAAGAGTTGAAAGTGGCATCAAAAGTGGGAAGATCTCTGTGGCATCTACCTCCACCATCAATCCTATCAAGAAACCTTTTGCTGCAAAGAAGGAAGTTAATGATGTGTATGGGGCAAGGGCCCATACCAAGAAGAATGATCGTCTGTTTGTCAATGTTGTCTGAATCTCCAATCCAACTCCTACTCCAAGACCACCTGCAAATCATCAACGTTTTGAAACTCCAAGAAGAAAATTTATGAGGTTAGGCATGTCACTGTCTCAAGCCCTTCAACATTTACTCAAGGCTAATTTAGTGACGTTGTGTGATCCTCCCGCCAACCCTGACACGTCGTCACAAAAGTATAATCCAAATGCTAAATGTGATTACCATTCAAACAGCTCCGGGCATGAGACTGACCAGTGCTGGGCCTTGAAGAACAAAATCCAGGATTTAATTGATAACAAAACTATTGAATTTGATCCTCCTCCAATTCCGAATGTAATTACCGCTCCAATGCCGAAGCATGACAAATGTGTTAATGTTATCGAAGATACAATTTTTGTTATCTCTGTTGAAGATTTGACTACTCTGCTGAATATAATCAAGAACAATCTATTGAAAGCTGGGATCTTCCCTGGCTGTGAAAAAGACTGTGTGTGTTATACAAGACAACTCGATGAATGTGAAGGGCTGAAGAAATGCATACAACGCCTGATGGATAGCCACAAAATTCTGTTTGAAAAGACTCCATTTGCCAAGAGTTTGATTAACAAATGTGAAGACCTCTCCATTATTACCATCTCAAACAAACCTATTAGGATCACCTCCAAAGGTCGTATTAGCATTTCAAATGAACTCACCATTGCTCCATTAATAATTACCAATCCTAGACCAATTCCTTACTCTTCAAACAAAGCGGTACCATGAAATTACAGTGTTGAGGTGTTCTATCATGGGATTAAACAAGATGCCTGGATCAGAGAAGAAAAATATGACGATGTCGGCAACATAGCTGGCTCAAGCAAAGTAACTAGAACTGGGAGAATATTCTCACACAATATATCACCTCCAGTAGTTACAAAGACGCCCATCCTCATTACTGCCGCCAAGCCAAGTACTGAGACAAAAGGGAAAGGGAAGGTTGTTGAGCCTGATGTGATTGAAGTACTCTCCAAGTACGTAACTAATGAAGAACCCTCCACACGCGAGATGGACGAGATTTTAAAGATCATAAAAAGAAGCAACTTCAAGGTTATAGAACAGTTGGGGCAAACCCCCTCTAAGATTTCAATGTTGTCACTGTTGCTTTGCTCCGATGCCCATGCTCGAACATTAATCAAGTTCCTGAAAAAAGCTCATGTCCCCCATGAGTCATCAACAGACCAATTTGAGAATTGCATGGCTAGCCTGACAGCTGATAATGGCTTGGGGTTTTCAAACGTTGACTTAAAACCTCTCGAGAAGAATCACAATAAAGCTTTACATGTTTCTATCAAGTGCAAAGGGACTACCTTAGCACATGTGCTAGTCAACACTGGTTCTTCTCTAAATGTGTTACCCAAGGGGGCATTAGACCGTCTTGACTGTGAATATTTAATCTTGAATCCAAGTGATATCATTGTAACGACGTTTGATGGATCAAAGTGGACTATTCACGGGGAAGTAGATCTTCCAATCAAAGTGGGCTCCCAAATCTTCAACTCCACCTTCTATATTATGGATATTCGCCTTGCCTATTCTTGTCTGTTAGGTCGCCCGTGGATTCATAAAGCTGGGGCAGTGACCTCAACCCTCCATCAAAAACTCAAATATCCAGTCAAGGGCAGAATAGTCACCGTCTGTGGGGAAGAAGAGTTTATGGTGATCCACCTTAACTCTTTCAAGTATGTAGAGATAGACGGAGAATTCATTGAAACCCCATGTCAAGCCTTTGAGGTTGTAGCACTGATGATTGCTGCTACTAAATGTTCTTCTGATGAGTCCAAAGCTGTCAAGGCCACGCCGAAGATGGTTTCAGTCAATGATGCCCGCACGACAATTGAAGAAGGAAACTGTGATACTTGGGGGTAACTCCTCGATATCACTTTTAAAACAGACAAGTTTGGTTTGGGATTCACCGTCAAAGCTCAGAAGGAAATGAGGCTTGCTCGTGCTGGAAAGCCACCTCTCCGCATTGGAAGCCATGGAGTCAACGCCGTGGATGATTATGAAGAAGAGACTGCATTTGAGGAGTGGGTGTATCCAACTACTACGGAGCTGAAGAATTGGCATACAAAGGACTTTGTGCCCATCTCCTTCATTGAGGAGCAATCTACTTGTTATTGTTTTTCTTTCAATTCAAGAACATTGTGTCTGTAATATTTAAACAATGACTTTTAAGCCATGTGCCTGGCCCGGGGCATTTTGGTCCATTTGTCAAGGGTTTTATTTATGTTCATCTAATCATATGATCATTCAATACATTGGACTCTTTTGAATTCAAATATTTGTGTTCATATCTTTCCTTTCTTTCAAATACATTTTTCAAAAAACATATAGCCATGTATCTTACATGCACACACACACACTCTTGCAGGTCCACATCCACTCTAGATCCTATTGCCAATTACTCTACTATTGCCGACTATGACTTTGAATGTCCTATTAACCAATCCAAAGACAAAAGCGAGGAAGATTGTGAAATACCGGGAGAACTAGCCATACTTCTATTACAAGAGGAAAAAGTTATTCAACCGCACGAAGAGTGAGTTGAAGTTATCATCCTGGGTACTGTGTCAGATAAGAAGGAAATCAAGATCGGCGCTAACATGTAAAGTAGTGTCAAGAGCAGGTTGGTTTAGATTTTGCATGATTATGTGGAAGTTTTTTCTTGGTCTTAGGAAGATATGCCTGGGTTGGATACCGACATCATAGTTCATCATCTATCGACAAAAGGAGACTGTCCGCCTGTCAAGCAAAAGGTTCACCGCATGAGGCTTGATATGACTGAAAAGATCAAAGCTGAAGTGATGAAACAATTTGATGCAGGTTTCCTAGCTATGACATCCTATCCTCAATGGGTTTCCAATTTGGTTCTAGTGCCAAAGAAAGACGGGAAAGTTCGCATGTGCGTAGACTATAGGGATATGAATAGGGCAAGCCCCAAAGATGATTTCCCTCTACCATACATTGACGTCTTAGTTGATAATACTGCTTAGCATAAAGTCTTCTCTTTCATGGATGGCTTCTTAGGCTATAATCAAATAAGGATGGCTCCCGAAGACATGGAGAAGACTAATTTTGTTACGCAATGGGGCACCTTCTACTACAGGGTCATGCCGTTCGGACGAAAGAATGCAGGGGCAACCTATCAAAGGGATGTGGTAGCTTTATTTAATGACATGATTCATCATGAGATAGAGGTATATATGGATGATATGATTTCCAGATCACAAACTGAATAAGAACATCTCGATCACCTACACAAATTGTTCGAGAGGCTGAAGAAGTACCAGCTGAGGTTAAACCCTAACAAGTGCACGTTTGGAGTACGCTTTGGAAAGCTTCTAGGTTTTGTTGTCAGCAATAAAGGAATTGAAGTTGACCCTGACAAGGTAAAGTCCATCCAAGAAATGCCAGTCCCTCATTCTGAAAAAGAAGTCAGAGGATTTTTGGGTCGTCTCAATTACATTGCCCGTTTCATATCCCACTTGACTACTGCTTGTGAACCACTTTTCAAACTCTTGAAGAAAGATCAGGTAGTCAGATGGAACGATGAATTCCAGATTTCTTTTGACAGACTCAAAGAATATTTACAAGAACCTTCTATTCTCATGCCTCTAGTTGAAGGAAGACCCTTGATCATGTACTTTACTGTACTAGAGAACTCTATGGGGTGTGTGTTGGGCTAACATGACGAGTCTGGCCAAAAAGAGCATGTTATTTATTACCTGAGCAAAACGTTTACCGACTGTGAAACCAGATATTCACTGCTCGAGGAAACTTGATGCTCTCTGGCATGGGCTGCTCGCTGGCTAAGACAGTATATGTTGACTCATACCACTTTGTTGATTTCTAAAATGGACCCAATCAAGTATATCTTCGAGAAACCTGCCCTTTCCAGACAGATAGCTACATGGAAAATGATCTTGACTGAGTACGACATTCAATACACGACTCAAAAAGCCATCAAAGGAAGTGTACTAGCAGATCATTTGGCCCATCAAGCCGTGGATGTCAATGCACTTCGACTTCCCTGATTAGAACCCAAATCAAAGACAAAAAAATGCATGTAAATCAATCCACTTGTACCCAAGTAACCCTATGCTAAACTCCACTTGGTTGCCTCATACAAAATGGCCATATTACGCATGTAAGGTATCTTAGCAAAAACAAGAAAATACAAGATCATAGTCCCTCGATGACGTTATCTAAGTTTCCTTACAAATGATCTTAGTCACTCAAAAAAGAATGCTAAGATACCTTACAACATTGCTAATCATGGCTATACGATGACCCACGCCCGTCCCGCTTACATCCAAAGATAGGGTTGCTTACCAAATCAATGGTAAGACAACAATGTCAAAGGATAATAAAATGAACAAGAAAGACATTTGAGTAGGTAGATTGCTCCTAATTACTTGCTCCATTTCAAAACAAACATCCTTGCTATTTTCAAAAATAATCACCTACACTATCAAAAACACCTTTCAAACTTGAAAACATTTTCAAAAGATCAACACTTTGTATACATTCTTATGAACGAGAATTATTACAAAGTTTGCCTAAACGATGGCGCCTTTTCAAAATATTTTCAAAAAACCACACAAAGCACAATTTCAAACAAAAGCAAGTGATATAGCAAGTAACTAAGAGCCCATGGAAAACCATGGATGAAAAGGGTGCTAATACCTTCCCTTTTCATAATATACCCCCCGAACTCAAGAAATAATCTCAAAGGTCTTTCCTGTGCTTTTTCACCTTTCCTTTTGGAAAAAAGAAAAGTCGGTGGCGACTCTTGCTAACCGCAAAATTTGCGATCAAACGCAAAACCTTCAATTCAGTTCTCCCACCATACCATAACAACCTAAGGTCACGGGGATCAAGGAAGCTAATGATCTAACGGCGCTGGATGTTACAATATTGTTTGGTAAGCTTCAAGAACATGAGCAGGAGATCATAAATTTCAACAAACATGAAAATAAGGAAAAGCAAGAAAAATCAAGGGATATAGAAAAGAACTTTATCACGTTAAAGGCTTCAAGCTCTAATTCATCCACCAAAGATTCGTGTCAAAGTGAAAAGTTTGTCAAGACCTCTCAAAATAAATTGAACACTAGCATTGTTACTATCCAAAGCGATCATAGAGGTGAATATGAAAACCATCTCTTTGAAGAATTTTGTCAAAAATATGGTATTGATCATAATTTTTCTGCCCCACGAACTCCAAAATAAAATGGAATGGTGGAACGTAAAAATCGTGTTTTCGAAGAACTCGAAAGAACTATGATCAATGAACACAGTCTTCCTAAATATTTTTGGGCTGATGCCATAATACGACATGTTATGTTTTGAATAGGATTATAATACGTCCTATTCTTAACAAAACTCCTGATGAACTTTTAAAAGGTAAGAAGCCAAATATTTCACATTTCCATGTTTTCGGATGTAAGTGCTTTGTGCTAAATAATGGTAAAGAGAACCTTGGTAAGTTTGACTCAAAAGCCGATGAAGGTATCTTTCTCGGATACTCTCAATCAAGAAAAGAATATAGAGTATACAATAAAAGGTTACTTATCGATGACGAATCTGTGCATGTTTCCTTTGATGAATCTTATCTGAAATCGGCCAGAAAAGGTGTTATTTTTTATGATGCAGGTGTATCTTCAGAAAGCATACTAAAAGATCTTAAAGAAAGTGAATCTAAACATATAAAAGTTGAAGAGAAGATGGATCGAGTAGCCAAAGAAAGAGAGGAAGACCATCCAAGTAATGAAAGTGATCTTCCTTTGGAATGGAAAACCTCTAAGGATCATCCCATCGACAACATTCTAGGAGATATCTCAAAGGGAGTTACCATACAGTCTAAGATAAGTAACTCTTTGTAAGTGCCTGCGTTTAGGATTGGCTCATTTCTTGTAAAACAAATAGTAACAACAATAATGTAATGTAATGTACAATAGGAACAACCTGAAAATCCTATTGTAAATGCCTAAACATGTTGTGTTGATTTAAATCAACATCTGGAATAACATGTCTCAAGAGATGTCATAACATCATATCAGACATCAAGCTACTGAACTGTCAAGTCTGATGCAGTTCTGTTCCTGAAGTTATGTAGAATATTCTGCCAAATAGAATGCATAACAAGTAGCGAAAATTGAAGGCATATGTGGAGCCCTAGAAGATTCAATCAGAAGCTAAGGATAAGGAGAAAAGCTCGATTGAAGACCTAACTTGCAGCAGAAGTTTTCTGCTTACTTTATGCAGGTCGTTAAAGCTGCATTGCTGTCATATGAAGGCCCAAATCCAGTTGGGTAAAAAGGGTTATAAATAGAAGTATTGTAACCTAATTTAAGAAAGCCGTGTATTGACAAGATGTAATCATCAGGGCTAGTTCTGTTGTGAACCACCCGGGCTGTGGGATGGTCACCATACTTCTTGAAACCTGTAGGTTAGAGGATGTATGCACTGTACTTGATTGAAGCTTTTAAGCATGATCAAGTTGTGTAATGGAAGTGTATCTTCTGAACAGTTTATTTACTGTAGAAAGTAATCACTGCGGTGATTGAGGGGGAGTGAGAGGGTTCTCATATCTAGGATTGGATCTTAGGTAAAAGTGTCATTGGGTAGTGATTAAGTGAGAAGGCTGTCAACGGGTGTGTTGGCTGTAGGGTCTTTGAATTGATACTACTAATAGTGAACTTTATCCCTGGCTTGGAAGCCTCTAGATGTAGGTTGGTTGAACCAAACTGGGTGAACAATTCTGTGTGTTATTTACTTTCTGCATTGGTTATTTGTTTGATGTCACAGCATTCTTCATGACATCAATGTATATGATTAACCTTAACTGTTCTGAACTTCAGTAAATCAGAACCTGCGTTTGTCAAAGGTGTTGGAGGTTCTGGTATGATAGTTCAGTGTCTGTTGTAGAACAGATATCAAAAGTACAGCCTATTCTACCTGTACAGCGCTTAATGTCAGATCAGATGTCTTAACATTCCATTAGACATCCTGAGTCTGTGACATACCAGGAATTTCAATTGGTATCAGAGCAGGCATCCTGTCTGTCTCTGGATGAGATCCATGGGGGATACTTTCTGGTTGTGTACAAGGTAGAACATTGTTTGAACCAGTAGTGTTCATATTGTTTGGTCCCTAGGAGTGGAGGATGGACCAATTTGGGAGAAACTAGATCAATCTGATCAGCTATGTTGAAGGAAGATGAAAGTGTTTGAACAAATTCAAAGACCTCATGCGGGAGTGAAGATTTTGGAGTGCATTGTTCAACCTGTATTCAGCACAGAGAAGAATATTGTCAAAACCTTCATGCGGGAGTGAAGATATTGATAAGGTATCATAAGTGTTTATAAAGCTTCCTTTTAACAGGGCTGTAGAGTTGGGTCTAGAAAGTTGCGTGGTGAAGAAGCAAACAACTTGTAGGATTGATTTATTTTCAATCCTTATGTGTCATGCTTGCTATATGGAGTAAGCATTGTGTAAGTTCTGTTGAAGTACTACTATTCCGCTGCATAGCTTCTGATACAACCCCTAAAGTGAAAGAAGAACTCTAGGGTTATTATTTTCAACAGAATTTGTAAGCAGATTTTGAAATCTATCAATAATGTCAAAGATACTTGAGATTTCCTCAAGTCCACTCATAAAGGCATTTATTATTAGTGTTGATGAGTATCAATTGATCAATGATTCTCATATACATCTGCAAGCTGCTTGAAGACCTTGAAGATTATCAAGGATGATGTGTTCCAAGGAGATGGAACTGATGTTCTTAAGGATGTTAGAACATCATGCAACTGCCAGTTGAAGAACAGATGTTCTGGGTGTTAAACACATGTAGTGTGAGTACATATGTTTGGAACCTACTCCTAATCTGGAAGAGGAGACATCTGTTTTGAAATAATTGATCAGGACACGATCAACAGGTCATCTACTCCAGTTGTGAGTTTAAGGGAGTATATGTGCTGAGCTAAATGCACTTAAAAGGACTTTAAAGCTGTGATTTCCAGGTTTCCCCTCATGTGATGGATGATGGAACACCATTTCTGTGTCTTCAGCCAAGTAAATATGCTTAGCAAGTATGAAGAAGTAATCAGTCAGGATCATCTAGTGTGATTAGATAATTCTAACTGAATAAATGATGGGAGCAGAATATTTATGTGATAAATATGTGGAAATCAGAATCAAAAGTTCTAAAGCTTGTGATGAAAAAGGATGTACAACATCACAACTATTGAAGACATCAGTTGTTGAGGAAAGACAGATAAGTTCCAGACTTATTGAACATCCTCATGATTGATAATGAAGTTTCTTCTAGTACAAGTTACAGAATGTGGCAATCTGAAACTTGTACAGCAAGCAAACTAAGGACTCTTAATTTGAAACCTGTGGCAAATTCCAAATAAAGAGTACTTACTATGTGTCTAAAGTAAAAAGCTCAACAATGTATCCATAAAGAGGGAAGTTGGATAACATTTTGTTCAGAGGCAGTAGTATGATCAAGCTGATGTGAAAGGGAGTTCATCTTATCTTGTTCTATAAGATGCTTGAGTTTATTTCTCATGATCTTAGTGATTTCCAAGGAGGATAGGAATAGAACAGGTTATGTCTACCAATCACATAAACTGCAGCATGTGAAGGAGAATTCACATAATTCTCTACAAAGATCTGAGCAGACAAGGTGAAGGTGATACATGCTAGTTGATGTATGGTTATGTGGTTGTTGTGGGTCTGATCATAAAGGATGATTAGCTTCTGGTGTACTCTTGTATCCCCTACAAGAAAAGTGTGCTTTGATTGCTATGGATGTTCATCCAAAACCATAGTATAAGCCAGGCTCATATGGTTGAGATCAATGTCAGATCTGATGTTGCAACATCATCTCAAACGAAGGGCCTCTTCAGCAAAGGAAGCTTGTAAGGACCAGTTGGTTCTTCATGCATGGAGCAGAAGATTGTTAGAATAATTATCCTACCTTGAGAAGGTGGCATAATCTAACTAATAATGAATACTTTGACGGGAGACTAAGTATTCATTAGGATCTTGCATAAAGATATATATATAAGCACTTTGATGGGAGACTAAGTGTTTGTATAATATGCATGCAAGGCTGTATTCTGAACCTATTTCTCAGAACTTGGTAGAGAGTTTATTTCTCTCTAGGGTATTCTGGTGAGTAATTATTGCTGAAGATGAAGATCATACCTTTCATATGGGGAATATAAAAGGGCATCAATCCCCTGGATGTTAACTTCAGAACCCAAGCAGATAGGTTCTGATGTCCCAGATGATGCTGTAACATCATTATTGTTAGAAGTCTGTGACAGAGACTTGGGACTGTGAATCTTAATATTCTATCGCCTCACTCAGAAGTGGCAGTTCTATTGTTGGTTTGGAATAAGTAGATTCTACTTGTGTTTAAGAGTAGTATGCTTAACAATGCATAACTACAGTTGTGGTCTGAAGAATTTGCTAGTATCAGCAACTACTAGTAAATATATTATACAGAAGGATGACATGCTCAACTTTTTGATTAAAGGATAATCCTTCTAGAAAGTCTGAATCTTAGTAAAGCTTGTAAGCACACTAAGAAGGTTTGAGGTTGGTTTCAGACTATGGCTACATGATTTCTCAGCCATCCAGAGAGTCATGATAAGTGTGGAAGTGCAAGGGCATGAATCAGAGATGTCCTTACTATTCTAAGACTAGTTCAGGGTGCTTGAAGTTACCACCTCAGAGCTAGTGCTACTGGTTTCCACGCTACTGTTTTGATTGGCCTTAACAAGGGGAGTCACTGAGTGTTGCACTTTCCCCAATTATAATATACATTGAAGGGAGACTTTGTATATGTATTGTTGGACTTAATCTGAAGATCAGAAGAGGACGGTGGTATGCTGACATTGTGAACTTCTAAGTGAAGTCATGGATAATGTCTCAACATCAGGAGATTGAAGAATTGCTCTTGTTATCTGTCTGGGTTTAGGAAGAAAATCTCAGAGATTCTTAAAAGTATCATAAGTGGCAGTTTTGATACTTTTGGAGCAATTTGGAAGATTCAGATCTTATCAATAGCAACTTGGTCTGGCAAATCAGAAATGCTATTGTGGTAAAGACTTCACTAGCTCTAGAAACTACTAGTGAATGGAAGATCAGAAGAAATAAATCAGATTAAGAAATCTGATATATTCAGCATATGTTCAAGGGGTTCTTTTACTACAAGAAATAGAAGTGGCATCTAAATTTTGTGTATTAGAACTAATCTGTGATGTCTTGTGAAGCATTTTGGAGTCTTCTGGTTTATTCCCTCCTTCCTTATTTTGCTGTCTGGAAGAAGGTAGAAAGTAATTGTGTTGGATCTCAGCAACACTTAAGAAAGCATGATTGATGGCCATTCTTAATGCTACTAGTCTCTTGCTACTAGCTGTTTAAAGTGTCCTTCTCTGTGCCTAACTGATAGAAGTAAAAAGAAGGCTGCTGTTGTTGAAGAATGTAAGGTAATGTCTAAGTAAGTGTCATGACATTACCAACGACATTGCAACCTTGGGGAAATCAAGAAGAATACGTGGAAAATAACTTCACCACGTAATTGTAGCTATTCAGGAGCTATATTTGGTATTCTGTTTCCCAGAAGGAATAAATCTTCAGCCTTAAAAGTCGGTCAAAGGCTGATTTTATTCAGGAATTGCTTTGACCTAAACTTATGCATGTATTAGGACTGGTTCTTTTGGCAGAAACAAACAAATGCGTCTAAATTTCATGCACAGTCAGTCTGAAATATGCAACAACTTTAACAGGTATCCTTGACCAAGATTTTATATTGCCATCTTCTTGAACCTGTTATCTCCTTATATAACCTCCTGTCACACATTCTTTTCTCTCACAACCATCATGGGGTTTGTACGGATCTGGGAAAACTGTTCTTGGATCTGGTTTTGTGAGGGCTTTCTTTGTCAATTTTTGGCCAAAAAGGGGGAGAAAGGAGTACTGCTTTAGGAGTACTGCTTGACATTGCTTGACATTGTCCTCGTTGTAGCAGCTACTCAAAATTTTGATCACAAAGACTTGTCACAAATTCAGCAGAAATTCAAATGGCGTGAATTTCTTTGTGACTTGTGATCTGAGTTATGAACACAGTTGTGACCTGTGTTCTGAGTTACAAGGGAGATATTCTGGTCACTCCTTAAGGGTTCTCGGATGCCTCTGAAAGGATAGTTTATCTCCCACAGACCTCTTTCTCCACCACCAGTGACAAGAAATGGTTCGTGGTCTAAAAGGGAATGAGGTGCATCCTCTTCCTCCTGTGCTTCAAGAGGTCCTGGATGGTTAGTGTGGTTACAACCAAAGATGTCAAGACATCCTTCTGTGTGTATCCTGAACACTTTTATTTTTTATTGTTGTATTTGTTTTAGCCAAAATTTGCCAAAGGGGGAGATTGTAAGTGCCTGCGTTTAGGATTGGCTCATTTCTTGTAAAACAAATAGTAACAACAATAATGTAATGTAATGTACAATAGGAACAGCCTGAAAATCCTATTGTAAATGCCTAAACATGTTATGTTGATTTAAATCAACATCTGGAACAACATGTCTCAAGAGATGTCATAACATCATATCAGACATCAAGCTACTGAACTGTCAAGTCTGATGCAGTTCTGTTCCTGAAGTTATATAGAATATTCTGCCAAATAGAATGCATAACAAGTAGCGAAAATTGAAGGCATATGTGGAGCCCTAGAAGATTCAATCAGAAGCTAAGGATAAGGAGAAAAGCTCGATTGAAGACCTAACTTGCAGCAGAAGTTTTCTGCTTACTTTATGCAGGTCGTTAAAGCTGCATTGCTGTCATATGAAGGCCCAAATCCAGTTGGGTAAAAAGGGTTATAAATAGAAGTATTGTAACCTAATTTAAGAAAGCCGTGTATTGACAAGATGTAATCATTAGGGCTAGTTCTGTTGTGAACCACCCGGGCTGTGGGATGGTCACCATACTCCTTGAAACCTGTAGGTTAGAGGATGTATGCACTGTACTTGATTGAAGCTTTTAAGCATGATCAAGTTGTGTAATGGAAGTGTATCTTCTGAACAGTTTATTTACTGTAGAAAGTAATCACTGTGGTGATTGAGGGGGAGTGAGAGGGTTCTCATATCTAGGATTGGATCTTAGGTAAAAGTGTCATTGGGTAGTGATTAAGTGAGAAGGCTGTCAACGGGTGTGTTGGCTGTAGGGTCTTTGAATTGATACTACTAATAGTGAACTTTATCCCTGGCTTGGAAGCCTCCAGATGTAGGTTGGTTGAACCGAACTGGGTGAACAATTCTGTGTGTTATTTACTTTCTGCATTGGTTATTTGTTTGATGTCACAACATTCTTCATGACATCAATGTATATGATTAACCTTAACTGTTCTGAACTTCAGTAAATCAGAACCTGCGTTTGTCAAAGGTGTTGGAGGTTCTGGTATGATAGTTCAGTGTCTGTTGTAGAACAGATATCAAAAGTACAGCCTATTCTACCTGTACAGCGCTTAATGTCAGATCAGATGTCTTAACATTCCATTAGACATCCTGAGTCTGTGACATACCAGGAATTTCACTCTTGTTATCATTTTTCTTTCTTCTTTCAAATTGAGCATAAAAACTCCAAAGATTCCTTAACCAATAAACATTGGTTTTTAGCTATTCAAGAGGAACTAAATTAGTTTAAAAGAAATGAGGTTTGAGACCTTTTCCCTCCTCCACGAGACCATTGAGTAATTGGTACTAAATGGGTGTTTAGGAACAAACTAAATGAAAACGGAACAATAAATCACAACAAGGCTCATCTTATTGCTCAAGGGTATAACCAAGAGGAAGGCATCGATTATGAGGAAACTTATGCTCTGGTTTCCCGACTCGAGGCTATACGCCTTTTGCTTGCATATGCATGTTCACAAAATTTCAAGTTATTTCAAATGGATGTTAAGAGTTATTTTCTCAATGTCCACATTAATGAAAATATATATGTATCTCAAGCTCCCAGTTTTGAAAAGTTTGAGTTTCCTAACTATGTTTACAAACTTAAGCGTGCTTTGTAAGGTCTTAAACAAGCCTTTAGAGCGTGGTACGAGCATCTTAGCAAATTCTTACTAGGTCAAGGATTCCTAAGAGGAAAGGTTGATACAACCCTATTTATTAAGCATCAAGGGAAACACTCTATTTTAGTTTAAGTTTATGTAGATGACATTGTATTTGGATCTACTAACATATCTTTGGTCAAGTAATTTTCTAAGCTAATGCAAGGAGAATTTGAATAGAGCATGATGGGGGAGTTAAATTACTTCCTCGATCTTCAAATCAAGCAACATAATAAAGGGACTTTTGTCAGCCAAACAAAGTATTGCAATGAGCTACTCAAGTGCTTCGATATGGAAAATCCCAAAGTAATCGACACTCCAATGCCTACGACGATGAATTTGGACCAAGATGAAAATGGTATGTTTGTCGATATAAAAAGTATATAGGTATGATAGGTTCCCTTCTCTATCTTACCGCGTGCCGTCTGGATATTATGTTTAGTGTTTGCATGTGTGCTAGGTTTTAATAATGTCCCAAGGAATCACATTTAAAAGTTGTAAAATGCATACTTAGGTACCTTTGTGGTACGTCAAAGTATGTACTTTGGTTCTCCAAGGGTAATAATTGTTCTTTGGTTGGCTATTACGACTCCGACTTTTCCGTTTGAAAATTGGATAAGAAGAGCACTAGTGGTACTTGCCATTTCTTTTCGAACTCCTTAGCAATTTGGCATAGTAAAAAGCAATTTTATGTCGCTTTGTCAACTGCCGAGGAGGAATATGTTGCAGCCAGTAATTATTGTGCCCAAATTTTGTGGCTCAAACAACAATTGCTCGACTTAAATGTTAAACTTGAACGTATTCCTTTTTTTGTGACAATACAAGTGCCATTAACCTAACAAGAATCCAGTTTTGCATTCACGCACAAAACATATTGAGATTAGAAATCAATTCCTTAGGGATCATGTAGAAAGGGGTGATGTTGTATTCGAGCACATTGATAACAAAAACCAACTTGCCGATATTTTTACCAAACCACTCGCGACAAAACCTTTCTTCCATATGCATAGGGAACTTAGTGTTCTCGATATCTCAGATAGGTTGCAACTTGACTAAGTTGCATGATCTATATTTTATGATTGTATATTCCTTCATAATCTACTATGTCTAATGCAAGCATTAGTGAGGGCATTCGTTTTCAATCGTCCATGGAGGTAATATCGTTCTTATCTATTCTACCTCTCTTGATCATGTGTAAATATTAAACTTTCTTTACATTATATATTTTTCATACTTGACATAATTGATGTATGTGTAGGATTTCTATTTATTGTATGAATGGCATTAAATAACATGAAAATTTTGAAAATATAAATTTGGACTGCATGAGTCGACTCAAGAGTTGCAGTTGTCAGTGCATACTGTTGAAGCGGTAAAGCGGCAAGAAAAAAGTAAGTTATTAATTTACCGAGTGATATAGGTTATATCGTATCCTGTCCATAGAGATTTGTGTATTAAATTTTCGTTCGACAAATCTCGCGTTTATGAGTTTGGGAATAGAATGGGTTTGTTTGTAAGGTGCGGGAATTAAAAGTTAAAAACATAAAAAGAATTTCATTCTTTGAATAGTAAAGAAATCTCAATTTTGTATTTCGTCTACCCTATCAAATACTTAAGCTTACTACCCAATGGCACTTAACCTTAGCTACTCGTCAATATCATCACATATCGCTCACACAAAGGTTATCTCTAATGCAGAGAGAGATATCAACTGTATCGCTATATGTTGACGATCTCTCAGCATAATACAAAATAACACGAAGGCATTAAGAGTAGATACCTAAGGGATTACTAAGCCTAAATCTATCTCTAGAATCTAAGCCCAATATATATTCATCCTAAGTCAGGATTCAATTCGTGCATCTCTATAACGACTCAAACCCAAACACTTAGCAAGCTAAAATGGATAAACATCAATAAGTATTTGTAAAGAAAGTTTCATACAACACCATGAGCAATAAATAAACATATAATCAAGGTAAAGTTATATACAAAATCCAACAAATAATAGTTACAAAGAGAGGAAGAGGAGAAGAAACCAAATTTCCTATGGTGTCAAACACAATCCATCAAGCTTGCGACTCCAGATCATCCAATTGCAAGCCATAAATGTTGTTTACTAAGCTCTAAATATCAAAGAATGGAGGTGATGGAGTTTAGGAACAAATACCCCAAAAACCATAACCCAAAAAATGAACTAAAATTTGTTTTATAAAACTATTCTCAGCAGATCGAGCTTAGAGGCCTCAACACGCTAAGCGGACTGCACGACATTTACACACTAAATTGCCTAAACCCTGCTAAGCACACTAAGCGGGCTCAAAATTTATGCTTCTGCCAAATATCACAAAATCACTCGCAGCGTGCTACAACTTCTGCTTAGCGCACCTGCCTGTACATAACTTTCTCAAAAATGGTCTTTTATTCTGAAAGTGTGCATCCGGAGTTGTGCCTTCGAAACCTTATTTTTTGATGCTCCAAATATGCGACAAATACCTACTAAATAGAACAAAACTATCAAATGTTACACTATTTACATAAAAACACAATTATTCGCAAAGTAAATGTATTTACAAACAAAGCACGAAATTATTCGAAGAATATTAACAAAAATAACTACAATTTGCACTTATCACATACTGAAGCATTTACTGGTCTTGCTTTGGTGCTTTGTAGTGTATTTTGTGACTTTCATTGTTTACATGTCTTGCTTATGTTATTGGTTATTTTATTTTGTTTAGAACTTACTTTGTGTTCATTATTTTATTGTTGAACTTATTTGGTGTGTAATGAACTTAATGTGTTTGATTAATTATGTTCATTATTATATGTTTTACACTAACTTCATTTTATGTTAAAGAATTGTTGGCCACTTCAACAGCTTGCGTTGACTCACACAATTGGTGGGTCGACTCGTGGATTGAACAAGAACAATGGACCTCAGTTGGGACTGCTCACGTCAAACCTTCTGGTCGACTCATACTGGGAGTAAAAATATTTCAGGTTGCTTTGATGCATGCCGTAGTGAGATCAACGCATCGCTTATTTGTGAATTATCTCATCAAGCTCGGGTTCGCTTTGGTCGACCCCCCGATCTGTATTAGTCGACACGTTGCTAACTTCAATTGTTTGTGCTCGGTTTTTTAGTCTTGCTGAATTTTAAACTTATTTATATTGGTCAGTGTTCATCACTTAGGGTTAACAAGAAAAGTGAAATATATACACACAATTTCTCTTCATCTTCATCCTCTCCTTGCATTCATCAACAATTACACATAACAATTTTTGTTGATCAAATTGCAGAGTTGTGGTGATAACATTCAAATTTAAGATTGGAATTCAGAATTGAGTGGGTTTTTTCTTGAATAAAACTGTTAGGGTTTTTTCTCCAAGATCCATGTTGGTGCGGGGTTTTTTGCATAAGTCTTTGCTTCATTGAATTCAGTCGAGTGAAAGGGTTGAGAAACAGTGGGTTTGCTCAATCAAGTAGCGGTAACTGGAGGATTGTGAGGAAAGATTTAGGTTCAAACGTCTTCTGATCGAAATCAATCGAGTGAAATATTTGTAGAAAGAAAAGTTCATGCAATAAAGTAACGGTAAACAGAGGTTTGTTTGAAGAATTTGGCATGCTTGGTTTGGTTTGAACCAAGGGGAGAGAAGGAAATAGTTTCATCATCAATAATTGGTTTGTGTGTAGTGAATACTATTTCTTCTCTTGTAACACTTTACAACTTAATATCATATATCTCAATTCTAGATTTTAAAATTGGGGGAAGATGTTCCCTACGCGAGGACGACAAGGGGAACTGCCTTAACAAATCATGTGTTGTTTCTCTTTCCCTATCCTTTTATTTTTGTTTGTCATAATTTGTGTGATATCGATTGTTAAATTCATTTTACCGTGATTGTCGTGAGTCAAACTTTGTTTACAATTGTCATAGCAATCACTTTGATTTCCATTAAGTAAAATTTATCACTACAATTAAGTAAAATTGAACTTGGTGTGATTTTGCACACTAAGTGTTTGATAAATCGAATAACACACAAATTAGTGATATTGTCAAGTTTTATCTTAAATAAATTATTGGAAGTAGTAATTACTCAGTGATATTGTTTAAGTGATTGATTAGTAGGTAACCAAATTGATCCATTTCTCATCATAAGATTTCCATTCGGTTTCGCATATCTGATCCTTCTAATAACTGATTGTTAAGACGATTTTGATTTCGGGAGCTTTCGCATCGCTTAAAAAAAATTTAAAAGCCCAATTTTTTAAATAAAGGATCTATTTAACCCCCCATTCTAGACTCGTCCTATCGTCTAACACTAAGGGTTATCGTCCGTGCCATGAATCTTCGTGTAATTTCCTCTTCTAGTTCTTTGATATCCTCTTCCAATCTGCTATTTTCTTTCTTCTTTTCAAGTGATTGGAATGCAAGGGGTTTAGGTCTAAAGAAATTAGGGTTTAAATCGTGAAACCCAAGTTTTCCACTGAGAAGAGCTTTGGTGAATGATGTAGGGGTTTAGCAGTAGCAATACAAAATCTCCAAGGATTGTTCTATTTTTTTTTTTTTGGAATCAATAGTTTAGGTTTTAATTTATAGGCATTAGGAATTATTAGATTTAGGAAATTAAGTGTAGTGATTGGAAATTTTAGGTTATATTGAATCAATCTTAGAGATTTGATTCAAAAATTAGAAGATTTCATTAGATTTTAGTCTTAGAATTAGGGTTTTGTTGTATGTATCTGGACACGTGTCATACCCCAAATTTGCCCTATGGGTTTCTAATCATTCTTATTCCTTATCAAGTTCTAGAGCTATCACTTGACTTATATTTTTGTCAAATTTGGGGGGTTTAAATTTAGGAAATGGTTTTTTCTTACCATATAAAAAATTAACGGGATTTATAAATCAGAAAAGTCCATGTAACTTTTTAAACCCATTAAAAGCTTTATTTTACTAAATAAAGGGCGCGCCTCAAGTTAGGGGCTTAACATTCAATTCTCTAAGCTGATTTAATTTTCGGTTAAGGCCTTTTGGTTTCATCCCATTTCAAATGTTGAAAGGGGGTTTACGCTATTTTGGGCCTTTCTAAATTAGAAAGGGCCCACGTAAAGTTATTGGTCCATAAATAAAAGGAGAGGGGGTACGCTGATGGCATGAAGCGTTTGTCGATTAATTGGACCGGCCCACTATGGTATTAAGGCCCATTTTTTAAATAAGAAGTGGGTATGATTTAAGAGGCCCATAAGCAATTATTTCTTTTAGGCCCAATAAATTAAAAATAGTTTAGCCCATTAGCAGGTTTTTGTAGAGAATTTGTTTTTACAATAAACATTATTAAAATCATTATATTTACAACTTAATTAAAAGCTTTGTTCATTTTATTAATTGGAAATTTTTTTTAACAAAAGTCAAAACTAAAAAAAATGCCTTCTAAATTTCCTGGACCAGCTCTTCAAAATTTTCAAACCCAAGCCCAATAAGAGAAACATACACTGTTCATATTAAAAGAAAAAAAATGCTTGTTCTAAGGTAGAAACTGATATTGTTCAAATTAAGGAGAGAAAAATTATGTTTTAGAAGCAAACAAATATTGTTCAGATATGAATTCAAAAACAAATCTCTTGCATTAATTTGTTCAAAACTCAAATACAGAATAAAATCAAATCTAATTAAAAACTTATTACAAAATCAAACTTATCAAAATAGAATCAACATCAAATCGCGAGCACTAATACAATCATCTTAAATAGTATGGTGTACGTACTCATACGTTGCACCATACAATCGCCCGTATGGAGTCCAAATGGACTCCTAAACCCCTTTAGGTCAGGCCCGTTATTAGTCACACCTCCCTTCTGTTTTGTTTTACTAACACACGCAAATTCACGCCTGTGATACGGTGGCAGAACCGACTGTTTGAAAAATGCTGGTTTGCGTTTTGCGTTTTTTAATCGCAAAATGTCGCGGTAAGAAAGAGTCGCCACCGACTTTTATTTTATCCAACCGGAAAGGAAAAAAGCACAGAAAAAAATCATTTTTCGAGATATTCTGAGTACGGGGGGGGGGGGGGGGGGGGGGGGGTAGATTATAGAAAGGGAAGGTGTTAGCACCCTTTCTATCCATGGTTTTCCATGGGCTCTTACGTACTTGCTCATCTTTTTAATATTGCTTGTGTGTGCTTGTTTTGAAAAGTTTTGTTTTACTTTGTTTTAACCCTTGTATCAGTCCTCAAGAGTGTTACGAAGTGTTTTTGAAAAATTTGTTTGAAAAAAAGTGTTTGGTGTGAAAAAGTTTGATTTGAGCAAGTACCTACTAGCATCTACTTACTCGAAAAAAAGATTGTTTCTATCCCCGTTTCCTTTAGATAGCGTTATCCTACTATTGAGAAATAGGTAGCACCGTCGTTGGAGTTTGTAAGGGTCAATTCGTAAGGGACATACGATCACTGAAGCAATGTTAGGACGTCTTAGTAATAACCCTAATGTCTTAAGATCATATTCGAGGCAGCATTTCTGAGGTAACCTTTCCGAGGCAACATTTCCGAACGGGACATTTGATCTTTGTTTAAACAGAAGGGCCACCACTAAGACCCCCTATACTTAATGATCGCTTACTGAAGGGAACCGAAGTGAGAGTATACCCTAGGAGTGTGCATGTGCGAGTGATTTGATTTTAGTTATTATCTTTGCACATTAGGATTTTCTAGCCATTTTAAATTGTCATGCAATCTTGTCATACAATCCTATTAACATACATCTAAACAGTTAATATTTGCAAGAATTAAAATGCGAGAAATAAAACCTACGCTATTACAAGGCTTCGCGGTAGGGATTAATTACATATCCAAATAACCCGTAAAAACGATAAATAAAGAAAATCCTAATTTAAACTATTACATACCATGGGCAGTTACATTAATATTTCAAAAATTAATAAATGCGCACGATGAATCGAAAATGAGAGATTTAGGGTTTTGACCCCAACTACCTAATTGTAATTTAAAAGAAAAATCATTTTTTGTGGTTTTTGTGCTATTTTTGAGAAAATAAAGTTTAATTGAATAAAAAAAACTAATTACTAATTAATTTAAATTTAAGAAAAATAATTAAATTAACCTATTTTTGTATTTTTCTGTTTTGAGAAAAGAAATAAAAATTAAATCAAGAGTTAACCCTAATTCTTCTAATTGATTTTAATTATCTACAAAAAGATAGAATTACCCTAAATTAAATTTAAACTAATATTAAATTAAATTTGATAAAAAATAAAAACCTAATTCTAAATTTTGTGAAAACTTGATTTTATGATTTTTTGTGAAAAAAAATTAATTGTGTTAGAAAATAATTAAACAAATTAATTTAAATAAAAGAAAGAAATAAAAAGAAAGAGAATGGGCCTGGTTGCTTAGCAAAAAAAGGGGGGTGTTGTTTGCAAATTCAAGCCCAACAAGCTCAGGCCCTTGTTGACTTCATCCAATCCCCTGCACCTGCTTGACTGGGGTGTATTTTGGACCTTCAAGGGATGGCCTTGGATCTGGAGTATTGATGGATGGGATGATTGGATGCTGATGATGCATGGTGAGTCCTTTTCCATGTGGTACACTGAATTATTCTAAAAATATTGAATAAATAAAATGCACACGCCTGGGATCAAACCCAGGACGTGTGCATCAAAGACCAATGGCTTTACCACCTGCGCTGGCTTGTTTAGTTGTAATAATAACAAAGAAAATAAAATATAATACAAATCATGTTCCACGCTTCCCAAAATGTGCGCAGATTCAAATGATCCACTCAAAGACTTCCACGCCACTGTCTTCTTCATTGCTTCCGTCGTTTTAGACAAAAGACCTTTACCTACGGACACCAGGCGTATGTATAACCCTTGTCCATTCCAAAATCCTATACATGTATGATAAATGCAAACCAATGGTACCAATCAACTCGTTGCAACCTCACGAGCATCATGGTACCATTATTAATGGCCAATTGTTCCTGTACAGAAAAACCCTAAAAACGAAGCAAGAACCCTAGCCATGGCATTTTGATGTGCAGTCAATAAAAATGCAATTAATCATAACCATTAGCTTGAAAACATCTCAAGGTTTAAAAATATATCAATTACTCATGCTAAAGATGCCAGAATCAGTGTATTCGATTTCAAGAAAAGAGACAAACCATTTGAACCTTATAGTGTGATTCTGAGCGTGGGGAAGCTTGCTAAAGGTTACAACACGGTCCAGGAATGTCCAACAAATGATTGGGATGACTAGAATGCCTTGAAGTGATCTGTAACATGGAAATTGGTTTACACTTTTCCTTCAATTTTTGAAACTGGTTCTTTCTCTTTTCACGCCTCTAGCCTCTTGTTTTTTGGTCTACACTTGTTCCTTATGTATCCAAGAATGTATTAGGGTTACAACCTTGTATCAAATCTCTCCAATTATGATTATTGATTCATGATTTGATCCTTGTGCAAAATCTTGGACTTTTTAGAAAGATTAAGATATCCTCTAAGCAAGCCTTTTGGTCTCATCTCAATTGAGTCTTCCATGTTCATGTATGAAGCTTTGACCCAAAAGGTGTTTTTGTTGACTTTTCAAAATGACCTATAATGTCCAAATTCATATCTTCTTGTGAGTGCATATTTTGAACTTGGGAGCTGAAGATGAATTGTAGGGAATTGCATCCTCTTCAAAATGAGCTTTGGATGGGTCATTTTTGATAAAGTATGAGAAAGTTATGCTTGGTCAAAGTTGAGTTGACTTTTCCTACAAAACCCTAATTTAGCAACCTTTGGGTTTTGATGAATTGTGAGCAATTCTTGATGAATCATGATCAAACCTTGATCAAATGATGAATAATACTTCAAAACGAGAATGTTGACAAAAAATTTTGAAGTTTGACTGTATGTGGGCCACAGTTGACTTTTGCCCTAGCATAGTTGATTTTCAGGCTTTTGAGCAATTAACTGAGCAAACTTCCTCTGCAAGGCTTGAAACTTGCCATGGATGATCTTGTGAACATATTAGGACAATGGTGAGCATTTGGGATCTTTTGGACACAAGCATCTTGATGCAATATGAAACCCTAATTTGAGGTAGACTGCCTTATGAGAGAGTTTGTCTGGTTAATCCTTGGACTTCCTTGAGCAATTTGAAGACCTAACTTGAAATGTATTGAGAAATATGGGAGGGGAAATTTTGGGGTACAACAGTTTCCCCTGTTCAATATTCTTAAACTTGAGGATGTGGATTGGCTTGTCTGCCTTTCGTGATCCGAAGGTGGAAGATGATTGAACACTAGAGTGCCCAGAAATTTGCACTCACATGAAGTGATATTGGTCTTGCGATGATTGAGAATGGGCTTATAGATGAAATTTGGAAGTTAATGATAGAAGATGGGCTTAAAGATGCCATCCGAAGAAGTGTCGATCGCATAAGAGATTCCTTTGTGAGATCCCGTATACCTATTGTCGAGGTGGACTTCGCTGGGGAATACTGGTCTCTGTCTTGGGAGAAATAGAATTTTAGGAGCTTCAGTTGTCCGTTATTCTACTGGGGAATCATCTCTTAGTCGAGGAGGTGAAGATGAACTGCTATCTGGTCGTGCTCCAGGCTTTACAGTGATTTGCTGAGGATAATAAGACTACTGCTATCTGGTCGTGCTCCAGGTTTTACAGCAACTTACTAGGGAGATGAGATTAGGCTTTCTATCTGGTCGTCTTCCAGACTTTGCAATTTCTCAATTCTTATCTGGTCGTGCTCCAGGCTTCAGAAGGAATCAATTGGTTATTCGGTCGCATCCGGGCTTCAACTTGAATTCAAGGCATACTAATATCCGGTCGATTTCCGGGCTTCATAGTAATTGGCCGAGTAAACTGCTATTTGGTCGAATTCCAAGCTTCGCAGTACCTTATACTGTTATCTGGTCGCGTTCCAAGCTTCAGTGCCTTTTTCAGTTATCTGGTCGTGCGTCAGGCTTCACGGTGTCTTGTATTGCTATCCGGTCGATTTCCAGACTTCACAATAACTTGCTGAGGATTAAGTTGTTTTCTGGTCGATTTCCAGTCTTCATAGCTTGTATTTAAGATATACCACTATCTGGTCGATTCCAGGCTTCATAGTATTTTGGAGAAATCAAGATATTATCCGGTCGATTTCGGGCTTCATAGCTTGAACTGGAATAGAAATCTTAGTATCGATTTGACTGAACCAGAGAAAACTTGCGAGAACTTGATTGTATCTTTTCCTGAAAGGTAAAGAGTTAGTCGTATGTAATGTCATGATGTATGAAATGTATTGAGTAATGATGTTCTCAAAATAAATGAGATTGTGATGTATGATGCATATGCGCATGCCACAATGTATGGATATGCAATGTTCCTGTGACATCTTCCGGATGGGGAGAATAAATCCTGGATTGCTGTTGGAGATTACAAGGAGTTGAGTTCTTTTGTTCTCGCTGGGGATAGTGACCGGAGATGATTAGCTGGAGACTTGCGTCCGTTCTACTTGAGGATATTCTGCCGGGAGAGACTCTCTTTGAGAATAAACCTGCGGGAGAATGACTCTGTGGGGAAGAGAGATACTCTGTTGGATGATCTGCTGATTTGGAGAAAGAAACTCAGCTGGTGGCGAACTTCGATTACTGGTGATAGATAAACTCTGCTTGGGGAGAATTTTGCCGACTCAATCGTGATTATGAACCTCGCCTAGGTAGAGCTAACACCACTGTCTTTGGATACTTCCTACTCTGCGGGGAGTGTATGTACCTTTAGTTATATTCGCAATCTGGTTCTATCCCTACACCTGTTAGGTAGAGCAACTATAAGGTTTGGACACTTCTTATTTTGCCCCTGTTCCTGGAATTATGAGTAATTGTCTTTTGTTTCTTGTGTAAATATTTATGAGCAGCGATTATTTTCAAATGCATATAACAAAAATGAATCATTCGACGTTCTTGCAAAAAAAACATAAAAAGAAAAACAAGTTCAAATTTCTTGTAAAATGAATTATATTGATTTTGAAGTTGGCCTGTAATAGGCGTTTTGTACAAGAGGCTGACGTCATAGTAAGAGAACACCGCTGAGGGTACAAAAATTATACAATTTATGTAAAAGAAAGAAAAAACAGCTACGTGAAAAAATCCCACTGGGATCTAACTCTGCTATTGCCTTTATATCTTCGAGCGTCTCATCATTTTTCTACTAGGTCAAAGGTAGATCAGATTGATTGGCGTCGTCTGAGCTTGATAGTCGATACCGAAGTCTGGTCGCAAGATGATCCAATGAGACATAGTGTTACGCTTCAATCCCTAATTTTTGCCTAGACCGCCCTTTCGGGTTTTCGGTCCACCGGGATACCCTTTTTTTCCCAAGCCGCCTTTTCAGGTTTTCAACTTGCCGGGTGTACAGTTTTTCCTTTTCATCCCTTACTTTTGCCCGAACCCTTTTGGTTCGCCGGGAAGCCCTTATTTTTTCCTAGGCCAGTCAACCTAGCGGGTCTTTGATTAGGCGTAGTATTTTTTCACTATGTCTGCATTGACGTGGTGAGGAAGGTCGTCACCATCCATGGTGGTTAAGATCATGGCTCCTCCTGAGAAAATGTTCTTAACATAAATGGCCCTTTGTACGTGGGGGTCCATTTTACCCTGGGATCACCTTGCGGTAGTATGATGCGTTTGATCACCATATCCCCGACTTGATATTCTTGTCGTCTAACTTTCTTATTAAAAGCCTTGATCATTCGCTTTTGATAGGTCTGACCATGACAAATAGCAGTAAGTCTCTTTTCATCGATTAAATTCAGCTGATCAAGCTGGGTTTGGATCCAGTCGTCTTTGCTCAAATCTGCATCCTTCATGATCCGGAGAGAGGGTATCTGGACTTCGATGGATAGGACTGCCTCCATGCCATACACCAGAGAGTAGGGTGTTGCCCCTGTCGATGTCCGTGCTGAGGTACGGTACCCATGAAGAGCGAATGGTAACATCTCATGCCAGTCTTTGTATGTCACCGTCATCTTCTGCACAATCTTCTTGATGTTCTTGGTAGCCACTTCAACAGCCCCATTAATCTTCGTCCGATAGGGAGAAGAGATATGATGATGTATCTTAAACTGTTTGCAGAGCTCGGTGATCACCATATTGTTGAGATTTGTACCATTGTCAGTAATAATCCTATCTGGTACACCATATCGACATATCAAGTTGTGTCGGATAAACCACGCCACGACGTTCTTGGTTACTGTAGCAAAGTAAGCTACCTCAACCCACTTCGTGAAATAATCAATTGCTACCAGAATGAAACGATGCCCGTTAGATGCAGTGGGTCTGATCTCACCTATCATATCGATGCCCCACATTGCAAAAGGCTAAGGAGCTGTCAAAATATTCAGAGGAACTGGAGGTACATCCACCTTATCAACATAGACTTGGCACTTATGACAGGTCCGAGAGTGCTGATAGCAATCGGCTTCCGTAGTGGACCAATAATATCCTGCCTGTAGGATTTTCTTTGCCATGGTATGTCCACTGGAATGAGTTCCGAAGGTACCTTCACGTAACTATGTCATGATCCTTTCTGCCTCGCTCTTGTCCACACATCGCAGTAAGGTTGAATCATGGTTACACTTATAAAGGACGCCATTACTGATGAAGAACTTCATAACGAACCTTCTCAAGAACTTATTATCATTAACAGACGCACCCTCGGGGTACTCTTGAGCCTCAAGATACCTCTTTACCTCGTGAAACCAGGGTTTATCTGCTACCTCTTCAGTCTCAATATCACAGCAATGTGCGGATTCCTCCAACCTCTTAATGGTAATCTGGGGAGCTTCATTGTCCCACCTGACTTTTAACATAGAATACATGGTAGTTAGCACGTCCGCTAACTGGTTCTCTTCTCTTGGGAAGTGTTCAAAGGTTATCTCCTCAAAGTGTGGGAGCAATGCCAGTACATACTCCTTGTAAGGAATAAGATTCGGGTGCTTCATATCCCACTCGCCTTTGATCTGACTGATCACTAAAGCAGAATCTCTGAATACACTCAAGAACTTAATCCTCAGGTCAATAGTAGCTCGGAGACCCAAGATACATGCTTCATACTCCGCCATATTATTGGTGCAGTTAAAACATAATCGGGCCGTGAACGGAGTATGACAGCCCTCAGGAGATATAATTACGGCGCCAATGCCATTACCCAACGCGTTTGAGGCTCCGTAAAAATACATAGACCATCGGGATCCTTCCTCAGGTCCTTCATCCGGTCCAGGTTCTTCACAGTCGGTTACCAACATGATGTTCTCATCCGGGAACTCGAAATTCATGGATTGGTAGTCATCCACTACCTGATGTGCCAAATGATCCGCCAATACACTCCCCTTGATTGCCTTTTGGGTTGTGTATTGGATGTCCTATTCAGTCAAGATCATCTGCCATATTGATATCCTTCCGGAGAGAGCGGGCTTCTCGAAGATATACTTGATCGGATCCATCTTTGATATCAGCAAGGTGGTATGAGTCAGCATATACTGTCTCAGCCGGCGAGCAGCCCATGCCAAAGTGCAGCAAATTTTCTCAAGAAATGAGTATCGGGTCTCACAGTCGGTAAACATTTTGCTAAGGTAGTAAATAGCGTGCTCTTTTCGGCTGGACTCGTCATGCTGCCCCAACACACACCCCATTGAAATGTCTAGCAATGTCAAGTATAAAATCAAAGGTCTTCCTTCAACTGGAGGCATCAAAATTGGTGGTTCTTGAAGGTATTCTTTGATTCTTTCAAAAGCAGTCTGGCATTCATCATTCCACTTTACCACTTGATCTTTCTTCAGCAGCTTGAAGATTGGCTCACAAGTAGCATTCAGATGTGAAATGAACCTGGCGATTTAATTCAGACGTCCCAAGAAACCTCTAACTTCCTTCTCTGTGTGGGGAGCCGGCATCTCTTGTATGGCTTTTACTTTTGCAGGATCCACCTGAATACCCTTATCACTGACGACGAAACCCAGAAGCTTACCAGACCTTACCCCGAAGGTACACTTGTTCGGATTCCACCTCAGCTTGTACGTCTTCAACCTGGAAAACAATTTCTGGAGATGATCAAGGTGCTCTTCCTCAGTCTGGGACCTAACTATCATATCATCAACATAAACCTCGATCTCATGGTGAATCATATCATGGAACAAAGCGACCATGGCGCGCTGATAAGTTGCCCCAACATTCTTCAACCCAAAAGGCATTACCTTGTAACAGAAAGTGCCCCACTATGTAACGAAGGTTGTCTTCTCCATGTCCTCATGAGCTATCTTGGTCTGGTTGTAGCCATAAAAACCATCCATAAAGGAGAAGATTTTATGCTGTGCGATATTGTCGACTAGAACATCAATGTGAGGAAGTGGGAAGTCATCCTTGGGGCTTGCCCTGTTCAGATCTCTGTAGTCCACACACATCTGTACCTTACTGTCCTTCTTGGGTACCAGAACAACGTTGGCAACCCACTGCGGATAAGAAGTGACAGCTAAAAATCCCGCATCGAACTGTTTCATGACCTCATCTTTGATTTTCTCAGACATCTCAGGGCACATACGGAAAACCTTCTGCTTTACCGGAGGACAATCTTCTTTAGTTGGCAAGCGGTGTATCACAATATCAGTGTCCAAACCAGGCATATCTTCATAAGACCAAGCAAAGATCTCAACATAGTCTCATAGCATTTGTATTAACCGTTGCTTAACACTAGGCTCCAGATTCGCACCTATCTTAACCTCTTTCCTGTCTTCCTCTGTACCTAAATTCACTTATTCAACTGGCTCTTCATGAGGCTGTATGGCCCTTTCTTCCTGCAGTAACAGTCTAGGAAGTTCTCTAGGCACCTCACGATCATCCTCACCTTCGTCCTCATCTTGGTTGATCGGATTTTCGAAGTCATTAGTGGCAGTAGCAGAGTTGTTATCAATGGGATCCATAGTGGATATGGATCTGCATTATGATACGTGGGTGTGTGTAAGAGAATAGTTGTTTTGATAAAGTGAGAGAAAGAAAAGAAAAACAAGGAGCGCAAAATTTGTAATGCAAGAAACTTCCAATGTTTTATTAATGATATATGAAATGACAAATAATAAGCCCTCACAAGCAAAGCCAAAGTGCCTTGGGCAAGGCACCGGGCCGTAAAGTTTTAAACTGTCTATTACAACTCTTAAAACAAAATTCAATTACTGTGGAATAAAAGAAACATGTATGAAGTCCTTCTCCGTCCAGTTGTTCAATCCACCATTGGTTGTAGGGAAGATCCAACTGTCAACATCCGGGTTCTCATCATCATCATCATCATCATCTGTGGCCGAGATAACCTCAATAGCATTGATTCACGAGTCATGCTTAGGCATGGGATCAGTTATGATGTTGGGCTTCTCCGGAGCGTCAAACTCAATCTCTTTGGCTTCAATCAAGTCTTGCACCTTGTTTTTCAAGGCCCAACAGTTGTTTGTATCATGACCTGGACTTTCAGATTGATAGGCGCAGCGGGCATTCGGGTTATAGTGGGGAGATGTGGTGTTTGGGTTCTTTGGGGCTTCCCTCAGAGTTACCAGATTGGTCTTCAATAACTGTGGAAGAATTTGAGACAAGGTCATATTGAGCCGAGTGTACTGCCTCTGTGGTCTTTCCACCCTTTGTTGATTGTTGCATTGTGGAGCAACTATAGGTCTTGATATCACTATCGCATTTACTACTTGACGGTGTTCATGTCTGCTTTGGCCCCTCGAGCCGTAGACTGCAATAGCTTCTTTCTTACCAGTGAAAGGCTTCTTTGCTGCACTTGATGAAGTATTCTTCTGTATTTTACCACTTCGAATTCCAGCTTCTACTCTCTCTCTAGTCAAGATCAACTCAATAAACCCAGATGACGAATTGCCGATCAAATGATTTAAAAATGGACCAGATAGCATCCCTAAAAACATGTCAACCAATTCCCTATCAGACAAAGGGGGTTGGACTCTTCCAGCTAAGTCTCTCCACTTTTGAGCATAGTCCTTAAAACCTTCACTTGCACCCATAGACATATCCTGAAGCTGAGTACGAGTGGGAGCAAGGTCGGTGTTATATGGAACTGCTTGTAAAAAGCAGCAGCAAGCTCTTCACAGTTTCGGACATTGGCTCCTTCCAATTGATAAAACCATTCAAGTTAAGTACCTGACAGACTATCTTGAAAGAAATGCACCCACAAATTTCTATCAGCAGTATGAGGTTGGATTTTTCTGACATACGAGCGGAGATGGAGTTTTGGACATGATACTCCATCGTACTTGGAAAAAACCGGAGCTTTGAACTTATGAGGGATCACCACTCCTGATACCAGTCCCATTTCTCCAAAATATAAACCATGGATCTTCTGAATCTCCATAGCACTCAGACGGTCTTCTAGCTTCTTGTACCTATCCTCGGCAGGAGGATATTGCTCATCATCATAATCAGTATCATTATCAGAGATTGCAGGACTGGGGCCATTTTCTTCTTCTTGGTTCTCCCCTTCCCTGGATGAAGAAGTCAGATCAGCTTGCTCTTTCAACCTATCCCCATACCTTTTGCCCATATTCAAAAGAACGACCTTCTTCTTCTTCTTCTTCTCTTTCAAAATGAGAGTCTTTAGATCCTCTTGTCCTTTGGCCAGACTTAAGAACATCTGCTGGAATTGCGCATTTTGTTCCTAAAGATCTTTGATGGCTTGATCAGAAGACATTTCTGCTGAAATAAACAACTAAGACGATGCGAAACCTGTAATGGTACCTGTGATACGGTGGGAGAACTGACTTGAGGTTTTGCGTTTTGTGTTTGCAAATGTTTCGGTTTAGCAAGAGTGGCCACCGACTTTTTATTTTATCCTAAGGAAAGGTCAAAAAGCACAGGAAAGACCTTTGAGATGTTTTCTTGGGTTCGGGGAGTAGATTATGAAAAGGGAAGGTACAAGCACCCTTTTCATCCATGGTTATCCATGGGCTCTTAGTTACTTGTTTAAATCACTTGCTTTTGCTTTTCAATTGTTTGAAATGGTGCTTTGTGTGTGGTTTTGAAAGATGTTTTAAAAAGAGGCCATCATTGTGGCAACCTTTGTAATGATTCTTGTTTAAATGTATACAAAGATGTTTTTGTCTTTTGAAAAGATTTCAATGTTTGAAAGTTTAATTTGGGGAATGTTTTGAAATTGTGTTGTGAAGTGTGTTTGAAAATAGCAAGGATGTTTTGCAAGCTTTGATCAAGTAACTAAGAGTTATCTACCCTATTTTACTCAAAGATCTTTGCTCTATGTTTTTAACCTTTTTGAGAGTGTTATTTCACCATTGCATTTGGTGAACAACCTTGTGTTAGGATGTTAAACGGGACAAGCGCGGGTCATCGTATAGACCATGATAGCAATTGTGTTAAGTATTTTTGGTAATTTTTTAAGGACTTAATCATTTTGTTTAGGCAACCAAGATAGCATCATCGAGGGACTATGATCTTTTTTTTTGTTTTTGTTTTGCCAAAATACTCAATATGCATAACATGGCCCATTTTTAAGGCAACAAATGGATTGTAACCATAGGGGTGCAAGTGTGTATTGTGTTCGATTTTCATGCATTTAGTCTTTGATTAGGTCAAGCTATTTGTTGATTTTGAATTTTTTTACATACAAACCCTAATCTCTAATCATGGCATAATTGAAAGTATAAAGTGCGAGAATTAAAAGTCTAAGCTATTACAACATGATTATGGGGATGGGGGTACAATTTTTGAATGGGGGTGTATTTGACAAGAAATAAAAACCCTAGTTTACTATTACATCCAAATTGAATCAAATGCATAAATAATAAATGGACAATATTTAAATAAACAAAATAAATAAATATGCCAAATATATGAATATGCAAAAAGTTTATGTTTATTTTCCAAGTATGTACAAATATTTAATGTAAAAATAAAGAAATAATCAAAAGATTAATTTATTAGGTTAAGGGTAAAACCCTAATTTTCTTTAAGAAAATAAATTCATTATATTAATAATATACAATAGAATAAAATAATATATACAAAAATAAAATATATTTAGAAATAAATATTTTTTAAGTATATTTAATAATAAAAATAAAAGTGTAATATTTTTATATTTTTATTCTAAAAATAAAATAAGAGTGTATATTAATTACATTAAATATACATTAGATATGTGTGTGTGTGTGTATTAAATGTGTGTGTGTGTGTATTAATTACATTAAATATGATAAAATAAAATATATACAAAAATAAAAATATATTTAGAATAATATTTTCAGTGTGAATAAAAATAAAGAATAAAAGTATAATTTATATATACTTTTCAAGTTTTGAATAAATAAGATAAAAATAAATAAATTACTTTTTATGTTAGAAAAATAAAAATTAAACGCAAAATAAATGTGAAAAAATTATAAAATTAATTTTGAGTATTTTTTTATATTTGGAAATAAAAAATAAAATCAAAAATGAAAATAAAATACAAAAATATAAAATATATAAAAATTGGGCCAGGGGTGCAAAAAGTAAAAGGGGGTGTCAATAGTGAGCCAGGCCAAGCCCAACCCACCACTTCATCTTCATCCTCTGTCCTTCACAAAAACGCGCGCGCCTGTTACCAAACCTGGACATCCTGTATACGAGCTCTATTGCAAAAACACATAACATCAAAGTTGTAGAGCATTTCAAGACGAATCTAACCATATAAAAAACTAATCCTAACTCTCAAAGACCAGAGAGAATTTCTGTGGCCCTAAAATCTAACCTAATTTTTTCAGTATGTTCATGGATGAAATTCTCTTAGCATGCTTAATATAAATGAAAATTGAGCATATGTATAGCTTCATGGCAGTGAATACTACATTTCTTATTCACAAACCTAAGGCTAAATGTTCCTAAATAGAGAGAGAGGAAGTTGACAAAAACCTGTTTCAGCTGACTTCGTGTATGGCAATGTGGAGCTTTTCAACAAGGCTTGAGATGTCTGGGAGCTTGCTGGAACTTCACTTGACCTTCTCCAATACCCTTCTTGTCTTGAATATGCTTGAATAAGCCCACAAAACTCAACCTGCACAAGCTCAAAATGAAAATGGAAAACCCTGTAAATGGAGTTACAATTGGTGTTTAAGGTTTGGGATAGCTTGGATGAGTTGAATGGAAGGTGTTTGAACCAACTTGGAGCAAAACGCACGAGAAAATTGAGCTATGGAAGTCAAGTTGCAGGTTCTGCCCTGTTTTGCCAATGGAAGGTGATTTCTGTCTATGGGATGTTTGAGGGCTTCAGAGGTCGTGTTTCTGGCTCAAAGGGGTGTGAGAAAGATGTTCAAAATGTTTGCACAAGTTGGTTTTGGCTGATTCTCCAGTTCTCATGTATTTTGCATGTTTCTTGTATATGAAGCAAAAGTGGGAAGTGATATGTGTGATCGGTGGGAATGAGAATTGACTATTTTGGAATGTTGGTTCGCGTTTGCGTTTGTTTTTGCAAAATGTCGCGGTAAGCAAGAGTCTCCACCGTCTTTTATTTTATCCAACAAGGAAAGGACAAAAGCACAGAAAAATTCCTTTTTGAGATATTTCTCGGGTCCGGGAGGCAGATTATAGAAAGGGAAGGTGTTAGCACCCTTTCTATCCGTGGTTATCCACGGGCTCTTAGGTACTTGCTCATTGTGTTTTCAAAAGTTTGCTTTTCTTTGTGTTTGTGGGTTTGAAAAGAGTTTTTGTTTGAAAGGAGTTTAAGTGCGAAAAGTTTTGTTTTGTTTTAAAAGGAGCAAGTACTTAAGAACCATCTACCCACTCGAGAAAGGAATTAAACTGTGCTAATGTCCTTTAGACAATGCTATCCCACTATTGAGGAGTAGGTAGCATCGTCGTTGGAGTTTTCAGGTCAATTCGATTAAGGGACGTGTGGTCACTAAAGCAATGTTAGGACGCCTTAGCGGTAACCCTAATGTCTTAGATCATTTTTCCGAGGCAACCGTTTCGAGGAAACTATGATCTTTGGACAAGAGGGCGACCTCTAAAACTTCCTATACTCAATGACCACGTTCGAGGCAACCAAGTGAGGTGTACCCTAGGAGTGCGCATGTACGAGTGTGTTATTTCGGTTAATTTTATTTGTACATGTCATGGGTGAGCTATGTTGATTTTAGATTAAAGATTGATGTTGTCATGCATTCCCTATTTATCAAACATCTAACAGTTAATAGTTGCGGAAATTAAATTTGCGGAAATTGAATCTAAGCTATTACAAGGCGTCAGGTATTTACATTGCCAAAAGCAAACCCTTTAATTTAAATTGCGGAAAGTAAAAATAAAATGATAAATAAATAAAGTCCTATTGAAACTATTACATACTGGAAGCAATTAAAATATTGGATAAAATAAGACGCGTGCGAGAAAATTAGATCGGCGCCTTTTTAGGGTTTTGACCCTTTTTGAAAGAAAGCATGTTTTTTTTTTTAATTATTCTTGAATTTAAAGAAATTAAACCTAAACTAATTATTAATTAATTATTAATAATAATTAAAAAAAAAGATATATTTGGATTTTTATATTTAAGGAAATAAAAATAAAATGGTCAAAATGGTTAAAACCTAATATTCTAATTAATTTTAATTTATTACAAAAATGTTAAAATTATACCAAATTAAAAAAACTAAGTCAATTAAATTATTTATTTAAAAAATAATGAAATTAATAAAAATAATATTTTTATGTTTTCTGATTTTATTAGGAAAATTATTAATTAGCTGGTAATAATAATAATAATTAATAAAACAATTAACTAAAAAGAAAATATAAAAGAGAAAAAGAAATAAACCCAGGGGGGTGTTAGGCCCAAATTGGTGGTGAAAAGAGCAATCTCCAGGCCCAATTACGCCAGCCTTGTTTGACTTTTTGGATCACCCATGCGCTTGGATCTTTGAGGCATATGGTGGACCATATTTTGAGCGTTGCATGAGAGTGCCTGAAGAAAAATCAAATAAATGTTTTGGAGGACCTGGGATTCGAATCCAGGTCCCAATGGTATTCCATTCACGCTTCCACCAACTGAGCCATGCTGCCTATTTGTTAATGGAATACAAAACAAATAATATATTGAAAACATTTAATATGCCTGAGAATTAAAAAAAAACGCGCTAAACATTTGAACAAGCCAATGAAGCAGAGACACGTCTTCGTCTTCTTCAAGGAAGACTGTAATTTTTCTTGCAGATTTTATTCCTCGTCAAGATCCGTGGCATCATCCTATAATGCATTCTAGGTCACAAAAATGCAAACCAAACCCATCATCCTATTCGTCTCGTTCTCCTAATCATCTATATATCCATTATTAGTCCTAATTTTACCTGCAAAGCAAACTTCTAAAAACCAAGAAAAGAAACCCTAGGTTCGGGCATTACAATATAGGCTATGAAAACAAAATTAAACAATGCAGAATGCTTAGAAATTATGCAAGGATTACAAATATATCAAAAAAATGGCAAAAGGATGTAAGATCACGGATTCACGATCCCATGTACAGGGCTATGTTCATGAACACTTACAACGCGTTGTAGGGAGGGAGAAGGCCTGGTTTTGATTCTAATCGCTTCAGGGGATAGCAGACAAGGAAGCTACGTTGAGATTTTGGATTGAATCGTGCTCTATGGTGGATTTCAGTTTTCAACTTTACAAGCTTTTTCTCCAATTTGGTTTGGCCGTTTTTGCAGGTCTTTTCTCGTGTTCTTGGTGTGTACAACTTGTGTGTGTATAAGGGAATGAATTAGGTCAAGAGTTGGGCTTTCAATCCATGTGCATTCAAGGTTTGGGATTCGATATGATCACCATTGATAAAGTTTCCAAAATTGTACCAAATCTGATATTTTGTGCACAACAATGCTTGATACGAATTTGATTGAGTGTATAATGATATTTGAAAGCTGTAATGATCACAAAGATCTCATTCCATCAATTTTTAGATTTTATTTGAATTAATATTGATTTAAAATGAATTAAATCAATAAAAATTAAATAAAATATAAAAATAAATGATTGGTCATGAAATTGAATATGGGACACGTGTGTGGTGTGATAAGACCAAATTAAGTGGAAAAAAGTGGGCCCTTTTATCAAAAATTGGAGTTTGGAGGATAGTTGACTTTTGGCAATTTTGGAAAACTGCCCAACTTCAACAATGCATAACTTCTTCAATTTTGAACTTTTGGAAGTGTTCTTGGACTTTTTTGAAACCTTGAGATTTCCTATAATCAAACCTTGTGGTCTCATATCATTTTTATATTCCATTCTCAAGTTATAAGCTTTGGAAAAAAAGGTGTTTTTGTTGACTTTCAAAAATGACCTATAATGTCCAAATTTGCAACTTTTTGTGAGTGAATTTATTGATCTTGGGGTGTGAATATTGATTGTAGGAAATTTCATCCTATTAAAAATGAGCTTTGGATGGGTCATTTCTCATAAAGTATGAGAAAGTTATGCTTGGTCAAAGTTGAGTTGACTTTTCCTACAAAACCCTAATTTAGCAACTTTTGAATCTTGATGAATCTTGAGCAATCCTTGATGAATCATGATCAACCCTTGATCAAATGATGAATTATACTTCAAAATGAGAATGTTGACAAAAAATCTTGAGGTTTGACTGTATTTGGGTCACAGTTGACTTTTTCCCTAGCACAGTCGATTTTTGGACCTCTTGAGCAATTGACTGACCAAACTTCCTCTGCAAGGCTTGAAATTTGACATGGATGAACTTAAGAACATATTAGGACATTTGTGATCACTTTAGGCCATTTGGATGGGAGGACCTTGATGCAACACAAAACCCTAATTTTGAATTGACTGCCTTAGGAGGTGATTTGATTGTCCAACTCTTGAGCCATCTTGAACAACTTGGAGATGATTCTTGACATGTCTTGAGGAATATGGGAGGGAAAATTTTTGGGTACAACAGTTTCCCCTGTTCAATCTTCTTAAACCCGAGGATATAGATTGGCGTTCGGGCCTTTCGTGATCCGAAGGTGGAAGATGATTGAACACTAGAGTGCCCAGAAATTTGCACTCGCGTGAAGTAGTATTTGTCTTGTGATGTCGAGAATGGGCTTACAGATGCCATCCGAAGGATTGTCGATCGCGTAAGAGATTCCTTAGCGAGAGCTTGTATACCTGTTGTTGAGGGAGATTCCGCTGGGGAATGTTGTTCTTTGTCTTAGGAGAAATATAACTTTAGGAGCTTCGGTCGTCCGTTATTCTACTGGGGAATCATCTCTGTTGAATTTTAGGAGCTTAGGTCATCCGTTATTCTACTGAGGAATCATCTCTTTTAAAGAGGTGAGAGTGAACTACTATCTGGTCGCAACCCAGGCTTCATAGTGATAAGACCGACTGCTATCTGGTCATAATCCAGGCTTTACAATGACTGACTGGGGAGATGAGATTAAACTTGCTTATTCGGTTGTAATCCAGGCTTTGCAATACCTCACTTCTTATCTGGTCGAAATCCAGGCTTCAGAACAAATCAAGTGGTTATCCGGTTGCCTCCGGGCTTCAACTTGAATTTAGGGCACACTAATATCCGACCGACTCCGGGCTTCTTAGTAACTGTCCATGTAAACTGCTATTTAGTCGGAATCCAAGCTTCACAGTGCCTTGTACCGCTATCTGGTCGTAATCCAGGCTTCACGATGTGTTATACCATTATCTGGTCGAATCCAGGCTTCATGGTGTCACGTACTGCTATCTGGTCGAATCCAATCTTCACAATACCTCACTTCTTATCTGGTCGAAATCCAGGCTTCAGAACAAATCAAGTGGTTATCCGGTCGCATCCGGGCTTCCCTTTGACTGTTGGGTTTACTAGTATCCGGTCGAATCCAAGCTTCATAGTAATTGGCTGGGTAAACTGCTATTTGGTCGTAATCCAAGCTTCACAGTGTCCCTTAACGCTATCTGGTCGTAATCCAGGCTTCACGATGTATCATACCACTATCTGGTCGAAATCCAGGCTTCGTAGTACTCTTGGTTGCTATCTGGTCGTAATCGAGTCTTCACAACATCTTCTACCATTATCTGGTCGTAATTCAGGCTTCATGGTCTTGTATTGCTTTCTGGTCGTAATCCAGGCTTCACAATAACTTACTGAGCTGTTATCTGGTCGTGATCCGGGCTTCACGGCTTGTGTTTATGATATACCACTATCTGGTCGAATCCAGGCTTCATGGTGCTTACTGAGCTGCTATCCAGTCGTAATCCGGGCTTCACGGCTCACTGGGGAATAAACTATTATCTGGTCGTTCTCCGGGCTTCATAGCTTACTTTTGAGAGATATCACTATCTGGTCGTAATCCAGGCTTCGCGGTAGTCTGATATTATTATCCGGTCGTAATCCGGGCTTCACAATATGCTGTAGAAATTAAGATACTATCCTGGTCGTACCCGGGCTTCATAACTTGAATTTTGATTGTATCTTTCCTGAAAGGTAAAGGTTAGCTGTATGTAATGCATGATATGTATCAGGCAATGATGTTCTCAAAATAAATGAGATTGTATGGTATGATGCGTATAAGCATGTAGCATGATGTATGGACATGTAATGTTTTAGCTGGGGAAAATAAATCCCGGAGCTGCTGGAGAATAAAGTTGAATGCTTCGCTTCCGCCAGGGATGGTGAACGAAGATGATTGTGAGGATAAACCTACAGGAGAAAAGAACTCCGTTGGGGAATAAACTGATGAAGAGATTACTCTGAGGGGAATTACTCTGTGGGGAAGGGGTATTCTGCTGAGGATTTTAACGATAAACTCTGCTGGAGATTTCGCTGATGAACTCGACTGGGGATGGATTACTGTTGCTGGTGACACTGGATCTGTTGAGGATTGAACTCCTGCTTGGGGAAAGGAAAGAACTTCACTGGGGATGATCTTATGCTTGCTGGGGAATGTCTTTATACTCCGTTGAGAAATATTAAGACCTTCTGGGAATACCAAACCTTTTTAGCGATGATGTTGGATGAACTCTGTTTGGGGAGAGTATTGCTGATTTGTTCATAGCTGCAAGCCCCAGCTGAGAGAGCTACCATTACTGCCTTATTCTGCGGGGAGTGAAGGTATCTTAGCCATATCCTTCAGCTGAATCTATCTTGGTACCAGGTGGACAGAGAAACTATACAGTTCGGGTAATTCTTATGCCCCTGTTTCTGATATTACCAGTAATTCATCTTTCGTTTCGCATGTAAATATTTATGATCAGCAATTAATATCAAATTCATATATCAAAAATGAACATTGGACGTTCTTTGCAAAACAAAACAGATAAAGGAAAAACAACTTGAAATTTCTGAGAATGAATTTGTATTGATTTTGAAGTTTGGCCTAAAAATAGGCGTTTTTGTACAAGAGGCTGACGTCCTAGTAAGAGAACGCCGCCGAACAATTAGAATTTATACAATTTGTGAAAAGGAAACAAAATAGCTATGTGAATAATCCCACTGGGTTCCAACTCTGCTATTGCCTTTATATCTTCAAGCATCTCATCACTTTGCTGCTTAGTTGAAGATGAATCTGATTGATTAGTGTCGTCCGAGCTTGATAGTCGATACCGAAGTCTGGATGCGAGGTGATCCAATGAGACATAGTGTTACGCTTTGATCCCTAATTTTTTCCTTGACTGCCCTTTCGGGTTTTCAGTCCATCGGGATAACCATTTTTGCCCAAGCCGCCTTTTCTGGTTTTCGACTTGCCGGGTGTACAGATTTTTTTTTATTTTTATCCCTTATTTTTGCCCGAACCTTTTTGGTTCGCCAGGAAGCCCTTAATTTTGCCTAGGCCAGTCAACCTAGCGGGTCTTTGATTATGCGTAGTATCTTTTCACTATGTCCGCATTGACGGGGTGAGGAAGGTCGTCACCATCCATGGTGGTTAGAATCATTGCTCCTCCTGAGAAAATGTTCTTAACCATAAATGGTCCTTCGTAAGTAGGGGTCCATTTGCCCCTGGGATCACCTTGAGGTAAGATAATGCGCTTGATTACCAGGTCCCCCACTTGATACTCTTGTCGTCTAACTTTCTTGTTAAATGCCTTGATCATCCGTTTTTGGTATGTCTGACCATGAAAAATAGCAGTAAGTCTTTTTTTGTCGATTAGGTTCAGTTGATCAAGCCAGGTCTGAATCCAGTCATCTTCACTCAATCCTGCATCCTTCATGATCCGGAGAGAGGGTATCTGAACTTCAATGGGCAAGACTGCCTCCATGCCAGAAACCAAGGAATAAGGTGTTGCCCCGGTTGACGTCCGTGTTGAGGTGCGGTACCCATGAAGAGCTAATGGTAGCATCTCATGCCAATCTTTGTATGTCACTGTCATCTTCTGCACAATCTTCTTAATGTTTTTATTTGCTGCTTCGACAAACCCCATTCATCTTCGGCCGATAGGGAGAAGAGTTATGATGATGTATTTTGAATTGCTCGCAGAGCTCGGTGATCATCTTGTTATTGAGATTGGTACCATTGTCCGTAATGATCCTCTCTAGTACACCGTATCGACAGATCAGATTGTGCCGAATGAACAGTGCCACGACGTTATTGGTTACGGTAGCAAAGGAAGCTGCCTCAACCCACTTCGTAAAGTAATCAATCGCTACTAGGATGAAATTATGCCCGTTGGATGCCGTAGGTCTGATCTCGCCGATCATATCAATTCCCCACATTGCAAAAGGCCAAGGCGCTGTCAAGACGTTCAGAGGAACTGGAGGTATGTGCACCTTATTAGCATAGACCTGGCACTTGTGACATGTCCGAGAATGCTGATAACAGTCAGCTTCCATTGTGGACCAGTAATATCCTGCCCGGAGGATTTTCTTTGCCATGGTATGTTCACTGGAATGAGTTCCGAAAGTACCTTCATGCAGCTCTGCCATGATCCTTTCTGCTTCAATCTTATCCACACAACACAGTAAGGTCGAATCATGGTTACGCTTGTAAAGGATGTCATTGCTGATGAAGAACTTTGCCGCGCACCTCCTCAGAAACTTCTTGTCATTAACAGATGCACCCTCGGGGTATTCTTGAGCTTCAAGATACCTCTTCACCTCATGATACCAGGGCTTTCCTATTACTTCTTCAGTCTCAAGATCATAGCAATGTGCAGGTTCGTCCAATCTTTCAATAATGATCCAGGGAGCCTCGTTGTCCCAATTGACTTTGAACATAAAAGACATCGTAGCTAGCGCGTCCCCCAACTGATTCTCCTCTCTTGGGAAGTGTTCAAAGGTTATCTCCTCAAAATGCGGAAGCAATGTCAACACATACTCCTTGTAAGGAATAAGATTAGGGTGTTTCGTATCCCACTCGCCTTTGATCTGACTGATCACAAGAGCGGAATCTCCAAAGACATTCAAGAGCTTAATCCTTAGGTCCATTGTTGCTCGAAGACCCATGATGCACGCTTCATACTCCGCCATATTGTTGTTGCAGTTGAAACATAGTCGGGCGATAAACGGAGTATGAGAGCCTTTAGGAGATATGATCACGGCGCCAATGCCATTACCCAAAGCGTTCGAAGCTCCATCAAAGTACATAGACCATCGGGATCCTTCCTCGGGTCCTTCATCCGGTCCAGGTATCTCACAAATCAGTTACTAACATGATATTCTCGTCCAGAAATTCAAAGTTCATAGACTGGTAATCATCCCCTGCCTGATGTGCCAAATGGTCTGCCAATACACTTCCCTTAATTTCCTTTTGGGTCATGTACTGGATGTCATACTCAGTGAAGATCATCTGCCATCTTGCTATTCTTCCGGACAAGGCAGGCTTTTCGAAGATATACTTGATTGGATCCATCTTTGAAATCAATAGAGTAGTGTGAGTCAGCATATATTGTCTCAACCGGCGAGCAGCCCATGCCAAAGCGCAGCAAGTTTTCTCGAGCAGTGAGTATCGGGTCTCACAGTCGGTAAACTTTTTGCTAAGGTAATAAATAGCATGCTCTTTTCGGCCAGACTCGTCATGCTGCCCCAACATACACCCCATTGAGTTGTCGAGCACTGTCAAGTATAAGATCAAAGGTCTCCCTTCAACTGGTGGCATTAGGATATGCGGCTCCTGGAGATACTCTTGGATTCTTTCGAAAGCGGTCTAGAATTCATCGTTCCAACGTACTACCTGATCTTTCTTCAGTAATTTGAAGATTGGCTCACAAGTAGCAGTTAGGTGCGAGATGAATCGGGCAATGTAGTTCAGTCGTCCCAGAAAGCCTCTGACCTCTTTCTCTGTTCTGGGAGCTGGGATCTCTTGTATGGCTTTCACCTTGGCAGGGTCCACTTGAATACCTTTGTCGCTTACAATAAAACCTAGCAGCTTACCAGACCTCACCCCGAAGGTGTACTTGTTCGGGTTTAACCTCAGCTTGTACAACTTCAACCTGTCAAACAGCTTCTGTAGATGGTCAAGGTGTTCTTCCTCAGTCTGGGACCTTGCAATCATATCGTCGACGTATACTTCAATCTCATGATGGATCATGTCATGAAATAAAGCAACCATGGCACGTTGATACGTTGCCCCAGCTTTTTTCAACCCAAAAGGCATGACCTTGTAGCAAAAGGTACCCCACTGAGTAACAAAGGTCGTCTTCTCCATGTCTTCGGGAGCCATTTTAATCTGGTTATAACCAGAGAAACCGTTCATAAAGGAGAAGACCTTTTGCTGAGTAGTATTGTCAACCAGAACGTCGATATGAGGTAGAGGGAAATCATCCTTGGGGCTTGCCATGTTCAGATCCCTGTAGTCGACACACATTCGAACCTTACCATCCTTCTTCGGCACATGCACCACATTGGCCACCCACTGAGGGTAAGAAGTAACTGCTAGAAAACCGGCGTCGAACTGTTTCATAACTTCAGCCTTGATTTTCTAGAACATCTCAGGGTGCATACGGAGAACCTTTTGTTTTACTAGAGGGCAGTCTTCCTTGGTAGGCAGGCGATGAACCACAATGTCGGTATCCAAACCAGGCATATCTTCGTAAGACCAAGCAAAGATCTCAACGTAGTCACGCAACATCTGAATCAACCGTTGTTTCACATTAGCTTCTAGATTTGCACCGATCTTGACATCCTTCTTGTCTGTCTCGGTACCCAGATTCACTGTTTCCACTGGCTCTTCATGTGGCTGAATGGTCCTCTCTTCCTGGAGTAGCAGTCTTGCAAGTTCACCAGGCACTTCACAATCATCTTCACCTTCGTCTTTGGCTAAGTTGATCGGATTTTCGAAGTCATAACTGGCAGTAGCAGAGTCGTTACCAGTGAGATCCAGAGTGGATGTGGACCTGTATATGTGAGTGTGTGTGTAAAATAGCTGCTTTACAATATATAATAAAGAAAGACAAGGAGCGCAAGATTTGAAATGCAAGAACGTCCAACGCTTTTATTAATGATATATGAAAATGACACACAAAAGCCCTCACAAATGAAGCCACGGTGCCCCGGGTAAGACACCGGGCCATAAAGTTTAAGACATTGTCTATTACAAATTCAAAACAAAAAGTTTCATTACTGGATGATAATAGAAACAGGCATAGAATCCTTCATTGTCTAGTTGCTTAATCCACCATTGGCAGTCGGGTGGATCAACCTGTCGATATCAAACTCTTCATCATCATCATCCCTGATAGCATTTACCCCTGCCTCTTGTTTAGGCTTCTCTGGTGCTCCGAACTCGATCTCTTTCGCATCAATCAAGTCTTGGACCTTGTTCTTCAAAGCCCAACAATCATCCGTATTATGCCCTGGGCTATCAGAGTGAAAAGCACAGCGGGCATTAGGGTTATACTTTGGTGACGTCGTATTTGAATTCTTTGGGGCTTCCCTTAGAGTCACCTGATTACTCTTCATCAATTGTGGTAGAATCTGAGATAAGGTCATGCTGAGATGAGTGAATTGCCTCTTAGGTCTCTCGTCTTTTTGTTGATTGTTATACTGAGGAGCACCAGCAGGTTTTGAAATAACAACCGCATTGACAGCTTGGCGGTGTTCAGGTCTACTTTGTCTTCTTGCACTGTAGACAACACTGGACTCTTTCTTAAACGGCTTCTTCTCAGTGCTTGATGAAGCACCCTTCTGTATCTTCCCAGCCTTAATACCAGCTTCAATCCTCTCACCAGTCAAAATAAGATCTGTAAACCCAGCTGAAGAGCTTCCAATCAGATGGTTAAAGAATGGACCAGACAGGGTCCCCAAAAACATGTCAACAAGCTCACGATCAGCCAAAGGTGGTTGCACCCTTCCGGAAAGGTCTCTTCACTTCTGAGCATGATCTTTAAATCCTTCACCCGTTCCTATTGACATACCCTGGAGTTGAGTACGCGTAGGAGCGAGGTCGGAGTTGTACTGATACTGCCTGTAGAATGCAGTAGCCAAATCTTCCCAACTGCGGATACTGGCGCCATCCAACTGATAGAACCACTCAAGCTGAGTCCTTGAGAGGCTGTCTTGAATGAAATGGATCTATAAGTTCTTATCAGCGGTGTAAGGCTGGATCTTCCTCACATATGACTGGAGGTGCAGCTTCGGACACGAAACTCCGTCATACTTGGCAAAGGCTGGTGCCTTGAATTTATGGGGAATCACCACCCTAGATGATAGACCTAGATCTCCGAAGTCCAGATCGGGCACCTTCTGAATTTCCATAGCGCTCAAACGGTCTTCCAGCTGTTTGTACTTATCCTCAGCAGGAGGATACTGTTCTTCATCGTAGTCCGTCTCGTTGTCGGAGACCACAGGGCTAGGAGCCCTCCTTTCTTGTGGACTATCTTTCCCTCCAGATGAGGTGGTCAAATCAACTTCATCCCGTAGCCTGTTTCCAAACCTAGGACCAGTGTTGAACAGGACTGTCCTCTTCTTCTTCTTCTTCTTCTTCTTCTCTTTCAGAATCAAGGTCTTCAGGTCCTACTGACCCTTAGCTAGATTCATGAACAACTCTTGAAATTGGGCATTCTGGGCCTGGAGGGCCTTGATAGCTTGCTCAGTTGAAGGTTCAGTAGACATGATGATCGCTGAAATAAACAACGAAGAAGATAAGAGACTTGTAAAGGGTACCTGTTTATGAAGTGCATGAGATGAAATGCGTATGATTTATGATTTCAAAGACAATCGGGATTCAAATTTATAAACAAGAAAGGAAACACACTTTATTAGATTTAAACTTCAAAATTTAAATTGTTCAACAAATTTCCCCTAAGGCGTTACAAGAACGGAAATACTAAAAAGTAAAGTAAAAACTGGAAAAGGAATCATCAAAGGTCCATCAATGCTCCCATGGTCTCTTCTTATCAGTGTGAACATAATCGTTGAGAATCCGCTCGTTCTCTAACTTCCTAGTCAACCTCTAGATCTTCTGCTCCTGTTCGTTGAACTTCTCTCGATAAGAATCCCGTTCTTCCCGCAGTTGCATCAAAGACCTCATCAGTGCCCCAATGTCAGTGGGCATATAAGGATGGAGAATGGTTGGAAGAACCCCTTCTTCATTTGAAACTTCAAGAGTGACATGCCGGACAACTTCATATGGCATACCAAGCTTTTAGGCACGGATACGGACCCATCTGAGATATGGATCCATTGGCAGAGAAGTCTTTGGACCCAACTCATGTGGATCAGATTGGTGAACTCTGTCCCAAGCCCTTATGAATCTACGACGTTGCTCGTCGCTATCCCCTTGAAAATCAAAGATGATATGAGGCATCAGTATCTCATGAGGTCCTTCTCTTCTGGCTCTTCCAAACTGACGGAGAGCTAAGCATGGGTTGTAAGAAATTCCTCCATGGGTTCCTAGCAGGGGAACATTGGGATACTCTCCACAACGATCAATGATAGTCACCTCATCCATACCTTTGAGAGTCCAGATAATGTCATTATGAGAATGAGACATCACCCTATAAGTCCAGCCTATTCCTTCTTTGTTCTTCAGCACTGACTTGGGGAGGTGTAAAAAAACCACCTCGACAATAAAGGAGCACATCACATCAAGGTTCCCCGCTTTCGGGCAGTACGAGCATATAGCTGATGAAGAATGTCACCCAAGAGAGTGGGTACAGGGTTCTGAGAGAAAAGTGTCAGGATTTGGAAACAATACCAGGCCATAAATCAGAAGATCCAGAATATCCTCGAACGCCTTAAAGTCTAGGCTATCCCAGAAGTAGTTAGCCTTGTCAACCAAGAACTTAGTCAGAAATCCTTTTGCTCCACTCCTAGTCTCCCAATTAGCCATTACCTCCTCTTTAGTCAAGTGAAGGGCTGCAACAATTTCTTTGGGCCTAAGGGTCTTCTCCCAACCAGTAAACGGAGTCTGCTCCAAAATAGAGATACCGAGCAGCTCAGAGAACTCTTCTAGGGTAGGAACCAACTGATAGTCTTGAAAAGTAAAACAATGGTACAACGAATCATAGAATTGGACCAGAACACTCATCATCTGCTCGTCCAATTTAGAGGTGACCAAATTGAGAAGAGAACCATGCCTCCTGATGAAGGAAGTAGTGTCAGGCATCTTGGCAACCAACTCTTTAAGCAAGGTAGGGACTTGGACAAAGTTGATCCGGATAGTATTCTTACGCATGGGCATCATGATGGCCTACAAAACAGAGCAAAGATGAAAACCCTCCTGTCTTTGAAATAGGTTAGTCCTTATGCAAGATGTATGCAATGTTATGATGTCATGATGTCATGATAAAGGCACACCACAAGTATCCACAAAAAGCAAACATGGCAAAGGCACACAAATCAAACAAAAGAGCCCTTAGATTTCAGGCTGGCATGGAGCTTAGGTACTACCCTCTTTCAGTTCAGTTGGTTTAAACCTGTCCTAAAAATAGTAACTTGGTTCTAGAGGATCTCAATATCACTGACTACCCTCAATCGATCATAATTCCAGTTTAGCAACCTTTTCTTGCGGCCGGAATCATCACGAGAGTTTATTCTCAATGAGTGTAGCATACTGCTACTGTTCTATGGCCAAGTTGGTCAATTTAAGGTTCTAAGGTCAGTTGGTGCTTAATGACCCCTTAGAAGACCCATATTCTCCTCGTTCCAACACAAAGGATATCGGTACTGACTAAAGTGCCACACTAACGTAGCTACTGCTTCATCCGTATCGGTCTACGCCGTACAAATCCCTCACAGTTTATTGCTACTTACCTAAAGGGTATCCCCAGATCCGGGTTAGGATCTATAGAACTCCGATACAAGCATACAAAATTAAAGCATACAAAGCATACAATTGAAAACATAATGATCTAATCCTAAGGTATACCTCACTTATTAGAATATTCCCCAGCAGAGTCGCCAGTTCTGTGATCGTTGGGAATGAGAATTGACTGTTTTGGAATGCTGGTTCGCGTTTGCGTTTGTTTTCGCAAAATGTCGCAGTAAGCAAGAGTCGCCACCGTCTTTTATTTTATCCAACAAGGAAAGGACAAAAGCACAGAAAAATTCCTTTTTGATATATTTCTCGGTTCCAGGAGGCAGATTATAGAAAGGGAAGGTGTTAGAACCCTTTCTATCCGTGGTTATCCACGGGCTCTTAGGTACTGGCTCATTGTGTTTTCAAAAGTTTGATTTTCTTTATGTTTGTGGGTTTGAAAAGAGTTTTTGTTTGAAAGGAGTGTAAGTGCGAAAAGTTTTGTTTTGTTTTAAAAGGAGCAAGTACTTAAGAACCATCTACCGACTCGAGAAAGGAATTAAACTGTGCTAATGTCCTTTAGACAATGCTATCCCACTATTGAGGAGTAGGTAGCATCGTCGTTGGAGTTTTCGGGTCAATTTGATTAAGGGACGTGTGGTCACTAAAGCAATGTTAGGACGCCTTAGCGGTAACCCTAATGTCTTAGATCATTTTTCCGAGGCAACCGTATCGAGGCAACTATGATCTTTGGACAAGAGGGCGACCTCTAAAACTTCCTATACTCAATGACCACGTTCGAGGCGACCAAGTGAGGTGTACCCTAGGAGTGCGCATGTGCGAGTGTGTTATTTCGGTTAATTTTATATGTACATGTCATGGGTGAGCTATGTTGATTTTAGATTAAAGATTGATTTTGTCATGCATTCCCTATTTATCAAACATCTAACAGTTAATAGTTGCGGAAATTAAATTTGCGGAAATTGAATCTAAGCTATTACAAGGCGTCGAGTATTTACATCGCCAAAAGCAAACCCTTTAATTTAAATTGCGGAAAGTAAAAATAAAACGATAAATAAATAAAGTCCTATTGAAACTATTACATACTGGAAGAAATTACAATATTGGATAAAATAAGACGCGTGCGAGAAAATTAGATCGGTGCCTTTTTAGGGTTTTGACCCTTTTTGAAAGAAAACATGTTTTTTTATATTATTTTTGAATTTAAAGAAATTAAACCTAAACTAATTATTAATTAATTAATAATAAAAAAAAAGATATTTTTGTATTTTTATATTTAAGGAAATAAAAATAAAATGGTCAAAATGGTTAACACCTAATATTCTAATTAATTTTAATTTATTACAAAAATGTTAAAATTATACCTAATTAAAAAAACTAAGTCAATTAAATTATTTATTTAAAAAATAATGAAATTAATAAAATAATATTTTTATGTTTTCTGATTTTATTAGGAAAATTATTAATTAGCTGGTAATAATAATAATAATTAATAAAACAATTAACTAAAAAGAAAATATAAAAGAGAAAAAGAAATAAACCCAGGGGGTGTTAGGCTCAAATTGGTGGTGAAAATAGCAATCTCCAGGCCCAATTACGCCATCCTTGTTTGACTTTTTGGATCACCCATGCGCTTGTTGACTTGGACACATGATGGTCCCTCAATCTTAACCTTCAGATTTGGCCAGGAGGCCATCTGGCGCCTGGATCTTTGAGGCATATGGTGGACCATGTTTTGAGCGTTGCATGAGAGTGCCTGAAGAAAAATCAAATAAATGTTTTGGAGGACTTGGGATTCGAACCCAGGTCCCAATGGTATTCCATTCACGCTTCCACCAACTGAGCCATGCTGCCTATTTGTTAATGGAATACAAAACAAATAATATATTGAAAACATTTAATATGTCTGGGAATTAAAAAAAAACGCGCTAAACATTTGAACAAGCCAATGAAGCAGAGACACGTCTTCGTCTTCTTCAACGAAGACTGTAATTTTTCCTGCGGATTTTATTCCGCATCAAGATCCGTGGCATCATCCTATAATGCATTCTAGGTCACAAAAATGGAAACCAAACCCATCATCCTATTCATCTCGTTCTCCTAATCATCTCTATACCCATTATTAGTCCTAATTTTACTTGCAAAGCAAATGCCTAAAAACCAAGAAAAGAAACCTTAGGTTCGGGCATTACAATACAGGCTATGAAAACAAAATTAAATAATACAGAATGCTTAGAAATTATGCAAGGATCACAAATATATCAAAAAAATGGCAAAAGGATGCAAGATCACGGATTCACGATCCCATGTACAGGGCTATGTTCGTGAACACTTACAACGCGTTGTAGGGAGGGAGAAGGCCTGGTTTTGATTCCAATCGCTTCAGGGGATAGCAGACAAGGAAGCTACGTTGAGATTTTGGACTGAATCGTGCTCTATGGTGGATTTCAATTTTCAACTTTCCAAGCTTTTTCTCCAATTTGGTTTAGCCGTTTTTGCAGTTCTTTGCTCGTGTTCTTGGTGTGTACAGCTTGTGTGTGTATAAGGGAATGAATTAGGTCAAGAGTTGGGCTTTCAATCCATGTGCATTCAAGTTTTGGGATTTGATATGATCACCATTGATAAACTTTCCAAAATTGTACCAAATCTGATATTTTGTGCACAACAATGCTTGATACGAATTTTATTGAGTGTATAATGATATTTGAAAGCTGTAATGATCACAAAGATCTCATTCCATCAATTTTTAGATTTTATTTGAATTAATATTGATTTAAAATGAATTAAATCAATAAAAATTAAATAAAATAGAAAACTAAATGATTGGTCATGAAATTGAAGATGGGACACGTGTGTGATGTGATAAGACCAAATCAAGTGGAAAAAAGTGGGCCCTTTTGTCAAAAATTGGAGTTTGGAGGATAGTTGACTTTTGGCAATTTTGGAAAAATGCCCAACTTCAACAATGCATAACTTCTTCAATTTTGAACTTTTGGAAGAGTTATTGGACTTTTTAGAAACCTTGAGATGTCCTATAATCAACCCTTTTGTTCGCATCTCATTTTGATATTCCATGCTCAAGTTATAAGCTTTGGCAAAAAAGGTGTTTTTGTTGACTTTCAAAAATGACCTATAATGTCCAAATTTGTAACTTTTTGTGAGTGCATTTATTGATATTGGGGTGTGAAGATGTATTGTAGGAAATTGCATCCTCTTAAAAATGAGATTTGGATGGGTCATTTCTCATAAACTATGAGAACGTTATGCTTGGTCAAAGTTGAATTGACTTTTCCTGCAAAACCCTAATTTAACATGTTTTGAATCTTGATGAATCTTGAGCAATCCTTGATGAATCATGATAAACCCTTGATCAAATGATGAATTATCCTTCAAAATGAGAATGTTGACAAAAAATCTTGAGGTTTGACTGTATTTGGGTCACAGTTGACTTTTGCCCTAGCACAGTCGATTTTTGGACCTCTTGAGCAATTGACTGACCAAACTTCCTCTACAAGGCTTGAAATTTGACATGGATGAACTTAAGAACATATTAGGACATTGGGGAGAACTTGAGGAAATTTGGATGGGAGGACCTTGATGCAACATAAAACCCTAATTTTGAATAGACTGCCTTAGGAGGTGATTTGATTGTCCAACTCTTGAGCCATCTTGAACAACTCGGAGATGATTCTTGACATGTCTTAAGGAATATGGGAGGAAAATTTTGGGGTACAACAATATGTAACAGGCCTGTACAGGCTATCCAACACCTTGTACACTTTGCCCTTGGACCCTCCAATCTGTGGATTTGATTAGCTGCAAAAGATCTGGACCAATGCTCAAAGATTGTGGTTTGACATAAAGCAAGATTATGGCAAAAATGGAAATGTACCTTTTTCTACTTAGGGATTAATTTTGTGTACAATACCCTAATGACCAAAACAATGCCTTAGACCGATGGGTTTGCATTAAATTATTGAGTGTGAAGTGGTTTAGAGGCCTGTAATCTAGTGCAAAGCATGCTGACTTGAAATTGCAACTTGTATGAACATGAACATGCCATGGATGAAAAGTGAGTTTTTGCCAACTTCAAGCCTTCGATTCTCCCTAACCACAAATGATTTTGGAGAGTTCTTGGACATTTTGGAAAGCTTGCAACATGCTCTACAATCCATCTTTGAAATGAAACTTGAGATTCCAAGTGGAACTATGTGAAAAATGGCCATGAAGATAGGTCAAAATCCTGCCTAAACTAGGACAAAATTTCACTAAGTTAAAAGTTTTAGGGACCCTTGTTCCAAAAATCATAACTTGAGATCCAAGTTTCTTTTGAGAAAAATTTGTGAATCAAAGTTGTAGAGTTTGTGGAGGACTACAACTTTCATGTTGGAAGTTTTATTTGAATCCAATTGCATCATGGTGAAAATGTGGGGCAAAGTTAGGAAAAATTAAGAAACCTCTGACCTCCTTTTGAGTGCGGGGGCAGGCATTTCTTGTATATCTTTGACTTTGGCAGGATCAACTTCGATGCCTTTGTTACTGACGATAAATCCCAAAAGTTTATCGGACCAGACTACGAAAGTGCACTTGCTAGGATTTAGTCTGAGCTTATATTCCTTTAACCTGACAAACAGCTTTTGCAGATGGTCGAGGTGTTCTTCTTCTGTTTGCGAACGGGCTATCATGTCGTCTACGTAGACTTCAATCTCATGATGTATCATGTCATGAAACAAAGCTACCATGGCTCGCTGATAGGTTGCCCCGACATTCTTTAGTCCGAATGGCATCACTTTATAGTAGAAGGTACCCCACTGTGTAACAAAAGTAGTCTTCTCCATGTCTTCGGGGGCCATTTTGATATGGTTGTATCCCGAGAATCCATCCATGAAGGAATATACCTTATGTTGAGTTGTGTTGTCAACCAAGATGTCAATGTATGGTAGTGGAAAATCATCTTTAGGGCTAGCCCTATTTAAGTCTCTGTAGTCCACACACATTCTGACTTTGCCGTCCTTCTTAGGCACAGGCACAATGTTAGCAACCCATTGTGGATAGGAAGTAACAGCCAGAAAGCCAGCATTGAATTGCTTCATCACTTCAGCTTTGATCTTCTCAGACATGTCGGACCTTATTCGGCGGACCTTCTGTTTGATTGGTGGACAGTCTTCTCTTGTAGGGAGACGGTGAACCACAATATTTGTATCCAGTCCCGACATGTCTTCATAGGACCAGGCAAAGATCTCACCATATTCATTCAACAACTGAACTAAACGCTCTTTGACACTTGGCTCCAGGTTGGCACCCAGTTTAACCTCTTTTTTGTCTTCCTCTGTTCCCAAATTGATAGTCTCTAACAACTCTTCATGAGGCAGAATAGACCTTTCTTCTTGTTGCAAAATTCTAGCTAACTCTCCAGGCACTTCACAGTCTTCATCACCTTCGTACTCGGCATGATTGACCAAATCTTCAGAGTCACTGAAGGCCAAATCAGAATAGTAACCCATGGAATCCGGAGTGGATGGGTACCTGCATTTTGTGAGTGTGGGTGTGTGTAAGGGATAGCCATCCTTAAACAAAATAAAATGTAAAAAGAAAGAAAATGAACACAAAAGTTTATAGATGAAAACGTCCATGATTCATTAAAAATGGCATATGAAAAATGAAGAATAAAAACCCTTACAAATGGACCTATATGCCCCGGGTAAGGCATAAGGAGAAAAGAGTGTACGAACTGTTTAAAAGTTATTACAGACCAACATAAATGTTCAAAAGATAAATTACTGATTGATGAAAGTAATGGGAACGAAGTCTTTTGCCTCCCAGTTGTTCAGTCCTCCTTCAATGGTTGGAAAGATCCAATCTTCAAAGTTGCCTTCATCATCATCATCTTCTAAAGCATGAACTCCATGGTGAGTGATTTTTAAGGGTGGTCCTCCAGCCCGGAAGCGACGCACAACTTTCTGGCTAGCAGCAGTGAAACCCAATCCGAACTTATCAGTCTTGTGAGGAAAATCTGGCAGTTAACCCCACACTGTACTTCCTCCTTCCTTGATTACAGCCTCTGCATCTTTAAGGGATGACATCCGGGACACAGGCTTGGTAATGATGGGCACATCAGTTATTGTTTTGGCTACCACAACTTCAGGAGAAACCTCTTCAAAGTGTTGGAAAGGTGTTTCTATGAATTCACCATCTAACTCCACGTAGCAGAAAGAGTTAAGGTGGCTTATCATATACTACTCCTAACCATGAACTATTATGATCTTGCCCTGGACTGGATACTTAGCATCTGGTGTAGAGAAGAAGTGACTGCCCCAGCGTTGTGGATCCATGGCCTTCCCAACAAGCATGAATATGAAGGATGGATGTCCATCACATAAAATGTAGAGTTGAAAATTTCCGTTCCCACCTTGATTGGGATGTCCATTTCTCCGTGAACCATCCGCTTAGAACCGTCGAAGGCTCTAACAATGATATTACTGGGCTTTAGGGTCAAACCCTAACAGTCCAATCTGTCCAATTCTTTCTTTGGTAGAACATTCAAAGATGAACCGGTATCAACTAGAACATGAGCAAGTGTGGTTCCTCTGCACTCTACCGAGACATGCAGCGCATCATTATGCTTTCTTCCCTTAGACGTCAAATCAGCATCAGAAAATCCAAGACCATTGTCGGCTGTAAGACTAGCCACGCATTCTTGAAACTGATCCGCAGAAGTTTCTTGAGGTACATGTGTCGTCTTCAGAAATTTGATCAAGGCTTTGGCATGAGCCTCAGAGCAGAGCAATAGAGCCAGCATAGAGATTTTTGAAGGGGTTTTCCCCAGCTGCTCTATGACATCATAGTCGCTCTTCTTAATTATCTTTAAAATCTCCTCCATCTCCTTTTGGGTGGTCTCGGGGATAACCAAAGTCTGAGCCTTCGTCCTGACAGGCGCTTCTTGGATCCCCTTACCTTTATCAGCAGTAACAGCAGAGGGTACAGCAGAGGGAGCATCAATTTCTTCAATAATCGGACTTCGCACATATATCTTGATAGGCACAGGAGCACTTGAGGGTTCGAAGACTGTCCGTGGAGGAGCAATCTCCGGAGAAAAGATTCTTCCGCTACGAGTTATCTTACTTGTCCCCGCAATATTCCCCACATCAGGAGTCTCTTCATCGGAATTTTCTTCAACTGATTTGATCTGCTTGACACCATTGTAGAATATTTCTCCTCCATAATTCCATGGTATCATCTTGTTGGACTTATATGGGATAGGCCCCGGCATGGTAATCTTCAGCGGTACAAACTTCGGGTCAGGCGTAATCTTAACAGGCCTTTTGCAGGTCTTGGAAAGATTGTCGGAAATGGTGATTATAGCAATGTCATTGATTGGAGTAACAAAGGTAACAGGAGTAACATGAGTGATAGTAGCAACAGGAGTTTTCTGAAAGAGGATCTCTTGAGTATCCATCAGGCGTTGGATGCCTGATTTCAATAGTGGTCAGTCGGATTGCAAGGTTGAACAGAAGTAACAATCTTTTTCACATCCTGGGAATATCCCGCTTTCAACAGATTCACTTTAATCATTGGCAATGGAGTCATTAGGTCGTCCACAATGGTAACATGAAGATCTTCAACAATTGCATGGAAATTATGACCATGTTTTGGCATAGGAGCGGATATCACATTAGGCTTTTCGGGAGCATCAAACTCTACCTCCTTGGCATCTATCAAATCTTGGATCTTGTTTTTAAGAGCCCAATAGTTGTTGGTGTCATGCCCTACACTGTCCGAGTGGTATGCACATTTTGCATTTGAATGATAATAGGGAGAAGAGGTATTTGGGTTTTCCGGCGCTTCTTTCAATTTGGTAAGGTTTAACTTTAACAGATGAGGGAGGACCTGAGCCGGTGTCATATTGATCCGGGTGAATTGCCGTTGTGGCCTTTCAACCCTTTGCTGGTTAGCTCTAGGTTGACTGCTTAGAGGTTGATCGGCTGAGGAGTTCTGGATCATCACAGCCCCTACCGCTGGCCGGTTCTCCATTCTCCCTTGATTTCTCTGGGTGTGAACAGCAGAAACTTCCTCCTTGGCAGGGAAGGTCTTCTTGATAGCAGTGGAAGCGAAGGCATCCTTCTGAATTTTACCACTCTTAATGCCAGCTTCGACCCTTTCACCGGTCAGAATTAATTCGGTGAACCCTGCAGATGAGCTCCTGATTAAGTGATTGAAGAATGGACTAGACAGAGTCCCTAAAAACTGGTCAACCAGCTCTCTATCCGACAATGGTGGATGCACCCTTCCAGCCAAATCCCGCCACTTCTGGGCATACTCCTTAAATCCATCATTAGAGGCCATACCCATACTCTGTAGTTGAGTACGAGTAGGCGCTAAATCTGCATTGTATTGGTATTGTCGGTAGAAAGCAGTAGCCAAATCTTCCCAGTTATGAACATCAGATCTCTCATGTTGATAGAGCCAGTCCAATTGCGTACCTGACAAACTATCTTGAAAAAAGTGGACGCAAAGATCCTTATCAGAAGAGTGAGGTTGGATCTTTCTGATGTAGGACCTCAGATGCATCTTTGGACAGGACAAATCGTCGTATTTAGCAAATGTAGGTACTTTGAACTTGGGAGGAATGACGATCCCAGCAACCAACCCTAGTTCTTCGAAATCTAGCCCAGGTACCCTTTCCAACTCCATTGCTGCCAACCGATCCTCAAGATTTTTATACTTATCATCCGCTGGAGGGTACTGCTGTTCGGAGTAATCTTCATCCTCTTCCTCTTCTTCTTCTTCAGCTTCAGATTTGGAGGGCATTGCAACTCCCTTTCCTTTACCAACCCCTTCTTCAGACGTCGAGGGGAATTCCAGAACTCTCCTAGCCTGATGCTCAAATCTTCTTCCCATAGTGGCCACACCAATTATTTTCTTTTTCTTCTTTTGTGGTTCCTTCTCCTTCTCTAACAGTGCTTTAAGATCCTCTTGACCCTTTACTAAGGTCATGAGGAGTTGTTGGAATTGCGAATTCTATGCTTGCAGATCTTTAACCGTCTGTTCTATATCCATCTCGCTGAAATAAACAGCAGACAGACAAGGAAACCTGGTGTGAAGACCTATTTATGCATATGATGAATGATATGTTATTCGTGTAATGCATTCAAGGATTTAGAAATTCAAATTTGTTGCAAACAAAAAGAACACACGTCATATTAATAAGAAGAAATTTGTTAGTACATAAATGCCCCATGGGCAAAATATTACAAAATTCTTAATGTAAAAAGACGTTGCGCATCCTCTTTGGCACGATGTAAGTGTTAAGAGTCTCCTCTTCGTGAAGTTGGCGGGTAAGCTCCAAAACCTTCTTCTCACTAGCATAGAAGCTGGCTTCAAAAGTGTTATGTTCTTCTTTGAGCTGTATCCAACAGTTTTACAATTCTTCCAATAATGTCGGCATGTCAGGATGTATGAGGGTGTATGAAACCTCTCCTTCCATAATAGGCTCTTTGGTCACGGGGAGAATGTGAGGGTATGGCATCATAAGATTTTGTGCGCGGGTTCGTACCCACTTGAGATAAGGCTCAAGAGGGATGGAATTCTTGTGCCCCAGTGTCTTACTATCCACTTTGAAACCACCGGCAGAAAACACAGAGCGGCCACCGAACTTTATTTATCCCGAAGGAAGGGGAAACATCGATAAAACCACAAGGGAATGGATAATATGGTCTTGCAACCGAGAGAAAGGGTAAGGGAGTCGGTTATGCGATGGGAAAGTATTAGCACCCCTCACATCCGTTGTACTCAACGAGATCCATTTTGTTTGTTTGTCTTAAAGGGTGTGTTTATCTACTACTAGGCTTACTAAAGGGAAATGGACGGTTTTTGATTATTGCGTTCGTGAGGGTTTCGCGACCCTTTGCCTACGTATCCAATGAAGGAATCAGAACATCGTAGTTCCTCTTAGAAAATGGTTGGTTTGTTTGTGTTTTTTAGTGGGCAACGTTAACACACGCATTCTAGCAATAGGCTCGGCCGGTATCGCGGTAGAATGGAGATAACATGCCCTTGGGGGGAGTTTTGATTGGTTGAGTGTTTTGTGAGTTTTAAGATATATTCAAGTAATGATTAAAGAGTGTTTTTTGGATTTTTTTGGTTTGTTTACTTGTTGATTTTATCTTGCCTAATTACTAGCATTTGTACAAAGTAAATAAAAATGCAGAAAGATAAAATCCTACGCTATTACAACCGTATCAAAAGGCATAAAAAAAATAAGAAGGAAAAAAAGATAAAAGTAATAAAAAAGAGTGTATTTCGACCCAGGCAGTAGCACACTTCTACCTGCATTCTGTTGGCCTCCTTCGATTGCGGCTGGCAACAGAAAAGTCACGTCTTTCGATTGGGCCTTGGCAGGGGCGAGGTCCTATCCTTCGATTGGGCAAAGGCAGCAGCACGTTGTATCCTTTGACTGGGAGTTCGCACCAGTGAGGTTCTGTCCTTCGATTGGCCTGGCAGTCAGTGTATGGCGAAGTCTTTTGATTCTACCTTGTTGCCTTCTTCGATTGGATGTTGAAAGCAGTGAGGGAATTCCTTTCGATTGGACATGGTTTGCCTCCTGGTTGTCTCTTTCGTTCGACCTGGAGAAAGATGGTAGAAGCCAGAAGCTTCATTTCCTATTTCTTGTTTCCTGTTTCTTTCATTTCAAGCATTAAATGACAACATGGCCTGAGGCCATGCTAATATTTGTTTGGTAAACAGTTTAACAGTTAAAGCAAGTTCAGGTAAACAGAAAGCAAAACCGAAAGAGCTCAGTTCTAAAAAATATGTTAAAAGGGTGGAATCAAAGGAACAGTGGTATGTACATTTTTGAAAAGAACGAAAAGATTATTTACATGCCATGAAACTAAAAGTTCAAAGGTAAGAATAACTTACCTTGCTTCAGGCCTTGAATGGATGTGGTGGGCAGTAAGGTGGTTTCCTGGAGCGCTTCTGGATTCGAAGGGAGGGACCAGGGGTTTGGCCTTTGATGCTGGATTCGAAAGAGGATAACAAGCGTGAGGTTCTTTCTGCTGGATTCGAATGGTAACAAGGTACAGGGGGTTTGCTTTTGGTTCGAAGGGTTGTCACAGAAGGTTGTCTTTCTGAGTTTGAATAAAACAACTATGTGTGGGGTGTTCTTCAGAATCGAAGGAGACTGAAGTGTTTGGGATTCTGTTTTTTTTTTATTTCTCAAGTGTTGATGAACTTGAGAAGTTTTGTTGTGTTTGAGAAAATGTGGGAGAGTCGTTCCTCTGGTCACAAAAATCCTCTCTTGGATGTTGTGAAGCCTTCTTATTTATAGGCGAGCTTTGATATGGTTTTGGGGGGAAGCAGCCTTCGATTGGCATTCTGTTGGCCTCCTTCGATTGGGGCTGGCAACAATGAAGTCACGTCTTTTGATTGGGCCTTGGCAGGGGCGAGGTCCTATCTTTCGATTGGGCCTTGGCAGAGGCGAATTCATGTCCTTCGATTGGGCCTAGAGATAGAGGGTAGCAGCTTGGATTGAAGGAGTATGGTGAAGTTATAGTGTGGATCAATTGGTAAGTTTGTGATTGAGAATGTTGAAAATGAATCACATTCGGTTTTGTGGTTACTTCACTGTTTACAAGAAGGAAATAGAAAGGTGTTTTGATGTGTTATGGATTGGTGAAGTGAGGTTTAAGGTTATGGTTAAAGAGGTTAATGGAAGGTCACAATTTGTTGTTGTTGTGCAGTTGAAAGGATTGTTGGGTAGAGGTTCAGGAATGAATTTTTATGTGGATTTTTATTAAGTAAAGAAAATATGACTAAGCAGAATAACAAAAAAAATAATTAACTAAGCTAAAAATAATTAAAATAAATTTAAAAGGTTATTAACTTGATTCTAAGGCTAAACTAGATAGTTATAAAGCTAAGAAAAATAAATAAAGAAAATTAAACTAATTAAAAGAAGTTAAACTAAATAAATAAATGATTAAATAAGTGGTAAAGAGCTTACCTGCAACAGCCTTGAAGATGCCAAATAGAAAACCAGAGATGAGATTCCAATCAGGTACGATGGTAGACCCGTGCTTGATGCTGATCTTCCTTCTTTGTATTTTTTTATGCTCTTCTTCTGCTTTTGTGTTTTTTGGTATTTTTTCTATGTGTTCTGATTCTTACAGCTTTGTTGTGTTGACGTTCTTGTAATATTGAAAGTGATTGAAGATTGATAGTGAAGTATTATGGATTGAAGTGGATTGTGAAAGGTTGTTACCGTTTCAAGTGCAGAGAGAGGTTTGGATTTGTGGAGTTAAATGTGGACGAAGGAGTATCAGTGATGGTGCAAGATTTGTGAAGGTTCAAAGGTATGAACAACTATTTTTGTGTGATATTTTTTATGCTGTCTTCTCCCTTTTTGACAATTTCCTTTTTGACTTGATGCTTGAAAATCCAATATGATCCAATTGTACTTGTGCAGACTTAAACCCTAAGAATCCTGACCAGCACACATAGGGAAATAAACCCTAATCCAGGCTATTATAAAATTGAGCAAGAACCAACCTTGTAACATGATGACAAAATTCGTTCCACGATCCACTAATCGAGAACCAGATGTGCTTCCTTTTTTACCTGATAAGAAAACCTCAAAACAAGATTAGACAAAAAGAGGGCGCAACCCTAATACTTCAAACCAAAGCGCCTGATCCCATGAGATGTGGGATATGCAAATGACTGAGTAATAAAATGATGCAAATGGAATGTAAAGTTTGAAGCCAGACAAGAATAAAAGAGATAGGGAAAATTTGGGGTACGACAGCTGCCCCTATTTAATCGTCTTAAACCTGAAGGCGAAATTGGCGTCAGCCTTTCGAGAGTTCAAGGTGGAAGATGATTAAATACCAGGACCCGAAATTTGCCCTCGAGAGATGGTGTAAGTGTTATTCACTGGTGTGAATGTCTTCTTGGGGAAAGACAAACTGGTCTTCTGGTGGATTGGTCATGATGGATAAAACATGGTTGAAAAAGGGTAGCTCGTACTGGGGTAACGGTACCAATACAAGGTTTTTTTTTTTTAGGGAATGAATAGTAAAGCGACTGAAAGGATATGGTTGACGATGTCGTGATGACTAAAAGTAGAATTACTTGAAAAAATTATAACTTAAATACAATGAGTAGAACTTGACGATGACAGAGAACCTATCAAGCGGTATTTCACGACCCAAAAAGAAAGGTAAAGATAATGGGTAAAGATCGGCGTATAATCTATGACCCAAGAGAAAGGTAAAGTGAGGTTAAGACCTACGAGTGACCTACGACCCTATGAAAGATAACGTGAGGGTAAGACCTACGAGCGACCTACGACCCTAGCAAAGATAACGTGAGGGTAAGACCTACGAGCGACCTACGACCCTAGAAAAAAACGTGAGGGTAAGACCTACGAGCGACCTACGACCCTAGTAAATATAACGTGAGGGTAAGACCTACGAGCGACCTACGACCCTATGAAAGATAACGCGAGGGTAAGACCTACGAGCGACCTACGACCCTATGAAAGATAACGCGAGGGTAAGACCTACGAGCGACCTACGACCCTATGAAACATAACGCGAGGGTAAGACCTACGAGCGACCTACGACCCTATGAAAGATAATGCGAGGGTAAGACCTATGAGCGACCTATGACCCTGTGAAAGATGATGTGAGGGTAAGACCTACGAGCGACCTACGACCCTAGTAAAGATAACGTGAGGGTAAGACCTACGACTCTATGAAAGATAACGCGAGGGTAAGACCTATGAGCGACCTACGACCCTATGAAAGATAACGCGAGGGTAAGACCTACGAGCGACCTATAACCCTATGAAAGATAACGTGAGGGTAAGACCTACAAGCGACCTACGGCCCTAGCAAAGATAACGTGAGGGTAAGACCTACGAACGACCTACGACCCTAGTAAAGATAACGTGAGGGGAAGACCTACGAGCGACCTACGACCCTAGTAAAGATAACGTGAGGGTAAGACCTATGAGCGACCTACGACCCTATGAAAGATAACGTGAGGGTAAGACCTACGAGCGACCTACGACCCTATGAAAGATAACGTGCGGGTAAGACCTACGAGCGACCTACGACCCTATGAAAGATAACATGCGGGTAAGACCTACGAGCGACCTACGACCTTAGAAAAATATGATGCTATGGTAAGATCTATGGACGATCTACGACCTTAGAAAGAGGATGAGAGGGTAAAGTCTACGGACGACCTACGACCCTAAGAGAGATAAAGCGACAGTAAGATCTACGGACGATCTACGACCTTAAAAAGATAAAGCGATGGTAAGATCTACGGACGTTCTATGACCCTAGGAAAAAAGATGATGCTATGGTAAGATCTACGGACGATCTACGACCCTAGAAAGAGGATGAGAGGGTAAAGTCTACGGACGACCTACGACCCTAAGAAGATAAAGCGACGGTAAGATCTACGGACGATCTATGACCCTAGAAAGATAAAGCAACGGTAAGATCTACGGACGATCAATGACCTTAGGAAAAAAGATGATGCTATGGTAAGATCTACGGACGATCTACGACCCTAGAAAGAGGACGAGAGGGTAAAGTCTACGGACGACCTACGACCCTAAGAGAGATAAAGTGACGGTAAGATCTACGGACGATCTACGACCTTAAAAAGAAAAAGCGATGGTAAGATCTACAGACGATCTACGACCCTACGAAAAAAGATGATGCTATGGTAAGATCTACGGACAATCTACGACCCTAGAAAGAGGATGAGAGGGTAAAGTCTACGGACGACCTACGACCCTAAGAGAGATAAAGCGACGGTAAGATCTACGGACGATCTACGACCTTAAAAAGATAAAGCGATGGTAAGATCTACGGACGATCTACGACCCTAGAAAGAGGATGAAAGGGTAAAGTCTACGGACGACCTACGACCCTAAGAGAGATAAAGCGACAGTAAGATCTACGGACGATCTACGACCTTAAAAAGATAAAGCGATGGTAAGATCTACGGACGTTCTATGACCCTAGGAAAAAAGATGATGCTATGGTAAGATCTACGGACGATCTACGACCCTAGAAAGAGGATGAGAGGGTAAAGTCTACGGACGACCTACGACCCTAAGAAGATAAAGCGACGGTAAGATCTACGGACGATCTACGACCCTAGAAAGATATAGCAACGGTAAGATCTACGGACGATCTATGACCTTAGGAAAAAAGATGATGCTATGGTAAGATCTACGGACGATCTACGACCCTAGAAAGAGGACGAGAGGGTAAAGTCTACGGACGACCTATGACCCTAAGAGAGATAAAGTGACGGTAAGATCTACGGATGATCTACGACCTTAAAAAGATAAAGCGATGGTAAGATATACAGACGATCTACGACCCTACGAAAAAAGATGATGCTATGGTAAGATCTACGGACAATCTACGAACCTAGAAAGAGGATGAGAGGGTAAAGTCTACGGACGACCTACGACCCTAAGAGAGATAAAGCGACGGTAAGATCTACGGACGATCTACGACCTTAAAAAGATAAAGCGATGGTAAGATCTACGGACGATCTACGACCCTAGAAAGAGGATGAGAGGGTAAAGTCTACGGACGACCTACGACCCTAGGAAGATAACGTGAGGGTAAGACCTACGAGCGACCTACGACCCTATGAAAGATAAAGAGAGTATTGAGAGTTGGGGGAGTATGACGTACTGGCACCATGGTTTATTTTAGTTTGTAATGTAATAACAGATGTTAACTGGGAATTATGAGGATGAAATTCTTTGTGAGGATGTTTTGTTGATTTAGGATTGATCTGGCTCATGCTTCATATGCATTTGAAGTGTGACATGATGATTCATGGATATGCTATGCGTTTGAGGATGCAATGCAATATGTCATGATGATTATTATATGTAAAGTGCCAAAAACTTAAGGGGATCTGTTGCCCGTCATCTTTAGGTACCAATATAGACTGGTGCTTGAAATTTGAAAAGAACGAATTAGCCTTGTCGAGTTCACTGGGGATTAAATCTTTCTGAGGAGGAGTAGCTTGATCTGACTTCCTTCACCTGTTGGACTGCTTGTGAATGACTTAATAGAGACATGGATCTCATCAAATGCCCCAAGTTTTCTCTATTTCTAGGGAAGAAAGGGGCCCATCTGACTTTCCTTACTTCACGAACCACTTGGGGATTAGGAAATGGACATTAGTGTCTTCAGATGCCCCGAGTTTGCTTCATTGCTGGGGAGTTGCATGTTTAAACATCTGCAGGGAATGATGATGATTCTGAGGACGTTATCTGAACCAAAGTGAACGTCATGACGCTTTTAGCTTGATTGTATTTGTACGGATGACAGGAATTTGCTTGAGTAGCTCCATAAGAGGGGAGGAAGAATTCCCCTGCCTGCAAGGATCTCTTCGAGTGGAATTCTGGAAGATTCGTGTCATAATACTGCACAAAGTGGCATGCCCCAAAATCTGTCTCTGATCATGGATTCTTGTAGAGATTTGTCGAATCTAGACGTAACTTCCCCAGGTTGCAAAATTTTTGAATAGGTTACTCAGCCTGAATCCCCCAGTTTGAAGTTTAAAGAGATTTATCGACATGGTTGCTTATGATTGACTGGAAAAATATGGAGAGATTTATCGACGTGATAGCCTCTGATTGGCAGTTTGAGGGAATACCCCAGAATAAGATCATCCTTTGTTTTTTTTGACATGTTTCTGCAACAATTCGTCCTTCGAGATGACCATGTTTTCAAATGATGCTCATCACGCAAGCTTACTTGATGTTCAAAAACTTATTTATATGAAACGAATGTTTGTCTAAGAATGATGATTCTAATGCAAATTCTATGCTTGTCTTGAAGTTCAAATTTTTTTTTTTGAAATGATGTCGAAGCATCCGTTTTTTTTGTTTTTAAGAATAAGTGACGTGTTACCAAATCAAACTTTAGTACATCTCCGAGGAGTCAGGTTACCGTACTCTCGCTACAGTATTTCTTTTGAATTAACCCATGCTTCAGTTAGGACTTTTGAGGGTTGTAACGTGGCCTGGTTCACGGTTTTAGAAAAAAGGATTTAAGGCTCAAAATTATTTGGTGCCCACCCCTTCTCCATGATGTTCTCCATTCCTATGTTCAGTTAACACGATACGAGCACTCATCTCCCGATAAGAGAGTTTGCGATGATTGAGGAACCACAGGGGTTTCTAAGACCCGACAATCACTGGCTTCTTGGCGTCTAATCACTTGATCTTGTTCTTTGTTGAGGATTATTATTGTTTTTTATTTCGATTTCCCTAATTTTTTCGTGGACAATTTCTTAATTTTGAAGTTGCAGTCCAGCGGGATGCCCTGACTTTTGCCTAAGTCTCTTGTTTTTTAAGTTATTACTTAACGGAGCTTTTTGTCTCTTTCTTTTTGAACAAGTTATTGATCTTTGCGCCATCTTTGATTTGTTGGAAATGGTTGTGGTTGTCTGAGTCCTAGATAGATGAAGAATAACAGTTATGGTATCGTCACCTGTTAACCTCCTGATTGTGCAAGAGATACCCATCGGGATATCGTTCTCTTCGATGCATGTTGCTGGTAGGTGACAGTTTATCATTGTGGTGTTGACTTCTCCTAGCCCTTTGATGGATAACCATTATTGTATCGCTAGGAACTCCCTCTTGACGATTTCTGGATGCTCGATCGAATCAACTGAAATCTACCCGCCCCGGGGTTAAAAATGAGGGTTTTTTTGCGTAAAAGAAACTCCTACTTCAAAGCTCTAAAGGGTTGACGAGGGTCTATCTTCCTTATAACTCCGGTGTTTGGGGATTTGAAACAATGCATGTACATCGTCAGCAGAGTTTTATTGAAAAGCATACTGTTTGAGAATCTAAGTATCAAATCTTCATCATCCTCCCTCAAGAGTTGTTTTTTTATTATTTTTTTCTTTAAATTAAAAAAAGAGTTTAGCATCAAAAGAAAGTACAATAACAAAATGTAAATAAGTGAATACGAATGGATTAGTTTAAGACAAACATAATCAATGCATGGTGATTCAATATAAAAAGACAAACAATTTTGCATACAACGGGTACTGAACAAAACAAGAAAGGTTACAAATGATAATGCAAATGAAATTAGAAATTGCCATGCTTGGGAGACTTCTTCAGCCCTGGCTCAATTGAGGAGACGTTCTTGCAGTCTTGACACCTATATCAGCAAGGGGATTCAATCCATCATCAGACCCTTTGGAGTGAACGTGATAACTTTGGCATCAAGGAGGTCTTGAACGTTGTTTTTTAATGCCCTACACTTCTCAATTGTGTGGCCTGGAGCCCCTGAATGGAATTTGCAACGAGCACTAACGTCATACCCTCGTGGAAGAGGATTTGGTGTTGGACCAAGTTCACGCAGTTGAACCAACTGATTGGCCAACAACTAAGGGAGAAGTTGAGCATAAGACATGGGAATGGGATCCACCCTCCTTTCAATAACTTTCTTCCTCTTTCGTCCTTGTTGCCCCTGGGGTTGATGACTCGGCTGAAAAGACTCAGATCGTGCTCGTTGAACATACATTTGTCTCTGTGTGTACTGATGTTCATGAGTCGTCTTTGCTGTTTACTGGATTCTGAGAAAGGGGACCCCAATGATTTTTTGTTGTGAAAAAATGAATGCATGGTAACATGGATGAATGCTTTATCTTCATTTCTAATAAGACCCAAAGACTCGTCTATCTTTTTAAAATTTCCCTTTTGAAAAGTTATATCAACAAGACTTGTCTTTGGATTTCTCTAGATATGAGATATATATACATGATGATGTGATGTCATGGTATGCTATGGCATGAAGTCTCAGCTCCACATATTCTGGACAACCACTGCGTAGTCTGTTGCACAGGCTGAAAGTAACAGGATGAAAAGTTCGACGTCACATGCATGGAGTCAGAGTAACCACCCACGAGGTATGTACTAGGGGTTTATCACCTGCCGAACAAGGTTCTAAAGAGTTCTCGAAGTCTACGCTCTTCCTTTGGATATTACCGACGTCCTAATTACTTAGTAATCAGTAATATTCGCAGGAAAAACTCGTCCGAGCGTAATATCGCGTGACGACTACTTCCGGATTACTCCGTTATAGTCTCCGCATTGCACCTAAAAGGCCAAGATGGGTTAATGTTTCTACGGCCCTCAGCTTCTCGAGCTCCCAGGTCGAAAGCAATGACGTCTTCCCGATTACTCAGTAAACATCATTACTTTCAAGGGGACCTCCACTGAGTGGGGGATTCTCATGCCTCCTTCTTCGGGATTACTCCCTCAAAGTTAACATGACTATACCGCCCGTCCTAATCCTATGTGTAACCCAAGTCCGGGTATAGGACTTATCAAAAGTAATCACCAAACCCAACACCACAATGTATCCAGAATATGTGAGTAGAAACAAATATGCAATATATACAAAAGAATAAATAAAGAAATAAAACAGCAAAGCAAGATAAAGCAAATAAATAAACACCTAAAAAGACAAGTAAAAAAAACTAGGAGAGACTCGCTAAAAATCCCCAGCAGAGTCGCCAGCTGAAACCACCGGCAGAAAACACAGAGCCGCCACCGAACTTTATTTATCCCGAAGGAAGGGGAAATATTGATTAAACAACAAGGGAATGGATAAGATGGTCTTGCGACTGAGAGAAAGGGTAAGGGAGTCGGTTATGCAAGGGGAAGGTATTAGCACCCCTCACATCCGTTGTACTCAACGGGATCCATTTTGTTTGTTTGTCTTAAAGGGTGTGTTTATCTACTACTAGGCTTGCTAAAGGGAAATGGACGGTTTTTGATTATTGCGTTCGTGAGGGTTTCACGACCCTTTCCCTACGTATCCAACGAAGGAATCAAAACATCGTAGTTCCTCTTAGAAAATGGTTGGTTTGTTTGTGTTTTTTAGTGGGCAACGTTAACGCACACATTCTAGCAATAGGCTCGGCCGGTATCGCGGTAGAATGGAGATAACATGCCCTTGGGGGGAGTTTTGATTGGTTGAGTGTTTTGTGAGTTTTAAGATATATTCAAGTAATGATTAAAGAGTGTTTTTTGGATTTTTTTGGTTTGTTTACTTGTTGATTTTATCTTGCCTAATTACTAGCATTTGTACAAAGTAAATAAAAATGCAGAAAGATAAAATCCTACGCTATTACAACCGTATCAAAAGGCATAAAAAAAATAAGAAGGAAAAAAAGATAAAAGTAATAAAAAAGAGTGTATTTCGACCCAGGCAGTAGCACACTTCTACCTGCATTCTGTTGGCCTCCTTCGATTGAGGCTGGCAACAACAAAGTCACGTCTTTCGATTGGACCTTGGCAGGGGCGAGGTCCTGTCCTTCGATTGGGCAAAGGCAGCAGCACGTTGTATCCTTTGACTGGGAGTTCGCACCAGTGAGGTTCTGTCCTTCGATTGGCCTGGCAGTCAGTGTATGGCGAAGTCTTTTGATTCTACCTTGTTGCCTTCTTCGATTGGAGGTTGAAAGCAGTGAGGGAATTCCTTTCGATTGGACATGGTTTGCCTCCTGGTTGTCTCTTTCGTTCGACCTGGAGAGAGATGGTAGAAGCCAGAAGCTTCATTTCCTATTTCTTGTTTCCTGTTTCTTTCATTTCAAGCATTAAATGACAACATGGCCTGAGGCCATGCTAATATTTGTTTGGTAAACAGTTTAACAGTTAAAGCAAGTTCAGGTAAACAGAAAGAAAAAACGAAAGAGCTCAGTTCTAAAAAATATGTTAAAAGGGTGGAATCAAAGGAACAGTGGTATGTACATTTTTGAAAAGAACGAAAAGATTATTTACATGCCATGAAACTAAAAGTTCAAAGGTAAGAATAACTTACCTTGCTTCAGGACTTGAATGGATGTGGTGGGCAGTAAGGTGGTTTCCTGGAGCGCTTCTGGATTCGAAGGGAGGGACCAGGGGTTTGGCCTTTGATGCTGGATTCGAAAGAGGATAACAAGCGTGAGGTTCTTTCTGCTGGATTCGAATGGTAACAAGGTACAGGGGGTTTGCTTTTGGTTTGAAGGGTTGTCACAGAAGGTTGTCTTTCTAAGTTTGAACAAAACAACTATGTGTGGGGTGTTCTTCAGAATCGAAGGAGACTGAAGTGTTTCAGATTCTGGTTTTTTTTTAATTTCTCAAGTGTTGATGAACTTGAGAAGTTTTGTTGTGTTTGAGAAAATATGGGAGAGTCGTTCCTCTGGTCCCAAAAATCCTCTCTTGGATGTTGTGAAGCCTTCTTATTTATAGGCGAGCTTTGATATGGTTTTGGGGGGAAGCAGCCTTCGATTGGCATTCTGTTGGCCTCCTTCGATTGGGGCTAGCAACAGTGAAGTCACGTCCTTTGATTGGGCCTTGGCAGGGGCGAGGTCCTATCTTTCGATTGGGCCTTGGCAGAGGCGAAGTCATGTCCTTCGATTGGGCCTAGAGATAGAGGGTAGCAGCTTGGATTGAAGTAGTATGGTGAAGTTATGGTGTGGATCAATTGGTAAGTTTGTGATTGAGAATGTTGAAAATGAATCACATTCGGTTTTGTGGTTACTTCACTATTTACAAGAAGGAAATAGAAAGGTGTTTTGATGTGTTGTGGATTGGTGAAGTGAGGTTTAAGGTTATGGTTAAAGAGGTTAATGGAAGGTCACAATTTGTTTTTGTTGTGCAGTTGAAAGGATTGTTGGGTAGAGGTTCAGGAATGAATTTTTATGTGGATTTTTATTAAGTAAAGAAAATATGACTAAGCAGAATAACAAAAAAAATAATTAACTAAGCTAAAAAATATTTAAATAAATTTAAAAGGTTATTAACTTGATTCTAAGGCTAAACTAGATAGTTATAAAGCTAAGAAAATTAAAGAAAGCAAATTAAACTAATTAAAAGAAGTTAAACTAAATAAATAAATGATTAAATAAGTGGTAAAGAGCTTACCTGCAACAGCCTTGAAGATGCCAAATAGAAAACCAGAGATGAGATTCCAATAAGGTACGATGGTAGACCCGTGCTTGATGCTGATCTTCCTTCTTTGTATTTTATTATGCTCTTCTTCTGCTTTTGTGTTTTTTGGTATTTTTTCTATGTGTTCCGATTCTTACAGCTTTGTTGTGTTGACGTTCTTGTAATATTGAAAGTGATTGAAGATTGACAGTGAAGTATTGTGGATTGAAGAGGATTGTGAAAGGTTGTTATGTTTCAAGTGTAGAGAGAGGTTTGGATTTGTGGAGTTAAATATGGACGAAGGAGTATCAGTGATGGTGCAAGATTTGAAAAGGTTCAAAGGTATGAACAACTATTTTTGTGTGATATTTTTTCTACTGTCTTCTCCCTTTTTGAAAGTTTCCTTTATGACTTGATGCTTGAAAATCCAATATGATCCAATTGTACTTGTGCAGACTTAAACCCTGAGAATCCTGACCAGCACACATAGGGAAATAAACCCTAATCCAGGCTCTGATAAAATTGAGCAAGAACCAACCTTGTAACATGATGACAAAATTCGTTCCATGATCCACTAATCGAGAACCAGATGTGCTTCCTTTTTTACCTAATAAGAAAACCTCAAAACAAGATTAGACAAAAAGAGGGTGCACCCCTAATACTTCAAACCAAAGCGCCTGATCCCATGAGATGTGGGATATGCAAATGACTGAGTAATAAAATGATGCAAATGGAATGCAAAGTTTGAAGCCAGACAAGAATAAAAGAGATAGGGCAAATTTGGGGTACGACAGCTGCCCCTATTTAGTCGTCTTAAACCTGAAGGCGAAATTGGCGTCAGCCTTTCGAGAGTTCAAGGTGGAAGATGATTAAATACCAGGACCCGAAATTTGCCCTCGAGAGATGGTGTAAGTGTTATTCACTGGTGTGAATGTCTTCTTGGGGAAAGAAAAACTGGTCTTCTGGTGGATTGGTCAGGATGGATAAAACATGGTTGAAAAAGGGTAGCTCGTACTGGGGTAACGGTACCAATACAAGGTTTTTTTTTTTTTGAGGGAATGAATAGTAAATCGACTGAAAGGATATGGTTGACGATGTCGTGATGACTAAAAGTAGAATTACTTGAAAAAATGATAACTCAAATACAATGAGTAGAACGTGACGATGACAGAGAACCTATCAAGCGGTATTTCACGACCCAAAAAGAAAGGTAAAGATAATGGGTAAAGATCGGCGTATAATCTATGACCCAAGAGAAAGGTAAAGTAAGGTTAAGACCTACGAGCGACCTACGACCCTATGAAAGATAACGTGAGGGTAAGACCTACGAGCGACCTACGACCCTAGCAAAGATAACGTGAGGGTAAGACCTACGAGCGACCTACGACCCTAGAAAAAAAAACGTGAGGGTAAGACCTACGAGCGACCTACGACCCTAGTAAAGATAACGCGAGGGTAAGACCTACGAGCGACCTACGACCCTATGAAAGATAACGCGAGGGTAAGACCTACGAGCGACCTACGACCCTATGAAACATAACGCGAGGGTAAAACCTACGAGCGACCTACGAAGCTATGAAAGATAACGCGAGGGTAAGACCTATGAGCGACCTATGACCCTGTGAAAGATGATGTGAGGGTAAGACCTACGAGCGACCTACGACCCTAGTAAAGATAACGTGAGGGTAAGACCTACGACTCAATGAAAGATAACGCGAGGGTAAGACCTATGAGCGACCTACGACCCTATGAAAGATAACGCGAGGGTAAGACCTACGAGCGACCTATAACCCTATGAAAGATAACGTGAGGGTAAGACCTACAAGCGACCTACGGCCCTAGCAAAGATAACGTGAGGGTAAGACCTACGAACGACCTACGACCCTAGTAAAGATAACGTGAGGGGAAGACCTACGAGCGACCTACGACCCTAGTAAAGATAACGTGATGGTAAGACCTACGAGCGACCTACAACCCTATGAAAGATAACGTGAGGGTAAGACCTACGAGCGACCTACGACCCTATGAAAGATAACGTGCGGGTAAGACCTACGAGCGACCTACGACCCTATGAAAGATAACATGCGGGTAAGACCTACGAGCGACCTACGACCTTAGAAAAATATGATGCTATGGTAAGATCTACGGACGATCTACGACCTTAGAAAGAGGATGAGAGGGTAAAGTCTACGGACGACCTACGACCCTAAGAGAGATAAAGCGACAGTAAGATCTACGGACGATCTACGACCTTAAAAAGATAAAGCGATGGTAAGATCTACGGACGTTCTATGACCCTAGGAAAAAAGATGATGCTATGGTAAGATCTACGGACGATCTACGACCCTAGAAAGAGGATGAGAGGGTAAAGTCTATGGACGACCTACGACCCTAAGAAGATAAAGCGACGGTAAGATCTACGGACGATCTACGACCCTAGAAAGATAAAGCGACGGTAAGATCTACGGACGATCTATGACCTTAGGAAAAAAGATGATGCTATGGTAAGATCTACGGACGATCTACGACCCTAGAAAGAGGACGAGAGGGTAAAGTCTACGGACGACCTACGACCCTAAGAGAGATAAAGCGACGGTAAGATCTACGGACGATATACGACCTTAAAAAGATAAAGCGATGGTAAGATCTACAGACGATCTACGACCCTACGAAAAAAGATGATGCTATGGTAAGATCTACGGACAATCTATGACCCTAGAAAGAGGATGAGAGGGTAAAGTCTACGGACGACCTACGACCCTAAGAGAGATAAAGCGACGGTAAGATCTACGGACGATCTACGACCTTAAAAAGATAAAGCGATGGTAAGATCTACGGACGATCTACGACCCTAGAAAGAGGATGAGAGGGTAAAGTCTACGGACGACCTACGACCCTAGGAAGATAACGTGAGGGTAAGACCTACGAGCGACCTACGACCCTATGAAAGATAAAGAGTGTATTGAGAGTTGGGGGAGTACGACGTACTGGCACCATGGTTTATTTTAGTTTGTAATGTAATAACAGATGTTAACTGGGAATTATGAGGATGAAATTCTTTGTGAGGATGTTTTGTTGATTTGGGATTGATCTGGCTCATGCTTCATATGCATTTGAAGTGTGACATGATGATTCATGGATATGCTATGCGTTTGAGGATGCAATGCAGTATGTCATGATGATTATTATATGTAAAGTGCCAAAAACTTAAAGGGATCTGTTTCCCGTCATCTTTAGGTACCAATATGGACTGGTGCTTGAAATTTGAGAAGAACGAATTAGCCTTGTCGAGTTCACTGGGGATTAAATCTTTCTGAGGAGGAGTAGCTTGATCTGACTTCCTTCACCTGCTGGACTTCTTGTGAATGACTTAATAGAGACATGGATCTCATCAAATGCCCCAAGTTTTCTCTATTTCTAGGGAAGAAAGGGGCCCGTCTGACTTTCCTTACTTCACGAACCACTTGGGGATTAGGAAATGGACATTAGTGTCTTCAGATGCCCCGAGTTTGCTTCATTGCTGGGGAGTTGCATGTTTAAACATCTGCAGGGAATGATGATGATTCTGAGGACGTTATCTGAACCAAAGTGAACGTCATGACGCTTTTAGCTTGATTGTATTTGTACGGATGACAGGAATTTGCTTGAGTAGCTCCATAAGAGGGGAGGAAGAATTCCCCTACCTGCAAGGATCTCTTCGAGTGGAATTCTGGAAGATTCGTGTCATAATACTGCACAAAGTGGCATGCCCCAAAATCTGTCTCTGATCATGGATTCTTGTAGAGATTTGTCTAATCTAGACGTAACTTCCCCAGGTTGCAAAAATTTTGAATAGGTTACTCAGCCTGAATCCCCCAGTTTGAAGTTTAAAGAGATTTATCGACATGGTTGCTTATGATTGACTGGAAAAATATGGAGAGATTTATCGACGTGATAGCCTCTGATTGGCAGTTTGAGGGAATGCCCCAGAATAAGATCATCCTTTGTTTTTTTGACAAGTTTCTGCAGCAATTCGTCCTTCGAGATGACCATGTTTTCAAATGATGCTCATCACGCAAGCTTACTTGATGTTCAAAAACTTACTTATATGCAACGAATGTTTGTCTAAGAATGATGATTCTAATGCAAATTCTATGCTTGTCTTGAAGTTCAAAAACTTTTTTTTTGAAATGATGTCGAAGCATCAGTTTTTTTTTTGTTTTTAAGAATAAGTGACGTGTTACCAAATCAAACTTTAGTACATCTCCGAGGAGTCAGGTTACCGTACTCTCGCTACAGTATTTCTTTTGAATTAACCCATGCTTCAGTTAGGACTTTTGAGGGTTGTAACGTGGCCTGGTTCACGGTTTTAGAAAAAAGGATTTAAGGCTCAAAATTATTTGGTGCCCACCCCTTCTCCATGATGTTCTCCATTCCTATGTTCAGTTAACACGATACGAGCACTCATCTCCCGATAAGAGAGTTTGCGATGATTGAGGAACCACAGGGGTTTCTAAGACCCGACAATCACTGGCTTCTTGGCGTCTGATCACTTGATCTTGTTCTTTGTTGAGGATTATTATTGTTTTTTATTTCGATTTCCCTAATTTTTTCCTGGACAATTTCTTAATTTTGAAGTTGCAGTCCAGCGGGATGCCATGACTTTTGCCTAAGTCTCTTGTTTTTTAAGTTATGACTTAACGGGGCTTTTTGTCTCTTTCTTTTTGAACAAGTTATTGATCTTCGCGCCATCTTTGATTTGTTGGAAATGGTTGTGGTTGTCTGAGTCCTAGATAGATGAAGAATAACAGTTATGGTATCGTCACCTGTTAACCTCCTGATTGTGCAAGAGATACCCATCGGGATATCGTTCTCTTCGATGCATGTTGCTGGTAGGTGACAATTTATCATTGTGGTGTTGACTTCTCCTAGCCCTTTGATGGATAACCATTATTGTATCGCTAGGAACTCCCTCTTGACGATTTCTGGATGCTCGATCGAATCAACTGAAATCTACCCGCCCCGAGGTTAAAAATGAGGGTTTTTTTGCGTAAAAGAAACTCCTACTTCAAAGCTCGAAAGGGTTGACGAGGGTCTATCTTCCTTATAACTCCGGTGTTTGGGGATTTGAAACAATGCCTGTACATCGTCAGCAGAGTTTTATTGAAAAGCATACTGTTTGAGAATCTAAGTATCAAATCTTCATCATCCTCCCTCAAGAGTTGTTTTTTTATTATTTTTTTCTTTAAATTAAAAAAAGAGTTTAGCATCAAAAGCAAGTACAATAACAAAATGGAAATAAGTGAATACGAATGGATTAGTTTAAGACAAACATAGTCAATGCATGGTGATTCAATATAAAAAGACAAACAATTTTGCATACAACGGGTACCGAACAAAACAAGAAAGGTTACAAATGATAATGCAAATGAAATTAGAAATTGCAATGCTTGGGAGACTTCTTCATCCCTGGCTCAATTGAGGAGACACTCTTGCAGTGTTGACACCTATATCAGCAAGGGGATTCAATCCATCATCAGACCCTTTGGAGTGAACGTGATAACTTTGGCATCAAGGAGGTCTTGAACGTTGTTTTTTAATGCCCTACACTTCTCAATTGTGTGGCCTAGAGCCCCTGAATGGAATTTGCAACGAGCACTGACGTCATACCCTCGTGGAAGAGGATTTGGTGTTGGACCAAGTTCACGCAGTTGAACCAACTGATTGGCCAACAACTGAGGGAGAAGTTGAGCATAAGACATGGGAATGGGATCCACCCTCCTTTCAATAACTTTCTTCCTCTTTCGTCCTTGTTGCCCCTGGGGTTGATGACTCGGCTGAAAAGACTCAGATCGTGCTCGTTGAACATACATTTGTCTCTATGTGTACTGATGTTCATGAGTCGTCTTTGCTATTTACTGGATTCTGAGAAAGGGGACCCCAATGAGTTTTTGTTGTGAAAAAATGAATGCATGGTAACATGGATGAATGCTTTATCTTTATTTCTAATGAGACCCAAAGACTCGTCTATCTTTTTAAAATTTCCCTTTTGAAAAGTTATATCAACAAGACTTGTCTTTGGATTTCTCTAGATATGAGATATATATACATGATGATGTGATGTCATGGTATGCTATGGCATGAAGTCTCAGCTCCACATATTCTGGACAACCACTGCGTAGTCTGTTGCACAGGCTGAAAGTAACAGGATGAAAAGTTCGACGTCACAGGCATGGAGTCAGAGTAACCACCCACGAGGTATGTACTAGGGGTTTATCACCTTCCGAACAAGGTTCTAAAGAGTTCTCGAAGTCTACGCTCTTCCTTTGGATATTACCGACGTCCTAATTACTTAGTAATCAGTAATATTCGCAGGAAAAACTCGTCCGAGCGTAATATCGCGTGACGACTACTTCCGGATTACTCCGTTATAGTCTCTGCATTGCACCTAAAAGGCCAAGATGGGTTAATGTTTCTACGGCCCTCAGCTTCTCGAGCTCCCAGGTCGAAAGCAACGACGTCTTCTCGATTACTCAGTAAACATCATTACTTTTAAGGGGACCTCCACTGAGTGGGGGATTCTCATGCCTCCTTCTTCGGGATTACTCCCTCAAAGTTAACATGACTATACCGCCCGTCCTAATCCTATGTGTAACCCAAGTCCGGGTATAGGACTTATCAAAAGTAATCACCAAACCCAACACCACAATGTATCCAGAATATGTGAGTAGAAACAAATATGCAATATATACAAAAGAATAAATAAAGAAATAAAACAGCAAAGCAAGATAAAGCAAATAAATAAACACCCAAAAAGACAAGTAAACAAAACTAGGAGAGACTCGCTAAAAATCCCCAGCAGAGTCGCCAGCTGAAACCACCGGCAGAAAACACAGAGCCGCCACCGAACTTTATTTATCCCGAAGGAAGGGGAAATATCGATAAAACCACAAGGGAATGGATAAGATGGTCTTGCCAACGAGAGAAAGGGTAAGGGAGTCGGTTATGCAAGGTGAAGGTATTAGCACCCCTCACATCCGTTGTACTCAACGGGATCCATTTTGTTTGTTTGTCTTAAAGGGTGTGTTTATCTACTACTAGGCTTGCTAAAGGGAAATGGACGGTTTTTGATTATTGCGTTCGTGAGGGTTTCGTGACCCTTTCCCTACGTATCCAACAAAGGAATCAAAACATCGTAGTTCCTCTTAGAAAATGGTTGGTTTGTTTGTGTTTTTTAGTGGGAAACGTTAATGCACGCATTCTAGCAATAGGCTTGGCCGATATCGTGGTAGAATGGAGATAACATGCCCTTGGGGGGAGTTTTGATTGGTTGAGTGTTTTTTGAGTTTTAAGATATATTCAAGTAATGATTAAAGAGTGTTTTTTGGATTTTTTTGGTTTGTTTACTTGTTGATTTTATCTTGCCTAATTACTAGCATTTGTAAAAAGTAAATAAAAATGTAGAAAGATAAAATCCTACGCTATTACAACCGTATCAAAAGGCATAAAAAAATATGAAGGAAAAAAAGATAAAAGTAAGAAAAAAGAGTGTATTTCGACCCAGGCAGTAGCACACTTCGACCTGCATTCTGTTGGCCTCCTTCGATTGGGGTTGGCAACAGTAAAGTCACGTCTTTCGATTGGGCCTTGACAGGGGCGAGGTCCTGTCCTTCGATTGGGAAAAGGCAGCAGCACGTTGTATCCTTCGACTGGGAGTTCGCACCAGTGAGGTTCTGTCCTTCGATTGGCCTGGCAGTCAGTGTATGGCGAAGTCTTTTGATTCTACCTTGTTGCCTTCTTCGATTGGAGGTTGAAAGCAGTGAGGGAATTCCTTTCGATTGGACATGGTTTACCTCCTGGTTGTCTCTTTCGTTCGACCTGGAGAAAGATGGTAGAAGCCAGAAGCTTCGTTTCCTATTTCTTGTTTCCTGTTTCTTTCATTTCAAGCATTAAATGACAACATGGCCTGAGGCCATGCTAATATTTGTTTGGTAAACAGTTTAACAATTAAAGAAAGTTCAGGTAAACAGAAAGCAAAAACGAAAGAGCTCAGTTCTAAAAAATATGTTAAAAGGGTGGAATCAAAGGAACAGTGGTATGTACATTTTTGAAAAGAACAAAAAGATTATTTACATGCCATGAAACGAAAAGTTCAAAGGTAAGAATAACTTACCTTGCTTCAGGCCTTGAATGGATGTGGTGGGCAGTAAGGTGGTTTCCTGGAGCGCTTCTGGATTCGAAGGGAGGGACCAGGGGTTTGGCCTTTGATGCTGGATTCGAAAGAGGATAACAAGCGTGAGGTTCTTTCTGCTGGATTCGAATGGTAACAAGGTACCGGGGGTTTGCTTTTGGTTCTAAGGGTTGTCACAGAAGGTTGTCTTTATGAGTTTGAACAAAACAACTATGTGTGGGGTGTTCTTCAGAATCGAAGGAGACTGAAGTGCTTGGGATTCTGTTTTTTTTTTATTTCTCAAGTGTTGATGAACTTGAGAAGTTTTGTTGTGTTTGAGAAAATGTGGGAGAGTCGTTCCTCTGGTCCCAAAAATCCTCTCTTTGATGTTGTGAAGCCTTCTTATTTATAGGCGAGCTTTGAAAAGGTTTTGGGGGGAAGCAGCCTTCGATTGGCATTCTGTTGGCCTCCTTCGATTGGGGATGGCAACAGTGAAGTCACGTCTTTCGATTGGGCCTTGGCAGGGGCGAGGTCCTATCTTTCGATTGGGCCTTGGCAGAGGCGAAGTCATGTCCTTCGATTGGGCCTAGATATAGAGGGTAGCAGCTTGGATTGAAGTAGTATGGTGAAGTTATGGTGTGGATCAATTGGTAAGTTTGTGATTGAGAATGTTGAAAATGAATCACATTCGGTTTTGTGGTTACTTCACTATTTACAAGAAGGAAATAGAGAGGTGTTTTGATGTGTTGTGGATTGGTGAAGTGAGGTTTAAGGTTATGGTTAAAGAGGTTAATGGAAGGTCACAATTTGTTTTTGTTGTGCAGTTGAAAGGATTGTTGGGTAGAGGTTCAGGAATGAATTTTTATGTGAATTTTTATTAAGTAAAGAAAATATGACTAAGTAGAATAACAAAAAAAATAATTAACTAAGCTAAAAAAAATTAAAATAAATTTAAAAGGTTATTAACTTGATTCTAAGGCTAAACTAGATAGTTATAAAGCTAAGAAAATTAAAGAAATAAAATTAAACTAATTAAAATAAGTTAAACTAAATAAATAAATGATTAAATAAGTGGTAAAGAGCTTACCTGCAACAGCCTTGAAGATGCCAAATAGAAAACCAGAGATGAGATTCCAATAAGGTACGATGGTAGACCCGTGCTTGATGCTGATCTTCCTTCTTTGTATTTTATTATGCTCTTCTTCTGCTTTTGTGTTTTTTGGTATTTTTTCTATGTGTCCCGATTCTTACAGCTTTGTTGTGTTGACGTTCTTGTAATATTGAAAGTGATTGAAGATTGACAGTGAAGTATTGTGGATTGAAGAGGATTGTGAAAGGTTTTTACGTTTCAAGTGCAGAGAGAGGTTTGGATTTGTGGAGTTAAATATGGACGAAGGAGTATCAGTGATGGTGCAAGATTTGTGAAGGTTCAAAGGTATGAACAACTATTTTTGTGTGATATTTTTTCTATTGTCTTCTCCCTTTTTGACAGTTTCCTTTTTGACTTGATGCTTGAAAATCCAATATGATCTAATTGTACTTGTGCAGACTTAAACCTTGAGAATCCTGACCAGCACACATAGGGAAATAAACCCTAATCCAGGCTCTGATAAAATTGAGCAAGAACCAACCTTGTAACATGATGACAAAATTCGTTCCATGATCCACTAATCGAGAACCAAATGTGCTTCCTTTTTTACCTGATAAGAAAACCTCAAAACAAGATTAGACAAAAAGAGGGCGCAACCCTAATACTTCAAACCAAAGCGCCTGATCCCATGAGATGTGGGATATGCAAATGACTGAGTAATAAAATGATGCAAATGGAATGCAAAGTTTGAAGCCAGACAAGAATAAAAGAGATAGGGCAAATTTGGGGTACGACACACTTTGTTGGGCATCCTCCAAGCTCGGATAAACCTTTGTTAAAGTCCTTGAGCCTCGTTGTTGAAGTCAAAAACCAAGTCAAGAATCAGTATGTCAAGAGAGCCATCCCTTCGGGCATACCCAAATTTTCTCAGAGCTAAACAGGGGTTGTAGGTAATGCCTCCCCTAATTCCAAGTAGTGGGACATTATGGAATTCCCCACAATGATCAATGATGATGACATTTTCTCTGGACCGAGAACACCAATGAACATCAGAATGTGTGAGGGTCATCAATCGTTGTGACCATCTTAAACCATGCTTATTCTTCAAAACTGTTTGGGGAAGGTGAGAAATAAACCACCTTGCTAGGAGAGGAGTACAGCACATGAGAACATCTCTTTTCCTCATTGTTCGTGTGTAAAATGAGTGTAGGATGTCCCCAAGCAATGTAGGCACAGGATTCCGAGATATGAAAATCTTGACAGCATTCACATCTATAAGCTGATCAGGGTTTGGGAACAAGACCAACCCATAGACAAGAAGTGCCACAATCTCCTCAAAGGCTTGTAGATCTAGAGAATTCCAACAGTCTTGTGCCTTCTCAAACAGAAACTTTGCCAAGAAACCCTTGACACCACTTCTAGTTTCCCAATGACCTTTGATATCAGATGGTTGCAAGTGTAAGGCTTGAGCAACATCTTCAGGCTTTGGTTCTCTTTCTGTACCGTTGTAGGGTAGTTGATGAAGAATAGGAATTTTCAGGAGTTGAGAAAATTCCTCCAAAGTAGGTACTAGTTGGTAATCAGGGAATGTGAAACAGTGGTGTAGGGGGTCAAAGAACTGGAAGAGGACTTTTACCATGTCTTCTTCAATGTTGGAGTTGACCAAGTTGAGAAGTCTACCATGTCTTTCACTGAAGAGAGAATTCTCTGGAATCTTGGAAGTAAGCTCCTTGAGTTGAAGAGGAATTCTCACAAGGTTGACTTGAATTGTTTTCCTGCGAAGAGATTCCATGACCTACAAAACAAGAACAAAGATGAAGATCCAAACCCTTGAAATGGTTAGTGGATACACATGATGCTTTATGATGTTCATGATGTATGCACAAGTATATGTACAAACAAATCACACAAGTTCCTAGTTTCAGGCTTGCATGGGGTTTCATTGGTAAGTACCCTCTTGAATTTAGTTGGCTCAACCTGTCCTATAAATAGTAACCGGGTTCTAAGGAGCTCAATATCACTGGATTATTTTTTGTGTTCATTGTTTCAGTTTAGCCACTTAACTGGTGACCGAAATATTCCAAGAAAACAACCCTCAATGAGTGTAGTATCGAGTATCTACCAACTTTGAACTGCACCAAAGCCGGTCATCTCACTACCCCTAATAAGGCCAAGATGGTCAAGTAAAGGTTCTAAGAGTTCATTAGTGCTTTATGACATCACTCAGCGGCCCTGTATTCTCTTTGATTGACTCAAAGGCTACTGGTACCGACAAATATGTCGCACTAATATAGCTATTGCTTCAACCATGTCGGTATACCCCACACAGTTTCCACAACGTATTGCTATTTACCTATGAATGTTTCCCAAAAATCCGGGTGGAGGATTCAAACCCAAACAAGAGAACCAAAGGTAAAGCAATCAAAGAAATCAAGATAAGCATGCAAAGGTGATATAAACCCTAAGGTTACTCAACTTTTAGAATTTTCCCCAGCAGAGTCGCCAGTTCTGTGATACGGTGGGAGAACTGACTTGAGGTTTTGCGTTTTGTGTTCACAAATGTTTCGGTTTAGCAAGAGTCGCCACCGACTTTTTATTTTATCCTAAGGAAACGTCAAAAAGCACAAGAAATACCTTTGATATGTTTTCTTGGGTTCGGGGAGTAGATTATGAAAAGGGAAGGTTCAAGCACCCTTTTCATCCATGGTTATCCATGGGCTCTTAGTTACTTGTTTAGATCACTTGCTTTTGCTTTTAAATTGTTTGAAATGGTGCTTTGTGTGTGGTTTTTAAAGATGTTTTGAAAAGAGGCCATCATTGTGGAAACCTTTGTAATGATTCTTTTTTGAATGTATACACAGATGTTTTTGTCTTTTGAAAAGATTTCAATGTTTGAAAGTTTGATTTGGGGAATATTTTGAAATTGTGTTGTGAAGTGTGTTTGAAAATAGCAAGGATGTTTTGCAAGCTTTGATCAAGTAACTAAGAGTTATCTACCCTATTTTACTCAAAGATTTTTCCTCTATGTTTTTAACCTTTTTGATAGTGTTATTTCACCATTGCATTTGGTGAACAACCTTGTGTTAGGATGTTAAACGGGACAGGCGCGGGTCATCGTATAGACCATGATAGCAATTGTGTTAAGTATTTTTTGAAATTTTTGAGGGACTTGATCATTTTGTTTAGGCAACCAAGATAGAATCATCGAGGGACTATGATCTTTTGTTTTGTTTTTGTTTTGCCAAAATACTCAATATGCATAACATGGCCCATTTTTAAGGCAACAAATGGATTGTAACCCTAGGGGTGCAAGTGTGTATTATGTTTTATTTTCATGCATTTAGTCTTTGATTAGGTCAAGCTATTTGTTGATTTTGGATTTTTTTGCATACAAACCCTAATCTATAATCATGGCATAATTAAAAGTATAAAGTGCGAGAATTAAAAGTCTAAGCTATTACAACATGATTATGGGAATGGGGGTACAATTTTTGAATGGGGGTGTATTTGACAAGAAATAAAAACCCTAGTTTACTATTACATCCAAATTGAATCAAATGCATAAATAATAAATGGACAATATTTAAATAAACAAAATAAATAAATATGCCAAATATATGAATATGCAAAAAGTTAATGTTTATTTTCCAAGTATGTAAAAATATTTAATGTAAAAATAAAGAAATAATCAAAAGATTAATTTATTAGGTTAAGGGTAAAACCCTAATTTTCTTTAAGAAAATAAATTCATTATATTAATAATATACAATAGAATAAAATAATATATACAAAAATAAAATATATTTAGAAAAAAGTATTTTTTAAGTATATTTAATAATAAAAATAAAAGTGTAATATTTTTATATTTTTATTCTAAAAATAAAATAAGAGTATATATATATGTGTGTGTGTGTGTGTGTGTGTGTGTGTGTGTGTGTGTGTGTGTGTGTGCGTGCGTGCGTGCGTGCGTGCGTGCGTGCGTGCGTGCGTGCGTGCGTGCGTGCGTGCGTGCGTGCGTGCGTGCGTGCGTGCGTGCGTGCGTGCGTGCGTGCGTGCGTGCGTGCGTGCGTGCGTGCGTGCGTGCGTGCGTGCGTGCGTGCGTGCGTGCGTGCGTGCGTGCGTGCGTGCGTGCGTGCGTGTGTGTGTGTGTGTGTGTGTGTGTTTAGAATAATATTTTCAGTGTGAATAAAAATAAAGAATAAAAGTATAATTTATATATATTTTTCAAGTTTTGAATAAATAAGATAAAAATAAATAAATTACTTTTTATGTTAGAAAAATAAAAATTAAATGCAAAATAAATGTGAAAAAATTATAAAATTAATTTTGAGTATTTTTTTATATTTGGAAATAAAAAATAAAATCAGAAATGAAAATAAAATACAAAAATATAAAATATATAGAAATTGGGCCAGGGGTGCAAAAAGTAAAAGGGGGTGTCAATAGTGAGCCAGGCAAAGCCCAGCCCACCACTTCATCTTCAACATCTGTCCTTCACAAAAACGCGCGCGCCTGTTACCAAACCTGGACATCCTGTATACGAGCTCTACTGCAAAAACACATAACATCAAAGTTGTAGAGCATTTCAAGACGAATCTAACCATATAAAAAACTAATCCTAACTCTCAAAGACCAGAGAGAATTTCTCTGGCCCTAAAATTTAACCAATTTTTTTCAGTATGTTCATGGATGAAATTCTCTTAGCATGCTTAATATAAATGAAAACTGAGCATATGTATAGCTTCATGGAAATGAATACTAGATTTCTTATTCACAAACCTAAGGCTAAATGTTCCTAAATAAAGAGATAGGAAGTTAACAAAAACCTGTTTCAGCTGACTTCGTGTATGGAAATGTGGAGCTTTTCAACAATGCTTGAGATGTCTGGGGGCTTGCTTGAACTTCACTTGACCTTCTCCAATACCCTGCTTGCCTTGAATATGCTTGAATAAGCCTACAGAACTCAACCTGCACAAGCTCAAAATGAAAATGGCAAACCCTGTAAATGGAGTTATAGTTGGTGTTTGTGGTTTGGGATAGCTTGGATGAGTTGAATGGAAGGTGTTTGAACCAACTTGGGGCAAAACGCACGAGCAAATTGAGCTATGGAAGTCAAGTTGCAGGTTTTTCCCTGTTTTGCCAATGGAAGGTGATTTCTGGCTATGGGATATTTGAGGGCATCAGAGGTCGTGTTTCTGGCTCAAAGGGGTGTGAGAAAGATGTTCAAAATGTTTGCACAAGTTCGTTTTGGCTGATTCTCCAGTTCTCATGTATTTTGCATATTTCTTGTATATGAAGCAAAAGTGGGAAGTGATATGTAACAGGCCTGTACAGGCTATCCAACACCTTGTAAACTTTGCCCTTAGCCCCTCCAATTTGTGGATTTTATTAGCTACAAAAGATCTGGACCAATGCTCAAAGATTGTGGTTTAACATAAAGCAAGATTATGGCAAAAATGGAAATGTACCTTTTTCTACTTAGGGATTAATTTTGTTTACAATGCCCTAATGACCAAAACAATGCCTTAGACCAATGGATTTGCATTAAATTATTGAGTGTGAAGTGGTTTAGAGGTCTGTAATCTAGTGCAAAGCATGCTGACTTGAAATTGCAACTTGTATGAACATGAACATGCCATGGATGAAAAGTGAGTTTTTGCCAACTTCAAGCCTTCGATTCTCCCTAACCACAAATGAGTTTGGAGAGTTCTGTGACATTTTGGAAAGCTTGAAACATGCTCTACAATCCATCTTTTAAAATGAAACTTGAGATTCCAAGTGGAACTATGTGAAAAATGGCCATGAAGATAGGTCAAAATCCTGCCTAAACTAGGACAAAATTTCACTAAGTTAAAAGTTTTAGGGACCCTTGTTCCAAAAATCATAACTTGAGATCCAAGCTTCTTTTGAGAAAACTTTGTGAATCAAATTTTTAGACTTTGTGGAGGAATACAACTTTCATGTTGGAAGTTTTGTTTGAATCCAATTGCATCATGGTGAAAATGTAGGGCAAAGTTAGGAAAAATTAAGAAAATTTCATAACTTAGAAAAATTCTAAGTTATGAAATTTTTCAACTTTAATCCCTAATTTGCAAAAATGGGTTTCTTGATGACCAAGTTTCATGTTTTGACACATCTTGATGAAAAATGACCCTTGGCACTTGATTTTGACCAAAAAGTCAAAGTTTGACTTTTCAGTGTGCAGTCAAATTTTGATCAGTTGATTGAAAAATTCATCTGTCAATCCAATGCAATTGAGATCTTTTGAACTTTTTGAATAGGTCAACATGATTCCATTGAGTCATTGAGTCCATGTTTGAACCAATTTGCCATTGGCTAGGTCAAAAAATCAGAAATTGCCTTTGTGCATTCAAAACCCTAAAAATGACCATTTTGCCCTTTTGGTGATCTGATCAAATTTCTTGTGGAGTTGTGGTCCAAACTTGATCAAATGGTTCATATGAGTTTATAATGTTGATGTGGGTAAATATTCATGAGGTTTGACTGTAAATTGGCCACAGTTGACTTTTTCCCCAATACAGCTGATTTCTAGGTCAACTGTCCAATTGTCTGGGCAAAAATTTGATTCAAAGCTTGAAACTTGGTATGAACAAACTTATGAGTCCAACATGAAGTATGAAAGTCACTTTGAGCTTTAGGAGTCCAAAAATCCATGTGCAAACTCAAACCCTAATTTAGGTCATCAGTGCAAGGAGATGTCTTGAGCAGTGCAAACCCTAGCTTGGTCTTGATTCCAAAGAGTCTTGTGAGGGAAAAAATGAGAGGGCAAATTTTGGGGTACAACAGTACCTGTATTGGTGTGCATGATAATGGGATGCGTATGTAATGATTTCAAAGACTTTGGGGAATTTAAATTTGCAAACCAAAAAAATAAACAAACTTTATTAGATTAACTTGTAAAAGGTTCAACAATGCCTTTGAGGCGTTATAAAGAAATAAATGGAAAACAAATCTAAACTAGAAAAAGAAAAATAAAAAGTCCCATGGACGCTTCCTCTTTGTGCTGACGTAGTCATTGATCACTCTTTCCTCCTCGATCTGCCTGGTGAGCTTCAAAATCTTCCTTTCTTGCTTATGGTACTTCTCCCAGTAAGTATCCCTTTCCTCTTTTAGCTGAATCCAAGACCTCTGCAACGCCCCAGGATCACTGGGTTTGTAAGGATAGAGAACCGTGTAAGGAATTCCTTCTTCATTGGTGGGCTCCACAATCACTGGTAATACTGCTTCATAAGGCATCCCAAGCTTTTGGGCACGAGCTCGGACCCATTGGAGGTAAGGCTGCATAGGAAGGGAAGTCCTTGGTCCCAACCCTCGGGGGTCAGATCTGTTCACCATGCCCTAAGCTCGTATAAACCTTCGGCGGTGCTCGTCTACGTCCTCCTTGTAGTCAAATGCAATATTATCAAGAAGTAAATCATGGGGACCATCTTTCTGAGCACGACCAAATTGTTGCAAAGCTAGATAAGGATTGTAGGTTATACCCCCTATGATTCCAAGCAATGGGACATTAGGATATCCCCCACAATGATCAATGACAACAGTGTCTTCCATAGCCCGGGAACACCAAAGAATGCATGTATGGGCAAGTGACATTATCCTGTAAGACCATCCCAAACCTTCTTCATTCTTCAGCACAGACTTGGGGAGGTGCGAAATAAACCACCTTCACAGCAATGACATGCAACACATGAGAGTTCCTCTTCTTCACACGGTACGAGTATAAAGGGCATGCAAGATATCACCCATTAGAGTAGGCACAGGATTGCGAGAAAGGAAAATCTTGACCGTGTTCACATCTACAAAGGAATCCGGATTCGGGAAGAGAACCAAACCATAGATAAGGAGAGCCAAGATGTCTTCAAAAGCCTGAAAATCCAAATTATCCCAGAATAGCTGAGCCTGATCTATCAGAAACTTGGCTAAGAAACCTTCGACCCCACTTCGTGTTTGCCAATTGGATACTACATCAGCCCATTTCAGATGCAGAGTTGAGGCAATGTCTTCTGGTCTAGGAGTCTCTTCCATACCTGTGAAGGGAACTTGCTCAAGGATGGATATGCCCAATAAGTGAGAGAACTCTTCCAAAGTGGGAACCAGCTAGTAATCCGGAAAGGTGAAGCAATGATGCACAGGATCGAAGAACTGGAAAAGCACACTCATCATCTGCTCATCAAACTTTGAGGTAACCAGGCTAAGAAGCTGGCCATGTCTCTTAATGAACATGGAAGTCTCAGAAACTCTTGAGGCTAACTCTTTAAGTTGAGCAGGTATTTGCACAAAGTTAACTCAGATGGTATTTCTGCGCACAGAAGCCATAATCTGCAAAAGAAAACAAAGATAAATTCCCTCGGTCTTTGAAATGGTTAGTATAATGAAGTATAAATGCCATTTTATGATGCATGATGTCATGATAAAAACAACAGGTATAGCAGATAACAGGCATGGCAAAGGAAAACAAATCACACAAAAGCCCTTAAGTTTAAGGCTTGCATGGGGTCAAAGGTACTACCCTCTTGAAGTTTAGTTGGTTTCAACCTGTCCTAGCAAAAGTAATCGGGTTCTAGAGGTTCTCAATATCACTGACCATCCTTCATCGGTCATGGTTTCAGCTCACGCAATCTTTTCTTGTGGCCGGAACTATCTCGAGAGTATGGTCTTAATAGGTGTAGCATCGAGTATCAACCAGTTCTCAGCTTTACACCGAGGCCGGCTATCTCACTACTTTCTAATGGCCAAGTTGGTCGATTAAAGGTTCTAAGGTCAGTTGATGCTTAACGACGCATGTAGCGGCCCCGTATTCTCCTCGTTTATCCACAAGGGATACCGGTATCAACCAATGTGCCACATCAACGTAGCTACTGCTTCAACCGTATCGGTCTACGCTGTACAGTTCCCTCACAATTTATTGCTACTTACCTAAAATATGTCCCCAGATCTGGGTTAGGATCTATAGTAACTCCCAAACAAAAAACCCTTAAAAGTAAAGCAACCAAAACAAACAAGAGAAGCAAATTAAGATAAACTAGATCCTAAGGTATACCCCACTTATAATTCCCCAGCAGAGTCGTCAGTTCTGTGATACGGTGGCTAAACCGACTGTTTTGAAAAATGCTGGTTTGCGTTTTGTGTTTTTTATTTGCAAAATGTCGCGAAGTGAGAGTATACCCTAGGAGTGAGCATGTGCGAGTGATTTGATTTCAGTTATTATCTTTGCACATTAGGGTTTTCTAGCCATTTTAAATTATCATGCAATCTTGTGATACAATCCTATTAACATACATCTAAAGATGCCAAAATCAGTGCATTCAATTTCAAGAAAAGAGACAAACCGTTTGAACCTTACAGTGTGATTCTGAGCGTGGGGAAGCTTACTAAAGGTTGCAACACTATCCAGGAATGTCCAGCAAATGATTGGGATGACTAGAATGCCTTGAAGTGACCAGTAACGTGGAAATTGGTCTACACTTTTCCTTCAATTTTTAAAACTGGTTCTTTCTCTTTTCACGCCTCTAGCCTCCTGTTTTTTGGTCCACACTTGTTCCTTATGTATACAAGAATGTATTAAGGTTACCATCTTGTATCAAATCTCTCCAATTATGATTATTGATTCATGATTTGATCCTTGTGCAAAATCTTTCCAAATCAAGAAAATCCAATCTTTTTGTGTCCATTTTGAACCTTGTATGATTTGATCTTGTTTCCAGCTGTGTAATGGACCTAATCATTCATAAAATCTCAAGATTTAATTAGCTTTTGATATTTTTACCATTTTATAGTGATTTTATTTGATTTAATTGAAATAAAATCAAAATAAATAACAAAAATAAAATAATGACAAGTGGAAGGGTTCATGGGTCGTGGGTCACATTACAAACTCAGTGCAAGCATAAAAAGTTGGGCCCATTTGACAAAAAATGCAATTTTGGCCACATTTGACTTTTGGCAATTTTGCAAAAAGGGTCAACTTTACCAATGCATAACTCTCTCAATTTTGATCTTAGAGAAGTGTTCTTGGAATTTTTAGAAAGATTAAGATGTCATATAAGCAAGAATTTTGGTCTTATCTCAATTGAGTCTTCCATTTTCATGTATGAAGCTTTGACCCAAAAGGTGTTTTTGTTGACTTTTCAAAATGACCTATAATGTCCAAATTCATATTTTCTTGTGAGTGCATATTTTGAACTTGGGAGCTGAATATGAATTGTAGGGAATTACATACTCTTCAAGATGAGATTTGGATGGGTCATTTTTTATAAGGTATGATAAAGTTATGCTTCGTCAAAGTTGAGTTGACTTTTCCTACAAAACCCTAATTTAGCAACCTTTGGGTTTTGATGAATTGTGAGCAATTATTGAGGAATCATGATCAACCCTTGATCAAATGATGAATAATACTTCAAAATGAGAATGTTGACCAAAATTTTTGAAGTTTGGCTGTATGTGGGTCACAATTGACTTTTGCCCTAGCATAGTCGATTTTCAGGCTTTTGAGCAATTGACTGAGCAAACTTCCTCTGCAAGGCTTGAAACTTGACATGGATGATCTTGTGAATATATTAGGACAATGGTGAGCATTTTGGATCTTTTGGACTCAAGCATCTTGATGCAAAATGAAACCCTAATTTGAGGTAGACTGCCTTAGGAGAGAGTTTGTCTAGTTAATCCTTGGACTTCCTTGAGCAATTTGAAGACCTCACTTGAAATGTATTGAGAAATATGGCAGGGAAAATTTTGGGGTACAACAACGCCCCTTTAGCCTAATGGGCCTAGTCCAATATCTGGACTTAGGGCTTACTCCCTATGCCCCCAGATTTTACTAACCTATTTAAATATACACCCTTGCGATGGCCCTGAATTCAACATCTGAATTTAGGGCCCTGCTACACATACCCCTATGTTTTGCTAACTTAACTTAATTTACACCCCGTGTGTCTTTTTATTTTATTTTATTATTTTATTATTTCTATATTTTATATTTTCATATATTAATATTATTATTATAAATCAATATTTGTTTGCTAAACTCATTCAAGTATTTATTTTATTGCATTAAAATTATTTTAAATCATGCATTAATAAAATATTTTTATAATTAATACATAAAAAAATATTTAACCAATACAAACTATTTTTATTAAAATCAATTTTCAAAAAAGGATTATGAATATATTTTAATTGACTGCGCACTTTGTCTAATAACTCCGCTATTCACACACCCATGCTAAGTACAATGGGAATTCAAATATCTTCGTAATCTATAGAAAACACCAACCCACTACGAACTACGAATTGGTACTCTCATTCCTCATAAGAGGATACGTAGGCATAGGACTAAAATCGTGGCGAGTTCCCCTAATAAAAAAACTAAAACCCTATTTTTTAAAGATCACGCTTCTAAACCCTAGTATCCTTACGAACAAGGTAGATTAGGGGTGCCTCACACCTTCCCTTCGTCTAAGAACGAGTCCAACAACCTAGAATCTCTGACCATATTAGGGTTATCCTTTATATTTTCTTCCCTAGGATAAAAATTAATGGTTCCGACTCTCATTTCAAAACTGGTTACAACAACATGCTATCGTGTACGAACTCATTGTAATCAATAAACAATTCCAATCAAAATTACTTTAGATTTGATTTGCTCTAGATTTGATCCAAAAATGTTTGAGTTCCAGGTCTGGTATCTATCTTGGGGACGAAGAGTCCAACTTGGATGTATCACAGCAAAGGGTTTAGAAACCCTAAGTTGACTCAGTCAACTTAAAATAAAAATGAATATTGATTTTGTGATAAATATCTCAGTATTAATCCAAAAATAATTATAGTAAAGAAATAATATTTAAACAATCACCTAGATAATAATAATATCAACTACAATATGCTAATTATAATAATAACAATAATAATACTAAATGTTGACTTTGGTCAATCCCTAATCCTAATGGGCCTAAAAACTTAATAGATCTTTCAAATTGAGATACTAAACCTCTTTTTTAAAAACTACACCCCCTTGTTTTAATTTAAAACTATTGCTCCAATAATATATATTAAAAATATAAGTTAATGACAAGAAATGTAATAGAACAAAAATTTAAATAACCAAATAACCAAGAAAAAGATTGATTACCAAAGGGGAAATTTTGAGGTATGACAATTGCCCCTATTTAATCGCTCTTTGATTGAGGGTGCGAGAATACGAAGGTCTCTCAGATTCAGATCAGAGGGTTATTAAATAACGGAAGACCCTAAAATTTGACCGTAGAGTTGAAAATATATGAAAAGATAAACCCCAAAAGATAGATAGGCAATGGTGATGCAATTAACTCACCCATGCCCGAGCAAAGAGTATAATCGATCTAGATATAACAATGCAGATAACTCGTCAACACCTAGGAAAAGTAATCATATATTTTGTGTATTCACTGCAACCTAGGGAATAAATAACACATGTTTGAAAATAGATAACTTATCTGTGCTTTGAGATTGATGCGACAAGCCCTATTGTAGTAATTGCGTATTTACCACGACCTAGAGGGTAAATAACACCAATATGAAATCAACTTACTAACGCTTCGAGACTATCATAGTAAGCTATAACGTAGATTATGCCTACTCATTACAGCCTAGGGGATGAATATCGCAAGGTTTAATAATTCATTGTTGCTTGGAGACTAACAAATTGAAATATATCATAGAAAATAGGTAACTAATCGCTGCACAATGCCCTAAATTGATATGATACCCAAAGGTGTTATTTTGTATATGCACCAAATGTATCGTAAATGTTTTTTTGGATAACTTTCCCCTTTTAAATCATTATCTTATTCCTAAGTCACCAACTCTCCAATTTTGTTTGTTGTTTCATCGTGGTGTCTCCAAGTTGATTTTAATTTTGATATGTCACAGTGAACAAAGTCAATTTTGATAATGGAAATTGTATCGTAGGCACAGGGGTAGGCGTAGGCGTGGACGTAGACGTGGACTTTTGTTTGACATTTTTCTAACCAAAATACTTTTTGATGTTTTATTGAACACTTTTATTTAATGTCAAATCCAGAAAATTATTTCAGCGCAGTGTTTACAAGAAATAGTCGTGGTATTTTGCAAACAAGTCAGGAAAAAAGAAAAACACAATTGAAATTGAATTTGAAAAATAGATATTTTTTATTAATGAAAGCACCTTTAAATAGGAGAACTTATAAGATGCACTTCCTAAAAGAGGTAATTACAGAAACTTTAACGAAAATTTGAAAATGGAAATGAAAATTATAATTGGTAGAGCTATTTCTCCAATGTCCTTTAATAACTCCAATTTTCTTTGCTTCTGAGTCAGATGTTTTAGATTAATCATTCTCCTTCGTGGTTGTGGTCGTGAATTCTAGAACCGCAGTCTATTTGTTCATTTATGAATAAAATCCCTAACTTTTTCTTGGATCTCCATTTTAGATTTTTAATCCATCGAGATAATGATGTTGTTTACATGTCCATAATTTTTTTCCCGGTCACCCTTTAGGATTTTCAATTCACCAGGACGTCCTTTTTTTCCTAAGTCTCCCGTTTAAAGTTTCGACTTAGCGGGCATTTTATACATAGTATTTGTTTACTGCATCATAGTTTATCAGATGTAGTAATTCTTCCCCAGCCATTGTTATGAGGATAAGACCTCCACCTTAGAATGTTGTTGTAACCACATATGGACCTCCGTAGTAGAATCTAGACGAAGGCCTCAGAATATTTTTAAGAACCAAATCTCCTTCTTTGAACACTCTAGGACGAACGTTTTTATCGAATTATTTCTTCATTCGCTTTCGGTACAACTAACCGTGCCATAGAGCCGTTAAGCGTTTTTCTTAAATAAGGTTGAGCTGATCAAGTTGTGCCTGAACCCACTCTATTTCATCCAGTTTGGTTTCCATTAGAACTCGTAGTGATGGAATTTCCACTTTAACAGGGAGCATAACCTCCATGCCATAAACAAGAGAAAAAGGAGTTACACCTGTCGAAGTACACACTGAGGTATGGTAGCCATGTAGATTAAAGGGAAGAATTTCGTGCCAATCTTTATATGTCTTCACCATTTTCTGAATGATTTTCTTGATATTTTTATTGGCAGCTTCAATGGCCCCGTTTATCTTGGGACAATATAGTGAGGAATTATGATGCTCAATCTTGAAATCATCGCATAATTCCTTCACCATTTTGTTATTCAAGTTGGACCCATTTTCTCTAACAATTCTACTAGGAACCCCATATCTGCATATAATTTTTTGTTTGATAAACTGAGTAACCACTTGTCTTGTCACATTTGCATAAGACACATCTTCTACCCACTTGGTGAAATAATCATTGACGACTAGTATGAATTGGTGTCCATTGGAAGCTTTCGGTTTGATCATTCCTATCATATTGATTCCCACATCAAGAATGGCCAAGGTAAACTCAGGACATTTAGAGGAGTTGGTTGTACGTGCACCTTGTCAGCGCATATTTGGAATTTGTTGCATGTCTTTGTATAATGGTGGCAATCATCTTCAATTGTCAACCAATAATAACCCACTCTTAAGATTTTTATAGCCATGGCATGTCCATTTGTATGAGTCCAAAATGTTCCTTCATGGATCTCTCTCATAAGCATATTTGCTTCATGCTTCCCCATGCACCTGAATAACTTCATATTGTAGTTTCTTTTGTATATTACATCCCCATTCAAGAAAAACTATGCAGCTAGCTTTCGTAGAGTTTGTTTGTCAATTATTGAGGCATAGAACCAAGGTTTGTCATCTGATCCTTCTTCAATAGAGAGATAATGTGTAGGTTCTTCGAAATGTCTGATCGTGATGTGTGGTTCATGATTTGTCCAAGTTACTTTGAACATGACTGATAAGGATGCTAAAGTTCCTGCCATCTGATTTTCTTCTCGGGGGATGTGAGTGAAAATAATCTTAGTGAATTATGGAGCTTTCTTTGAAACATAATCCTGATATGGAATAAATTTGGGATGTCGAGTGTCCCATTAACCGTTGACTTGGTATATGACTAACGCTAAGTGCCTATATACTTCAAGGTGTTTAATCCTCAGTTCAATAGCAGTTTCCAGACCCAAGACATAAGCTTCTTATTCAACAATGTTGTTGGTGCAATCATAATATAACCTTGCACTATAAGGTTTATGAAAATTATTTAGAGAAGTCAATACAACGTCAATACCATGCTCTAGTGCATTAGAAGCTCCATAAAACGTCATTGTCCAACATGTACCTATTTTAGGTCCTTCACCAGGTCCCGGTATTTCGTAGTCACCTATAACCATGAAATTTTCGTCTGGAAAGTCAAACATCATTAGTTGATATTCTGGAAATGGTTGATGAGCTAGGTGATCAGCTAGCACAATGCCCTTGATAGATTTTTGAGTAATATATTTCATGTCATATTAGGATAACAACGTTTGCCACAAAGCAATTATTCCCATAAGAGCTAGCTTTTCAAACACATAATTCAAAGGATCCAACTTGCTATTAACCACATGGTGTGAGTTAACATATATTGTCTCAGTCATTTAGTAGCCCAAGCCAAAGCACAACAAGTCTTTTTGAGGAGTGAGTATTGAGTTTCACAGTCAGTAAATGTAATAACCGGTAAATAATATAGAGTTGCCACCAATATTTTTATCCTAAGACAGGAATATAACAGAATAACCTTAATTGTTGATACAAATATTCTAAGTTCTTAACTCACTTTAGACGGAGGGAAGGTGTTAGGAACCCTTCATCTACCTTGTTCACAAGCATACTCAGGTTTAGGAATAGGGTTTTAATTTTTTTAATTATGGGAACTCGCCACGATTTTAAGTTGTACGCCTATGTATCTTCTTATGAGGATTTAGAGTCCCAATTCGTAGTTCATAGCGTTTGGTTGTTTTTTTATAGATTGTGGAAGTATTTTGAATTAATCCTTGAACCAATTCTGGGTTGAAAATAGCAGAATTTTAGACGTAGTTTGTAGTTAATGAAAAATATCCCTACAATCCTTTTTGAAAATAAATATGTTTGATTTACGTTAGTAGAAAATAAGGTTAGTATTTGATTGGTTAGATGTTTTCGAATATATGATGCAATACGAAAAATAAGTTTGAACAGAAAAATATTTAATGCAAAAAATCAGGGTTAGTATTTTAGAAAAGAATAATTAATATGTAAATATTTTCTTATTATTAAAAATATAAGAAATATTTTTAATATTAAGCCAATATTATTTATTAAAATAATTTATATCATTAAAAAATAAAAAATATAATTTAATGAAAAATGATAGATTAATAATAAATATATAATAAAACTAATAAATGAATAAATAAATAAATTTTATTTTATAAAAACACAAAGGGGTTTAAATTCATTTTGGGTAGCAAAACCTAGGGGTGTGAATAACAGGGCCCAAATCTAGATATTTGATTTGGCCCCATTGCGCAGGGGGTGCAGATCGTAACTGGGTAGCAAATCTGGGAGGTTAAAATAGTTGGGGCCCAAGTTCAGAAATTGAACTTGGCCCAAATAAGCAGGTGTTGTTGTTTGTCCTTAACGAGTAAACATAAAACATGGGGTGTTAACATGAATGGGCTTGGCCAAAAAATAAAAAATAAGGGGTTCGCCTGGACTTCATGTGGGCAAGCGTATGACATTATAATGGATGCACGGTTTTGAGGGTGTTTGATTAAAATTAGAGGCGTGTGATTGAAGGTGAACGATAAGGGAAGCACACATGATCACGAAGGGAGTATATTTTCTTTTTTCATTTTTCGCTCTCATTTTTAGACTCTCATATTTTATTTCTCTCGTTCTCTCTTCTTCTCACACGGCACCAACAATAAACCCTAAGCCAGAACAGCCCCAGGTGGCAGCGATAAGTGGGGAGATCTCAAATACCCACCCCCTAAACCTAATCTTAGAACCGCAACAACAATCACAACAAAAAATCATCCAAAACCTAAGATGAGTGTTATAGAAAAATACCTCTACATAGTGATTCTTTGAGTTTTTCTTCAGACTCCTCCGATTGCCTCCGTCTAATATCCTCTTTCTTCTTTGTTTCGCAAGTGACACGTGTGTTTAAAGATGATAAACGCGATGGAAGTTCAACAGATCTAGGGTTTCAGCTTTGAAATCTAGATCTCGAGCGACAAAGCTTCTTCTTCTTCTTCTCTTACTTAATTTTTCCTCTTTTCTCTTAAATTCTTAGAGTTTATATAGGTTTAGAACTTAGAATAAATTAGGAGAATTATGTGATTTGCGTTACAATTAGATTGATTGAAGATTTTGAGTGGATTTCTGATTGTAATTGATTTTATTGGATTTTTTGAAGATTTGATTGTGATTTTGTTTGAAATTAGAATTAGGTTTTGATTTGTATGCATCTAGGCTCGTTTCTGTTTGTATATTCATCAATCAATGTAAATATAAAATTGTTTTCCCTGCAATCTTCAAATTGATTCCATTTGATTCGGTTGTAAAAAATGTCTTTGGGATCTGTGGGTTGCATAAACTAGAGGATGAAGAACAGGGGCCGCCGCTGGAATCTAGGGTTTCAAACCCTTGGTTTATCTTCTGTCAACACTCTTAAAATAATACTAATAAAAATAGAAAATGAAGTAAGAAAATAATAATAATAAAAATAATAATAATAATAAAATTTAAAATAATTATAATGTTTAAATAATAATAATAACAATAATAATTAAAATAAATAAATGTTAAATATTAATAAATTAAAAAACAATTTGAAAAGGGTTGACCTCGATCAACATCCTGGCTTAATCAAGTTGACCAAATTAAAACTTTATGGCCCTATTATGACAATGATTTCGAGAGGCCCAATTGATCAGATTGCAAAAAAACAAAATCACAGCTTCCTTGTATTTTACAACTGGCCAAACCTGTAATGGGCCACCTGACTCAAAAAAAGAACACCCCCTCTATATAGACTTCAAAAAAATTAAACACGGGCCTTTAAAAATGGGTCATTCGATTTTCTAAGCACACCTCTCTTTCATTATTGTTCAAAATTAATTACAAACCCTTAATGGACCATCAGACTTTGATGGTCCACTTGAAGCAACACAATCCTATTTTATACAAATGCACTTCCCTCCTTTTATCATTTGAACTGAGTAAAAACCTTTAATGGGCCATCATATTTTGATCGTCCATAGTACACCCTCTTATGATTTTAAATCCATGTTAGAAAAAGAATCAAAAAACGAGCAAATTTTCATAATATGATTTATAATTTAGAATATAGTAATAATATGATCACTAATTTTGATGGGAAAATTTGGGGTATGATAATTGCCCTTATTTAATCACTCTTCGATTGAATAATGCGAGAATACACAGGTCTCATACATTCGAATCAAAGGTTTATTAAATAATGGAAGACCCTAAAATTTGAACAAAAGATTATAAGGATACATTGTACAACATTCCCAAGAGTATGAAAAATAGGCACAGATGATGATATATCATGTTACCGAAGTTTGAACAAAAAGTTTCGATTCGACTTAGACACGACGATGCGGATAACTTGTCAATTCCTAAAAGAGATCGTATATTTATCGCGTATTTAACAACCCAAGAGGTAAATAACACAAATTTGGTCATTGACTTACTAATGCTTTGAGACTAACATAGTAAGCTATAACGCAAATTTTGTCTATTCATCACAGTCTAGGGGATGAATAAAACAGAGCTTGATAATACATTTCCGCATGGAGACTAACACAGTGAATTATATCGCAGGGGGATAAATAACATATTGCTATTTTGAGACTAACATAATGAGTTATATTGCAGATTTCGTATATTTACTACACCCTAGAGAGTAAAATATGCGAGGATAGGCTTATATATTTATCAAGACCTAGAGGATAAATAACACAACCCTGATAATTGATTATTGTTTAGAGACTGACACAATGAATTATAGATTTTTGTATACCTTTCACAACTTAGAGGATAGATAATACGAGAAAAAGTTTGTGCATTTATCACGACCTATAGGATAAACGACATGAGGACAGACTTACGTTTTTATCACAACCTAGAGGCTAAATAACATAACCTGGTAATTCGCATATCTACCACAACCTATAAGTTAGATAAAATGAGGATAAACTTGTGCATTTATCACGACATAGAGGATAAATGACATGGGGATAAGCTTATGTATTTATCACGACCTAGATGACAAATAACATAACTATGATAATTCATATACCTACCACAACCTAGAGGATAGATAATATGAGTTAGGTTTCTAAAAAGTGCTTTGATAATCAAATCTTAGGTAACTAAACCAAAGATAAGATCAGAGTTTACCGATTGTGTCTGTTCTCAACCTAGGTGTTTGTTTGTTTGTTTTGCGGATAAGATAATTCAACAATGGGCTCTAAGAAATTTCGTAGTATACTTACCTAAAGTATATTTTAAAATGCCATGCACTATGTATACACGATGCCCTAAATCAACATGAAACCGAAAATGTATATGCACTGAGTATTTAACGTATGCACCAAATGTTTGTGTATGCACCAAATATTTGTATATGCACCAAATGTTTTTTGTAAATGTTCTAATTTTTTATTTTATTTAAACCATTGTCTTTTTATTTGCGATACCGACTCCCCAAAGTTGTATGTTTCTTCATCGTAGTATTTTCAAGTTGATTTAAAATAACAAGGTGAATAGTGTCAGCAAGATTTGAGGATTATATCGTAGGCGTAGGCGTGGATGTAGACATGAACAAAGACATGGACGTAGGCGTGGATTTTGTTTTGATGTTTTTCTAACTAAAATTATTTTTGATGTTTTATCAGACGCTTCTATTTGTTTTTCAAGTCCCCAAAATGATTTCAACGCAGTATTCACAAGAAATGATCGTAGTATTTTGCAAACAAGTTGAAAAAAGAAAAACAAAAATTGAAAAGATTAGAAAGTAAATGTTTTATTGAAAAACATGTATTTAAATAGGAGAGAGTACAAGATGAAATTCATTTAAATAGGTAATTACAAAAAGTTTTTACAAAATTTGAAAATGGCAATGAAAATGATAATTGCTATTGCTGTTTCTCCAATGTCCTTTTGATAACACCAATCTCCTTTGCTTCTGAGGCATACGATTTGGATTAATCCGACTCCTTTTTGGTCGTAGTCGTGGTTCTTGGATCGCAGTATATTTGTTCTTTATTTTGAATAAGATCCCTAACTTTTTCCTGGACCGCCCATTTCAGGTTTTCTATCCACCGGGATAATTTTTTTTTGTTTATGTCCCTGATTTTGGCGTGGACCTCCCTTTCGGTTTTTCAATCCACCGAGACACACCTTTTTGTCTAATTCTCCCATTTAGGGTTTGAACTTAGAGGGCTTTTTATACATAGTATTTTTTTACTGCACCAGAGTTTGTCAGATGTGGTAGTTCTTCCTCATCCATTGTTATGAGGATAAGACCACCGCCCAAAAATGTTGTTTTGACCATACACAAACATTCATTGTTGGGTGTCCATTTACCACGTGAATCAAGGCGAGGTAGTAGGATCTTCCTGAGCACCAGATCTCCTTCTTTGAAAACTCGAGGACGAACCTTCTTGTCAAATTCCTTCTTCATCTGCTTTTGGTATAGCTGACTGTGGCACAGAGCAGTCAAACGATTTTCTTCAATAAGGTTAACTTGATCAAGTCATGTCTAAACCCACTCTACTTCTTCAAGCTTTGTTTCCATCAGAACTCGTAGTGATTAAATATCTACTTCAATAGGGAGTACTTCCTCCATGCCATATACGAGAGAGAAATGAGTTGCATTGATTGACGTACGTACGAAAGTATGATAGTCGTATAGAGAAAAAGGGGGAATTTCGTGGCAATCTTTATATGTCTTCACCTTTTTCTGAATGAGTTTCTTGATATTCTTATTGGCATCTTCGACGGTCCCGTTCATCTTGGGTCGATATGGTGAGGAAATATGATGCTTAATCTTGAAATCATCGCATAACTCTTTCACCATTTTATTTTTCAAGTTTGACCCATTTTCTGTAATAATTCTGCTAGGAACCCCGTATTTAGATATAACATTCTGCTTGATAAACCGAGTAACCACTTGTCTTGTCACGTTTGCATAGGACGTAGCTTCCACCCATTTGGTGAAGTAATCGATGGAAACTAGTACGAACCAGTGTCCATTAGAGGCTTTCGGTTTAATCATTCCTATCATATCAATTCCTCACATCGAAAATGGCCAAGGAGAACTCAGGAAATTCAGAGGAGTCGGTGGCACATTCATTTTGTCAGCATAGATTTGGTATTTGTGACATGTCTTCGTATTATGGTAGCAATCATCTTCCATCGCCAACCAATAATAACCTACTTGCAAGATCTTTCTAGCCATGGCATGTCCATTTGCATGAGTTGTAAAGGTGCCTTCATGGATTTCTCTCATAAGCGCGTCTGCTTCATGTTTCTCCACGCACTTAAGTAACACCATATCATAATTTCTTTTGTAAAACAAATAACTATTTTGAAAGAACTTTGAAGCTAGCTTCCGTAGTGTTCTCTTGTCAATCATAGAAGCATTTTCTAGATATTCTTGCTTCTCAAGATACCTTTTGATGTCATAGAACCAAGGCTTGTTATCTAGTCCTTCTTCAATGGCACGAAAATGTATAAGTTTTTCAAAATGTATGATTATAATGCGCACTTCGTGATTTGGCCAAGTTACTTTGAATATGGCTGATAAAGTTGCAAAGGCGTGTTCCCTCTAATTTTCTTCCCGCGGAATATAACTGAAGGTAATCTCACTAAATTCCGTAGCTAGTGTGATACGGTGGAAAGAACTGACTGGTTTTTGGAATGTTGGTTTGCGTTTTGCGTTTGTTTTCGCAAAATGTCGCGGTAAGCAAGAGTCGCCACCGACTTTTATTTTATTCAACAAGGAAAGGAAAAAAGCACAGAAAAATTCCTTTTTCGAGATATTTCTCGGGTCCGGGGGGTAGATTATAGAAAGGGAAGGTATTAGCACCCTTTCTATCCGTGGTTATCCACAGGCTCTTAGATACTTGCTCAATTGTTTTCAAAATTGTTTTCTTTGTGCTTGTGGGTTTGAAAAAAAATTTTTGTTTTGAAACTTCGATTTAACTCTTGCTTCAGTCCTCAAGAGTGTAATGAAGTGTTTTGAAAACTTTGTTTTGAAAAGGAGTGTAAGTGTGAAAAAGTTTTGTTTTTGGATGAGCAAGTATCTAAGAGCTATCTACCTACTCGAAAAAAGAATCGTTCTATGCTAATTTCCTTTAGACAATGCTATCCCACTATTAGCGAGTAGGTAGCACCGTCGTTGGAATTTGAGGGTCAATTCGAAAGAGGAACATACGATCACTAAAGCAATGTTAGGACGCCTTAGCGGTAACCCTAATGTCTTAGATCATTTATTTGAGGCAATAACATCCGAGGCAACCGTTTCGAGGCAACTATGATCTTTAGACAAGAGGACGACCTCTAAAACGACCTATACTCAATGATCGTGTACGAAGGCAACCAAGTGGGGTGTACCCTAAGAGTGCGCATGTGCGAGTCTGTCGTTTTCAGTTATTTTATCTTTGTACATGTTAGGGGTGATCTAATTTGATTTTAAAATTAACATTCAGTCTTGTCATGCAAACCCTATTATCAAATATCTAACAATTATAATTTGTGGAAAATAAAATGCGGAATTTAAATTACAAGAGGTCGGGTTTTTACATCGCCAAAAACAAACCCTTTTGAAAAATAAAGTAAAGCAATAATTAAAAGTCCTATTTACTATTACTATCCGAGAACAAGTACATTATTGGACAAAACTAAGTAACGCGTGCGGGAAATTAAATCGAGCGCATGATTAGGGTTTTGACCCTTTTGGTTAAAGAAAATATTTTTTGTTGTTTTTTTATTTTAAGAAAGAAATAACCTAAATTAATCACTAAATTAATTAAATGGAAAAATAAATTATTTTTTGGAGTTTTTAATTATTTAAGCAAAGAAAATAAAATTAATTGAATTAGTAATTAAAACTTAACTAAATCTAATTGATTTTAATTATTTGCAAAATAGGTTAAAATTATTCTAGAATTAAAACCTAAATTAATTAATTAGTATTTATTAATAAAAAATAAAAGTTAAAATTTGATTGAATAAAAATATTTTTTTGGTGATTTTATTTATAAAAGAGGAATTTTGATTGGTTAGAATTTAAATAAAAAAATAATAAAGCAATTAATAAACAATTAAAATAAATGAGAAGAAGGGAGTATGGGCTTGATTATGTGGTGCTAGTAGCAAATTCATGGCCCAATATGTGCTGGCCTTCTTTGACTTCCTCTGATCTGGTGCATGTGTATTGACCAGCGCTTCTATGGACCTTCAGACCTTGGCCACCAGATCTGGCTCTTAGCCATCTGGCACTTAGATGGGTGATAGCACATAGTAGACTGCACGCTTGAGCAAGTACATGATTACCTGAAAAACAATGAGAAAATACAAAGCGCTAGAGGCAGGGATCGAACCCCTGACCTCTAGCCACTAACGCCTTGGAATTAGACTTGTTGGCCAATGGGACGCTTTGTTGTCTTTGTTATAATAATGCAAACATGAAATAATATATAAAATAAAGTCAATGACCAGAAAATAGAAAAAAAAACGCGTGCAATGTTTGAACCATCCAATGGATAGGTGACAACTCTTCGTCCCCTTCCCCCGTCCGTTACTAAAACCCTGTAACACCTATAGCTACGGACACAGGCCGTCACTACAAGTCGTGCACATTCCAAAATCCTCTATAGGCCATAGAATGATGCCATGGTTAAACTCGCCTTCCTCTTCCGGTCATACCTATAGCCATCACTAAGGTTGATTTTACCTGAAACGAAAACCCCTAAACCAAACCTTGAAACCCTTTCTATGGTGAATCACAATATAGGTTAGATGAATGAAATTAAATAATATCAAAAGACTACAAATGTCATGGTGAATCAAAATATGCAATTAGTTTTCGTTGTAGATGCAAGAATACCACAAGTTGATTTCAAGAATGGAGCGGACTCGTGAATCACTTACAGCGCCCTAGGAAGCTGGAAAATGTGTGATTATGATTGGTTTCGCTTTTGAGAGTTGCCAGGAAGCGATTGTGATGCTTGCCAAGCCCTGCAAATGTCTCTAACCTCGATTTCGATCTCAAGCTTTTTTGTGTTTTTTTCAATTTTTGTTCTACCTCTCTCTGCACTTTCCAACCCTGATCTCGTCTCCTTTAGCTTGCTTATGTAATGTGTAGTGTACTGGGGTAACAAATATGGACTAAATCTTCCCATATCAATGCATATGAATTTGATTTGATCTCCACTTTAAACCTTTCCAAATTTGATTCAATGCAATCTTTTTTCCCATGATTTGATTTGGTACGAATTCCATGGTGATGCTAGCTGTGAACAAAGCCTAAACCAATCAAAAAATCAAGAGTTATTGATTGTTTGGATTTTCTATGATTTTATTTGATTTAAAATGAATAAATTCAATAAAAAAATCAAATTAAATAATAAAAATGAAATATGGGCACATGGATGAAGCTATGACACGTGGGAAACTATGCAAGCTCAAATCAAGTGGAAAACAATGGGCACATTTGACAAAATTTGATGTTTTGGGGATAGTTGACTTTTGGCAATTTTGCAAAAACGTCCAACTTCAACAATGCATAACTTCTTCAATTTTCAACTTTTGGAAGTGTTCTTGGACTTTTTAGAAAGCTTGAGATGTCCTTTAACCAACAATTTTGGTCTCATCGCATTTTTATATTCCAAGCTCAAGTTATAAACTTTGGAAAAAAAGGTGTTTTTGTTGACATTCAAAAATGGCCTATAATGTCCAAATTTATAACTTCTTGTGAGTGCATTTTTTTATCTTGTGGTATGAAGATGGATTATAGGAAATTGCATCCTTTTCAAAATGAGCTTTGGATGAGTCATTTCTCATAAAGTATGAGAATGTTATGCTTGGTCAAAACTTGGGTTGACTTTTCCTATAAAACCCTAATTTAGCAACTTTTGAGTCTTGATGAATTTTGAGCAATCCTTGATGAATCATGATCAACCTTTGATAAAATGATGAAATATCCTTCAAAATGAAAATGTTGACAAAAAATCTTGAGGTTTGACTGTTTGTAGGTCACAGTTGACTTTTGCCCTAGCATAGTCGATTTTTGGACCTTTGAGCAATTGACTGAGCAAACTTCCTCTGCAAGGCTTGAAACTTGACATGGATGATCTTGAGAAAATATTATGACATTGGGCAGCATTTGAGGTCATTTGGACTCAATGATCTTGATGCAACACAAAACCCTAATTTGGGGTAGACTGCCTTAGGAGATAGCTTGTCTGACCAACTCTTGAGCAACCTTGAGCAACTAGGAGATCTTTCTTGCAATGTTTTTTGAGAAATATGGGAGTGAAAATTTTGGGGTACAACAGCTTCCCCTGTTCAATCTTCTTAAACCTGAGGATGTAGATTGGCTTTCATTCCTTTCGTGATCCGAAGGTGGAAGAGGATTGAACACTAGAGTGCCCAAAAATTTGTACTCGCATGAAGTGGTATCAGCCTAGTGATGTCGGGAATGGGCTTACAGATGCCATTAGGAGATTTCTGGAGGGAGGATGGGCTTAAAGATCCCACCTGAAGGAGTGCCGATTTCATAAGAGGTTCCTTAGCGAGAACTTGCATACCTGTTATTGTGGAAGATTCTGCTGGGGGAAGCCTGATCTTCGTTGAGATTTAGGAACTTGCCTGTAATTCAACTTGGAGAAATCTGTCGAGATTTAGAACCTTATCTGTAATTGAACCGAGGATAATTCAGTTGAGATTTAAGAACCGGTCAGTACTTCGACTGAGGATAATTGTCGATATTTAGAACCTTGTCTGTAATTCAACCGAGGATAATTCAGTTAAGATTTAAGAACTAGTTAGTATTTCGACTGGGTGAAACATCTTCATCGAGATCTAGGACTTGTCTGTAATTCAACCGAGGAAAATTCTGTTGAGATTTAAAAACTCGTCCACACTTCGACGGAGGAAAATTGTCGAGATTTAGAACCTTCTCTATAATTCAACCGAGACTAATTCAGTTGAGATTTAAGAACCGGTCAGTACTTCGACTGAGGGAAACATCTTCATCGAGATCTAGGACTTGTCTGTAATTCAACCGAGGATAATTCTGTTGAGATTTAAGAATTCGTCCATACTTCGACGAGGGAAAATTGTAGAAATTTAGAATCTTATCTGTAATTCAATCGAGACTAATTCAGTTGAGATTTAAGAACCGGTTAGTACTTCGACTGAGGGAAACATCTTCATCGAGATCTAGGACTTGTCTGCACTTCAACGGAGGATAATTCTGTTGAGATTTAAGAACTTGTCCACACTTCGGCGGAGGAAAATTGTCGAGATTTAGAACCTTATCTATAATTCAACCGAGAATAATTCAGTTGATATTTAAGAACCGATCAGTACTCCGAATGAGGTAAACTTCTTCATCGAGATCTAGGACTTGTCTGTAATTTTACCGAGGATAATTCTGTTGAGATTTAAGAACTCTTCCACACTTCGACGGAGGAAATTTGTCGAGATTTAGAACCTTATCTATAATTCAACCGAGGATAATTCAGTTGTGATTTAAGAACCGGTCGGTACTTCGACTGAGGGAAACATCTTCATCGAGATCTAGGACTTGTCTTTAATTAAACCGAGGATAATTCTGTTGAGATTTAAGAACTCGTCCACACTTCGACGAAGGAAAATTGTCGAGATTTAGAACCTTATCTGTAATTCAACGGAGGATAATTCAGTTGAGATTTAAGAACCGGTCAGTACTTCGACTGAGGGAAAAACTTCATAGCTTTGAATGAGATTTTGGCCACATCTTTCCTGAAAGGTATAAGTTAGATGTATGTAATGCATGATATGTATCAAGCAATGATGTTCTCAAAATAAATGAGATTGTGTTATATGACGCGTATATGCATGTATCATGATGTATGAAAGTGTAATGTTTTTAGCTGGGAAAATAAATCCCGGATAGCTACTGGAGAAAGGAGTAGAATTCTACGTTTCCGCTGGGAATGGAGAACGAAGATGATTGCGAGAATAAACCTGCAGGAGAGGATAACTCCATTGGGGAATAAACTGATGAGGAGATTACTCTGTGGGGAAGAGATGCTCTGCTGAGGATTCCACTGATAAATTCCGCTAGGGATGAATTACCGTTACTGGTGATATTGAATCCTGTTGGGGGTTTAATTCCTGTTTGTGAAAGGAAAGAACTCCACTGGGGATGATCTTCAATTGCGACTTCACTGGGAATAACCTTTTAGAATCCTATGGGCATAATCCTTTGAACTTGCTGGGGACAATCTTCCAAAGTTTACTGGGGAGCTTCTCCATACTCCACTGGGGAAGCTTTTTCAGACTGCGCTGGGAAAAATTCCAAACTCCACTGGGGATATTTTGTATTCTGCCGGAGAATATTCTTATACTCCGCTGGGGAATATTAAGACCTTTCAGTGATGATGGTGAATAAACTCTGCTTGGGGAGAATATTACCGATTCATTTACAATTGCAAGTCTTAGCTGGGGAGAGTTAACATTACTGCCCTTTCTTTGCGGGGATTGAAAGCACCTTATCCATATTATTCAGTTGAATCTACCTTGTACCTGGTGGACAGAGCAACTGTACAGTTCTGACCATTCTTATTTTCCCCTGTTTTTGATAATACGGGTAATGGTCTTTTGTTTCGCATGTAAATGTTCATGAGCAGCAATTAATGTCAAATGCATATATCAAAAGTGAACATTGGACGTTCTTTGCAAAACAAAACAGAAAAAGGAAAAACAATTTGAAATTTCTCTGAAAATGAATTGTATTGATTTTTGAAGTTTGGCCTGTAAACAGGCGTTTTGGTACAAGAGGCTGACGTCCTAGTAAGGGAACGCCGCCGAATAATAGAATTTATGCAATTTGTTAAAAACTAAACAAAACAAGTGGAAAAGAATGGGCCCATTTGACAAAATTTGAAGTTTTGGGGATAGTTGACTTTTGGCAATTTTGCAAAAAAGTCAAACTTCAACAATGCATAACTTCTTCAATTTTCATATTTTGGAAGTGTTCTTGAACTTTTTAGAAATCTTGAAATGTCCTCTAACCAACCCTTGTGGTCTCAACTCATTTTTATATTCCATGATCAAGTTATAAGCTTTGGAAAAAAAGGTATTTTTGTTGACTTTCAAAAATGACCTATAATGTCCAAATTTATAACTTCTTGTGAGTGCATTTTTTTATCTTGTGGTATGAAGATGGATTATAGGAAATTGCATCCTATTCAAAATGAGCTTTGGATGAGTCATTTCTCATAAAGTATGAGAATGTTATGCTTGGTCAAAACTTGGGTTGACTTTTCCTATAAAACCCTAATTTAGCAACTTTTGAGTCTTGATGAATTTTGAGCAATCCTTGATGAATCATGATCAACCTTTGATAAAATGATGAAATATCCTTCAAAATGAAAATGTTGACAAAAAATCTTGAGGTTTGACTGTTTGTAGGTCACAGTTGACTTTTGCCCTAGCATAGTCGATTTTTGGACCTTTGAGCAATTGACTGAGCAAACTTCCTCTGCAAGGCTTGAAACTTGACATGGATGATCTTGAGAAAATATTATGACATTGGGCAGAATTTGAGGTCATTTGGAGTCAATGATCTTGATGCAACACAAAACCCTAATTTGGGGTAGACTGCCTTAGGAGATAGCTTGTCTGACCAACTCTTGAGCAACCTTGAGCAACTAGGAGATCTTTCTTGCAATGTTTTTTGAGAAATATGGGAGTGAAAAATTTGGGGTACAACAGCTTCCCCTGTTCAATCTTCTTAAACCTGAGGATGTAGATTGGCTTTCATGCCTTTCTTGATCTGAAGGTGGAAGAGGATTGAACACTAGAGTGCCCAGAAATTTGCACTCGCATGAAGTGGTATCAGCCTAGTGATGTCGGGAATGGGCTTACAGATGCCATTGGGAGATTTCTGGAGGTAGGATGGGCTTAAAGATGCCACCTGAAGGAGTGCCGATTTCATAAGAGGTTCCTTAGAGAGAACTTGCATACCTTTTGTTGTGGAAGATTCTGCTGGGGGAAGCCTGATCTTTGTTGAGATTTAGGAACTTGCCTGTAATTCAACTAGGGGAAATCTGTCGAGATTTAGAACCTTATCTGTAATTGAACCGAGGATAATTCAGTTGAGATTTAAGAACCGGTCAGTACTTCGACTGAGGATAATTTCCGATATTTAGAACCTTGTCTGTAATTCAATCGAGGATAATTCAGTTGAGATTTAAGAACTAGTTAGTATTTCGACTGGGTGAAACATCTTCATCGAGATCTAGGACTGATCTGTAATTCAACCGAGGATAATTCTGTTGAGATTTAAGAACTCGTCCACACTTCGACGGAGGAAAATTGTCGAGATTTAGAACCTTCTTTATAATTCAACCGAGACTAATTCAGTTGAGATTTAAGAACCGGTCAGTACTTCGACTGAGGGAAACATCTTCATCGAGATCTAGGACTTGTCTGTAATTCAACCGAGCATAATTCTGTTGAGATTTAAGAATTCGTCCATACTTCGACGAGGGAAAATTGTAGAGATTTAGAACCTTATCTGTAATTCAATCGAGACTAATTTAGTTGAGATTTAAGAACCGGTCAGTACTTCGACTGAGGGAAACATCTTCATCGAGATCTAGGACTTGTCTGCACTTCAACGGAGGATAATTCTGTTGAGATTTAAGAACCTGTCCACACTTCGGCGGAGGAAAATTGTCGAGATTTAGAACCTTATCTATAATTCAACCGAGAATAATTCAGTTGATATTTAAGAACCGGTCAGTACTTCGAATGAGGTAAACTTCTTCATCAAGATCTAGGACTTGTCTGTAATTTTACCGAGGATAATTCTGTTGAGATTTAAGAACTCTTCCACACTTCGACGGAGGAAATTTGTCGAGATTTAGAACCTTATCTATAATTTAACCGAGGATAATTCAGTTGTGATTTAAGAACCGGTCGGTACTTCGACTGAGGGAAACATCTTCATCGAGATCTAGGACTTGTCTGTAATTAAACTGAGGATAATTCTGTTGAGATTTAAGAACTCGTCCACACTTCGACGAAGGAAAATTGTCGAGATTTAGAACCTTATCTGTAATTCAACGGAGGATAATTCAGTTGAGATTTAAGAACCGGTCAGTACTTCGACTGAGGGAAAAACTTCATAGCTTTGAATGAGATTTTGGCCGCATCTTTCCTGAAAGGTATAGGTTAGATGTATGTAATGCATGATATGTATCAAGCAATGATTTTCTCAAAATAAATGAGATTGTGTTATATGACGCGTATATGCATGTATCATGATGTATGAAAGTGTAATGTTTTTAGCTGGGAAAATAAATCCCGAATAGCTACTGCAGAAAGGAGTAGAATTCTTCGTTTCCGCTGGGAATGGAGAACGAAGATGATTGCGAGAATAAACATTCAGGAGAGGATAACTCCATTGGGGAATAAACTGATGAGGAGATTACTCTGTGGGGAAGAGATGCTCTGCTGAGGATTCCACTGATAAATTCCGCTAGGGATGAATTACCGTTACTGGTGATACTGAATCCTGTTGGGGGTTTAATTCCTGTTTGTGAAAGGAAAGAACTCCACTGGGGATGATCTTCAATTGCGACTTCACTGGGAATAACCTTTTAGACTCCTATGGGCATAATCCTTTGAACTTGCTGGGGACAATCTTCCAAAGTTTACTGGGGACCTTCTCCATACTCCACTGGGGAAGCTTTTTCAGACTGCGCTGGGAAAAATTCCAAACTCCACTGGGGATATTTTGTATTCTGCCGGAGAATATTCTTATACTCCGCTGGGGAATATTAAGACCTTTCAGTGATGATGGTGAATAAACTCTGCTTGGGGATAATATTACCGATTCATTTACAATTGCAAGTCTCAGCTGGGGAGAGTTAACATTACTGCCCTTTCTTTGCGGGGAGTGAAAGCACCTTATCCATATTATTCAGTTGAATCTACCTTGTACCTGGTGGACAGAGCAACTGTACAGTTCGGACCATTCTTATTTGCCCCTGTTTCTGATAATACGGGTAATGGTCTTTTGTTTCGCATGTAAATGTTCATGAGCAGCAATTAATGTCAAATGCATATATCAAAAGTGAACATTGGACGTTCTTTGCAAAACAAAACAGAAAAAGGAAAAACAATTTGAAATTTCTCTGAAAATGAATTGTATTGATTTTTGAAGTTTGGCCTGTAAATAGGCGTTTTGGTACAAGAGGCTGACGTCCTAGTAAGGGAATGCCGCCGAATAATAGAATTTATGCAATTTGTTAAAAACTAAACAAAACAAGTGGAAAAGAATGGGCCCATTTGACAAAATTTGAAGTTTTGGGGATAGTTGACTTTTGGCAATTTTGCAAAAAAGTCAAACTTCAACAATGCATAACTTCTTCAATTTTCATATTTTGGAAGTGTTCTTGGACTTTTTAGAAATCTTGAGATGTCCTCTAACCAACCCTTGTGGTCTCAACTCATTTTGATATTCCATGCTCAAGTTATATGCTTTGGAAAAAAAGGTATTTTTGTTGACTTTCAAAAATGACCTATAATGTCCAAATTTATAACTTCTTGTGAGTGCATTTTTTTATCTTGTGGTATGAAGATGGATTATAGGAAATTGCATCCTATTCAAAATGAGCTTTGGATGAGTCATTTCTCATAAAGTATGAGAATGTTATGCTTGGTCAAAACTTGGGTTGACTTTTCCTATAAAACCCTAATTTAGCAACTTTTGAGTCTTGATGAATTTTGAGCAATCCTTGATGAATCATGATCAAACTTTGATAAAATGAAGAAATATCCTTCAAAATGAAAATGTTGACAAAAAATCTTGAGGTTTGACTGTTTGTAGGTCACAGTTGACCTTTGCCCTAGCATAGTCGATTTTTGGACCTTTGAGCAATTGACTGAGCAAACTTCCTCTGCAAGGCTTGAAACTTGACATGGATGATCTTGAGAAAAAATTATGACATTGGGCAGAATTTGAGGTCATTTGGACTCAATGATCTTGATGCAACACAAAACCCTAATTTGGGGTAGACTTCCTTAGGAGATAGCTTGTCTGACCAACTCTTGAGCAACCTTGAGCAACTAGGAGATCTTTCTTGCAATGTTTTTTGAGAAATATGGGAGTGAAAATTTTGGGGTACAACAGCTTCCCCTGTTCAATCTTCTTAAACCTGAGTATGTAGATTGGCTTTCATGCCTTTCGTGAGCCGAAGGTGGAAGAGGATTGAACACTAGAGTGCCTAGAAATTTGCACTCGCATGAAGTGGTATCAGCCTAGTGATGTCGGGAATGGGCTTACAAATGCCATTGGGAGATTTCTGGAGGGAGGATGGGCTTAAAGATGCCACCTGAAGGAGTGCCGATTTCATAAGAGGTTCCTTAGCGAGAACATGAATACCTGTTGTTGTGGAAGATTCTGCTGGGGGAAGCCTGATCTTCGTTGAGATTTAGGAACTTGCCTGTAATTCAACTGGGGGAAATCTGTCGAGATTTAGAACCTTATCTGTAATTGAACCGAGGATAATTCAGTTGAGATTTAAGAACCGGTCAGTACTTCGACTGAGGATAATTGCCGATATTTAGAACCTTGTCTGTAATTCAACCGAGGATAATTCAGTTGAGATTTAAGAACTAGTTAGTATTTCGACTGGGTGAAACATCTTCATCGAGATCTAGGACTTATCTGTAATTCAACCGAGGATAATTCTGTTGAGATTTAAGAACTCGTCCACACTTCGACGGAGGAAAATTGTCGAGATTTAGAACCTTCTCTATAATTCAACCGAGACTAATTCAGTTGAGATTTAAGAACCGGTCAGTACTTCGACTGAGGGAAACATCTTCATCGAGATCTAGGACTTGTCTGTAATTCAACCGAGGATAATTCTGTTGTGATTTAAGAATTCGTCCATACTTCGACGAGGGAAAATTGTAGAGATTTAGAACCTTATCTGTAATTCAATCGAGACTAATTCAGTTGAGATTTAAGAACCGGTCAGTACTTCGACTGAGGGAAACATCTTCATCGAGATCTAGGACTTGTCTGCACTTCAATGGAGGATAATTTTGTTGAGATTTAAGAACTTGTCCACACTTCGGCGGTGGAAAATTATCGAGATTTAGAACCTTATCTATAATTCAACCGAGATTAATTCAGTTGATATTTAAGAACCGGTCAGTACTTCGAATAAGGTAAACTTCTTCATCGAGATCTAGGACTTGTCTGTAATTCAACCGAGGATAATTCTGTTGAGATTTAAGAACTCTTCCACACTTCGACGGAGGAAATTTGTCGAGATTTAGAACCTTATCTGTAATTCAACCGAGGATAATTCAGTTGTGATTTATGAACCGGTCGGTACTTCGACTGAGGGAAACATCTTCATCGAGATCTAGGACTTGTCTGTAATTCAACCGAGGATAATTCTGTTGAGATTTAAGAACTCGTCCACACTTCGACGAAGGAAAATTGTCGAGATTTAGAACCTTATCTGTAATTCAACGGAGGATAATTCAGTTGAGATTTAAGAACCGGTCAGTACTTCGACTGAGGGAAAAACTTCATAGCTTTGAATGAGATTTTGGCCGCATCTTTCCTGAAAGGTATAGGTTAGATGTATGTAATGCATGATATGTATCAAGCAATGATGTTCCCAAAATAAATGAGATTGTGTTATATGAAGCGTATATGCATGTATCATGATGTATGAAAGTGTAATGTTTTTAGCTGGGAAAATAAATCCCAGATAGCTACTGGAGAAAGGAGTAGAATTCTTCGTTTCCGCTGGGAATGGAGAACGGAGATGATTGCGAGAATAAACCTGCAGGAGAGGATAACTCCATTCGGGAATAAACTGATGAGGAGATTACTCTGTGGGGAAGAGATGCTCTGCTGAGGATTCCACTGATAAATTCCGCTAGGGATGAATTACCGTTACTGGTGATACTGAATCCTGTTGGGGTTGAATTCCTGTTTGTGAAAGGAAAGAACTCCACTGGGGATGATCTTCAATTGCGACTTCACTGGGAATAACCTTTTAGACTCCTATGGGCATAATCCTTTGAACTTGCTGGGGACAATCTTCCAAAGTTTACTGGGGAGCTTCTCCATACACCACTGGGGAAGCTTTTTCAGACTGCACTGGGAAAAATTTCAAACTCCACTGGGGATATTTTGTATTCTGCCGGAGAATATTCTTATACTCCGCTGGGGAATATTAAGACCTTTCAGTGATGATGGTGAATAAACTGTGCTTGGGGAGAATATTACCGATTCATTTACAATTGCAAGTCTCAGCTGGGGAGAGTTAACATTACTGCCCTTTCTTTGCGGGGAGCGAAAGCACCTTATCCATATTATTCAGTTGAATCTACCTTGTACCTGGTGGACAGAGCAACTGTACAGTTCGGACCATTCTTATTTGCCCCTGTTTTTGATAATACGGGTAATGGTCTTTTGTTTCACATGTAAATGTTCATGAGCAGCAATTAATGTCAAATGCATATATCAAAAGTGAACATTGGACGTTCTTTGCAAAACAAAACAGAAAAAGGAAAAACAATTTGAAATTTCTCTGAAAATGAATTGTATTGATTTTTGAAGTTTGGCCTGTAAACAGACGTTTTGGTACAAGAGGCTGACATCCTAGTAAGGGAATGCCGCCGAATAATAGAATTTATGAAATTTTTTAAAAACTAAACAAAACAAGTGGAAAAGAATGGGCCCATTTGACAAAATTTGAAGTTTTGGGGATAGTTGACTTTTGGCAATTTTGCAAAAAAGTCCAACTTCAACAATGCATAACTTCTTCAATTTTCATATTTTGGAAGTGTTCTTTGACTTTTTAGAAATCTTTAGATGTCCTTTAACCAACCCTTTTTCTGTCATCTCATTTTGATATTCCATGCTCAAGTTATGAGCTTTGGAAAAAAAGGTGTTTTTGTTGACTTTCAAAAATGACCTATAATGTCCAAATTTATAACTTCTTGTGAGTGCATTTTTTGATCTTGGGGTATGAATATGGGTTGTATTAAATTGCATCCTATTCAAAATGAGCTTTTTATGGGTCATTTAACATAAATTATGAGAAATTTATGCTTGGTCAAAGTTGGGTTGACTTTTCCTACAAAACCCTAATTTAGCAACTTTTGAGTCTTGATGAATTTTGAGCAATCCTTGATGAATCATGATCAAACTTTGATCTAATGATGAAATATGCTTCAAAATGAAAATGTTGACAAAAAATCTTGAAGTTTGACTGTTTGTAGGTCACAATTTACTTTTGCCCTAACATAGTCGATTTTTGCACCTTTGAGCAATTGACTGAGCAAACTTCCTCTACAAGGCTTGAAACTTGACATGGATGATATTTAGAACATATTATGACATTGGGCAGTATTTGAGGTCATTTGGACTCAAGGATCTTGATGCAACACAAAACCCTAATTTGGGGTAGACTGCCTTAGGAGATAGCTTGTCTGACCAACTCTTGAGCCACCTTGAGCAACTTGGAGATCTTTCTTGCAATGTTTTTTGAGAAATATGGGAGGGCAAATTTTTGGGTACAACAGCTTCCCCTGTTCAATCTTCTTAAACCTGAGGATGTAGATTGGCTTTCATGCCTTTCGTGATCCGAAGGTGGAAGAGGATTGAACACTGGAGTGCCTAGAAATTTGCACTCGCATGAAGTGGTATCAGCCTTGTGATGTCGGGAATGGGCTTACATATGCCATTGAGAGATTGCTGGCCGGGGGATGGGCTTAAAGATGCCACCTGAAGGAGTGCCGATCGCATGAGAGGTTCCTTAGCGAGAACATGCATACCTGTTGTTGTGGAAGATTCTGCTGGGGGAAGCCTTGTAGGTGTTTAGGTATTGGCTTGCATTTTTGGTAAATCCCAAGTGTATGTGTGAATGTCATGACTGATGTCATAACATTCTAGTTTAGTTTGTACTGACTCATTAGGTACCTTTGCAGAAAAATATTGTAATTCAAGTACTGATGTTTATAAATGTGTATCTGAGCATTTTGCAAAATGATCACATTTTGCTAAATCAGTAGACAGGTTTTCTCAGATGTCATAACAGATGTTATGACATCCTGTTCTGAACTAACAGGTTTGCAGGTTGGATAAGTCTGAGTTTTTTCAGGAAAATAACTCAGTCTTTCCTGAACAGAATCCTGCGTTTTCTGAGGGGTAACCTAGATCAACCCTAACCTGGTTAATAAAGTCCTGTGACCTGGTCTTTAGGTCAAACGGAATTAACCCTAGGTTTTTGTGGAAACCCTAACTGAAGTTGCAGCTGCTATATATTCAACAGAGCTGCTGTTTTGCAAGGCATCCCTTTTTATTGATCAGAAGATCATTTGTAATCTGTATAGATTTGATTATTGTACTCCAAGCAATTATCATTGTGATAAGTGACTTGGAATAGGTTTCTAATTGTAAGGGCTGTGTAGCACTCAAAGCTTTGAAGCAAGAGTGTTTGAATGTTCCTTGACTAAAGCTGTGAAGCAGAGTCAAGTTAGCTGTGTGCATCACTCAAAGCTGTGAAACACGAGTGATTGTGTTGCTTGATTAAAAAGCTGTGAAGCTTAATCAAGTGTTTGTTTTTGAAGAGTGTCTTCATCAATTCTTAAGTCAAATTGGTTTATATATCACTGCTGTGATTGAGGGGGAGTGAGTAGGATCTCAGGTTTAAGTTGTACTTAGATTGGAATTGCATTGGGTAGGTCTTAAGTGAAGGAGATAAACTGGTTGGTTTATTCCTGAATTAACATCTCTTATAGTGGATTTCCTCCCTGGCTTGGTAGCCCCCAGAGTAGGTGTTGTTGCACACTGAACTGGGTAAACAATTGACTGTGTTCTTTATTGCTTTTGTATTTACTGTCATATAGTAAGTCAGATACGGTGTCATAACATTGAACGTGACATTGAGTATCTGCAGCCAGAATTTTAATTGGCATCAGAGCAGGCACCCTGCCTGTATTACTGGGTGAGATCTAGGGATATCACTTTCTGGCACTATGGACAAAGAAGGAGTTTTTGGAAATAGACCACCCATTCTGGATGGAACTAATTATGACTACTGGAAACCTCGTATGATTGCCTTCCTAAAATCTCTGGACAAAAAGGCTTGGAGAGCTGCTGACAAAGGATGGATTCATCCCACCATAACTGAGAAAGATGGGACAATCAGTCTGAAGCCTGAGGAAGATTGGAGTAAAGAAGAAGATGAGTTAGCCCTGGGAAATTCCAAAGCCTTAAATGCCTTGTTCAATGGAATTGATAGAAACATTTTCAGATTAGTACATCAATATGAACTGGCCAAGGAAGTTTGGGACACTCTCAAAATTACTCATGAGGGCACTTCCAAAGTAAAAATGTCAAGGCTTCAGATGTTGACTACCAAATTTGAGAATCTAAAAATGATGGAAGATGAAACCATTCATGAGTTTCACATGAACATCTTGGAGATTGCCAACACCTCAGGAGCACTGGGAGAAAAGATGTCAGAAGAAAAACTGGTGAGGAAGATTCTCAGATCCTTGCCTAAAAGATTTGCAATGAAGGTAACTGCCATAGAGGAAGCCCAGGACATTAGCAAGTTGAAAGTGGATGAACTTATTGGGTCTCTTCAGACTTTTGAGATGGGAATCACTGATAATGGTGTCAAGAAGAACAAGAGCATAGCACTTATGTCCAACACTGATGTTGAAGAAAACATTTCAGAAGCTGTAGCCATGCTTGGAAGACAGTTCAATAAACTCATCAAAAGAATATATCCAAAGTCAAGGTCTAATGTTCATAACATTCCCTCTAACATTGACAGTTCCAGCAGAAGACCAAGGTCAGAAGAGAAGGGAATTCAAGGCAGAGGAATTCAATGCCATGGTTGTGAAGGATATGGGCATATTTGAGCTGAATGTCCTACCTTTCTTAAGAAACAAAAAGGAATGACAGTTACTTGGTCTGACTGTGATTCAGAAAGTAATTCCGAAGAAGAATCTGTCAAACGAGTTACTGCTTTAACTGGTGTGTGTACCTCTGAAAGTGACATTAGTGATGAAGAAGTGACTTTTAAAGAACTGGCTGATACTTACAAGAAATTGTGTATCAGAAGTACTGAAGTCTGTGTGCAGAATGAGAAACAATCAAAACTCATCATAAAGCTGGAGGCTGAAAAAAGGGCAAATCTTGAAACTATAAGTCATCTAGAAGGAGAAGTTCAATTGCTGAACTCACAACTGAATCAAATGACCAAATCTGTCTAGATGTTGACCAATGGAACAGACAAATTGGAAGAGATCCTTCAGGTTGGACAAAATGTGGGAAATAAATCTGGACTAGGATTTATGGAAGCAAAGAAATCTGGTACTGGTAAGCAAATGTCAAAACAGATGTCTCAACACAACTCTCAACATCAGGAACAGAGACATATGAAGAAAAGGTACCAAAGATGGAAATGTCATCATTGTGGGAGATATGGCCACATAAAGCCCTTCTGCTTCAGACTACATGGATATCCTAATCAGAACTCAGGTGTCAAACCTAAGTCTAAAAAGGTACCACATGCTCCTAAATGGAAGAAAAAGGCTACTGCACTGATAGCTCACACTTCCCTGAGGGTCTCTGCAAAGGAAGATTGGTACTTTGACAGTGGATGCTCCAGACACATGACTGGAATCAAGAACCTCCTCAATAATGTTAAGCCTCACACTACCAGTTTTGTGACCTTTGGAGATGGGGCTAAAGGTGAAATCAAAGGAGTTGGTGATTTGGACTGCCCTGGAGTTCCAAGTCTGAATGAAGTACTGCTGGTGAAAGGGCTGACCGCTAATCTCATTAGTATCAGTCAATTGTGTGATCTAGGATTCAAGGTCAATTTCTCAAAATCTGAATGCCTTGTAATCAATGACAAACAAGAGATAATAATGAAAGGAGTCAGATCCAAAGACAACTGTTACTTGTGGGAGCCTGAGAACACTAATTTCTCATCTGTGTGTTCCATTGCAAGAGAAGAAAAAGAGGTGAAATTGTGGCACCAAAAACTTGGCCATCTTCATCTAAGGGGTATGAAGAGGATCATCTCCTTGGAGGCAGTCAGAGGAATTCCAAGACTGCAAATTGATGAAGGAAGAGTTTGTGGTGAATGTCAGGTTGGTAAGCAGACTAGGATGTCACATCCAAAGTCAAGACATCTGACCACCTCTAAGGTTTTAGAACTCCTCCATATGGATCTGATGGGACCAATGCAAGTAGAGAGTCTTGGTGGTAAAAGATATGCCTATGTGGTTGTGGATGATTTTTCCAGATTCACCTGGATTAATTTCATTAGGGAAAAATCAGATGTATTTGAAGTTTTTAAAGAATTGTGCAAAAGAATTGAAAGAGAGAAGGAAGGATGTATTGTCAGAATCAGAAGTGATCATGGCAAGGAATTTGAAAACAGCAAGTTTGGTGATTTCTGCTCTTCAGAAGGAATTAGTCATGAGTTTTCTTCTCCTATAACACCTCAACAAAATGGAGTTGTGGAAAGAAAAAACAGGACCATACAGGAATCTGCCAGAGCAATGTTACATGCCAAAAGACTTCCTATGTACTTTTGGGCTGAAGCTATGAATACAGCCTGCTATGTTCATAACAGGGTCACCTTGAGGAAGGGAACCTCATCCACCATATATGAACTCTGGAAAGGAAGAAAACCAACTGTGAAGTACTTCCATGTGTTTGGCAGCAAATGCTATATTCTGGCTGATCGTGAACAAAGAAGAAAACTGGATCCTAAAAGTGATGAAGGCATATTTCTAGGATACTCCTCAAACAGCAGAGCTTATAGAGTATTCAACTCCAGAACCAAAACCATGATGGAATCAATAAATGTTATAATTGATGACTATCATGAAGAAATAGATGTTCCTTGTACTGTTGAGACATTCTTTGAGACTTCAACCCAACAGAATGACCTACCCAACTCCACCACAACAGAATCTGAATCAAAGAAAGCTAGCAAGATCCCTTCCATCAGAATTCAGAAGGATCATCCAAAAGAGCTCATCATAGGAGATCCCAATAGTGGAGTCATCACAAGATCTAGAGAAATCATCTCAAACTCTTGTTTTGTGTCCAAAATGGAACCAAGAAATGTCAAGGAAGCCTTAACTGATGAATATTGGATTGGTGCAATGCAAGATGAACTGAACCAATTCAAGCAACATGAAGTTTGGGAACTGGTTCCTAGACCTGAAGGAACTAACATCATTGGGACAAAATGGATATTCAAGAACAAGTCAGATGCTGAAGGAGTTGTCACCAGAAATAAGGCAAGACTTGTTGCTCAAGGATACACCCAGGTTGAAGGGGTTGATTTTGATGAAACCTTTGCACCTGTAGCCAGGCTGGAATCAATCAGACTCTTGTTGTCAATTACTTGTCTTCTGAAGTTCAAGTTATTTCAGATGGATGTGAAAAGTGCCTTTCTAAATGGGTACTTGAATGAGGAAGCTTATGTGGAACAACCTAAAGGCTTTGTGGATCCAACCTACCCTGATCATGTCTACAAATTGAGAAAAGCCCTATATGGCCTGAAACAAGCTCCTAGAGCATGGTATGACAGGTTAACAAAGTTTCTCTCAGACAAAGGCTACAGAAAAGGAGGCTTGGACAAAACTCTCTTTGTCAAAACTGAAGGAGGAAAGTTGATGGTTGCCCAAATATATGTTGATGACATAGTGTTTGGAGGAATGTCAAAACATATGGTTAAACACTTTGCTGACCAAATGCAGGCTGAATTTGAAATGAGTCTCATGGGAGAACTAACTTATTTTCTTGGACTACAAGTCTCACAGATGGAGGACTCAATCTTCTTATCTCAAAGCAAGTATGCTAAGAACATTGTAAAGAAGTTTGGTATGGAGAATGCAAGTCACAAAAGGACCCCTGCTCCTACTCATCTAAAGCTTTCCAAAGATTCAAGTGGGGTTAAGGTGGATCAAAGTCTGTACAGAAGCATGATAGGAAGCTTGTTGTACTTAACTGCCAGCAGACCTGATATTGCCTTTGCAGTTGGAGTTTGTGCAAGATACCAAGCTGATCCCAAAGTCAGTCATAGCAATCAAGTGAAGAGAATTTTGAAGTATGTAAGTGGTACTTACAACTATGGATTGATGTATACTCATGGCTGTGAACCAGCTCTGACTGGCTACTGTGATGCTGATTGGGCTGGTAGTGCTGATGATAGAAAAAGCACCTCTGGAGGATGTTTCTTCTTGGGAAGTAATCTGGTTTCTTGGTTCAACAAGAAACAGAATTGTGTGTCTCTTTCCACTGCTGAAGCTGAATACGTTGCAGCTGGTAGTAGCTGCTCTCAAATGATATGGATGAAACAGATGCTCACCGAGTATAATGTCACACAAGATGTTATGACATTGTACTGTGACAATCTGAGTACAATCAACATATCCAAGAATCCCATTCAGCATAGCAGGACCAAACATATTGACATACGACATCACTTTATCAGAGACCTTGTAGAAGAGAAGACAATCAAATTGGAACATGTTGCCACTGAGCTACAGCTGGCTGACATTTTTACCAAGGCTCTGGATGCAAATCAATTTGAAAACTTAAGGGGTAAGTTGGGTATTTGCCAACATGAGGAATTGTAGCAATTTATTTTGCTTAAAACAAGGATCAAAGGAGTTATGCCTGTTCTGATTGGTTTAAAATTGTATTTTCTCATTTCCTACAATTCTTTTAAGAAGTTGAATAGACACTCCCTTGCTTCCTTCCCCTCTCGTCTCCTCATCAAAACCCAGTCTCTCAATCAGAATTTTCTCCTCAGTTGCTGTTGGTCCTCTAGGACTGTCAAAATGTCTCAAACACCATCATCATCCAATACGACTATTTCAACCTCTTCCTCTGATCAAGATTCTAGGACAATCTCTTCTTGTCTGGACTCTGAAGTTCTGGAGATCTCCTCTCGTAGAAAAGTGGGAACTAACCCCACCAAGGTCAAAGAGTTGAGAACAAGACATGCAGGAAAGCCCCAAGCTTCTGCCTCTGGTAATCCATCTCATCCTTCTTCTTCAGTCCCCCCTGAAATTGCAAATAGGGAAGGGACAGCCTATGTTAATCAAGCAATAGCAAAAATTGTTTCAAGAATTCTGAACGAGAACCACTCAGTTCCTGGCATTTCTGTTCCTCTGAACCAAGAAAGTTCAAATGCTGAAACAAATCCAGATGTCTCTAAGAATGTTGAGACATCAAACAAAGAGAAGAATGCTGACATTGCTCACAAGAAAAGAAAGAAGCCCGAATCCTCTGGATCTGATGACAGTGCTTGAAGGCTGGTTGCTGTTTGGTGGTGTTGCTTGTCAGTGCTGATATCTGGTGGAGTTTGGAAGTGTATTCAATTGTTTTCTGTTGCTGCTCTTATTATTTTGTTTTGGATAACTGTATAATTTTATGAACATGTATCTTTGGCCCATTTGTGGATAAAGAGGGGGAGAATATTTTGGTACTTACTTAATTAGTACTTGACATTCTATTTTTCTGCTGTCACTTATTTCTGCTGCTATCTATCTCTGATTGCTTAGGTTCTTTAGCCAAAAATCTGCCAAAGGGGGAGTTTGTAGGTGTTTAGGTATTGGCTTGCATTTTTGGTAAATCCCAAGTGTATGTGTGAATGTCATGACTGATGTCATAACATTCTAGTTTAGTTTGTACTGACTCATTAGGTACCTTTGCAGAAAAATATTGTAATTCAAGTACTGATGTTTATAAATGTGTATCTGAGCATTTTGCAAAATGATCACATTTTGCTAAATCAGTAGACAGGTTTTCTCAGATGTCATAACAGATGTTATGACATCCTGTTCTGAACTAACAGGTTTGCAGGTTGGATAAGTCTGAGTTTTTTCAGGAAAATAACTCAGTCTTTCCTGAACAGAATCCTGCGTTTTCTGAGGGGTAACCTAGCTCAACCCTAACCTGGTTAATAAAGTCCTGTGACCTGGTCTTTAGGTCAAATGGAATTAACCCTAGGTTTTTGTGGAAACCCTAACTGAAGTTGCAGCTGCTATATATTCAACAGAGCTGCTGTTTTGCAAGGCATCCCTTTTTATTGATCAGAAGATCATTTGTAATCTGTATAGATTTGATTATTGTACTCCAAGCAATTATCATTGTGATAAGTGACTTGGAATAGGTTTCTAATTGTAAGGGCTGTGTAGCACTCAAAGCTTTGAAGCAAGAGTGTTTGAATGTTCCTTGAATAAAGCTGTGAAGCAGAGTCAAGTTAACTGTGTGCATCACTCAAAGCTGTGAAGCACGAGTGATTGTGTTGCTTGATTAAAAAGCTGTGAAGCTTAATCAAGTGTTTGTTTTTGAAGAGTGTCTTCATCAATTCTTAAGTCAAATTGGTTTATGTATCACTGCTGTGATTGAGGGGGAGTGAGTAGGATCTCAGGTTTAAGTTGTACTTAGATTGGAATTGCATTGGGTAGGTCTTAAGTGAAGGAGATAAACTGGTTGGTTTATTCCTGAATTAACATCTCTTATAGTGGATTTCCTCCCTGGCTTGGTAGCCCCCAGAGTAGGTGTTGTTGCACACTGAACTGGGTAAACAATTGACTGTGTTCTTTATTGCTTTTGTATTTACTGTCATATAGTAAGTCAGATACGGTGTCATAACATTGAACGTGACATTGAGTATCTGCAGCCAGAATTTCAAGCCTGATCTTCGTTGAGATTTAGGAACTTGCCGGTAATTCAACTGAGGGAAATATGTCGAGATTTAGAACCTTATCTGTAATTCATCCGCGGATAATTCAGTTAGATTTAAGAAACGGTCAGTACTTTGACTGAGGAGAATTGCCGAGATTGAGAACCTTGTCTGTAATTCAACCGAGGATAAATCAGTTGAGATTTAAGAACTGGTTAGTATTTTGACTGGGTGAAACATCTTCATCGAGATCTAGGACTTGTCTGTAATTCAACCGAGGATTATTCTGTTGAGATTTAAGAACTTGTCCACACTTCGACGGAGGAAAATTTTCGAGATTTAGAACCTTATCTGTAATTCAACCGAGACTAATTCAGTTGAGATTTAAGAACCGGTCAGTACTTTGACTGAGGGAAACATCTTCATCGAGATCTAGGACTTGTCTGCACTTCAACGGAGGATAATTCGGTTGAGATTTAAGAACTTGTCCACACTTCGACGGAGGAAAATTGTCGAGATTTAGAACCTTATATGTAATTCAACCAAGAATAATTCAGTTGATATTTAAGAACCGGTCAGTACTTGACTGAGGGAAACTTCTTCATCGAGATCTAGGACTTGTCTGTAATTCAACCGAGGATAATTCTGTTGAGATTTAAGAACTCGTCCACACTTCGACGGAGGAAATTTGTCGAGATTTAGAACCTTATCTGTAATTCAACCGAGGATAATTCAGTTGAGATTTAAGAACCGGTCGGTACTTCGACTGAGGGAAACATCTTCATCGAGATCTAGGACTTGTCTATAATTCAACCGAGGATAATTCTGTTGAGATTTAAGAACTCGTCCACACTTCGACGGAGGAAAATTGTCGAGATTTAGAACCTTATATGTAATTCAACCAAGGATAATTCAGTTGAGATTTAAGAACCGGTCAGTACTTCGACTGAGGGAAAAACTTCATAGCTTTGAATGAGATTTTGGCCGCATCTTTCCTGAAAGGTAAAGGTTAGCTGTATGTAATGCATGATATGTATCAAGCAATGATGTTCTCAAAATAAATGAGATTGTGTTATATGACGCGTATATGCATGTATCATGATGTATGAAAGTGTAATGTTTTTAGCTGGGAAAATAAATCCCGGATAGCTACTAGAGAAAGGAGTAGAATTCTTCATTTCCGCTGGGAATGGCAAACGAAGATGATTGCGAGAATAAACCTGCAGGAGAGGATAACTCCGTTGAGGAATAAACTGATGAGGAGATTACTCTGTGGGGAAGAGATGCTCTGCTGAGGAATCCACTGATAAATTCCGCTGGGGATGAATTACCGTTGCTTGTGATACTGAATCCTGTTGGGGGTTGAATTCCTGTTTGTGAAAGGAAAGAACTCCGCTGGGGATGATCTTCAATTGCGACTTCACTGGGAATAACCTTTTAGACTCCTATGGGGATAATCCTTTGAACTTGCTGGGGACAATCTTCCAAAGTTTACTGGGGAGCTTCTCCATACTCCACTGGGGAAGCTTTTTTAGACAGCGCTGGGAAAAATTTCAAACTCCACTGGGGATATTTTGTATTCTGCCGGAGAATATTCTTATACTCTGCTGGGGAATATTAAGACCTTTCAGTGCTGATGGTGAATAAACTCTGCCTGGGGAGAATATTATCGATTCATTTATAGTTGTAAGTCTCAGCTGGGGAGAGTTAACATTACTGCCATTTCTTTGCGGGGAGTGAAAGCACCTTATCCATATTCTTCAGTTGAATCTACCTTGTACCTAGTGGACAGAGCAACTGTACAGTTCAGACCATTCTTATTTGCCCCTGTTTCTGATAATATGGGTAATGGTCTTTTGTTTCGCATGTAAATGTTCGTGAGCAGCAATTAATGTCAAATGAATATATCAAAAGTGAACATTGGACGTTCTTTGCAAAACAAAACAGAAAAAGGAAAAATAGTTTGAAATTTCTCTGAAAATGAATTGAATTGATTTTTGAAGTTTGGCATGTAAACAGGCGTTTTTATACAAGAGGCTGACGTCCTAGTAAGGGAACACCGCCGAATAATATAATTTACACAATTTGTGAAAAGCTAAACAAAACAAGTGGAAAAGAATGGGTCCATTTGACAAAATTTGAAGTTTTGGGGATAGTTGACTTTTCGCAATTTTGCAAAAAAGTCCAACTTCAACAATGCATAACTTCTTCAATTTTCATATTTTGGAAGTGTTCTTTGACTTTTTAGAAATCTTTAGATGTCCTTTAACCAACCCTTTTTCTGTCATCTCATTTTGATATTCCATGCTCAAGTTATAAGCTTTGGAAAAAAAGGTATTTTTGTTGACTTTCAAAAATGACCTATAATGTCCAAATTTTTAACTTCTTGTGAGTGCATTTTTTGATCTTGGGGTATGAATATGGATTGTAGGAAATTGCATCCTATTCAAAATGAGATTTGTATGAGTCATTTCTCATAAATTATGAGAAAGTTATGCTTGGTCAAAGTTGGGTAGACTTTTCCTACAAAACCCTAATTTAGCAACTTTTGAGTCTTGATGAATTTTGAGCAATCCTTGATGAATCATGATCAACCTTTGATCAAATTATGAAATATTCTTCAAAATTAAAATGTTGACAAAAAATCTAGAGGTTTGACTGTTTGTAGGTCGCAGTTGACTTTTGCCCTAGCATAGTCGATTTTTGGACCTTCTAGTAATTGACTGAGCAGACTTCCTCTGCAAGGCTTGAAACTTGACATGGATGATCTTAATAACATATTAGGACATTGGGCAACATTTGAGGTCATTTGGACTCAAGGATCTTGATGCAACACAAAACCCTAATTTGGGGTAGACTGCCTTAGGAGATAGCTTGTCTGACCAACTCTTGAGCAACCTTGAGCAACTTGGAGATCTTTCTTGCAATGTTTTTTGAGAAATATGGGAGGGAAAATTTTGGGGTACAACATCTTCCCCTGTTAAATCTTCTTAAACCTGAGGATGTAGATTGGCTTTCATGCCTTTCATGATCCGAAGGTGGAAAAGGATTGAACACATGAGTGCCCAGAAATTTGCACTCGCATGAAGTGGTATCAGCCTTGTGATGTCGGGAATGGGCTTACAGATGCCATTGGGAGATTGCTGGAGGGAGGATGGGCTTAAAGATGCCACCTGAAGGAATACCGATCGCATAAGAGGTTCCTTAGCGAGAACTTGCATACCTGTTGTTGTGGAAGATTCTGCTGGGGGAAGCCTTATCTTCGTTGAGATTTAGGAACTTGCCTGTAATTCAATTGGGGGAAATCTGTCGAGATTTAGAACCTTATCTGTTATTCAACCGAGGATAATTCAGTTGAGATTTAAGAACCGGTCAGTACTTCGACTGAGGAGAATTGCCGAGATTTAGAACCTTGTCTGTAATTCAACCGAGGATAATTCAGTTGAGATTTAAGAACTGGTTAGTATTTCGACTGGGTGAAACATCTTCATCGAGATCTAGGACTTGTCTGTAATTCAACCGAGGATAATTCTGTTGCGATTTAAGAACTCGTCCACACTTCTACGGAGGAAAATTGTCTAGATTTAGAACCTTATCTGTAATTCAACCGAGACTAATTCAGTTGAGATTTAAGAACCGGTCAGTACTTCGACTGAGGGAAACATCTTCATCGAGATCTAGGACTTGTCTGTAATTCAACCGAGGATAATTCTGTTGAGATTTAAGAATTCGTCCATACTTCTACGGAGGAAAATTGTCGAGATTTAGAACCTTATATGTAATTCAACCGAGACTAATTCAGTTGAGATTTAAGAACCGGTCAGTACTTCGACTGAGGGAAACTTCTTCATCGAGATCTAGGACTTATCTATAATTCAACCGAGGATAATTCTATTGAGATTTAAGAACTCGTCCACACTTCGACGGAGGAAATTTTTCAAGATTTAGAACCTTATCTGTAATTCAACCGAGGATAATTCAGTTGAGATTTAAGAACCGGTCGGTACTTCGACTGAGGGAAATATCTTCATCGAGATCTAGGACTTGTTTGTAATTCAACCGAGGATAATTCTATTGAGATTTAAGAACTCGTCCACACTTTGACGGAGGAAAATAATAGAGATTTAGAACCTTATCTGTAATTCAACCGAGGATAATTCAGTTGAGATTTAAGAACCGGTCAGTACTTCGACTGAGGGAAAAACTTCATAGCTTTGAATGAGATTTTGGCCGCATCTTTCCTGAAAGGTAAAGGTTAGCTGTATGTAATGCATGATATGTATCAATCAATGATGTTCTCAAAATAAATGAGATTGTGTTATATGACGCGTATATGCATGTATCATGATGTATGAAAGTGTAATGTTTTTAGCTGGGAAAATAAATCCCGGATATCTACTGGAGAAAGGAGTATAATTCTTCGTTTCCGTTGGGAATGACGAACGAAGATGATTGCAAGAATAAACTTGTAGGAGAGGATAACTTTGTTGGGGAATAAACTGATGAGGAGATTACTCTATGGGGGAAGAGATGCTCTGCTGAGGATTCCACTGATAAATTCCGCTGGGGATGAATTACTGTTACTGGTGATACTGAATCCTGTTGGGGGTTGAATTCCTGTTTGTGAAAGGAAAGAACTCCGCTGGGGATGATCTTCAATTGCGACTTCACTGGGAATAACCTTTTAGACTCCTATGGGGATAATCCTTTGATCTTGCTGGGGAAAATCTTCCAAAGTTTACTGGGGAGCTTCTCCATACTCCACTGGGGAAGCTTTTTTAGACTGCGCTGGGAAAAATTTCAAACTCCACTGGGGATATTTTGTATTCTGCCGGAGCATATTCTTATACTCTGCTGGGGAATATTAAGACCTTTCAGTGCTGATGGTGAATAAACTCTGCCTGGGGAGTGAAAGCACCTTATCCATATTCTTCAGTTGAATATACCTTGTACCTGGTGGACAGAGCAACTGTACAGTTCAGACCATTCTTATTTGCCCCTGTTTCTAATAATACGAGTAATGGTCTTTTGTTTCGCATGTAAATGTTCATGAGCAGCAATTAATGTCAAATGAATATATCAAAAGTGAACATTGGATGTTCTTTGCAAAAAAAAAACAGAAAAAGGGAAAATAGTTTGAAATTTCTCTGAAAATGAATTGTATTGATTTTTGAAGTTTGGCCTGTAAACAGGCGTTTTTGTACAAGAGGATGACGTCCTAGTAAGGGAACGCCGCCGAATAATAGAATTTACACAATTTGTGAAAAACTAAACAAAACAAGTGGAAAAGAATGGGCCCATTTGACAAAATTTGATGTTTTGGGGATAATTGACTTTTGGCAATTTTGCAAAAAAAGTCCAACTTCAACAATGCATAACTTCTTCAATTTTCAACTTTTGGAATTTTTCTTCGACTTTTTAGAAATCTTGAGATGTCCGCTAACCAACACTTTTGGTATCAACTCATTTTGATATTCCATGCTCAAGTAATAAGCTTTGGAAAAAAAGGTATTTTTGTTGACTTTCAAAAATGACCTATAATGTCCAAATTTATAACTTTTTGTGAGTGCATTTTTTGATCTTGGGGTATGAAGATGGATTGTATTAAATTTCATCCTATTCAAAATGAGATTTAGATGTGTCATTTCTCATAAAGTATTAGAAAGTTATGCTTGGTCAAAGTTGGGTTGACTTTTCCTACAAAACCCTAATTTAGCAACTTTTGAGTCTTGATGAATTTTGAGCAATCCTTGATGAATCATGATCAACCTATGATCAAATGATGAAATATCATTCAAAATTAAAATGTTGACAAAAAATCTTGAGGTTTGACTGTTTGTAGGTCACAGTTGACTTTTGCCCTAGCATAGTCAATTTTTAGACCTTTGAGCAATTGACTAAGCAAACTTCCTCTGCAAGGCTTGAAACTTGTCATGGATGATCTTGAGAACATATTATGACATTGGGGAACATTTGAGGTCATTTGGACTCAAGGATCTTGATGCAACACAAAACCCTAATTTGGGGTAGACTGCCTTAGGAGATAGCTTGTCTAACCAACTCTTGAGCAACCTTGAGAAACATGGAGATCTTTCTTGCAATGTTTTTTGAGAAATATGGGAGGGAAAATTTTTGGGTACAACATCTGCCCCTGTTAAATCTTCTTAAACCTGAGGATGTAGATTGGCTTTCATGCCTTTCGTGATCCTAAGGTGGAAGAGGATTGAACACTAGAGTGCCCAGAAATTTGCACTCGCATGAAGTGGTATCAGCCTTGTGATGTCGGGAATGGGCTTACAGATGCCATTGGGAGATTGCTGGAGGGAGGATGGGCTTAAAGATGCCACCTGAAGGAATGCCGATCGCATAAGAGGTTCCTTAGCGAGAACTTGCATACCTATTGTTATGGAAGATTCTGCTGGGGGAAGCCTGATCTTCGTTGAGATTTAGGAACTTGCCAGTAATTCAATTAGGGGAAATCTGTCGATATTTAGAACCTTATATATAATTCAACCGAGGATAATTCAGTTGATATTTAAGAACCAGTCAGTACTTCGACTGAGGAGAATTGCCGAGATTTAGAACCTTGTCTGTAATTCAACCGAGGATAATTTAGTTGAGATTTAAGAACTGGTTAGTATTTCGACTGGGTGAAACATCTTCATCGAGATCTAGGACTTGTCTGTAATTCAACCGAGGATAATTCTGTTGAGATTTAAGAACTCCTCCACACTTCGAAGGAGGAAAATTTTCAATATTTAGAACCTTATCTGTAATTCAACCGAGACTAATTCAGTTGAGATTTAAGAACCGGTCAGTACTTCGACTGAGGGAAACATCTTCATCGAGATCTAGGACTTGTCTGTAATTCAACCGAGGATAATTCTGTTGAGATTTAAGAATTCGTCCATACTTCTACGGAGTAAAATTGTCGAGATTTAGAACCTTATATGTAATTCCACCGAGACTAATTCAGTTGAGATTTAAGAACCAGTCAGTACTTCTACTTAGGGAAACATCTTCATCGAGATCTAGGACTTGTCTGCACTTTAACGGAGGATAATTCTGTTGAGGTTTAAGAACTTGTCCACACTTCGATGGAGGAAAATTGTCGAGATTTAGAACCTTATCTGTAATTCAACTGAGAATAATTCAGTTGAGATTTAAGAACTGGTCAGTACTTTGATTGAGGGAAACTTCTTCATCGAGATCTAGGATTTATCTGTAATTCAACCGAGGATAATTCTATTAAGATTTAAGAACACGTCCACACTTCGACGGAGGAAATTTGTCGAGATTTAGAACCCTATCTGTAATTTAACCGAGGATAATTCAGTTGAGATTTAAGAACCGGTCGGTACTTCGACTGAGGGAAACATCTTCATCGAGATCTAGGACTTGTCTGTAATTCAACCGAGGATAATTTTGTTGAGATTTAAGAACTCGTCCACACTTCGACGGAGGAAAATTGTCGAGATTTAGAACCTTATCTGTAATTCAACCGAGGATAATTCAGTTGAGATTTAAGAACCGGTCAGTACATCGACTGAGGGAAATCTTCATAGCTTTGAATGAGATTTTGGCCGCATCTTTCCTGAAAGGTAAAGGCTAGCTCTATTTAATGCATGATATGTATCAAGCAATGATGTTCTCAAAATAAATGAGATTGTGTTATATGACGCGTATATGCATGTATCATGATGTATGAAAGTGTAATGTTTTCAGCTGGAAAAATAAATCCTGGATAGCTACTGGAGAAAGGAGTAGAATTCTTCGTTTCCGCTGGGAATGGCGAACGAAGATGATTGCGAGAATAAATCTGCAGAAGAGGATAACTCCGTTGGGGAATAAACTGATGAGGAGATTACTCTGTGGGGAAGAGATGCTCTACTGAGGATTCCACTGATAAATTCCGTTGGGGATGAATTACCGTTGCTGGTGATACTGAATCCTGTTGGGGGTTGAATTCCTGTTTGTGAAAGGAAAGAAATCCGCTGGGGATGATCTTCAATTGCGACTTCACTGGGAATAACCTTTTAGACTCCTATGGGGATAATCCTTTGAACTTTCTGGGGACAATCTTCTAAAGTTTACTGGGGATCTTCTCCATACTCCATTGGGGAAGCTTTTTCAGACTGCCCTGGGAAAAATTTCAAACTCCACTGGGGATATTTTGTATTCTGCCGGAGAATATTCTTATACTCCGTTGGGCGAATATTAAGACCTTTCTGTGCTGATAATGAATAAACTTTGCTTGGGGAGAATATTAACGATTCATTTACAGTTGCAAGTCTCAGTTGGGGAGAGTTAACATTACTGCCCTTTCTTTGCAGGGAGTGAAAGCACCTTAGCCATATTCTTCAGTTGAATCTACCTTGTACATGGTGGACAGAGCAACTGTACAGTTCGGACCATTCGTATTTGCCCTTGTTTCTGATAATATGGGTAATGGTCTTTTGTTTCCCATGTAAATCTTCATGAGCAGCAATTAATGTCAAATGCATATATCAAAAGTGAACATTGGACGTTCTTTGCAAAACAAAACAGAAAAAGGAAAAACAGTTTGAAATTTCTATGAAAATGAATTGTATTGATTTTTGAAGTTTGGCCTGTAAACAGGCGTTTTTGTAGAAGAGGCTGACGTCCTAGTAAGGGAACGTCGCCGAATAATAGAATTTACACAATTTGTGAAAAACTAAACAAAACAGCTATGTGAATAATCCCACTGGATTCCAATTCTGCTGTTGCCTTTATATCCTCGAGCATCTCATCACTTTGCTACTTGGTCGGAGGTAGATCAAATTGATTAGTGTCGTCCGACCTTGATAGTCGATACCGAAGTCTTGTTACAATGTGATCCAATGAGACATAGTGTTACGCTTTGATCCCTAATTTTTGCCTGGACCGCCCTTTCGGGTTTTCAGTCCACCGGGATACCCTTTTTTCCCAAGCCGCCCTTTCAGGTGTTCGACTTGCCGGGTGTACAGATTTTTCATTTTCATCCCTTATTTTTGCCCGAACCCTTTTGGTTCGCCGGGAAGCCCTTATTTTTGCCTAGGCCAGTCGACCTAGCGGGTCTTTGATTATGCGTAGTATCTTTTCACTATGTCTACATTGACGGGGTGAGGAAGGTCGTCACCATCCATGGTGGTTAGAATCATAGCTCCTCCTGAGAAAATGTTCTTAACCACAAATGGCCCTTATAAGTAGGGGTCCATTTGCCCCTGGGATCACCTTGAGGTAAGATAATGCGTTTGATTACCAGATCCCCAACTTGATACTCTTGTCGTCTAATTTTCTTGTTAAATGCCTTGATCATCCGTTTTTGATACGCCTGACCATGACAAATAGCAGTAAGTCTCTTTTCGTTGATTAAGTTCAGCTGATCAAGCCGGGTCTGAATCTAGTCATCTTCGCTCAAACCTGCATCCTCCATAATCCGAAGAGAGGGTATCTGAACTTCAATGGGCAAGACGGCCTCCATGCCATAAACCAAGGAAAAGGGTGTTTCCCCTGTTGACGTCTGTGCTGAGGTACGGTACCCATGAAGAGAAAATGGTAACATCTCGTGCCAATCTTTGTATGTCACCGTCATCTTCTGCACAATCTTCTTAATGTTCTTATTAGCCGCTTCTACAACCCCATTCATCTTCGACCGGTAAGGAGAAGAGTTGTGATGCTGTATCTTGAACTGTTTGCAGAGTTCGGTGATCATCTTATTGTTGAGATTTGTACCATTGTCCATAATGATCCTCTTTGGTACACCATATCGACAAATCAGATTATGCCGAATGAACCGTGCCACGACGTTCTTGGTTACAGTAGCAAAGGAAGCTTCTTCAACCCACTTTGTAAAGTAATACATTGCTACCAGGATGAAACAATGCCCATTAGATGCAGTACGTCTAATCTCGCCAATCATGTCGATGCCCCACATTGCAAAAGGCCATGGAGCCGTCAAGATGTTTAGAGGAAATGGAGGTATGTGCACCTTATCAGCATAGACTTGGCACTTGTGACAGGACCGAGAATGCTGATAACAGTCGGCTTCCATTGTGGACCAATAGTATCCTTCCCGAAGGATTTTCTTTGCCATGGTGTGCCCACTGGAATGAGTTCCAAAAGTACCTTCATGTAACTCTGCCATGATTCTTTCTGCTTCATTCTTATCCACACAATGCAGTAAGGTCGAATCATGGTTACGCTTGTAAAGAATACCATTGCTGATGAAGAACTTTTCCGCGAACCTCCTCAGAAACTTCTTATCATTAACAGATGCACCCTCGGGGTACTCATGAGTTTCAAGATACCTCTTAACCTCATGAAACCAGGGTTTATCCGCTACCTCTTCAGTCTCAATGTCACAGCAATGTGCAGGTTCGTGCAACTTTTCAATGATAATCCGGGGAGTTTCGTTTTCCCAATTGACTTTGAACATAGAATACATCATAGCCAGCGCGTCCGCCAACTGATTCTCCTCTCTTGGGAAGTGTTCAAAGGTTGTCTCCTCGAAATGTGGAAGCAATGTCAACACATACTCCTTGTAAGGAATAAGATTTGGGTGTTTCGTATCCCACTCGTCTTTGATCTGACTGATCACGAGAGCGGAATCTCCGAAGACACTCAATAACTTAATCCTTAAGTCAATAGCTGCTTGAAGACCCATAATGCATTCTTCATACTCCGCCATGTTGTTGGTGCAGTTGAAACATAGTCGGGCGGTGAACGGAGTATGAGAGCCTCTAGGAGATATGATCACGACGCCAATGCCATTACCCAAAGCGTTCGAAGCTCCATCAAAGTACATAGACCATCATGATCCTTCCTCAGGTCCTTCATCCGGTCCAGGTGTCTCACAATCAGTCACTATCATGATATTCTCATCCGAAAATTCAAAGTTCATAGACTGGTAATCATCCACTACCTGTTGTGCCGAATGGTCTGCCAACACACTTCCCTTGATTGCCTTTTGGGTCATGTATTGGATGTCATACTCAGTCAAGATCATCTGCCTTCTTGCTATTCTTTCGGACAAGGCAGGCTTTTCGAAGATATACTTGATTGGATCCATCTTTGATATTAATAGAGTAGTGTGAGTCAGCATATACTGTCTCAGTCAGAGAGCATCCCAGGCCAAAGCGTAGCAAGTTTTCTCAAGCAAAGAGTATCGGGTCTCGCAGTCGGTAAACTTTTTGCTAAGTAATAAATAGCATGCTCTTTTCGGCCAGACTCATCATGCTGCCCCAGCACGCACCCCATTGAAATGTCGAGTACTGTTAAATATAAGATCAGAGGTCTCCCTTCAACTGGAGGCATCAGAATGGGTGGCTCTTGGAGATATTTCTTGATCCTTTCAAAAGCGGTCTGACATTCATCGTTCCATCTTACCACTTGTTCTTTCTTTAGTAGCTTGAAGATTGGCTCACAAGTAGCAGTCAAGTGCGAGATGAATCGGGAAATATAATTCAAACATCCCAGAAAGCCTCTGACTTCCTTTTCAGTTCGGGGATGTGGAATTTCCTGTATAGCCTTCACCTTTGCAGGATCCACTTGAATACCTTTATCACTTACGACGAAACCCAACAGCTTACCAGATCTCACCCCGAAGATGCACTTGTTCGGGTTTAACCTCAGCTTATACAATTTCAACCTGTCAAATAACTTTTGAAGGTGGTCCAGATGTTCTTCTTCAGTCTGAGATCTTGCAATAATGTCGTCAACGTATACCTCAATCTCATGATGGATCATGTCGTGGACAAAAGCGACCATGGTGCGCTGATACGTTTCCCCAACATTCTTCAATCTGAAGGGCATGACTTTGTAGCAAAAGGTACCCCATTGAGTAACAATGGTTGTCTTCTCCATATCTCTGGGAGCCATCTTAATCTGATTATAATCGGAGAAACCATCCATAAAGGAGAATACCTTATGTTGTGCGGTGTTGTTAACCAGAACGTGGATATGAGGTAGAGGTAAATCATCCTTGGGGCTCGCCCTGTTCAGATCCCTATAGTCAACACACATTCAAACTTTACCATCCTTCTTCGGCACAGGAACCACGTTGGTCACCCATTGAGGGTAAGAAGTAACTTCTAGAAAACCAGCGTCAAACTGTTTCATAACTTCAGCCTTGATTTTCTCGGACATCTCTGGGCGCATTCGGCGGACCTTCTATTTCACTGGAGGACAATCTTCCTTGGTAGGCAATCGGTGAACCACAATATCGGTATCCAACCCAGGCATATCTTCATAAGACCAGGCGAAGATCTCAACGTAGTCATGCAGCATCTGAATCAATCGTTATTTAACACTAGCTTCCAGATTTGCACCGATCTTGACCTCTTTCTTGTCTACCTTTGTACCCAGATTCACTGATTCCACGGGCTCTTCATGCGGTTGTATGGCCCTCTTTTCCTGAAGTAACAGTCTAGCGAGTTCACCAGGTAAGTTGATCAGACTTTCGAAGTTATAACCAGCAGTAGCAGAGTCATTATCAGTGGGATCCTGAGTGGATGTAGACCTGTATATGTGAGTGTGTGTAAGATAGTTGTTTTGCAATATATAATAAAAGAAAAACAAGGAGCACAAAATTTGAAATGCAAGAAACATCCAATGCTCTTATTAATGATATATGTAGATGACACACATAAAGCCCTCACAAATAAAGCCAACGCTGCCCCGGGTAAGACACCGGGCCGTAAAGTTTTAAAATTGTCTGTTACAAATTCAAAACAAAAAGTCTTATTACTGGGTAATATAAGAAACTGGCATGGAATCCTTTGTTGTCCAATTTCTCAAACCACCATCAGTAGTAGGATAGATCCAACTGTCGATATCAAACTCTTCATCATCATCTTCCCCAATAGCATTCACTCCCGCGTCATGTTTGGGCATAGGTGCCATTATGACATTAGGCTTTCCAGGCGCTTCGAACTAAATTTCTTTAGCCTCAATTAAATCCTGTACCTTATTCTTCAGGACCCAACAATCATGCCCCGGGCTATCAGAGTGAAAAGCACAGCGATCATTTGGATCGTACATCGGTGATGTTGTATTGGGACTCTCCGGGGCCTCCCTCGGAATCACCAAGTTGGTTTTTAACAACTGCGGAAGAATCTGAGACAGAGTCATGTTGAGCTGAGTGAATTTTCTTCGTGGCCTTTCGGCCCTTGGATGATTGTTGCGTTGAGGAGCACCAGTAGGTCTTGATATAACCACCACATTAACTGCTTGGCGGTGTTCAGGTCTGTTATGGATCTTCACGCTATAAACTGCGCTGGATTCCTTCTTAAAAGGTTTCTTCTCGGTGCTAGACGAAGCACCCTTCTGTATCTTACCGCTCTTGATACCAGCTTTAATTCTTTCCCCGGTCATAATCAGCTCCATAAACCCGGACGATGAGCTTCCAATCAGATGGTTGAAATACGGACCAAACAAGGTCCCCAAAAACATATCCACCAGCTCCCTATCAGCCAAGGGTGGTTGCACTCTTCCAGCAAGGTCCCTCCACTTCTGAGCATAATCTTTGAAACCTTCACCCGCACCCATAGACATACCCTGGAGTTGGGTACGCGTAGGAGCGAGGTCGGCGTTGTATTGGTACTGCTTGTAGAAAGCAGCGGCCAAATCTTCCCAATTACGAATACTAGCTCCTTCTAGCTGGTAAAACCATTCAAGCTGAGTCCCTGAGAGACTGTCTTGAAAGAAATGGATCCAGAGGTTCTTGTCAGCGGTGTATGGCTTAATCTTCCTAACATACAAACGGAGGTGCAGCTTCGGGCAGGAAACCCCGTCGTATTTAGCAAAGATCGGTGCTTTAAACTTGTGGGGAATTACCACCCCATATGATAGACCCAGATCACCAAAATCCAGACCAGGCACTTTCTGAACTTCCATCGCGCTCAACCGGCCTTCCAATTGTTTATATCTATCCTCAGCCGGAGGATACTGGTCTTCGTCAAAGTCAGTCTCGTTGTCTGAAACCACAGGGCTAGGAGCCCTCCTTTCTTCCTGATTATCTCCCCCTCCAGATAAGTGGGTCAAATCAACCTCTTCTCGCAAATCGTTTTCGAATCTGCGACCCATATTAAATAGGAATGTCTTCTTCTTCTTCTTCTTTTTCTCTTTCAAGATAAGGGTCTTCAGATCTTGCTGACCCTTAGCCAAACTCATGAATAATTCCTGGAACTGGGTGTTTTGAGCTTGCAGATCCTTGATTGCTTGTTCAGTTGATGGTTCAGAAGACATGATGCTGAAATAAACAACGAAGAAGATGAGAAAAACCTGTAAGGGTACCTATTATGAGGTGCATGGGAATGATATGCGCATGATATGATTTCAAAGACTTTAGGGATTCAAATTCGTAAACAAAAAATGAAACACACTTTTATTAGATAAACTTTGAATTCAATTGTTCAACAGATGCCTTTAAGGCGTTACAAGAAAGAAAAACTGAAAAGTAAATCAAAAATAGAAATAATCAAAAGACAATCAGTGTTCCCATGGTCGTTTCTTGTTGGTGCGGACATAGTCATTGAGGATCCGTTCGTTCTCCAGCTGCCTTGTCAACTTCTGAATCTTCTGCTCTTGCTCGTGATACTTTTCTCTATAAGCATCCCGTTCTTCCGTCAGCTTCATCCATGACCTCTTTAGTGCCCCAATGTCAGTAGGCAAGTAAGGGTGGAGGATGGTAGGAGGAACCCCTTCTTCATCAGCAACTTCAACTATCACAGGCAAGACAGCTTCATACGGCATTCCCAACTTTTGGGAACGTATGCGAACCCATCGGAGATATGGTTCCATTGGTAGAGAAGTCTTCGCACCCAACTCGTGTGGATCAGACCTGTGCACCCTATCCTAGGCTCGTATGAATCTACGGCGATGCTCGTCACTATCCACTTGGAAGTCAAAGACAATGCTTGGCATCAGCAACTCATGAGGTCCTTCCCTCATAGCTCTCCCAAACTGACGTAAGGCTAAACACGGATTATAGGTGATCCCTCCATTGATTCCAAGTAGTGGAACATTGGGGTACTCCCCACAGCGATCAATAATAGCTACGTCTTCCATGTCCTTATTAGTCCAAATGATGTCCATGTGAGAAAGAGACATAATCCTGTGGGCCCAACCCATGCCTTCCTTGTTCTTCAAAACTGATTTACGGAGGTGAGAAATAAACCACCTCGCCAGCAATGGTGCACAACACATAAGGGTTCCCCGTTTCCGAGCAGTACGGGCATAAAGTGAGTGCAGAATGTCGCCCATGAGAGTGGGCACAAGATTACGGGATATGAAAATATTTACCGCGTTCATGTCGACGAAAGAATCTGAGTTAGGAAATAACACCAAACCATATATGAGAAGAGCCAGAACGTCTTCAAATGCCTGGAAGTCTAGATTGTTCCAGAACTGATTAACCCGATCAACCAAGAACTTAGCCAAGAAGCCTTTTGTCCCGCTTCTAGTCTCCCAGTTTGACATTACCTCAGCCTTTGTCAGATGAAGGACTGAAGAAATCTCTTCCGGCCTAAGGATCTTCTCCTAACCTGTAAACGGGGTCTGCTCTAGAATGGAGATACCCAGTAGATCAGAGAACTCTTCCAAGGTAGGGACCAACTGGTAGTCCGGAAAAGTAAAGCAATGGTATAGTGGATCAAAGAACTGGACTAAGACACTCATCATATGTTCATCCATCTTGGAGGTGACCAAACCCAGGAGGTGCCCATGTCTTCTGATAAAGGAAAAAGTATTTGGCATCTTTGCAATCAATTCCTTAAGCTGAGTGGGAATCTAGACAAAGTTGATCCGAATAGTGTTTCTACGCATGGGTGCCATGACCTACAAAACAGAACAAAGATGAATCCCTTCTGTCTTTGAAATAGGTTAGTCTTGATGCAAGATGCATGTAATGTCATGATGCATGATGTTATGATAGAAACATACCACAAGTATCCACAAACAGCAAACATGGTAAAGGCAAACAAGTTACACAGATAGCCCTTAGATTTCAGGTTGGAAAGGAGTTTAGGTATTACCCTCTTTTAGTTTAGTTGGTTTAAACCTGTCCTAGAAATAGTAACCGGGTTTTAGAGGATCTCAATATCACTGACTACCCTCGATCAATCATAATTCCAGTTTAGCAACCTTTTCTTGCGACCGGAATCATCGCGAGAGTTTAGTCTCAATGAGTGTAGCATACTGCTACTGTTCTATGGCCAACTTGGTCAATTAAAGGTTCTAAGGTCAGTTGGTGCTTAATGACCCCTTAGCAGACCCATATTCTCCTCGTTGCGCCACAAAGGATATCGGTACATACTAAAGTGCCACACCAACGTATCTACTGCGTCAACTGTATCGGTCTACGCCGTATAGTTCCCTCACAGTTTATTGCTACTTACCTAAAGGGTATCCCCCAGATCCGGGTTAGGATCTATAGTAACTCTGATTCAACCCACAAAGATAAAGCATACAAGTCAATCAATTGAAAACATTATGAAATATTCCTAAGGTACACCCCACTTATAAATATCCCCAGCAGAGTCGCCAATTCTATGATACGGTGGGAAGAACTGATTGTTTTTTGGAATGTTGGTTTGTGTTTTGTGTTTGTTTTTGCAAAATGTCGCGGTAAGCAAGAGTCGCCACCGACTTTTATTTTATCCAACAAGGAAAGGAAAAAGCACAGAAAAATTCCTTTTTCGAGATATTTCTCGGGTTCGGGGGGTAGATTATAGAAAGGGAAGGTATTAGCACCCTTTCTTTGTGCTTGTGGGTTTGAAAAAAAGTTTTTGTTTTGAAACTTCGATTTAACTCTTGCTTTAGTCCTCAAGAGTGTAATGAAGTGTTTTGAAAACTTTGTTTTGAAAAGGAGTGTAAGTGTGAAAAAGTTTTGTTTTTGGATGAGCAAGTATCTAAGAGCTATCTACCTACTCGAAAAACGAATCGTTCTATGCTAATTTCCTTTAGACAATGCTATCCCACTATTAGCTGAAGAAGTGAAAAACACAAGAAGGGGGGGTTGAATTGTAAAACTGAAACTTAATGCAATGAACAAGATATTTTTATCCTGGTTCGTTTGATCTGAAACTACTCCAGTCCACCCATCAAGGTGATTTCGCCTCTCTCCAACGAGGTCTTAATCCACTATATTCAACTGAATACTACAGTCTGCTTTAACAACTGCTAAAGCCTTCTTGATGCAAACCACAATCCGGTTTGTCAAGGAAACACTTTCTTACAAAGAAGATAAAACTAGGTGTGTGAATGTTTTCTACAAAACTGTATCACAACTGTGATGTTACACAACTTAAGCTTATGAAACTAGATTGCTAAACAATGATTGAGTAAGGAGATGTGTAGCGTTTAGCAAACTGAGAGAAGGAAGATTATGATTAGCTTTTAGGCGTGTAATATGTTGGAGAGCATTAGCCAATTCAATCTTCATAGTCTTGTTTATATAGCACTGAGATTGTTGAACGTTGGAGCAATAAACTTGATTCAATGCCAATAACAAACTTTCCTTATTGAGCAGATATTGTCTGGAATGATGTCGTTGGCAATAATACGCTTTCAATGCACAGTACCGTTGCTACTTAAAGCATGTTCTGGCTTGGCTTCATTCTGACTCTGCTTAAGTGTTGATGAACTGTTGTTGTCTTTATCATAGTGTTGAGCACAATTCTGTTCATCAAGCTTCAGCATACGTGTGAATTATTCTTCTGATTCTGGTATTCTGATATAGCATCTTCTGATGCTTACGTTGATGACCAATATTCTGATGTTGATTAGGTGTGCTCTTGCTGATACCTATCAGAGTTTCTGCAAAACAGAATGTAATATTTTAGGTAGCAAATAGTTCTTATATGAATCACATAATTAATATATCCTTTCATTTTGTTATCATCAAAACTTAAACATAGGGTAGTAGATTCAAACTTTGTTCTAACAATCTCCCCCTTTTTGATGATGACAAAAACTAGATATTTTTTATTGAAATAACGTGAAAAGTATCAGAGATAACTAAATGATGAGATGTATCAGAGTAAGAGGTTATCAAAGATAAGGGATAAAGAGATATCAGAGTTGAGAAATACTCCCCCTGAATTTATTACTTCCCTTTTTAATTCCAAGAGTTCTTCAGGATCAGATTTTTATTGCCTTTCTTTGAACATCAGAATATCAGAGCTTTGACTATCAGAAGCTTTAGATCAGAATATCAGAGCAGAGCTTCATATCAGAATATCAGAGCTTTATCAGATCTTTGCTTTGGATCAGAGTATCAGAGCTTTAGTCTTCAGTGAGTTAGGAAGCATTCTTGTACCTGTAGACTTAAGCAAAAACAGAAAACATTTTCAAGTATATCAGAGTTAGAATGTTTGAGATTTTCTGTCTTAGTAATCCGTTATTATTGAAAATATCATTCTTGTTCTCCCCCTTTTTGTCAGCAATCAAAAAGTGTAAGTGATGTGCTAAAACATTTAGAGCAGAAAAACTTGTCATATTAAAAGGTTCAGAATCAAACAAAGCAGTACAAAAGATAATCAAAGAAAACATGAAAAAGACATGAATGAAAGCTAAGGTTGGGGAGGAAGGCGTGTGAACAGGTTCTCCAGCATGGCTTTGATCTGATCAGCAGTCTCATTCTGCTTGTGCACCATGCTGACAACTGTGTCTATCTTGCTATCCTGCACATCCATCCTTTCTTTCATCTTCTGGTCATTTTCATCCATCCTTTGTTGCAGACGCATGTCATTCAGCTTCAGCTCTTCCAGAGTCTGCCTGTCCAAGGCAGCTTGAGAAACATCAGAAGCAGGGAGCTTCTGAGAGCTTTCTGCAACATCTTCTGCTTGACTTGCTTCAGCTTGAATAGTCTTGTCTTCTTCTGGTTGCACCTTTGAGGCTGGCTGTTTCTCAGACCATGGCTCACTATCCAGAGGGAGCACGTCTTCTTTCAGCAGCTGACTTCCAACTTCATTCAGAAGCTTGCTGAAATTCTGCTGGGCTTGCTCATAGTTGATGTCCTGCAACTTGAGGGCTTCAGCACGTACCCAAATTCTGAATTGTGACCAGAGCTGATCAGAGGCAGTTGGGTCAATCATTCCAGGACAGACTTGCTTCAGAGAAGCAATCCACTGCTGCAAACCTGTTTCAAAATTCATAATACCAGAGCCAACATCTGGCTGTTTTGGTTTTGTAATGGCTATTTTATTTTTCAGATCAGCAAGACGGTCAAGGATTGTTAAATCTATGAAGGTCCTGCTGGGGTTTTCGGTGGTTTGCTTGGGAGCTGTTTGTTTTGGAGATGGAGTGGGAGAATCAGAAATAATGATTGGACTGTTTGGGGTTTTGGGAGTATTTGGTGGTGTAGATTTTGGCGAGGATGACAGCTGGGCCATGGTGACTGTTGTTCCACATGGCAGCTGGATTGCCAGAGGTTGTGGTTCAGATGATTGAGGTGAATGGGGTTCAGAAGGTGAAGGAGTTTGAGTTTCAGAGTGATGAAACTCAGGTTGAGGTGATGGTGGATGAATTTCTGGTTGAGGAGAGGGAGAAGGAATTGCTGGTTGTGGAGAAGGAGGAGGAATTTATGGTTGTTCAGGGATAAAAGGTTCTTCTGGAATGGGTGAGAGAGGTTGTTCTGGTTGTGGAGATTGGACAATTTGTGGTTCAGAGTTTGGATTAATGGAGGGGTGATCAGAGGTGTGTTGATCAATGTCAGACAGCACTTTGTCAATTACTGATGTTGTTGAGATTGTTGGTTTGGGATGTTTGGTTCGGGGTCTTCTGAGTTGTAGTGCCTCAGAAGGGTCATCTTCTGGTTCAGTTTCATCTATTGTTGGAATGGGGATTGAGATTCTATGAGAGGTTTGAGATGGGATTGATGCTGGAATAGTAGAAGAATTTAAAACAGAAGCAGCAGATAAATTACCTCTTTTTTTGGGTGTCTGCTGGGATGATCCTTCTGAAGGTGCCTTCCTTTTCTTCATCTTCTTCAGTGTAACTTCTGGTTGAGGTTGGTGCAGATCTTTGATATTCAGATTTGGATCTGTACCATCAGCTTTGCACGCGTCCAGATATCTGAGAACCACCACTGGTTTGGATTCTATCTCAGAAAATAAAGGAAAGTCACTCAGTGGGACTCTTCTGCTGGTGATATCAGCAATAGGAGTAGCTGGGTTCCTTTTTGATATTCTCTATCAACTTCATTTTCTTCAAGTTCTTCGCGTTCAAAGGCTTCCCAACCGTTGGTTCAATGGTGCTTAACTCTTGAGCTTCTATCAGGTGCTCTATCAGCCTATTCTCTGTCAGAATATCTGATATCAACCTTCCAAAGGGTATCCAGTCCCTCTTTGTTCTTTCTTCTTCCCTGGTTTCCTTCACGCTTGTTCTGAGGTGATTAAACAGAAGATGGGCCAAGTTGATTTTTACCTTCTGATTGATAAAATAGATCAGAAACTGCTGATCTACATTTATGTAATCAGGGGAACTGGTTGGCTTCCTATGATTAAAACACCCCAGAATTATCTTCGCCCAAACTCTATGGTGATCCTTCAGATCTCTGATCTTGCTACTGGGCACCCCATGGGTGAAAATCCTTTCTGCTATGACGCCCACATCAGCACATCTCTCAGCCATATCAATACAGCGGACGCCACCGCCACTGTAACCAATTAACCTTGCTATGTGATCCTCAGTGATCACAATCTTCTTCCCCATAATGTAGGAGGTGACTTGATGTGTTGAAGCAGTTGCATGAATCCAGAACTCCTTGACTAACATTGGAAATGTTGGTCCAACCAATCTGTCAAAATACCTTTCCCATTTCTGTGCCCTAACTTCTTCTGTTAAATCAAAACCGTTTTCCTTTAGACTTCCAAAATCAATGATCAATTCAGATAACACTTCAAGATTCTTCACAGGAGTGAGGAGTGTTCTGAATGGCACTTGATACTGTTCAGATGATGCTTTCTTCTGAGAACCTGCAGAAGCACTGCTGGAGGTGGCCATGTTCACACTTAAGGATTTTGAGAAAAACTGAGAAAATGGGTTTGAGAGAGATGAACACAGAAAAATGCAGAGAATACTTGAGAAATAATGAGAAACTGTAAAAGATTAAAGTGAGAGGTTAACGTGTTTAAATAGGCTTCAGAATATTTTGAAATTGTAAACCTTTTCAAGAAAGAGAAATAAAATCATGATTACGTTTTAAAAATATGATTACTTTCATTTAATGCTTGCTGATTTTGGGGGATTTGAGAAAGATACTTAAAACGGTTACCAGACATGTGTCTCAATGCACCCAATCAGCGTTTTGCCTTCTCAGAAGCGTGCATGCGTTCTGATTCAGAGATATGCTGATGATTGGATGACACTTGTTTGATGTAGTGATCAGTACGTCTATCTTTGAGCTTAGACTCTCGAATCTTTAGACTAGCATCTGATACAATCTGCATGTTCTATCTTTCTGAAAAGAGATTGATCAGAAGTTCACAGTAAAACAAATACATTCTGAAGACAAATATATGGAATTAAAACATTTTCATTCTGGGCAGATTTTCATGCTGAGATGTTTCAAAATGAAATTGAACCTATCTTCAGAAAGGGGTTTAGTGAAGATATCAGCCCATTGATAGTCTGTATCTATAAATTTTAAATTCAAAATTCCTTTCTGAATATAGTCCCTAATGAAATGATGTTTTATTTCTATATGCTTAGCTCTAGAATGTAAAATGGGATTCTTACTTAAGCAAATAGCAGAAGTATTATCACAGAGTATAGGAATGTTACTCTCAAAAATCTGGAAGTCTTCAAGCTGACTTTTCATCCAGAGCATTTGTGTGCTACATCCTGCTGCTGCTATGTACTCAGCTTCTGCTGTTGATAGCGCAATTGTTGATTGCCTTTTGCTGGACCAAGAGATCAGATTTTCTCCCAGAAATTGGCAGCTTCCAGAAGTACTTTTACGCTCCACTCTGTCTCCAGCAAAGTCAGCATCGCAGTAGCCTACTAAACTGTAATCACTATATTTTCTATAAAACAAACCCAGATTAGTAGTACCTTTCAGATACTTGAAAATTCGCTTAACAGCTGTTAAGTGAGATTCTCTAGGATCTGATTGGAATCTAGCACAAATGCAAACGCTGAATAATATATCAGGTCTTGAAGCTGTCAGATAAAGGAGAGAACCAATCATACCTCTGTAGACTTTCTGTTCTACATTTTTGCTTACCTCTTCTCTTTCCAGAATGCACGTGGGATGCATTGGAATCTTTGATGGCTTACATTCTGAGAGGTCAAATTTCTTCAGAAGATCTCTGATGTATTTGCTCTGATGAATGTAAGTTCCCTCTGGAGTTTGATTGATCTGAATTCCAAGAAAGAATTTCAGTTCCCCCATGAGGCTCATCTCAAATTCTGCCTGCATACACTTAGCAAATTTTCTTCCAAGAGAAGGATTAGTAGAACCAAAAATAATATCATCAACATAAATTTGACATACTAAGATGTCATTCTTAACTGATTTACAGAATAAGGTAGTGTCCACCTTCCCTCTGGTGAATTCATTTTCTAACAGAAAGTTACTTAGCCTTTCATACCAAGCTTTGGGAGCTTGTTTCAGACCATATAGTGACTTCTTTAGTTTGAAAACATGTTCTGGATGTTTTGTATTTTCAAAACCAGGGGGTTGGTGCACATAAACCTCTTCTTCTATATAACCGTTTAAGAATGCACTCTTGACATCCATCTGATACAGAGTGATGCCTCTATTAACAGCAAATGAAATTAAAAGTCTGATAGATTCTAACCTGGCGACTGGAGCAAAGGTTTTTGTATAGTCTATCAAGGCAGAGATAGCATCCAGTTGTATATCAACTTCTGTCAATTCAAAGGTATCCCTATAACAGCGAACAAACATCTTTAAAGCTCTTACAGACAATTTCCCTTTGATGATCTTGATCTTTGTCATGTCTGGCTTGACGAAACTAACAAGAACAAGTTGTTTCCCTTTGGCATTCAATTTTAAGACACTTTACCAAAAACCTTTGATTATTTTTATTTATCTTGTGGATAAGACATCAAAACAAAATGCAAAATAATGAATATTTGAAATGCCAGATGTATGAATGCATGATTGATGAGACATATTAACGGGATTTGTGAAAGGTATCCTTAGTCGGTATGTTCATAGTTTCGGCCTACGCATATTCGGCCCTCCCCATAAGGTGGTTTCCTTAAGGGTATCATGGACAACACTAGAGGGAAAGGCACAAGGGCCTCCCTTAAGTGGAGCCTCATTGTAGACTGAAACTTTCATCTCAAAGGTCGTAGGAGGTCTCACCAAGATGTTTCAGTTTAGGGTTATACAAAAAGTCATAGGTTTCATTCCAAAGTCCTACCCCCCAAGAGGATATCTCTAGAGACATATTTCTTTTTTGGAATTCCACCGACTCTAGGAGAAGTCGTCACAAAAACTCATAGGGATGATTTATCCCCTTGGCCAATAGACAAACCTTATTTCTAAGGTTTTATTTGAAAATATATTTTTTGAAATAAAATCCTGCCACAAATAAAACAATATGATATTGACAGTAATATAAAATAAATAAATAAATAAAACCAAATAATTAAATAAAACAAACAAATATAGAAACCTAAAATATATAGAAAAACCCAAACGAAACCCTATACCTAAAAAGAGAGAAGTTTCTAAACCCTAGGGTTAAGTATCCCCATCAATGTCGCCATATGTCATAACCGACAAAAAATATAGAGTCGCCACCATTAACTTTTATTCTATAACAGAAATATAATAAAATAACCATGATTGTTGATACAAATATTCTAAGTTCTTGACACACTTTAAACAGAGGGAAGGTGTTAGGCACCCTTCATCTACCTTGTTCATAAGGATACTAGTGTTTAGGTTTAAGGTTTAAGAATAGGGGTTTAATTTTTTAATTAGGGGAACTCGCCATAATTTTAATTTGTATACCTACATATCCTGTTATGAGGAATCAGAGTCTCAATTCGTAGTTTGTAGTGTTTTTTTTAAATTATGGATTGTGGAAGTATTCTGAATTAATCCTTAAACCAAGTATGGGTTGTAAATAGCGGAATCGTAGACACAGTTCGTAGTTAATGAAAAATATCCCCACAATCCCTTTTGAAAATAAATATGCTTGAATTACGTTAATAGAAAATAAGGTTAATATTTGATTGGTTATATATTTTCGAATATATGATGCAATATAAAAAATAAGTTTGAACAGAAAAATATTTAATGCAAAAAATCAGGGTTAGTATTTTAGAAAAGAATAATTAATAAGTAAATATTTTTTTATTATTAAAAATATATTAAATATTTTTAATATTAAGCCAATATTATTTATTAAAATGATTTATATGACAAAAAAATGCAAAAATATAATTTAATGAAAAAATGATAGATTAATAGTAAATATATAATCAAACTAATAAATGAATAAATAAATTAATTTTATTTTATAAAAACGCAGCGGGGTGTAAATTCTGTTTGGCTAGCAAAACCTGGGGGTGTGAATAATATAGCCCAAGTCCAGATGTTGGATTTTCCCCAATTGCATAGGGGGGTGTGAATCGTAACTAGGTAGTAAATCTAGGAGGTATAAATAGTAGGGGCCAAAGTTCAGAAATTAAACTTGGCCAAAATAAACAGGGGGCGCTTTGTGGTTAACGAGTAAACATAAAAACAAGGGGGGGGTGTTAAAATGAATGTGCTTGTCCCAGAAATAAAAAATAAGGGGTTTGCTTGGACTTTGTGTGGGTGAGGGTATGACGTTATAGTGGATGGCAGTTTTGAGGGTGTTTGATTTGAATTAGAGGCGTGTGATTGAAGGTGCACGGTAAGGGAAGCATACACGACCACTAAGGGAGTATATTTTCTTTTTTCATTTTTCGCTCTCATTTTCACAGACTCTCATCTTTTATTTCTCTCGTTCTCTCTTCTTCTCACACGATGCCAACAAAAAACCCTAAGCCAGAGCAGACCCAGACAGCAGCGATAAGCGGAGGAGATCTCAAATACTGATCCCCCTAAACCCAATCTCAGAACCGCAACTACAATCACAATGAAAAATCATCCAAAACCTAAGCTGCGTGTTATTGAAAAATACCTCTACACGGTGATTCTTTGAGTTTTTCTTCTGATTCCTTTGATCGCCTCCGTCTAATATCCTCTTTCTTCTCTATTTCGTAGGTGACAAAGGGTTTTGAAGATGATGAACACGGAGGAGAGTTCGACAAATCTAAGGTTTTCGTTTTGAAACCCAGATCTCGAGAAGAAAAGCTTCTTCTTCTTCTTCTTCTTCTCTTGCTTAGGTTTTCCTATTTTCTCTTGAATTCTTAGAGTTTATATAGGTTTAAAACTTAGAATAAATTAGGAAAATTCTGTGACTTGCGTTACAATTAGGTTGATTGAAGATTTAGAGTTGATTTCTAATTGTAATTGATTTTATTGGATTTTTGAAGATTTGATTTTGATTTTGTTTGAAATTAGAATTAGGTTTTGATTTGTAAGCATCTAGCCTTATTTATGTTTGTATATTCATCAATCAACGTAATTATAAAATCATTTTCCATGCAATCTTCAAATTGATTCCATTTAATTCGTTTCAATTTTTTTTGGTTATGTGGGTTGCGTAGGGTTGAGGATGAAGAATAGGGGCCGCCTTTGGAATCTAGGGTTTCAAACCCTTGGTTGACCTTTGGTCAACACTCTTAAAATAATACTAATAAAAATTGAAAATAAAGTAAGAAAATAAAAATAATAAACAAAGTTAAAATAATTACAATGTTTAAATAATAATAATAATTAAAATAAATAAATGTAAAATATTGATAAAGTAAAAAAAATAATTGAAAAGGGTTGACCTCGATCAACATCCTGGCTTAATCAAGATGACCAAATTAAAACTTAATGGGTCTCTTATGACAATGATTTCGAGAGGCCCAATTGATTAGATTGCAAAAAAATAAAATCACACCCTCCTTGTATTTTACAACGGGCCAAAACTCTAATTGGCCACCTGACTCAAAAAAAGAACACCCCTTTTATTTAGACTTCAGAAAGATTAAGCATGTGCCTCTAAAAATGTGCCATTCGATTTTCTAAGTACACCTCTCTTTCATCATTGTTCAAAATGAATCGCAAACCCTTAATGGGCCATCAGACTTTGATGGCCCACTTGAAGCACCAAAATCCTATTTTATACAAATGCACCTCCCTCCTTTTATCATTTGAAGTGAGTAAAAACCTTTAATGGGCCATCGGATTTTGATGGTCCATAGTGTTGCACCCAAAAATGTGCCCTCTACATTTTACCTTATATGGCTTATGTTTTATCAAACATATTCATGCATTTGAGATGAGATCAAGGTAGTATTATGTTTATGTTTTTTTTTAAAGTTGTGTAAAATGATTGCATTGAAAATCAGTCTAAGATGGCTTTCATATCCTCTTTATTTTGATCATTCAAGTTACCCAGGCTTCTCATGCCTGCAAAGCATCTCAAATTGATTATTTGTCTTATCAGAGGATTCAAAATTTCAAGTGTTTCAAAGTGAATCACAATTTATCCTATACAATGGCTCTTCTGTAATGGTTTTGATTACTGAAGTGTGTGACGTCTTTCTTGACTGAATTTTTGAATCATTATCAACATAAGTTTTATCTCAGTACAACGTAAATCATCAACTTAGTTTCTATGTGGGTTTTTTCATTAAGAATGGACTTTATCTGGCTTCTGAGATCAAGTGAATATTTGGTTACTTGTTGATTCAAATTTTGATTTTAAGTGGTGAAGTTAGGATGCAAAGCCTAGTGAAGATTTTTTGGGATTTTTAGAGTTTGAATTTTAAAAAGGCTATTGGAGGGAAAGTTTCTATTTTTTATACTTAGAATGTTTTACATTTTTCTTGCCAAGATTAGAAGTGAATAGATAATTTGATGATTATGGTGTTCTTAAATCAAGAGTCATTTCATCATCAATTTCAATTCTACAAAGCTCATTTGTTGGCCAAATAATTTGAACTGAAGAGAAATTACAAGCTTGTTACTTTTGAACCAAAATGCTATTACATCATTATGTGAACAAATAATGGTTCGAATACTACAAGAATGTGCATTAACCACATAGGATTTAAAATTGTGAAACTTCATTGGTTACAAGGATACAATAACATTTCAAAGTATTCATGATCTTAAAATTTCAAGAATATCATCAAGGAATAATACAAGAATGAATTCAAGAGTTCAAATGCCATTCAAATTCACTTCAAGTTCACCAAAATTTTCAAATTATCTTACAAGTTCAATTACAAATTTGAATCACAAGTTTATTATTTGTTCTAAAGATGCAAAGAAAAGAGAATTCTTCTTCAATCTTCGAGTTCCTCATGGCCATTGCCTCAGCTTCATCTTCAAGTCTTCCTCTATCATCTTTACAAGCTCTTGAGTTTGATTATTCCAAGACTTCTTCTTCGCCAAGCCTCACCATTTCTCTTCAAGCTTATCCACAACTTTCTCTTGTAAATTGCGTTGTCGTTTTCCACACCATCTCATGAAACAAGAAAAGATAAGAGAAATGTTAGCAAGCAATCAAAACAATTAAACTTGAGCAAGAACAAAGAAAGCTATCAAAGAGAGTTTTTACAAATTTCATCATAAGGGTTTAGAACAAGGAATCAAAATCAAGGAGTTTGAATTCAATCATGTTCACAAATCCAACAAAATCCCTAATACATTATTTCTAGAGAAACAATTAGAATTTCAGTACATAAGCATAGGCCACGACCTCTATTGCAAATCACAAATCTTGTTTTGGTTCACAAAGAGAGGTTCAAGAAGCAAGTTATTGCAAACTCAGTAAAAGGCCACAAAATCACAATTACAACATTCAATAAAATAGTTTGTAGTAAAATCACAAGTCTAAAATTGCAATTTCTAGCCCAATAATAAATGCAGTAAAAGGAAAGTTCACATCTCAGCAAACAAATAACATATCCGATATCAAAAATCCAAAGAACTAAATTCAAAGGCCTGTTATCAAAGTTAATTAAACCCAAACAGATCAGAAAACCCTAATTCCATCCCACTATATAAACAATGAATGCATAGATTTTGAGATGGCCATTGTTTACATAAAAAAACCCTAAACGACCGCATCAAGCTTTTAACCATGAAACCCAAGAGATCTATCATCATCTTCCCTTTACAATCCCTTTAGAAGATTGAAATCACAAAGAATAAGAGGAGAAGATTTCAAGAAAGAAGTTCATAGATACAAAAGCTGCAAAGATCTCGCCGAAATAGACTCAAAAGCATCGTCTTTGTCGTTCATCATCAACGAGCTTTCATCATTGTTTTTGAAACGCTAAATCGCTTCAACGCAACCTCAAATGCAGAAGATCACGATCTAAGCACCTAGGATTTCCAAACCCCTTTCAAGATCTACTCTTAACCATTCAGTGTCTGCAAAATCGAAGGCCATATTAGTACTCAGAAGAAGAAGGCGAAGCGAACAATGTGAAGAAATTTAGGTTAACAACTAATATGACGGTGACACTTGTCATCTCCCTTATGGTTACCATGTGATTTTGTGAAGGTACTTCACAAGGTCATTCCTTGCTCCCTCGCCTCACATCCATTAGATCTGCATCAGATTATCACTCGAACGAATTTGCTATTCAGCACCTCCCTGTTTACTTCATTCAGGCCCATTTACTTCCTTCTTTTTCTTTATATTTTTTTGTATTGTTTGTTTTACTATATTTCTTTATTAAATAAAAAATAATAACATAAAAAAATACTTCTGTTTTAAATGATAAATTATATTGGAAAATATTATTTAATATTACTAATTATTTTGTTAATTAATTTTATTAAATAAGATGATTTAATTTAATTAGTTATTTAAATTTATTTCGATTGGGTTGTATTGTTTGTTTATTTAGACTTTTAATCGTGTTGTCAATTTGATACATCCCCATTCATAAACTTGTACCCCCATTCCCATATGGTTTGTAATAGCTTAAAATTTTATTTCTTTGTATGATTTAATTGTTGCTTAATTATACATGTATCATCAAATTAGAACACATGGCCTCCTCTTGGGCTCCTCATCAATGAGCAGGTATCCACCTACGCATGCACACTTGCATACATTTCATAGTCTGGTCCTGAGCTTTCTACGGAGACAACCTTTCGATCAACTATTCCAATTGGTCGTTTAGAATACTAGAACCATTCTAGTCCTCACTTTTAGGAGCATGCATATGGACACCTTGTATGGGTTTTTGATTTTCTATTTTATGCATTGAAGCAACTCTCTTCTCTCGTCTTGGTCCACATACCAAGATTTTTTAAAGGTTTTCATAGTTGAGTTTGGGCATGGAAAATCTCACGAGGTTAATCAAGTGTTTCCCTTGGTTAACCATAACCCGAATCAACCAATTTGGTCCATATACCAAGTGTTCCATGCACATAAAAGGGGCTCATAGTTAAGTTTGGGCATGGCCATTCTCACGAGATTGACCAAGTTTTTCCCTTGATTAATCATAACCAGATCAAACAACTTTGGTCCATATACCATATTTTTCCATGCACAAAGGATCTCATGGTTAAGGGTAGGAGCACCTACTCTCACGAGGTTAATCAACTGTCAGCCTTGGTTAACCATAACCCGATTAAATTCCCTTAAATCATACCCCAAGCATTCCATTATTCTGTCTGTGATATCTACCATATTATTGGTACTTATGCTTTAATTTTGTGATCGACTGTGGAAGCGACCTTGATGCATGTTGTTGTACCCCAAATTTTCCCCCTAAAATCCCTTCATCATACCATTTTGATTCAATCACAACAAGATCACATTAGGGCTTTTGGTTCTCCTCCCTATCTCTAGCTTTTCTCTTTGAGGAATTACCAAGCACCTCGACTTGTTTTTATTTTGTGATCATTCATGTTTTTTTTTTAATTTACTTTTAATTAATAAAATTCAATGTTGGTTTGTCTCACTTGTTAATAATGTAGGTAAAGGCAATGCGACTTAGCAAGTTGATCCATGGGTTCATGAGTTTATTTCCATGCCCTAGTCAATAAAGCTTGAGAAATTTAAGCCTCACCATTGAAGTTGTTTTGGAATAAATGTCATTGAAAGGATATTTTTGTTCACCACATTTCAAAGTTATCAAAATTGATTCAAAAGTACAAGGGGTTGATTGAAGGAGTTGTTATGGTTAGACAAGGCCTTATTCCCATTGGTCATAAGTACACATTTCTATCAATTCTCAAGATATGGAAGTGATTGTGGTTGCTATGAGTTCTCATTATCATCCTCAACAACTTCTATTTACAAAGAAAAAGTGTTTGTACAAGAAAGTTGTTCAAAATTGTCAAAGTTCCTCAAAGCACTTTCTTGATCTAGGAGCTAGAATTTTGAACTTCAAAGAAGTATATCTTGCTCATCTTTTGGTATTTTTGATTGAATCCAAAGACATCCTTCTCTTAAAAGGGATATTAACAAATAAATTCAAAATTTTCAAGGAGTTTTCATGTGGAAGAAACTTGATGATGAAGAAAGATTACAAGTCCCCCAGATGAACCCCCAATTTCCCATGTGTGACTTCAAATGATAAAAACTTGGTCAATTTGTATCACCTTGAGCCCACTATTTTTCCACGACGATCTTGAGGATGTAAACTTTATTCCTTATTTTATGTGCAAAGTGAGAAAATGGATGGAAGATGCTCTAAGGATACAAAATATTATAGGTCATTTCATGATTTTTTGCCAACTTCAACAATTCATAACTCTCTCAATTTTTGAAGATTTTGAATGTTTCAAGTTTCAAAATGTCATTTAAGAGGTCCATTTCATGCCATATTTTTTGGTCAAGAGCAAATTCCAAGTGGAAGGCCATGTTTGGATGAAAAACATTATAGGTCACTTTTGAAGAAAAACTTGAAATATTTCTAAGTATGGAAAGTCAACTTCTTTTTCCCAACTTTGACTCATTACAACTTTCAGCTCAAACATCCATTTGATTCCATTCATTTCCCATTTCAAAGCTTGTAACCTCATCTTTCTAAAGCATCAAGAATCAGGCCCTAAGACCCCTTGAGCTGAGAATGCCATTGATTTGAACTTGATAACTTGAAACTGAAGTTTCTTCAAAAGTCAGAATTTGAAATCCTTGATTTAACTTCTAAACACATTGTTTCTGCATGTTTTTGCTTCTAAACATGTTTAGTGAACTTTCAGAAGTGATTTGCATAGCAAAAAGCGCGTTTTGGATGATTTTTGATCAAAATAGATCACATTTTTCTTTTTTGCAACTTCACACGATTTCCCTCCAAACTTCATCATTTCACACGCTTGAACATTCCATCTGATTCCATATAAATAGAGGGTCATCCCTCATTCATTTCCTTAAGCTTGAATAGCCGGAATCACCCTGCCAAACATGCTTCATAACTCATTTTTCTGCAACTTCAAAATCAGTTTTCAAGCCTTTTAAATCCAATTTTTCCATCAATTCACCTTCCTTGATCTTCCCTGAAGCTAACCTTACAATTACCTTCAAGAATTGTGACCTATATTGATCCATAGAAGTCTAGTTTCAGATCTCTGCAACTCAACATCAATAGGTAGATTTCTCCATCAATTCTTCAACACTTTGATATCATTGTGAAGCTATCATTGCCATGGTTCTAGTCGTAACACTTACTTTTATCTGGAAACACGTTTTAGCCATGAATTTTCAAATCCCCTTTCAAAACTTCTCTTCGAAGTTGCTTCAGCAACATTTTATATAAATTTGTCAAAAATGTGTGGTTTTTTCCGTCTTAAAGAGACGAAGCGAATGACATAGGTCTCGTGCTCTAATTATACAGATTGAACAACCTAGTTTTGGGACTGGCTGGAGGTTGAAGATTACCAACGTATCATCTTCCAACCAATGATGGTGTGCCATTGGTATTTTTTGAAAATTTGATTTATATTTGATTCTATGTTTTATTCAGTAATGACCATGATATACACAACGCGCCAGATCCATTGGATTTGATTACTAACGTGTTTTGACTCTCATCCAATGGTCCACATATTTTTGTATTTATTTTTTATTTCTGATTTTTATATTTAATTGCTTTAAACTTCAAAAAAATAATAGAAAGTTCATTTTTAGTCCAAAAAATCTGAAAAAATTATGAAAAATATTTTTGATTTTTCTCTTTCTGATTTTTATTTTTTCACAATTTTATTTTGTGTTTTGATATTTTTTTATAAATTTTCACTTTATTTAAATTGTTTTAAATGTTTAAAAATACTTTTATGCATTTTTAAATTCTAAAAAACATATGAAATGATCCAATGATATTGTGACAAATATTGGTGACCGCATTTATTTTTTATTTATAAATTTGGTACGTTTTTATATTAGTTTTGGTTTATTTTACTCATTTCTTTTAATTTTAAAAATAGTTTCTGACTTAAAAAAATTATCAAAAATTTTATAAAAATACTTGAGTTCATTTCTGATTTTTCTACGGTCTTACTTAATATTTCTTGATTAGTTTGAACATAGTTGATATTTTTCTTTCTTATTTCTATTTTAAAGCATTTTAAAAAACCTTTTTTAATGTATATATTAAGTGAAATATTATTTTGTGATTATTTTCTGGCTGATCTTGGGTTGAATTTTTGATCATGAACTTTATTAACATCATTGGATCCATGGTGTTGAGTCTAACTCCATAAAAATGGATAAATGATTTTAATAATAGTTTGATTAAATTTTAATTCAAATGTGTTTTGTATATTCTTTCTCACCCCTCTTCATCTTATCCATTTCTTATTGCACTAAGTGTTATTGGAGCATGATATCTATATCATGTCTCAAAAAAATGGTGCTTAGATTACTATTGACGGGTGTTGTACCCCAAAATTTGCCCTCTCACTTATCAATATTTTTGCTCACAAGATCTCCTTGGGCTCAAGATTGCACTAGGGTTTGATCAGCTCAAGACACCTTCTTATGCACTAATGACCCAAAACTAGGGTTTGAGTTTGCACAAGGACAGTTGAACTTCCAATGCCCCATATGACTTTCATGAATCATTATGGACCCCTAAGATCACTCATGTCAAGTTTCGAGCCTTGGATCACATTCTTGCTAAGTCAATTGAGCAGTTGACCTAAAAATCAGTTGTATTGGGGAAAAAGTCAACTATGGCCAATTTACAGTCAAACTTCTTAATTTTTTATCCATACCAACATTTTTCAGTCAACTGTATACTGAAAAGTCAAACATTGACTTTTTGGTCAAATTCAAGTGCCAAAGATCATAATTCATCAAGACATGCCAAAATATGAAACTTATTCATCAAGAAATCAAAAAGCCAAGATTTCATTTTGAAAAGTCAAAATTTCTAAACTTTGAAATTTTTCTAAGTGTTGGAAATTTCATGTTTTTTTCATAATTTTGAACAAAATTTTCACCATGATGCAAGATGATTCAAGAGAAACTTCCAACATGAAAGTTGTATTACTCCATGAAATCTATAAATTTGCTTTACAAAACTCCTTCCAAAAATGCTTGGATCTCAAGTTATAAATTTAAGAACATAGGGTCATGAAACAAAACACTTAGTGAAATATTGCCCTAATTTGGTCAGGATTTTTACCCAACTTCATGGCACTTTTTCATATAGATCCAATGGGAATCTTCAAAAGCAATTCAAAGATGGGTTGTATAGCACATTGAAGGCTTTCCAAAATGACAAAGAACTCCTTGAGATAATTCTTGAGTAGGGAGAATCGAAGAGATGAAGTTAAGGTTTTGTCACTTGAATTACAAGTCATTTTTTATGAACACATGAACCAAATCCATAGCCATGCTGCATAATCCTCACTTTGCAGGCCTCAAAATTGTTTTTCACTCCATAGTTAATGGTTTACACAACTGATTATGCCCTTATCCAAGTGTTTAAAGCTTTGTCCAAATCAATTTGCCATTTTAGGGAGAAAGTAACATATCCATTCTTGTAAAGCAAGTTTTATGCACAAAGTCAGCTTCTTGAGCTCACAACTTGTTTTCCTTGATTACACTCCATCCACAAAGTCAGAAGTGTAGTTGTTTAGGTATTGGCATGCATTTTTGGCAAAACCAGGTGTATGAATGTCATGACTGATGTCATAACATTCTAGTTTATTAGGTACAGATTTATTAGGTACTTTTGCAGAAAAAAATTGTCATACAGGTACTGATGTTTATGAGTGTGTATCTGAGCATTTTGCAAAATGATCACATTTACCAAAATCGGTAAGCAGGAATTCAGATGTCATAACAAATGTTAAGACATCCTGTTCTGAACTAACAGATTTGCAGTTTGGTTAATTCTGAGTTTTTTCAGGAAAATGACTCAGTCTTTCCAGAACAGAATCCTGCGTTTTCTTTGGGTTAACCTAGCTCAACCCTAACCTGGTTGATAAAGTCCTGTGACCTAGTCTTAAGGTCAAACAGAATTAACCCTAGCTATTTGGGGAAACCCTAACTGAAGATGCAGCTGCTATATATTCAACAGAGCTGCTGTTTTGAAAGTAATCCCTTTTTGACAGAAGATCATTTAGAAGCTGTATAGTTTTAACTATTGTAATCCAAGAAATTATCATTGTGATAAGTGACTTGGAATAGGTTTTTAATTGTAAGGGTTGTGTAACACTCAAAGCTTTGAAGCAAGAGTGTTTGTATGTCTCTTGACTAAAGTTGTGAAGCAAAGTCAAGTTAGGTTTGTGTATAACTCAAAGCTGTGAAGCAAGAGTGTTTGTGTTGCTTGATTAAAAAGCTGTGAAGCATAATCAAATGTATGTTTTGAAGAGTGTCTTCAACAATTCATTAGTCAAATTGTTTTTATGTATCACTGCTGTGATTGAGGGGGAGTGAGTAGGAACTCAGGTTTAAGTTGTACTTAGATTGAAGTTGCATTGGGTAGGTCTTAAGTGAAGGAGATAAACTGGTTGGTTTATTCCTGAATTAATATCTCTTATAGTGGATTTCCTCCCTGGCTTGGTAGCCCCCAGAGTAGGTGTTGTTGCACACTGAACTGGGTAAACAATTGATTATGTTTTTTACTGTTTTTGTATTTACTGTCTTATAGAAAGTCAGATACGGTGTCATAACATTGAACGTGACATTGAGTATCTGCAGCCAGAATTTCAATTGGCATCAGACCAGGCACCCTGCCTGTATTACTGGGTGAGATCTAGGGATATCACTTTCTGGCACTATGGACAAAGAAGGAGTTTTTGGAAATAGACCACCCATTCTGGATGGAACTAATTATGACTACTGGAAACCTCGTATGATTGCCTTCTTAAAATCTCTGGACAAAAAGGCTTGGAGAGCTGCTGACAAAGGATGGATCCATCCCACCATAACTGAGAAAGATGGGACAATCAGTTTGAAGCCTGAGGAAGATTGGAGTAAAGAAGAAGATGAGTTAGCCCTGGGAAATTCCAAAGCCTTAAATTCCTTGTTCAATGGAATTGATAGAAACATTTTCAGACTAGTACATCAATATGAACTGGCCAAGGAAGTTTGGGACACTCTCAAAACTACCCATGAGGGAACTTCCAAAGTGAAAATGTCAAGGCTTCAGATGTTGACTACCAAGTTTGAGAATCTAAAAATGATGGAAGATGAAACCATTCATGACTTTCACATGAACATCTTGGAGATTGCCAACACCTCAGGAGCACTGGGAGAAAAAATGGCAGAAGAAAAATTGGTGAGAAAGATTCTCAGATCCTTGCCTAAAAGATTTGCAATGAAGGTAACTGCCATAGAGGAAGCCCAGGACATCAGCAAGTTGAAAGTGGATGAACTTATTGGGTCTCTTCAGACTTTTGAGATGGGGATCACTGATAATGGTGACAAGAAGAACAAGAGCATAGCACTTGTATCCAACACTGATGTTGAAAACAAGGAGGATGAAGAAGAAAATATTTCAGAAGCTATAGCCATGCTTGGAAGACAGTTCAACAAACTCATCAAAAGAATAGATCCAAAGTCAAGGTCTAATGTTCATAACATTCCCTCTGACATTGACAGTTCCAGCAGAAGACCAAGGTCATAAGAGAAGGGAAACCAAGGCAGAGGTATTCAATGCCATGGCTGTGAAGGATATGGGCATATTCGAGCTGAATGTCCTACCTTTCTTAAGAAACAAAAGAAAGGAATGACTGTTACTTGGTCTGACTGTGATTCAGAAAGTAATTCTGAAGAAGAATCTGCCAAACTAGTTACTGCTCTAACTAGTGTTTGTACCTCTGAAAGTGACACTAGTGATAAAGAAGTGACATTTGAAGAACTGGCTGATACCTACAAGAAATTGTGTATCAGAAGTGCTGAAGTCTGTGTGCAGAATGAGAAACAAGCAAAACTCATCATAAAGCTGGAGGCTGAAAAAAGGGCAAACCTTGAAACTATAAGTCATCTAGAAGGGGAAGTTCAATTGCTGAACTCACAACTGAATCAAATGACCAAATCTGTCAAGATGCTGACTAATGGAACAGACAAATTGGAAGATATCCTTCAGGTTGGACAAAATGTGGGAAATAAATCTGGACTAGGATTTATGGAAGCAAAGAAATCTGGTACAGATAAGAAGATCAGGCCTGATAAGCAAATGTCAAAACAGATGTCACAACACAACTCTCAACATCAGGAACAGAGACATATGAAGAAAAGGTACCAAAGATGGAGATGTCATCATTGTGGGAGATATGGCCACATAAAGCCCTTCTGCTTCAGATTGCACGGATACCCTAATCAGAACTCAGGTGTCAAACCTAAGTCTAAAAAGGTACCACATGCTCCTAAATGGAAGAAAAAGGCTATTGCCCTGATAGCCCACACTTCCCTGAGGGTCTCTGCAAAGGAAGACTGGTACTTTGACTGTGGATGTTCCAGACACATGACTGGAATCAAGAACCTCCTCAATAATGTTAAGCCTCACACCACCAGTTTTGTGACCTTTGGAGATGGTGCTAAAGGTGAAATCAAAGGAGTTGGTGATTTGGACTGCCCTGGAGTTCCAAGTCTGAATGAAGTACTGCTGGTAAAAGGGCTGACTGCTAATCTCATTAGTATCTGTCAATTGTGTGATCTAGGATTCAAGGTCAATTTCTCAAAATCTGAATGTCTTGTAATTAATGAAAAGTAAGAAACTGTAATGAAAGGAGTCAGATCTAAAGACAACTGTTACTTGTGGGAGCCTGAGAACACTAATTTCTCCTCTGTGTGTTCCATTGCAAAAGAAGAAAAAGAGGTGAAACTGTGGCACCAAAAACTTGGCCATCTTCATCTAAGAGGTATGAAAAGGATTATCTCCATGGAGGCAGTCAGAGGGATTCCAAGACTGCAAATTGATGAAGGAAGAGTTTGTGGTGAATGTCAGGTTGGTAAGCAGACTAGAATGTCACATCCAAAGTCAAGACATCTGACCACCTCTAAGGTTTTAGAACTTCTTCATATGGATCTGATGGGACCAATGCAAGTGGAGAGTCTTGGTGGAAAAAGATATGCCTATGTGGTTGTGGATGATTTTTCCATATTCACCTGGATTAACTTCATTAGGGAAAAATCTGATGTATTTGAAGTTTTTAAAGAATTGTGCAAAAAAATTCAAAGAGAAAAGGAAGGGTGTATTGTCAGAATCAGAAGTGATCATGGCAAGGAACTTGAAAACAACAAGTTTGATGATTTCTGTTCCTCAGAAGGAATTAGTCATGAATTTTCTTCTCCTATAACTCCTCAGCAAAATGGAGTTGTGGAAAGAAAAAACAGGACCATACAGGAATCTGCCAGAGCAATGATACATGCCAAAAGATTTCCTATGTATTTTTGGGCTGAAGCTATGAATACAGCCTGCTATGTCTATAACAGGGTCACCTTGAGAAAGGGAACCTCATCCACCATATATGAACTCTGGAAAGGAAGAAAACCAACTGTGAAGTACTTCCATGTGTTTGGCAGCAAATGCTATATTCTGGAAGATCGTGAACAAAGAAGAAAACTGGACCCTAAAAGTGATGAAGGCATATTTCTAGGATACTCCTCAAATAGCAGAGCTTATAGAGTATTCAATTCCAGGACCAAAGTCATGATGGAATCAATAAATGTTATAATTGATGATTATCATGAAGAAATAGATGTCCCTTGTAATGTTGAGACATTCTTTGAGTCTCCAACCCAACAGAATGATCTACCCAACACCACCACAACAGAATCTGAATCAAAGGAAGCTAGCAAGATCCCTTCCATCATAATTCAGAAGGATCATCCAAAAGAGCTCATCATAGGAGATCCCAACAGTGGAGTCATTACAAGATCTAGAGAAATCATCTCAAACTCTTGTTTTGTGTCCAAAATGGAACCAAGAAATGTCAAGGAAGCTTTAACTGATGAATACTGGATTGGTGCAATGCAAGATGAACTGAACCAATTCAAGCAACATGAAGTTTGGGAACTGGTTCCTAGACCTGAAGGAACTAACATCATTGGCACAAAATGGATTTTCAAGAACAAATCAGATGCTGAAGGAGTTGTCACCAGGAATAAGGCAAGACTTGTTGCTCAAGGGTACACTCAGGTTGAAGGGGTTGATTTTGATGAAACCTTTGCACCTGTAGCCAGGCTGGAATCAATCAGACTCCTATTGTCAATTGCTTGTCTTCTGAAGTTCAAGCTATTCCAGATGGATGTGAAAAGTGCCTTTCTAAATGGGTACTTGAATGAGGAAGCTTTTGTGGAACAGCCTAAAGGCTTTGTGGATCTAAACCACCCTGATCATGTCTACAAATTGAGAAAAGCTCTATATGGCCTGAAACAAGCTCCTAGAGCATGGTATGACAGGTTAACAAAGTTTCTCACAGACAAAGTGTGATCGGTGGATCTGGAACTGACTGTTTAACGCTGGTTCGCGAAATGTCGCGGAAGCAAGAGTCGCCACCGTCTTTTATTTTCTCCAAATGGAAAGGACAAAAGCACAGAAAAATTCCTTATAGAGATTGCTCTCGGTTCGGGAGGTAGATTATAGAAAGGGAAGGTGTTAGCACCCTTTCTATCCATGGTTATCCATGGGCTCTTAGATACTTGCTCACTTGTGTTTTCAAAAATGGTATGTTTGCTTTTCAATGTGGGTTTAAAAAAGTTTCTTTGAAAATTTCAGTTCGACTCTTGTATCAGTCCTCAAGAGTGTTTGAAAAATTGCTTTTGAAAGCTTTTTGAAAGTGTCGGCGTGAAAAGAGTTTTGATTTTGTTTTGAAATTAGAGCAAGTATCTTAGAGTTGTCTACCTACCCTAAGGAATTCGTCTGTGTAGATGTCCTTTAAAGTAGTGCCATCCCACCATTGAGAAGTAGGTAGCACCACCGTTGGAGGTGTATGGGTCAATTCGAGGTTCGGGACATGGTGATCACCGGAGCAATGGGAAGACACCTTAGAAGCTACCCTCATGCCAGGTTCCCGGATCATGAGGACTTACTAAGACATCCTCTACTCGACGATCACCTTTCGAGGCAAGGCAACAGTGAGGCGTACCCTAGGGGTGGTGTGTGCGATTCGTGTATCGTTTTCATTTGCATTTATCTTGTCATGTTATTGGTGTTCTACGCTCGTTTTTTTATTTTTGTCCATTCATTCTTGCATGCTTTGTTTAACAGTTAAAAGTTTGCGGGAAAGTAAAGATCTAAAGCTATTACAAATGGCGCGGGTCCACATCGCCAAAAGTTTCTCGAACCCGATTTGACAGAAAATAAAGAAATTAAAAGTGCGAGAAGTAATTTACATGGCTTCGGGAGAGGTACATAATTATTATAATGAAATAAAATAAATGTGCGAATAAACAATTAAGTCGAAATGAGGGCGTTGGACCCTTCTTGCAAAATATTAACAATTACATGAATTAATTAATTAAAATTAAAAAGAAAGCGAGAATTTGTTTTTTTGGGGTTTTTTTGGTATTTTAGGACTTAATAGAAAAAGGAAAAATTAATTGAAATTAACACTAACCCTAATTCTAATGGCTTTTAATTCAAAAAAATATTGAAGTTTTTAACCTAAAATTAATCCTAATTTATTTTCATGCAATTTAATTATAAACAATAAAATATTTAATTATTTAATATATTTATGAAATAAAAAGGAATAAAATTTAATCAAACCTAATTCTATGTTTTTGGATTTTATTATGAAAAGAATTAAAATTGCAAAACCTAATTTAAAACTAATTAATTACATGCAAATTTATTTACAAAATGTCAACTAATTAAATATATTTTAATTTTGGTCTTTTCTGATTTTTATGTGTTTTATGATTTTATGAAAATATAATTAATTAAACAAACAGTAATTAAAAGAAAAATAAAAAAAATTATAACAAGAATAAGAAACAGAGAAAATTAAAAGAAGTTGCAAACCAAAAGGGGGTGTCAGTCCCCAATATGGAGGTCTCTTGTTAGCAATTCAGGCCCATTTGAATGTGGCCTTGTTGGACTTTTTTACTCACGTGCTGGCATGTTGACTCAAGCTTAGGGTGTTCACCAATTCTCAGCCTTTGATCTGATGCTCCAAGACGCGTGTACGCTGGATTCTGATGATGTATCATGGACTATAACGTAGGCGCTGCATGTGAACGTTAAATGAAAAATAACATAGAAATTATTGAAGACCTGGGGCTCGAACCCAGGTCTTGGACGTGAACACACTCAACGCTTGCCAGCTGAACCACTGAATCCTTTTGTTAAATAAATAAACAATAAATAATATAATATAAAACAACGCGTTAATGGATTATTGCGCGCGAATTTTAAACCAGCCAGTCGTCGCCTGCCACGAATTCGTCTTCTTCATCATCCCTGAAATATAAAAACATTAGGCAACGGTTTCTTATATGTTCTCTTAGGCCAGTTTTGGAAAAATAACGATTAGGTCTAGGGGGTCCATAAATTAGGCGCGATAGTGGCTTCCTCTTCGTCCAGACTTGCTGATTACAACCATGGTACTCTTGAAGGCCAATTTTTCTTGGTTTCAAAATCCCCAATTGGAGGTCCTGTAAACCCTAAAACTTAAACATGGCATAATCGCGTACACAGCAAAAAAATGCAATTAAATATATTGGTTAGCTTCAGAACTTCATAATGAACATGAATCAAGTATTAAAAATTACAAAAGATGCGTAAATCATGATGCACGATTATGAATTTTTCTTGGTACAGTTTGCGTTCGTGTTACCAATTCCTTGAGTCTTGATGGATGTTTCTGATTGGAATATGTCCAGTGACCTTCAAGGAAGCTAATGGAACAAGAATTAGGTCTTGAATCGCCCTGGAAGTGAACTTTCAGTTTTGACTTTTTTAGAGAAAATTTCAAGTTCTTTTGATGCCTTTCTGCGCAGCTCTGTGTGTATTTGCATTAGGGTTGTGATCCTGGCATATGTAGTAGTGAATTAGGTCAAAAAGAATCATCCAAATCTCTTGCATTCATAGTTTTGAAGATTTGATTTTCAAGCTTTATTTTCCAAATATTTTCCATGTGCTTTTGTGCAAATCATGATCTAATCAGTCCAATTCTTTCCTTATTTGGCTAGGCACGAATTATTGAGTATAAAACATGCACAAAAAGATTTGTTAGGTTAAGTTAAATATTTTTCATATATTTAATTTATTTAAATGAATTAATATAAATAAAAATTCAAATAAATAAATAAAAAATGAGAAAATACTTCCCTTTGGGCCAAGTGGTCGTGCACATGCTTGGAATGATGAATTGTGGAAGAAAAATGGGCCCATTAGCAATTTTAGGTCATTTGAATCAATGTTGACTTTTCAAAATATCCAAATATTTCCCAAATTATACAAGGCATAACTTGCTCAATTTTTAAGATTTTCTCATGTTCTTGGACATTTTGGAAAGGTCTTTGAGTCCTCTAACCAATGTCTTTGGTACCATGTCATTTTGATTTACCAATCTTAAGTTATGGCCTTTGACTTAAAGTCCCTTTTTGTTGACTTTTGAAAATGACCTATAATGTTGAAATTGATAACTTTTTGTGAGAGCATTTCTTGGACTTGAAGTATGAAGATGAGTTGTAGGAAATGTCTTTCTCTTCAAAATGAGCTTTGGATGGAATTTTTCTGATAATCCATGTGAAAGTTATGCCCTGGTCAATTTCAGTTGACTTTTTCAACTGTCCAAATAAGGAAACTTTTGCATCTTGATGATTTATGAGCCAAATTTTGAGAATCATGATCAAGCATTGATCAAATGATGTTTGTGGCTTAAAAATGATATGTTGACAAAAAATTTGAACTTTTGACTGTCAAATGACCATTTTGCCCCTATAGTTGACTGTAGTGCAATTTAGGGTTTTGACTGTGCAATTTTGTGCTGAAAGCCTTGAAACTTGATATGAGGATGCTTGACCATATTTGTAGGCATATGAGACTTGATTGGACCTTTGAAAACTTCAATCTCTTGATCAGAACACAAACCCTAATTTTGATTGTGTTATGAGGCCTTTGGATTGTGCAACCCTTGGGGAATTTTGAAGCTTGACTTTGCAATTTCCTGAAGAATATGGGAGGGAAAATTTTGGGGTACAACAGTTGCCCCTGTTCAATCTTCTTAGACCTGAGGATGCAGATTGGCTGACGTGCCTTTCGTAATCCGAGGGTAGAAGATGATTGAACACTAGAGTGCCCAGAAATTTGCGCTCACATAGTTGCAGTGATGATGGGAATGGGCTTACAGATGCCATTTGGAGAGATGGTGGATAGGATGATGGGCTTATAGATGCCATCTAGATGTTGATCGCGTAAGAGATTCCTTAGCGAGAACCTGCATACCTGCAAAAGAAAAATGAGTACCTGACACGTTGCAGGAACTGGTTTTCAGATGGTTGGTATAGATGTGTCCTGACTGGTTACAGGGGCTGAGTCTGGATCTTCAAAAGGTGATGAATGAACCAAGGATGGTTACTACCTTAGCGTGAACGGTAAGAGAACCTTGGGTGACTTTAACTTCAACTACGCTCGTTGAGAAAATCTAGGTGGGAATTACCATCTTCGCAGTATCGGGAAGAGAACCAATAGGAAATTATAATCTCATAGGAAAACCTAAAATGGAAATCTCATGCACCGTCGGAGAGAGAACCAATAGGAAAATATAATCTTAAAGAAAAAACCTAAAATGGAAATCTCATGCACCGTCGGAGAGAGAACCAATAGGACATTATAATTTTTTTTTAAAAAACCTAAAATGGAAATCTCATGCACCGTCGGAGAGAGAACCAATAGGAAATTATAATCTTAAAGAAAAAACCTAAAATGGAAATCTCATGCACCGTCGGAGAGAGAACCAATAGGAAGTTATAATCTCAAAGAAAAACCTAAAATGGAAATCTCATGCACCGTCGGAGAGAGAACCAATAGGAAATTATAATCTCAAAGAAAAACCTAAAATGGAAATCTCATGCACCGTCGGAGAGAGATCCAATAGGACATTATAATCTCAAAGAAAAACCTAAAATGGAAATCTCATGCACCGTCGGAGAGAGAACCAATAGGAAATTATAATCTCAAAGAAAAACCTAAAATGGAAATCTCATGCACCGTCGGAGAGAGAACCATTATAGTCTGATAACTTCTACTGAGTCTTCATCAGAAAAATCTGTTGGGATTCGATTTAGCTGGACTAGAGAAGGCCTTGGACTGGATAAGAAATCTTTTGAGTCGATTAACTGAACCGGTCTAAGTCTTGAAATGTGGTTGAGAATTTAACTGCGTCTTTCCTGAAAGGTAAAGGTCAGTCGTATGCGATGCATGATATGGATCAAGCAACATAAATGAAATTTGTATGATATGATGCGTCTGTGCATGCTATAATGATGTATGTGATGTTTTATGAATGTATTTTTTCGTCTAGGAAATTAAATCCTTGACGGGTGCCGGGAAGTCATATCCTGGGCTGATGTTGAAGAATAGATTTTGCTTCCGCTGGGGATGATAACTGCAAGAATACCGGTAGGAGAAGATGACTCCGTTGCAGAATAAACTTGGCAAATGGAAGATTATGTGGGGAGAAAAGATACTCTAGCGACCATGCTGGGAAGCAATACTCTGTGGGAAGAGGGATGCCTTGCTGAGTGTTGATAATAATTTGCTGGGGATACCCTTGTTGTTGGAGTATTGATGGACTTCGCTGGGGATAGGAAGCCTTTGTCGAGGACGCTCTTTCCGTGGCTTTTGGCTGAGGATAACCCAGTTATATCCTATTAAGGAAATAACTCTTTAAATATAGCCGGACGACGCGTTCATGCTCTGCTAGGGGATAGGCTTCCAGAATTTACTGGGGATAAGCTTACTGCTTGGGGATATGAATTCCAAATTTCCTGGGGAACTGAATTGGACTCTCTTGGGGAAGTTTTGATATGCTGGGGAAGTGATTCCTTTGAATATTGGTATGCCGCCGGGGAACAATCTTCAGACCAAGACTGTCGGGGATGCTTGTTAAGAATATATGTATTGTTGCTGGGGAATGTTGAGATCTACTGGAGGGTACTCAACTACCTTAAGATTTGATAACTTTGCTTGGGGAGAGTGCACTGCCTGCTGGCTTACTCTCTGGGGAATTAAGATGTACCAGTTATGTTCTTTAGCCGAACCTATCTTGATACCTTGGAGGATAGAACAATTGGATTGTTTAGACAACTCTTTTATTGCCCCTGTTTCTAGTGTCACCTGTAATAAAATACTTTGTTTCGTATGCAAACATTTATGAGTTAGCAAACTATTGTCAATGCATACATCACAAATTGAACCTTGGACGTTCTTCGCAAAACAAAACAGAAAAAGAAAAAATAATTGGCACATTTAATGGACAAGTATATTTGTATTGATTTTGAATGGCCTGAAAATAGGCGCTTGGTGTACAAGAAGCTGACGTCCTAGTAAGAGAACGCCGCCGAGCAAAAGAGTTTATACAAATTTGTACAAAAGAAAATAAAAACAGCTGTGTGAAATGGATGATCCACTGGGTTTCAACTCTGCTATTGCCTTTATAAATCCGAGCGTCTCATCACTTGATGACCTTGGTTGAAGGTGAAGTTGACTGATCGATGCCGTCTGAACTTGATGTAGATACCGGATTCTGGATGCAAAGTGATCAATGAGACATAGTATTACGCTTTTATCCCTAATTTTTGCCTGGACCGCCCTTTCGGGTTTTCAGTCCACCGGGATACCCATTTTTGCCCAAGCCGCCTTTTCAGGTATTCGACTTGCCGGGTGTACAGATTTTTTCATTTTCATCCCTTCATTTTTCCCGAACCCTTTTGGTTCGACGGGAAGCCCTAATTTTTGCCTAGGCATGTCAGCCTAGCGGGTCTTTTCATGCGTAGTATTTTTTTACTATGTCTGCATTGGCGGGGTGAGGAAGGTCGTCACCATCCATGTTGGTCAATATCATGGCTCCTCCTGAGAACACCTGTTTAACCACAAATGGCCCTTCGTACGTAGGGGTCCATTTGCCCCTTGGATCACTCTGAGGAAGGATGATTCGCTTGATTACCAGATCCCCAACTTGATATTCCTGTGGTCTGACCTTTTTGTTAAATGCCCTGATCATCCGCTTCTGATACGTCTGACCATGACAGATAGCAGTAAGTCTCTTTTTATCAATGAGATTTAGCTGATCAAGTCGTGTCTGGATCCAGTCATCTTCGCTCAGATTTGCATCCTTCATTATCCGGAGAGAGGGTATTTGCACTTCGATCGGCAAGACTGCCTCCATACCATAAACCAGAGAGAAAGGAGTTGCCCCGGTTGACGTCCTAGCTGAGGTACGGTACCCATGTAGAGCGAACGGTAACATCTCGTGCCAATCTTTATAAGTCATTGTCATCTTCTGCACGATTTTCTTGATGTTCTTATTTGCTGCTTCTACAACCCCATTCATCTTCGGTCTGTAAGGAGAAGAATTGTGGTGCTGTATTTTGAACTGTTCGCAGAGCTCAGCGATCATCTTGTTGTTCAGATTGGTACCGTTGTCAGTAATAATTCGTTCAGGGACACCGTACCGACATATCAGATTATGCCGAATGAACCGTGCCACAACAGTCTTGGTTACCGTAGCATAGGATGCTGCTTCGACCCTCTTCGTAAAATAATCAATCGCCACTAGGATGAAGCGATGCCCATTAGATGTCGTAGGTTTAATCTCACCGATCATGTCTATGCCCCACATTGCAAACGGCCATGGCGCAGTTAGAACATTCAGGGGAACTGGAGGAACATGCACCTTGTCTGCATAGATCTGGCACTTATGGCATGTCCTGGAATGTTGGTAGCAGTCAGCTTCCATTGTGGACCAGTAATATCCTGCCCGTAGGATTTTCTTAGCCATGGTGTGTCCACTGGAATGTGTACCAAAGGTCCCTTCATGTAGCTCTTCCATGATCCTTTCTGCTTCAGTCTTATCCATACAACGCAGTAAGGTTGAATCATGGTTTCGCTTGTACAAGATGCCGTTGCTTAGGAAGAATTTTGCCGCGAACCTTCTCAGGAACTTCTTATCATTGACAGAGGCACCTTCAGGGTATTCCTGAGCTTCCAAATATCTCTTCACCTCATGGTACCAAGGCTTCTCAGTCACCAATTCAGTCTCGAGATCGCAACAGTATGCCGGTTCGTCCAGTTTCCAGATGATGATCCGGGGAGCCTCATTATCCCATTTAACTTTGAACATGGAAGAAATTGTAGCTAACGCGTCCGCCAGCTGATTCTCTTCTCTTGGAAAGTGCTCAAAGGTTATCTCTGTGAAGTGGGGGATCAGGGTCAATACACATTCTCTGTAAGGAATTAGGTTTGGATGTTTCGTATCCCACTCTCCTTTGATCTGATTGATCACGAGAGCGGAATCTCCGAAGACACTCAGAAATTTGATCCTTAGGTTAATCGCAGCTTGAAGACCCATGATGCACGCCTCATACTCCGCCATGTTGTTGGTACAGTTGAAACATAGCCGGGCAGTGAGTGGAGTATGAGTACCTTGAGGAGATATGATTATGGCGCCGATACCGTTTCCCAAAGCATTGGAGGCTCCGTCAAAGTGCATAGACCATCGGGATCCTGGTTCAGGTCCTTCATCCGGTCCAGGTACTTCACAATCTGTCACTATCATGATGCTTTCATCCGGAAACTCAAAGTTCATTGATTGATAATCATCTACAGCTTGATGTGCCAAGTGGTCTGCCAATACACTTCCCTTGATGGCTTTCTGGGTTGTATACTGAATGTCGTATTCCGTCAAGATCATTTGCCATCTTGCAATTCTCCCAGACAGAGCAGGCTTTTCGAATATGTATTTTATAGGATCCATCTTTGAGATCAACAAGGTAGTGTGAGTCAGCATATACTGTCTCAGCCGGCGAGCAGCCCATACCAAAGCGCAGCAAGTTTTCTCAAGCAGTGAGTATCGGGTCTCACAGTCGGTAAACTTTTTGCTAAGGTAATAAATGGCATGCTCTTTTCGGCCAGACTCGTCATGCTGCCCCAGCACACACCCCATTGAGTTGTCAAGCACTGTTAGATATAGTATCAGAGGTCTCCCTTCAACCGGTGGCATAAGGATAGGTGGTTCTTGGAGATACTCTTTGATTCTGTCAAAAGCAGCCTGGCATTCATCATTCCAACGTACTACCTGATCTTTCTTCAACAGCTTGAAGATTGGCTCACAGGTAGCAGTTAGATGTGAGATGAAGCGAGCAATGTAATTCAGGCGTCCTAAAAGCCTCTGACTTCCTTCTCTGTCTTAGGGACTGGCATCTCTTGAATAGCTTTGACCTTGGCAGGGTCCACTTGAATGCCCTTATCACTGACCACGAAGCCTAGCAACTTTCCAGATCTTACCCCGAAGGTACACTTGTTCGGGTTCAATCTCAGCTTGTACAGTTTCAACCGGTCAAACAACTTCTGCAGATGATCTAGGTGTTCTTCTTCAGTCTGGGACCTAGCGATCATATCGTCAACATACACTTCTATCTCATGATGGATCATGTCATGAAACAAGGCAACCATGGCACGTTGGTAGGTTGCCCCAGCGTTCTTTAGTCCAAAAGGCATGACCTTGTAACAGAAGGTGCCCCACTGAGTAACAAATGTAGTCTTTTCCATGTCTTCAGGTGCCATCTTGATCTGATTGTAACCTTAGAAACCATCCATGAAAGAGAACACCTTATGCTGAGCTGTGTTATCAACAAGGACATCAATGTGAGGTAAATGGAAGTCATCTTTGGGGCTGGCCCTGTTCAGATCCCTGTAGTCGACACACATTCTGACCTTACCGTCCTTCTTTGGTACCGGCACCACATTAGCAACCCACTGAGGGTAAGAAGTCACTGCAAGGAACCCAGCATCAAACTGTTTCATAACCTCGGCTTTGATCTTCTCAGACATCTCTGGACGCATCCGACGGACCTTTTGCTTAACTGGAGGGCAGTCTTCCTTAGTTGGCAAGTGATGGACCACAATATCGGTATCCAATCCGGGCATGTCTTCGTAGGACCAGGCAAAGATCTCCATATAATCATGCAGCATTTGAGTCAACCGTTGCTTCACGCTGAGCTCTAGGTTGGCACCAATCTTTACCTCTTTCCTGTCTGCTTCGGTACCCAAGTTTATTGTTTCCACTGGCTCTTCATGGGGTTGAATTGCCCTCTCTTCCTGAAGCAACAGTCTTGCAAGCTCGCCAGGCACTTCGCAATCATCTTCACCTTCGTCTTCGGCTAAGTTGATCGTATTTTCGAAGTCATAATTGGCAGTAGCAGAGTTGTTATCAGTGAGATCCAGAGTGGATTGGAACCTGTATGAGTGAGTGTGTGTGTAAATACAGCTGTTTTGAAATATATGTAAAGGAAAGAAAGACAGAAAAGGAGCACAAGATTTGCAATGCGAAAAAACGTCCAAGATTTTCATTCATGATATATGAAATGACAATTTATATGCCCTCACAAATAGAACCACGGTGCCTCGGGTAAGACACCGGGCCATAGAGTTTATTTATTGTTTATTACAAAATAACAAAACATAGGAATTCATTACTCAGTAACAAGAGAAACAGGGAGATTGTCTTTTGCGCTCCAATTGTTAAGTCCACCGTCGGTTGCCGGGTAGATCCAGCTATCAAACTCAGCTTCATCAACTTCCTCTTCGTCCCTAATAGCATTCACTCCATGAGCAGGCAGGGGCGCTGTCACTACATTAGGCTTCTCAGATGCCTCAAACTGTACCTCCTTAGCGTCAATGAGGTCCTGCAGCTTGCTCCTTAGTGCCCAACAGTCATCAGTAGAGTGCCCCGGGCTATCTGAATGGTAAGCACAACGAGAATTCGGGTTGTACTTGGGAGATGCAGTATTTGGGAACTTCGACGCTTCTCTGATAGTCACTAAATTGGAGGATAGCAACTGTGGCAAGATCTGCGACAAGGTCATACTCAAGCGGGTGAACTCTCTCCGGGGTCTTTCAACCTTTTGAGGATTAGTTGGCCGGGGAGCGGCAACAGGCTTAGCAATCATTACCGCACTGACAGATTGACGGCGCTCAGGTCTCTCTGATTTCCTGGAACCATACACGGCACTAGCCTCCTTCTTGAAGGGTTTCTTCTCAGAACTAGATGATGCCCCCTTCGGAATCTTTCCAGACTTCAGCCCAGCCTCAATTCTCTCTCCAGTCAGAATCAAATCAGTGAACCCAGCAGAAGAATTCCCAATGAGATGGTTGAAAAATGGCCCAGATAGGGTCCCCAAGAACATGTCTACCAACACCCGATCAGTCAATGGTGGCTGCACCCTGCCAGCCAGGTCTCTCCACTTCTGAGCGTACTCCTTAAAACCTTCGCTTGCACCTAACGACATACCCTGGAGTTAGGTACGTGTGGGGGCAAGGTCGGCATTATATTGATACTGCTTGTAGAAAGCAGTAGCCAACTCCTCCCAGTTACGAACTTTGGTCCCATCCAGCTGATAGAACCATTCGAGATGAGTCCCTGAAAGACTCTCCTGGAAGAAGTGGATCCACAAATTCTTATCCGCAGAGTACGGTTGAATTTTCCGAACATAGGACCTTAGATGCAGCTTGGGACAAGACGCCCCGTCATACTTAGAGAAGGATGGTGCTTTGAACTTGTGAGGGATGATCACACCAGTTGACAAACCCTGATCTCCGAAATCCAGCCTAGGTACCTGTTGAACCTCCATAGCTTTCAACCTGTCCTCCAGTTGCTTGTATCTGTCTTCTGCAGGAGGGTACTGCTCTTCATCAAAATCAGTCTCGTTGTCGGAGACTATCGGACTAGGAACCCTTGCTTCTGCCTGAGGAGAACTCTTGCCAACAGAAGAACCAGCCTCTTCCTGCTGCAGAGCATTGCCAAACCTTCGGCCCGAGTTGAACAGAACAGTTCTTCTCTTCTTCTTCTTCTCCTTTTTCAGGAGCATAGCCTTCAGTTCTTCTTGGCCCTGAGCCAAGCCCTTGATTAATTCCTGGAATTGTGCATTCTGCACCTGAAGAGCCTTGATTGATGTCTCAGTTGATTCAGAGTCAGGATTCATGGTGCTGAAATAAACAGCGAAGAACTGTAAGCAACCTGAAAAGGGGAAAAACCTGCTATGCACATGATGTATGAAATGCGTATGAATTATGTTTTCAAAGACAATCGGGAATCAACTTTGTAAACAAAAAGGAACACACTTCATTAGATTCAACTTTGAAACTGAAATTATTCAACAGGTTGCCCTTAGGCGTTACATGAAAAGAAATACTGAAAAGGAAAATAAAATTGTAAAAGCACATCTGGGGCTCCTTATTGATCCCATGGTCTCCTCTTCTCAGTACGGATGTAGGCATTCAGAGCTCTCTCATTCTCCAACTGCTTGGTCAGCTTCTGGATCTTTGATTCCTGCTCATTGAACTTTTCTTGGTACGAATCCCGCTCTTCTCGCAGTTGCGACCAAGATCTCTTCAATGTCTCATAATCAGTAGGTATCTGAGGAGGAAGGACAGTTGGAGGAACACCATCTTTGTCAGGGCACTCAAGAATGACGGGTCTGACAGCTTCATACGGCATACCTAACTTCTGAGCGCGTATGCGAACCCATTTGTAGTAGGCTTCCATAGGTAAAGAAGTCTTTAGCCCTAACTCTTGTGGGTCAGCTTTATGAACCTTATCCCAAGCCTTGATGAACCTACGACGTAGCTCGTCACTATCCACCTGAAACTCAAAACTGATGTGAGGTACCAACATCTCATGGGGACCTGCTCTTCTTGCTCTTCCAAACTGACGGAGTGCTAGACATGGATTGTAGGAGATCCCTCCTTGGGTACCAATCAGGGGAACATTAGGGTATTCCCCGCATCGATCAATAATAGCTATCTCATCCAAACCTCTGCAAGTCCAAATGATGTCTTTATCGGTGAGAGACATTAACCTGTGAGCCCAACCTCTTCCTTCTTGATTCTTCAGTACGAACTTAGGGAGATGCGAAATAAACCACCTCACCAACAAAGGGATACAACACCATAGGGTTCCTCGTCTTCGGGTAGTACGGGCATGAAGCTGTTGCAAGATGTCACCCAAGAGAGTGGGCACAGGATTCTGAGACATAAAGATCCTTATGGCAGTGACATTGATGAAGTTGTCAGGATTAGGAAACAGGACCAACCCATAGATTAGGAGAGCCAAGATTTCTTCATATGCCCTAAAGTCCAGGTCATTCCAGAAACTGTTAGCCTTACCAATCAGAAACTTGGCCAAGAAACCCTTAACTCCGCTTCTAGTCACCCAGTTGTCTGTTACCTCTTGATGGGTCAAAGGAAGAGCTGCAGCAACATCCTCAAGCCTGAGGGTCTTTTCCCAACCAGTAAAGGGGGTCTGATCTAAGATAGGGATACCAAGCAAATCAGAGAACTCTTCCAGGGTAGGGACCAGCTGGAAGTCTTGAAAAGTGAAGCATTGGTACAGAGGGTCATAGAACTGGGTCAGAACACTCATCAACTGTTGATCCCGCTTTGCAGTGACTAAACTGAGAAGAGAACCATGCCTCTGGATAAAGGAAGTGGTATTTGGAATTCTGCTAACCAACTCATCAAGCAACTCAGGTGAACGAACAAAGTTGAACCGGATAGTATTCCTTCGCACAGGCATCATAATGTCCTACAAAACAGAGCAAAGGTGAAACCCTCTTGTCTTTGAAATGGTCAGTCCTTATGCAGGATGCATGCAATGCTCATGATGCTATGATGTTATGATAAAGCACACCACAAATAGATACAAAGGCGAACATGGTAAGGCACACAAGTCACACAAGGCAAGCCCCTAAAGTTAGGCCAGCATGAGGTCTAGGTACTACCCTATTTCAGTTTGTTGGTTCATACCTGTCCTAATCAAAAGTAACCGGGTTCTTAGAGGATCCCAATATCATTGACTACCCTCAATCGGTCATAACTCCAGCATCGCAATCTTTTCTTGCGGCCAGAACCATCACGAGAGTTTAGCCTCAATGGTCGTAGCGTACTGCTACAATTCTAAAGGCCAAGTTGTGTCAATTAAGGTTCTAAGGTTGTTGGTGCTTAACGACTCCTTAGAAGACCCATATTCTCCTCGTCGCGACACAAGGGATATCGGTACAGACCAAGGTGCCACACCAACGTAGCCACTGCTTCACCTGTGTCGGTCTACGCCGGACAGGTCCCTCACAGCTTATGCTACCTAAACAGGGTATCCCCAGATCCGGGTTAGGATCCATGTAACTCTGATGCAACCCACAATAGTAAAGCAAGCAAATCAATACAATTGAAAACACAGTTTATGAACTAGCCATAAGGTACACCTCACTTTAAGTGTCCCCAGCAGAGTCGCCAGTTCTGTGATCGGTGGATCTGGAACTGACTATTTAACGCTGGTTCGCGAAATGTCGCGGAAGCAAGAGTCGCCACCGTCTTTTATTTTCTCCAAATGGAAAGGACAAAAGCACAGAAAAATTCCTTAAAGAGATTGCTCTCAGTTCGGGAGGTAGGTTATAGAAAGGGAAGGTGTTAGCACCCTTTCTATCCATGGTTATCCATGGGCTCTTAGATACTTGCTCACTTGTGTTTTCAAAAATGGTTTGTTTGCTTTTCAATGTGGGTTTAAAAAAGTTTCTTTGAAAATTTCAGTTTGACTCTTGTATCAGTCCTCAAGAGTGTTTGAAAAATTGCTTTTGAAATCTTTTTGAAAGTGTCGGCGTGAAAAGAGTTTTGATTTTGTTTTGAAATTAGAGCAAGTATCTTAGAGTTGTCTACCTACCCTAAGGAATTCGTCTGTGTAGATGTCCTTTAAAGTAGTGCCATCCCACCATTGAGAAGTAGGTAGCACCACCGTTGGAGGTGTTCGGGTCAATTCGAGGTTCGGGACATGGTGATCACCGGAGCAATGGGAAGACACCTTAGAAGCTACCCTCATGCCAGGTTCCTGGATCATGAGGACTTACTAAGACATCCTCTACTCGACGATCACCTTTCAAGGCAAGGCAACAGTGAGGCGTACCCTAGGGGTGGTGTGTGCGATTCGTGTGTCGTTTTCATTTGCATTTATCTTGTCATGTTATTGGTGTTCTACGCTCGTTTTTTTATTTTTGTCCATTCATTCTTGCATGCTTTGTTTAACAGTTAAAAGTTTGCGGGAAAGTAAAGATCTAAAGCTATTACAAATGGCGCGGGTCCACATCGCCAAAAGTTTCTCGAACCCGATTTGACAGAAAATAAAGAAATTAAAAGTGCGAGAAGTAATTTACATGGCTTCGGGAGAGGTACATAATTATTATAATGAAATAAAATAAATGTGCGAATAAACAATTAAGTCGAAATGAGGGCGTTGGACCCTTCTTGCAAAATATTAACAATTACATGAATTAATTAATTAAAATTAAAAAGAAAGCGAGAATTTGTTTTTTTGGGGTTTTTTTGGTATTTTAGGACTTAATAGAAAAAGGAAAAATTAATTGAAATTAACACTAACCCTAATTCTAATGGCTTTTAATTCAAAAAAATATTGAAGTTTTTAACCTAAAATTAATCCTAATTTATTTTCATGCAATTTAATTATAAACAATAAAATATTTAATTATTTAATATATTTATGAAATAAAAAGGAATAAAATTTAATCAAACCTAATTCTATGTTTTTGGATTTTATTATGAAAAGAATTAAAATTGCAAAACCTAATTTAAAACTAATTAATTACATGCAAATTTATTTACAAAATGTCAACTAATTAAATATATTTTAATTTTGGTCTTTTCTGATTTTTATGTGTTTTATGATTTTATGAAAATATAATTAATTAAACAAACAGTAATTAAAAGAAAAATAAAAAAAATTATAACAAGAATAAGAAATAGAGAAAATTAAAAGAAGTTGCAAACCAAAAGGGGGTGTCAGTCCCCAATATGGAGGTCTCTTGTTAGCAATTCAGGCCAATTTGACTGTGGCCTTGTTGGACTTTTTTACTCACGTGCTGGCATGTTGACTCAAGCTTAGGGTGTTCACCAATTCTCAGCCTTTGATCTGATGCTCCAAGACGCGTGTACGCTGGATTCTGATGATGTATCATGGACTATAACGTAGGCGCTGCATGTGAACGTTAAATGAAAAATAACATAGAAATTATTGAAGACCTGGGGCTCGAACCCAGGTCTTGGACGTGAACACACTCAACGCTTGCCAGCTGAACCACTGAATCCTTTTGTTAAATAAATAAACAACAAATAATATAATATAAAACAACGCGTTAATGGATTATTGCGTGCGAATTTTAAACCAGCCAGTCGTCGCCTGCCACGAATTCGTCTTCTTCATCATCCCTGAAATATAAAAACATTAGGCAACGGTTTCTTATATGTTCTCTTAGGCCGGTTTTGGAAAAATAACGATTAGGTCTAGGGGGTCCATAAATTAGGCGCGATAATGGCTTCCTCTTCATCCAGACTTGCTGATTACAACCATGGTACTCTTGAAGGCCAATTTTTCTTGGTTTCAAAATCCCCAATTGGAGGTCCTGTAAACCCTAAAACTCAAACATGGCATAATCGCGTACACAGCAAAAAAATGCAATTAAATATATTGGTTAGCTTCAGAACTTCATAATGAACATGAATCAAGTATTAAAAATTACAAAAGATGCGTAAATCATGATGCACGATTATGAATTTTTCTTGGTACAGTTTGGGTTCGTGTTACCAATTCCTTGAGTCTTGATGGATGTTTCTGATTGGAATATGTCCAGTGACCTTCAAGGAAGCTAATGGAACAAGAATTAGGTCTTGAATCGCCCTGGAAGTGAACTTTCAGTTTTGACTTTTTTAGAGAAAATTTCAAGTTCTTTTGATGCCTTTCTGCGCAGCTCTGTGTGTATTTGCATTAGGGTTGTGATCCTGTCATATGTAGTAGTGAATTAGGTCAAAAAGAATCATCCAAATCTCTTGCATTCATAGTTTTGAAGATTTGATTTTCAAGCTTTATTTTCCAAATATTTTCCATGTGATTTTGTGCAAATCATGATCTAATCAGTCCAATTCTTTCCTTATTTGGCTAGGCACGAATTATTGAGTATAAAACATGCACAAAAAGATTTGTTAGGTTAAGTTAAATATTTTTCATATATTTAATTGATTTAAATGAATTAATATAAATAAAAATTCAAATAAATAAATAAAAAATGAGAAAATACTTCCCTTTGGGCCAAGTGGTCGTGCACATGCTTGGAATGATGAATTGTGGAAGAAAAATGGGCCCATTAGCAATTTTAGGTCATTTGAATCAATGTTGACTTTTCAAAATATCCAAAAATTTCCCAACTTCTACAAGGCATAACTTGCTCAATTTTTAAGCTTTTCTCATGTTCTTGGACATTTTGGAAAGGTCTTTGAGTCCTCTAACCAATTTCTTTGGTCCCGTGTCATTTTGATTTACCAATCTCAAGTTATGGCCTTTGACTTAAAGTCCCTTTTGTTGACTTTTGAAAATGACCTATAATGTTGAAATTGATAACTTTTTGTGAGAGCATTTCTTGGACTTGAAGTATGAAGATGAGTTGTAGGAAATGTCTGTCTCTTAAAAATGAGCTTTGGATGGAATTTTTCTGATAATCCATGTGAAAGTTATGCCCTGGTCAATTTCAGTTGACTTTTTCAGCTGTCCAAATAAGGAAACTTTTGCATCTTGATGATTTCTGAGCCAAATTTTGAGAATCATGATCAAGCATTGATCAAATGATGTTTGTGGCTTAAAAATGATATGTTGACCAAAAATTTGAACTTTTAACTGTCAAATGACCATTTTGCCCCTACAGTTGACTGTAGTGCAATTTAGGGTTTTGACTGTGCAATTTTGTGCTGAAAGCCTTGAAACTTGATATGAGGATGCTTGACCATATTTGTAGGCATATGAGACTTGATTGGACCTTTGAAAACTTCAATCTCTTGATCAGAACACAAACCCTAATTTTGACTGTGTTAGGAGGCCTTTGGACTGTGCAACCCTTGGGGAATTTTGAAGCTTGACTTTGCAATTTCCTGAAGAATATGGGAGGGCAAATTTTGGGGTACAACACAAAGGATACAGAAAAGGAGGCTTGGACAAAACTCTCTTTGTCAAAACTGAAGGAGGGAAGTTGATGGTTGCCCAAATATATGTTGATGACATAGTGTTTGGAGGAATGTCAGAACCTATGGTTAAACATTTTGCTGAACAGATGCAGGCTGAATTCGAAATGAGTCTCATGGGAGAACTAAATTATTTTCTTGGACTGCAAGTCTCACAGATGGAGGACTCAATCTTCTTATCTCAAAGCAAGTATGCTAAGAACATTTTAAAGAAGTTTGGTATGGAGAATGTCAGTCACAAAAGGACTCCTGCTCCTACCCATTTAAAGCTTTCCAAAGATTCAAGTGGGGTTAAGGTGGATCAAAGTCTGTACAGAAGCATGATAGGAAGCTTGTTGTACTTAACTGCCAGCAGACCTGATATTGCCTTTGCAGTTGGAGTTTGTGCAAGATACCAAGCTAATCCCAAAGTCAGTCATATCAATCAAGTGAAGAGAATTTTGAAGTATGTGAGTGGAACTTACAACTATGGGTTGCTATATTCTCATGGCTGTGAACCAAATCTGACTGGTTATTGTGATGCTGATTGGGCTGGTAGTGCTGATGATAGAAAAAGCACCTCTGGAGGATGTTTCTTCTTGGGAAATAATCTGGTTTCCTGGTTCAGCAAGAAACAGAATTGTGTGTCTCTCTCTACTGCTGAAGCTGAATACATTACAGCTGGTAGTAGCTGTTCTCAAATGATCTGGATGAAACAGATGCTTACTGAGTATAATGTCACTCAAGATGTTATGACATTGTACTGTGACAATCTGAGTACAATCAACATTTCCAAGAATCTCATTCAGCATAGTAGGACCAAACATATTGACATAAGACATCACTTTATCAGAGACCTTGTAGAAGAGAAGACAATCAAATTGGAACATGTTGCCACTGAGCTACAGCTGGCTGACATTTTTACCAAGGCTCTTGATGCAAATCAATTTGAAAACTTGAGGGGTAAGTTGGGTATTTGCCAACATGAGGAATTGTAGAAATTAATTTTTCTTAAAACAAGGGTTAAAGGAGTTATGCTTGTTCTGATTGGGTTAAAATTATATTTTCCCATTTCCTTCAATTCTTTTAAGAAGTTGAATAGAAACTCCTTTTCTTCCTTCCCCTCTCGTCTCCTCATCAAAACCCAGTCTCTCAATCAGAATTTTCTCTTCAGTTGCTGTTGCTCCTCTAAGACTGTCAAAATGTCTCAAACACCATCATCATCCAATACGACTATTTCAACCTCTTCCTCTGATCAAGATTCTAGGACAATATCTTCTTGTCTTGACTCTGAAGTCCTGGAGATCTCTTCTCTTAGAAAAGTGGGAACTAACCCCACCAAGGTCAAAGAGTTGAGAACAAGACATGCAGGAAGGTCCCAAGCTTCTGCCTCTGGTAATCCATCTCATCCTTCTTCTTCAGTTCCCCCTGAAATTGCAAATAGGGAAGGGTCAGCCTATGTTAGTCAAGCAATAGCTAAAATTGTTTCAAGAATTCTGAACGAGAACCACTCAGTTCCTAGCATTTCTGTTCCTTTGAATCAAGAAAGTTCAAATGCTGAAACAAATCCAGATGTCTCTAAGGATGTTGAGACATCAGACAAAGAGAAGAATGCTGACATTGCTCACAAAAAAAGGAAGAAGCCCGAATCCTCTAAGTCTGATGACAGTGCTTAAAGGTTGGTGGAGTTGCTGATTGGTGGAGTTGGTGCTGGTACCTGGTAGAGTTTGGAAGAGTGTTCAGTTTTTAGATCTGCTCTCATTACTTTATCTGGATGACTGTATAACTTTTAAGAACATGTATCTTTGGCCCATTTGTGGCTAAAGAGGGGGAGATATATTGTGATACTTTATTTGACATTCCATTTTTCTGCATTCATTTTTATTCTGCTGCTATCTATCTCTGATTGCTTAGGGGCTTTAGCCAAAAATCTGCCAAAGGGGCAGTTTGTAGTTGTTTAGGTATTGGTATGCATTTTTGGCAAAACCAGGTGTATGAATGTCATGACTGATGTCATAACATTCTAGTTTATTAGGTACAGATTTATTAGGTACCTTTGCAGAAAAAAATTGTCATACAGGTACTGATGTTTATGAGTGTGTATCTGAGCATTTTGCAAAATGATCACATTTACCAAAATCTGTAAGCAGGAATTCAGATGTCATAACAAATGTTAAGACATCCTGTTCTGAACTAACAAGTTTGCAGTTTGGTTAATTCTGAGTTTTTTCAGGAAAATGACTCAGTCTTTCCAGAACAGAATCCTGCGTTTTCTTTGGGTTAACCTAGCTCAACCCTAACCTGGTTGATAAAGTCATGTGACCTAGTCTTAAGGTCAAATGGAATTAACCCTAGCTCTTGGGGGAAACCCTAACTGAAGATGCAGCTGCTATATATTCAACAGAGCTGCTGTTTTGAAAGTAATCCCTTTTTGACAGAAGATCATTTAGAAGCTGTATAGTTTTAACTATTGAAATCCAAGAAATTATCACTGTGATAAGTGACTTGGAATAGGTTTTTAATTGTAAGGGTTGTGTAACACTCAAAGCTTTGAAGCAAGAGTGTTTGTATGTCTCTTGACTAAAGCTGTGAAGCAAAGTCAAGTTAGGTTTGTGCATCACTCAAAGCTGTGAAGCAAGAGTGTTTGTGTTGCTTGATTAAAAAGCTGTGAAGCATAATCAAGTGTATGTTTTGAAGAGTGTCTTCAACAATTCATTAGTCAAATTGTTTTTATGTATCACTGCTGTGATTGAGGGGGAGTGAGTAGGAACTCAGGTTTAAGTTGTACTTAGATTGAAGTTGCATTGGGTAGGTCTTAAGTGAAGGAGATAAACTGGTTGGTTTATTCCTGAATTAATATCTCTTATAGTGGATTTCCTCCCTGGCTTGGTAGCCCCCAGAGTAGGTGTTGTTGCACACTGAACTGGGTAAACAATTGACTGTGTTCTTTACTGTTTTTGTATTTACTGTCTTATAGAAAGTCAGATACGGTGTCATAACATTGAACGTGACATTGAGTATCTACAGCCAGAATTTCAAGAAGTATTGTGTTTAAAGTGGTTAACAACTCTATGAACCAAGTACAAGGAATGGAAACTTGAATTTCTTAAAAAAAATCACATGTTATGCATAAACTTGTGATTTTGAATTCTGATCAACAAGAAGTCTCCAAACTGGTTACTTATAAATAGAGTCACTGTTTGTGAGCTAGAGGACGAGCTTAAGCACCCTGAAATACACCAAAACTCTCTCAAATCAGAAATTGCCCAAAAACTCCATTGTTACACAATTTCTGACCTTAGACTTCAAACTCACATTTCCCTCGTACGTTTCTTGGCCTTTTAGTTTCTAAAGCTTCCTTACATCAAGTGTAACATATCCATGTCCCTGTTCCATTACTGTAACATCATTTACCATATCCTCTATAATCAAAAACAAATCATTGCACATTGACTTCTCCAAGTCAGTTCAGCGACTCTCAACTCAAGCAAACCATTGCATTAGCATCCTAGGACCTCAAGGAAGCTAACCTGATCATCACCACTTCCTGAAACAAGCTCAAACTCCAAACACGATTTCCAGTTTTGAGGTAAGTTTTCTCAACTTAGAACTCTTCATACAGGCATCATCAATAGTTTATTTGTGAACAAAACATGTAGATATCATTGCCCTGAAGCTAACCATGTCCATAGTTTCCATTAATTTTACTTGAGCTTAGAGAATTTTGAAACTGAAATCTTTGAAATTTTTAGGGTTCAGATTAGGGCCATTAAAATTCATGCTTATCATTGATCTATAGTTTTAATACTTTACATTTCTAGAATCGTGAGAAATTTTGCTACAAGTTTCATGTTTACAGTTTTTATTTTTGATGAGAAATGAGCATGTTACAGATGGTCTGGCTGGAGGTTGAAGATGAAGTCTTCAGGGCGCGTTTTGCCTTACATATTTATTGTTTTACTTGTATTAAAGAATGTATAACCACCCCAGTGGTTGAAGCGCGCGCCTGTAACCTATGGGACCTGGGTTCGAGCCCCAATGGTACCTTTTGGCATTTTTTTTACATGTTTTTGCATTTTCTGATTTTTGGCAGGCTCTTGGGCTTTGTTGGGCCTGTTCCTTTTTTTAATTTTTTTGCTTACTAACCCCTTGCAGGCTTTTGGCACCCCTGGTCCAAATTTATTTTATTTTTTTATTTTTTTTATTTTATTTCTATTTTTTAAATATATTTTCTAAATACTGAAAAATCATAAGAAATACAAAAATTGATAGATTTATATTTTGGCTTATTTTATTTTATTTTTCTCACAAAATATTTTTTGTTTAACTATATATTAATTTTTTTTATTAAATAATCTTGTAAATTAAATTAAAACTAGGTTAATATTTATTTTCTCTTTACACCCATTACATGTATTATTTTAATACAAAAAGGACCAAAAATATTTTATAATGTTATAAATATTTTCAAGATAAAAATACCAAAAAAATACATTTTTCTTAAACTTATTTTCTTTTAATCAACTAAATAGAATTAGGATTTTATTCAAAAATCTTTTCTTAATAAAATTCAAATTTAATTAATTATTTTCTTTTATTTAATTATATTAAGACAAAATCCCTTTTTCATGAAAATCAAAGAAAGATACATTTTCTTTATATTTTGCATTTTTTTACATACATTCATTTTTGTACTTTGTATTTATTTATTTCCTTGTACATTGATATCAATTCAATATGGTTGTAATAGACTAATTAGGTTTAAATTCTTAAAATCCCCATTCATGAATTTGTATACCCCCCTCCCCACCAATATTGTAATAGCGTAGTAACTTTAAAATTCTGCAATTTATCGCTTTTATATACAAATGCTAGTAATTAGGGTTTGTATAAAAAGACTAAAATTAACACTTAGAAAACCATAATTCAAGACAAAAACAAGCATGAAAACAATACATTTGCACACAAACACCCCTAGCGTTATCCCACTTGGCTTCCTTATACAAAATGGCCATATTACGCATGTGAGGTATCTTAGAAAAAACAAGCAAATACAAGATCATAGTCCCTCGATGACGCTATCTAAGTTGCCTTCCAAATGATCTTAGTCCCTAAAGAAAAAAAATGCGAAGATACCTTGAAATATTGCTAATCATGGCTATATGATGACCCACGTCCGTCCCGTTTACATCCAAAGATAGGGTTGCTTACCAAACCAATGGTAAGACAACAATGTCAAAAGAAAAAGAAAATGAACAAGAAAGACCTTTTGAGTAGGTAGAATGCTCCTAATTATTTGCTCAATTTCAAACAAACATCCTTGCTATTTTCAAAACAAACACCTACACTTTCAAACATCTTACAAACTTGAAAACATTTTCAAAAAGATCAACATCTTTGTATACATTCTTAAGAACGAGAATCATGACAAAGATTGCCTAAACAATGGCCTCTTTACAAAATACATTAAAAAAACCACACAAAGCATAATTTCAAACAAAAGCAAGTGATCTAGCAAGTAACTAAGAGCCCATGGATAACCATGGATGAAAAGGATGCTAATACCTTCTCTTTTCATAATCTACCCCCCGAACTCAAGAAATAATCTCAAAGGTCTTTCCTGTGATTTTCCCCCTTTCCTTTTGGATAAAAGAAAAGTCGGTGGCGACTCTTGCTAACCGCAATATTTGCAATCAAATGCAAAACCCTCAAGTCAGTTCTCCCAACGTATCACAACCGGCCTCAAAATAGGTGCGACTTCTATATAAGTCCACTTACAATTGGTTATCATAGCGCTAAATTTTGTCCCGATTCGAATAAATGATCATTTGTGGCCCAAACTTATGTTTGCAAGCACAAGTTTATTAATTTGATCTTTTTGATCCAATAACCTTGAGATTCATTATGTGGAGGATTTGGTTCTACCATTCCTCTAATGGATCTACAACACTTTTGGTCAATGCGGATCACTTAAACATTGTTGATCATTAAATGGTACTTGTGAGGATTCCAAATGGATGATATACTAGACAAAAAGAAAATGTAACTTGTTGTGTGGAGGCTTTGGTCCTACCAATTCTCTAATGAGTTCCAAATGCAAGTTTTAAGATGGTCATCTAACTAACCACTAATCACTAATAATTGACTTTATCTTGTGTTTTTATTATACGCCCTTTTATTTTATGTACCATTTACTTTTAGCATTTACATTTCATGCTATTTTTCATCTTTTCTCACTTGAGCATTTACTTTCTTGTCATTTTTATTCAACATGGAGTCTTGCCATTCGCAGACTACAATTCTATCAATAAAATTTAAGCTTTTACCTAATTCTTTGTATTTCTTATTTTTATTCAGCTTACAAAGACTCCATTTATTATTGATAATAATTTTCAAAGCAAAAAGATTAAATAACAAAATTGTTTTTCAAAAATAATTTATAACTTACTTTTACTTTAAGATTTTGTGATTCAAGAGGAAAACAAAAGTGGTAATCCCATGAATGGACGAACTCTAGTAATTTTGAGAAGTTTTGTTTTCCCCGGGAAGGTTTTCTCAGGTTCTTTTCGCTGGTATGCGTGTGTTTATTATTTATTGAAGATGATACCAAATGGCGTAAGGTGCAGTACCGGGTTTGTGATCCCAGTGTCCCCAGTCAAGTGTTGGTTCATTTTCTGATTTTTGGGTTTGCTTGGTCTGAGGTCTCTATTCCAGATTCCCCAGCAAAGTGTTCTCTCATATGACGAAAGGTCTTGTCCCCTTGGTGTGCTGTGATGAAACTATTTGCAAAATGTCGCTCTTTCTCCAATATTAGCATTATTGTTGGTATTTATTTCCCAGGAAACTAGACTAGGGAAGTATGTTTTCTAAGAAGTGATGAGGTTGTTGACAACTATTGGGTTTTCACCTGCCCAGTGTTGGGTTTGATTTAAAATCCCCATGAATTTGAGCTCTTCTATAATGTTGACTTCTTGATTCTCTAGGAAGGCTATTCTAGGGTATCTTTTGTTGGAACAATTTTGCATGATATGAAGACTCAATCCAAGATTCCCCAATGAAGGTCTCTCTATTTGATAGAAGTCTTTTCTCCCTGTGCATGCTGAGAATTAACTCATTTACGAAGCATCTCCCTTTCGGTGGTTCTTGCATTTTGTTTGATCGCACGGTAATCAGGCAAGGGCAGTGTTTTATTTAAGAAGTGTTGAAGAATTTGTCAATTTTTTGGTTTTCACTCGTCAAGTGTTGGGTTTGATTTAAAATCCCCATAATATTGATTCCTTGCTATAATGTTTGACTTGTTAAATCTCCAAGTTGTTGTCCCCATGAGATTTCATACTTTTCCCCAGAGAAGGTTGTGCAATACTTGCTCTCAATATTGAAGAACATATCTCTGGTTTCCTCAGTGAACAACGCATCTTGGTTTCTGATCTTTGATGTGGTGTTGACCTCCCCAACGGAGTCAGCACGAGGTCCCCAGTTGATATCTCGATGATGAGGCATTATCTCCCCTAGTGAAGTCTGTATGATATTTCTCCATTGATGTCAGCTCGAATTCCTCAGTTGATGTTGTGCCGATTTGGTTTTCATCTGCCTTATTGAGACCAGGATTGCAATCCCCAGTAGAAGTGCGGGTAGTGAAAACTTTTGTTTCCCCATTGAAGTCTGTGTGCTTTTCCCTAGTAGGGCCTGAAGAAGGATGTTATATCCTTGTATCTGTACTAATTTGTTTACCTCCGGATTATGTTCCTTCCCAGTGAAGTTAAGCCGCAGAATATGGTTTTTGTTTCCTCATTGGTGCTTATTATCTTATGGAATGTTCATCTTGGAGGTGATTTAGCCGGGTGTTGATTGTGCCCGAGTTGGATTTGCCTGGTTATTCCCAGTGTTATATCTTTGTTTTGTCAGCATATACATAGTAATACTCATACATTCATACACACATCATGCATAGTTGAATTTAGTAATTCATTACTCATTCACATTCGTTAATATTTGGTTGACATATTACCATGTTTTGCAGAGTTGTGTTGTACTCTCTCCAATAGAGTGTCGGCCTTAAGCAGAAAGTGTATATTCTTTCAATTTCCCCACTGAGTTATCCCTCGTGGAAGATTTCTGCTTTAGCCTTCCTGTATAGTTCTTTGTATGGATGATTTGGGTTTCCCTCTTGAATCTTTGTTTCCCATCAATATTATTACTTATGATCTTTGCAAGCTTCGAGATTTGGTTTGAGAATGTGCATTTATTTTTCACGAGAAGGATTTTACCTCCTCAGCAGGAATATATTGGCATCTCCCCAATAAGTCATGATTCGTTCCCCAGGAAGTTGTATCTCTTTCCTCAGGAAGCCATATTGCTTTTCTCAGAAGTCATTTTTACAATCCTTCCTATAACAGCAAGTAGCAGGTTTCTTTATTTGAGCAACTTTTACTTCCCCGTAAAATATGATGTTACTTTCTTGTTATCTTCTCTATGAGTGAATAGTTTGCAGTTCATTGTCAAAATTACTCCAGTGGATGGCAAGTCTTTTCGATATGACAGCGACAGTTCGTTGAGAAATCTTTGTAAGTGGTAGTCTCTTTATTTAAGACAACTTACATACTACCCTTTATAGGCGGAGTGCCTTGATTAAAGAAGAAGTTGAGACCTGTTCTAGGTGAAACGCCAGAATTTTGGGAAAAAACTTGTAATCTTTTTTCTACCCTCAGTGAATGATGGTAGTTCATTGTCAGTGAACGGTGGTGCTATGATATTTCCTCTCTACCTTCAGTTAAAGTTGGTGACTGCTATCTTTTTTCTACCCTCGTTGAATGTTGGTAGTTCATCGTCAGTGAACAATGGTGCTATGATATTTCCTCTCTACCTTCAGTGAAAGTTGGTAGTTCACAATCAGTGAAAGTTAGTGATTTTTATCTTTTTGCCACCCTCAGTGAATGTTGGTAGTTCATCGCCAATGAACGACGGTGCTATGATATTTCCTCTCTACCTTAAGTGAAAGTTGGTAGTTCACCATCAGTGAAAGTTGGTGATTGTTATCTTTTTGCTACCCTCAATGAATGTTGGTAGTTCATTGTCAGCGAACGAAGATGCTATGATATTTATTTTTGTTCTACCTTCAGTGAAAATTGGTAGTTCACCATCAGTGAAAGTTGATGATTGTTATCTTTTTGCTACCCTCAGTGAACGTTGGTAGTTCATCGTCAGTGAATAGCGGTGCTATGATATTTCTTCTCTACCTTCAGTGAAAGTTGGTAGTTCACCATCAGTGAAAGTTGGTGATTGTTATCATTTTTCTACCCTTAGTGAATGTTGGTAGTTCATCGTCAGTGAACGGCGGTGCTATGATATTTCCTCTCTACCTTCAGTGAAAGTTGGTTGTTCACCATCAGTGAAATTTGGTGATTGTTATCTTTTTTCTACCCTCAGTGAACGTTGGTAGTTCATCGTTACTGAATGGTGATGCTATGATATTTCTTTTCCTTTTACCTTCAGTGAAATTTGGTAGTTCACCATCAGTGAAAGTTGGTGATTGTTATATTTTTGCTACCCTCAGTGAATGTTGGTAGTTCATCGTTAGTGAATGGTGGTGCTATGATATTTCCTCTCTATCTTCAGTGAAAGTTGGTAGGTCACCATCGGTGAATGTTGGTGATTGTTATCTTTTTGCTACCCTCAGTGAATGTTGGTAGTTCATCGTCAGTGAACGGTGATGCTATGATATTTCTTTTCCTTCTACCTTCAGTGAAAGTTGGTAGGTCACCATCAATGAAGGTTGGTGATTGTTATCTTTTCCCTCTACCCTCAATGAAAGTTGGTAGTTCATCGTCAGTGAATGTCGGTGTTGTTTTTCTTTTCTCTCTCTACCTTCAGTGAATGTTGGTAGTTTCGCCTTCAGTAAAAGTTGGTGTATCCTTTGATTTTTACCATCCTCTATGAGTTTGGTCTTTATGATTCACTAGTGATTTATTTTCCTGATCGGGTTTCCCTTTTGATCCTTATTTCCTTTGCTACATCCCCAGTGGTGTTTTGCTTCTCTTATAAGTTGTTCATATTCATAAGCATTTCATTGCATCTTAGGGCAAAAAATAGGGTTTGTTTTATATTTAAGTATCTTCGATCGCATCGACACGAAGATTTTTAACCTTTGTATCTCCGGATAGAAGAAAATTAAATAAGGGCAGCTGTTGTACTCCAATTTTCCCCCTAAGATCCCTTCATCATACCATTTTGATTCAATCACAACAAGATCACATTAGGGCTTTTGGTTCTCCTCCTTATATCTAGCTTTGCTCTTTGAGGAATCACCAAGCACATTGACTTGTTTTTCTTTTGTGATCATTTATATTTTTTTTTACTTTCCTTTTAATTAATAAAATGCAATGTTGGTTTGTCTCACTTGTTAATAATGTAGGTAAAGGCAATGTGACTTAGCAAGTTGATCCATGGGTTCTTGAGTTTATTTCCATTCCCTAGTCAATAAAGCTTGAGAAATTCAAACCTCACCATTGAAGTTTTTTGGAATAAATGGCATGGCAATGTTATTTTGGTTCACCACATTTCAAAGTTATCAAAATTGATTCAAAAGTAGAAGGGGTTGATTGAAAGAGTTGTTATGGTTAGACAATGCCTTGTTCCCATTGGTCACAAGTACATATTTCTCTTAATTCTCAAGATATGGAAGTGACTGTGGTTTCTATGAGTCCTCATTATCATCCTCAGCAACTTCTATTTACAAAGCAAAAGTGTTTGTACAAGAAGGTTGTTCAAAATTGTCAAAGTTCCTCAAAGCATTTTCTTGATCTAGGAGCTAGGGTTTTGAACTTCAAAGAAGTATATTTTTCTCATCTTTTGGTATTTTGAGTGATTCCAAAGACATCCTTCTCTTAAAAGGGATATTAACAAATAACTTCAAAATTTTCAAGGAGTTTACATGTGGAAGAAACTTGATGATGAAGAAAGATTACAAGTCCTCCAGATGAACCCCTAATTTCCTATGTGTGACTTCAAATGATCATAACTTGGTCAATGTTTATTACCTTGAGCCTACTCTTTTTGCATAATGATCTTGAGAATGTGTAATTTATTCCTTCTTTTATGTGCAAAGTGAGAAAATGGATGGAAGATTTCCTAAGAATATAAAAGATTATAGGTCATTTCATGATTCTTTGCAAAATTCAAAAATTCACAACTCTCTCAATTTTTGGATATTTTGAATGGTTCAAGTTTCAAAATTTCATTTAAGAGGTCTATTTCATGCCATATTTTTTGGTCAAGATCAAATTCCAAGTGGAAGACCATGTTTGGATTCAAAACATTATAGGTCACTTTTGAAGAAAAACTTGAAATATTTCTAAGTATGGAAATTCAACTTCTTTTTCCCAACTTTGACTCATTGCAAATTTAAGATCAAACATCCATTTGATTCCATTATTTTCCCATTGGAAAGCTTGTAACCTCATCTTTCTAAAGCATCAAGAATCAGGCCCTAAGACCCCTTGAGATGAGAATGCCATTGATTTGAACTTGGTAACTTGAAACTGAAGTTTCTTCAAAAGTCAGAATTTGAAATCCTTGATTTATCTTCTAAAGACATTTTTTCTGCGTGTTTTTGCTTCTAAACATGTTTAGTGAACTTCCAAAAGTGATTAGCATAGCAAAACACACGTTTTGGATGAGTTTTGAACAAAATAGAAGTCACATTTTTCTCGTTTGTAACTTCACATGATTTCCCTCCAAACTTCATCATTTCACACGCTTGAACATTCCATCTGATTCCCTATAAATAGAGGGTCATCCCTCATTCATTTCCTCAAGCCTGAATAGCCAAAATCACCCTGCCAAACTTGCTCCATAAGTTAGTTTATCTGCAACTTCGAAATCAGTGTTCAAGCCTTTTTCAATCCAACTTTTCCATCAATTCACCTTCCTTGATCTTCCCTGAAGCTAACCATACAATTACCTTCAAGAATCGTGACCTATATTGAATCATAGAAGTCCAGTTTCAGAGCTCTGCAACTCAACTTCAATAGGTAGATTTCTCCATCAGTTCTTCAAAACTTTGATTTCATTGTGAAGCTCTCATTGCCCTAGTTATAGTTACAACACTTTATTTTATCTGGAAACACGTTTTGGACATGAATTTTCAAATCCCTTTTCAAAACTTCTCTTCCAAATTGCTCGAGCTACAATTTATATAAATTTGTCGCGAAGGTGTGGTTGTCTCCGTCTTGAAGAGACGAAGCGAATGGCATAGGTCTCGTGTTCTAATTTCATAGATTGAGCAACCTGGGTTTGGGACTGGCTGGAGGTTAAAGATGACCAACGTGTCATCTTCTAACCAATGATGGCGTGCCATTTCGATTTTTTGAAAATCTGATTTATACTTGATTCTATGATTTATTTAGTAATGACCATGATATGCACAGCGCACCAGATCCCTTGGATTTGATTACTAACACGTTTTGACTCTCATCCAATGGTCCACATATTTTTGACTTTATTTTTTATTCCTGATTTTTATATTTAATTGCTTTAAACTTAAAAAAAATCATAGAAAATTCATTTTAAGTCCAAAAAATCTGAAAAAATAATGAAAAATATTTTTGATTTTTCTCTTTCTGATTTTTATTTTTTCACAATTTTATTTTGTGTTTTGATAATTTATTCATAAATTTTCACTTTATTTGAATTGTTTTAAATGTTTAAAAATACTTTTATGCATTTTTAAATTCTGAAAAAACTATGGAATGATCTAATGATATTGTGACAAATATTAGTGACCTTATTTATTTTTTATTTCTGACTTTGGTATTTTTTTAATCATTTTTGGTTTATTTTACTCATTAATTTTAATTTTAAAAATAGTTTGTGACTTTAAAAAATTACCAAAAAATTTATAAAAATATTTGAGTTCATTTCTGATTTTTCTACGGTCTTACTTAATATTTCTTGATTAGTTATAACATAGTTGATATTTTTCTTTCTTATTTCTATTTTAAATAATTTTAAATTACCCTTTTTAATGTATATATTAAATGAAATATTATTTTGTGATTATTTTCTGGCTGATCTTGGGTTGAATTTTTTATCATGAACTTTATTACCATCATTGGATCTATGGTGTTGAGTCTAACTCCACAAAAATGGATGAATGATTTTAATAATAGTTTGATTAAATTTTAATTCAAATATGGTTTGTATATTCTTTCCCACCCCTCTTCATCTTATCCCTTTCTTATTGCACTAAGTATTATTGGAGCATGATCTCTATATCATGTCTCAAAACAAATGGTGCATAGATTGGTATTGACCGACCTAAAAATAGGTGCGACTTCTATATAAGTCCACTTACGATTGCTTAACATAATGCTAAATTTTGTCCCGATTCGAATAAATGATCATTCGTGGCCCAAACTTATGTTTGCAAGCCAAAGTATGTTAATTTGATCTCTTTGATCCAATAACCTTGAGTTTCATTGTGTGGAGGCTTTGGTTCTACTAATCCTCTAATGGATCTACAACACTTTTGTGAGGATTCCAAATGGATGATATACTTGACAAAAAGCAAATTCAACTTGTTGTGTGGAGGATTTGGTCCTACCAATCCTCTAATGAGTTCCAAATGCAAGTTTCAAGAGGGTCATCTAACTAACCACTAATCACTAATAATTGACTTTATCTTTTGTTTTTATTATATACCCTTTTATTTTATGTACCATTTACTTTTAGCATTTACATTTCATGCTATTTTTCATCTTTGCTCACTTGAGCATTTACTTTCTTGTCATTTTTATTTTGCTCACTTGAGATTTCCTTTTCTCTTTTAAGATACCTAATAATCAACATGAGCTATAAAGGCTTTAATGATATTTGTACTATTTGGTTACTATCACTACAAAATAAGTTGAGTTTTGCCACGTGAAAGCCACGCCGCTAACACCCAAATCACGTCACTACTCAAATTTTGCCACCTTAAAGAACACGTCGCTATATAGCGCGTGGCAATCTTGTTGCGGCGTGAAAAACATGTCACTAAGTTGCCACGTGAAATTCACGCCGCAACATACTGTATAGGATAAAAGCAATTCAGAGCAGAGCATAGCAGAGCAGTGGGTCAGAGCAGGTTTACAAATTTTGTTACGTTAGCTTTAGCGACGTGTTTTTCACGTCACTAATTAGTGACATGAAAAACACGCCGCAACTTGTTTTACTTTAAAAAAAAAATATTTTATATTTTAAATATATTAATTATGTTTTAATAATTAATATTATTTTTTGTTTTATTAAATTTAAAAATTAAATATTATAATTTAATTATTAAATACAATATTATTAATCAAATTATCAAAAACAAAACTAAATATATCTAAATATATAAATAAATATACTTAATATTATAAATTTAATAATCTCAAATTTAAATTTATAATATTTTTAAATATACCATATCATTATAAATTTATATTACACAAATAAAAAACTAAATACAAAATAAAAATAAAACTAAGCAGAATCGTCACCGGAAATATCGGGAAGAAAGTCATCATTATTTTGGTGGTTATTATTTTGGCCATCACTGTTGGGATTTCTACCAAATGCTTGCATAAATTGTCGCATTTGCTCCTCCATATCAGCTTGCCTCTTCGCCATTGCCTCAATTTGTCTATTATGTTCACCCCTCATTGCCTCCATTCGGGCATCCATTTGGGCCTTCAATGCCGCCTCACGATCTTCAGACTCGCGTCTAGCCAATTGTCTTACCAGTTCTAACTGATCCGGTGTCAAATTTGTTTGACGTGACCCTCCTTCACCGTCTGCAGCTCTCTGATACAGATTTCTATCCCCACTCCTCAAGGTGCCCGCCAAATTTCCACCACCAAAAAAACACCCGTTAGGCCCCTTTCCCCCAACAACTTGACTCCAAATATAGAAATCCACATCTGGGTGAACCGGTTTTTCTGGAGGAGGCGTATACTGAGGATTATGGGTCAGAAATTCTACAAGCAACGCCTGATAATCCTCCTACACATACAATAAAAAAATCAAGTTTAATGTATAAGTAACATTAATGAAATTAAATGAAATAAAAATAATAATAAAAAATAAATATCCACGTGATTGTAACGCCACAACTTATCAGTTGCCACTCAATTTTCACGCCACAACATGTCATTTGCTACATGAAAATCACGTCACAAAATTGCTTAAAAAAATATATAAACATAAATTTACTTACCAGGGCTTTTTTTGTGCGCTCGTCAGTAAATCCTCCCGATTTCTTTGTCCGAGTCTCCTTAACCAGCTCCGTCATCAATGGTTGTCTCCCCAAACGCTTAGCCTAAATATAAAAATTAACTTAAATTAATAATATGTTATAAATCCAAATATGACCTTAAAAAGTGGTAATAATTACCATGCGTCGAGCATGCTCAGCAGTATTAATACTTCTAACAGCATTAATGAAACCCCCTTTTTCAGATGCCCTCATCTTCTTTGCAGTTTCAGATTTAGCCTTAAATTCATCTGATTCCCAATACTTAAGAAGTTATTCAAAAACTTCTTTGCCTATCCATTTGGGACGAATGCCCAAAAGGTGCCAATTCTCTCTAACACGTCGTAGCATGTCAGAAAGTCGTCTTGAACTCCTCCCAAAATAATTTTTTTTTACTTTGTTATGGTTCAGGGGATCCCAAACACATTTCGCCTGCAATATTGTATGACATTAAAATAAATAGTTTGATAAATTATAACAATAATGAAAAGGTCATTTAAATAAAAATAACTTAAGAAATAAACTAATTATACCTGAAATTGCTTGAACCATTCTTCTTTATCAGAAACTTCTCTAAAACTCTTCAAAAATGTTGTATAATTCTGCTGAATTATATAATTGATAACCTTAGCAGCAGTCTGACTCGGCCCAAAACTAAAACAACAATAATTGAATTAGCATAATTAATTATATAAAGTTATATTAAAAATGGAAATGTGTACTTATAAATAAAAATCAATAAATAAGAAACTTACGAGTTCCCTTCAGGCCATATCCAAAATCTCCCATCAATGGTATGAATCTCACTCGGATCATCATCCCCTCGAAGATCTCTCCCATCTATCTGATCATCATCCCCAACAAGATCGTCATCGTCCGACTCTGTGTGGGATGTGGGGGTGCGACCAGTCCGTGTGGGTCGTGAAGAGGTGGATCCTCCAGGCTGCTGGACGGATGGGGGCATCTGGGTAGGAAGTGGGGTGCTAGATCCTCCAAGCTGCTGCACGAATGAGGGCATCTGTATGGGAAATGGAAAACTATGCTGGAAGGATGAGGGCACCTGTGTCTGCTTGAAGGATGGTACTTGTGTCTGCTGGAAGGATGGCACCTGTGTGTGCTGGAAGGATGAGGGCACCTATGTCTGCTGGAATGGTAAACCAGGTGGGGCCCCAGATGGACTAATAAAACATGTACTCCCAGATGGGAACTGAAGAGGACTCTGAGATGGTAGTAATGGAGTAAATGGCATAGTACTGTCCATGGACATATGATGAACCTGACTCTGCGGGGGAGGACACGTGGCTGAGTGAGGTGACTGGCATACTACTACCCTTGGACGCCTGGGCTTCCTACCACTATCACTAGGACCTTTACCCTTATTATCGTTGGGTGGCATTTTTACCTAATTAAAGAAAATACAAGTTAACATATACATATTCTCATGAATACATATTCATTAAATCATTCAATAAATGGTTCTTTGAGTAAAATTACAAGACATAATTCTCATGAATACATATTCATTAAATCATTCAATAAATGGTTCGTTAAGTAAAATTACAAGACACAATTCTCATGAATATAGGTTCACTATTCTGAATCGTCATGCTCGTCATCCATTTCATCATTGTCATCTGATGTGATATTATCCTCAGATCCAGAATCTTCATGATCTTCATGATATTCATCCTCATCAACTTGATTCCCCTCAACCATTGTATCAGACAAACTTGTAGTGTGTTCATCTGGAATCACATCATTAACTTCAACTTCATCCACTTGGTAAGCAACATCCTCCACTAGATCGTCAGTTTCAATATGACCCAATGGTTTTGTTTTTATTACAACACAACACCGACGTTTACGTGGCACAAATGAAGGATAAGGAACATAATAAACTTGCCTAACAATATTTGACATTATGAAAGGGTCGTACTCTTTGTACCTCCAGTCCATTTGAATCTCAACAGTACCATATGTCTTATCTATTTTTGTGCCTCTAGTTGGATCATACCATTCACAATAAAACAAGACAACTTTATTTTCCGAGTCCAAGTAATTGTATACTAACTTGTAGATATGTTTAACAAAACCATAGAAGTCATCTTCACCACCATCTGTAACTCCTTTCACAAATACGCCACTGTTTATGGTTTTTTTCCCTTCAGTCCATTCATGAGTGTGAAATTTATATCCGTTCATGAAGTATGTGTGCCATTTGTTTGCACTTTGACGAGGGCCATTAGACAAGTTTCTCAAATGGAGTATTTCTGGAGTCGGTGCAACAACCCTATACAATTTCTCCTTGAACCATGTTGGAAATTGGGCATGAATGACACCAGATGTTGATTGTACACCGGTACTTACAAAGTAGGTGTTGTTAAATTCCCTAAAAAGAAACACACTATAAGTTTCAAGGTAATCAATTTTATATATTCACATTGTAAATAAAATTAAGAAGTTGGATTATACTTACTCAAGATATGGTTTAACTTCAATGCAGTTGATCAAGACATGAACATATGCAGATTGCATTTCTTGTTGGGTCAACCAATGCTCACCCTTCTTTCCAGAGGGACGACCTAGAAGCCCGAAGACTGATAAGGTGTACTGACTTCTTTCGATAACATTTACAGGATTCCTTATGATTCTTGGAGTTAACATCAAGTTCTTGAAATAGTGACTGCAAAAATGTGAAGTTTCTCGATGCAAGTAATGTGCACATATTGATCCTTCTACTCTAGCTTTATTTTTCACTGATCGCTTTGAATCACCCATGAACCTTTCAAACGGGTACATCCACCTATATTGAACAGGTCCTCCTAGATAATCCTCATAGGCAAGATGCACAGGTAGATGTTCCATGGAGTCAAAAAAACCAGGAGGAAATACTTGTTCTAACTTACAGAGAATGACTGGAATATTTTGGTCCAACTTAATGATGTCATCCACTCTTAAAGCGGAAGCACAAATATCTCTAAAAAATTGACTAATTTCAGTGAGTGGATTAAGCACATGTTTGGGTAGAGAACAGAACACAATTGGTAGCAATTGTTCGATAAAAACATGGCAATCATGACTTTTCATACCATGCAACTTCCCAGTGTTAGCATCAGCACACCTTGCTAAATTTGAAGAATACCCGTCGGGCATTCTCAAACCTTTTAGCCATCCACAAACCACTTTAGCTTCTTGGGGGGTCAGACTGAAACAAGCTTTGGGTTTAAATAATTTTCCATTTGGTTGAGGCTTCAATTCCAACTCTTTACGATTACACCAAATTTCCATGTCTTGTCTAGCCTTCACATTATCTTTTGTTCTGTCTTTAACATCCATCACTGTGTTAAATACGTTATCAAAAAAATTCTTCTCAATATGCATAACATCAAGATTATGGCGCAACAAATTATCTTTCCAATACGGGAGGTCCCAAAATATACTTCTTTTTGTCCAATTATGTGTGACCCCATATCCTTCAATTCTACATGCTTTGCCAGTATCTGTAAACTTTGGAAGTTCACAAACTTGGTTCCATATAGCAACTGGTGCCAGTCGAGGCGGAGGCAGATCTGTTACCCATTCGTCCTTTTTGAAATTTGTCTTGTTTTTTCTAAAGGGATGATTTGATGGTAGGAATCTGCGGTGACAGTCAAACCACGGGCTTTTCCCCCCTTTTTCCAATGTAAACGCCTTAGTGAATTCCATGCAATGCGGAAAACCCATTCTACCATGCGTACCCCAACCAGACAACATGCCATATGCTGGAAAGTCGTTAATGGTCCACATCAAGGCAGCTCGCATAGAAAAGTTTTGTTTACGGGATATATCATAAGTCCATTCTCCATTATTCCACAACCTCTTCAAATCATCAATTAAAGGTTGTAAGTACACATCAATTCCGGTTTTTGGACTCGACGGTCCTGGAATGACGCACGTCAAAAACATGTATGGTTTTGTCATGCACATCTCAGGAGGGAGATTGTAAGGGGTTACAATAACTGGCCAACAAGAATACGCACTTCCGGACGCTTGGACATATGGAGCAAAACCATCAGAGCATAATCCAAGCCTGACATTTCTAGGTTCAGCGGCAAAATCAGGATGTACCTCATCAAAGTGCTTCCATGCATGGCCGTCAGATGGGTGTCGCATATTGCCTGGGCTTGTTTTGTTTGTATGATGCCATGTCATTTGACTTGCACTGTGCATTGAAGAAAACATTCTTTTTAACCTTGGTATTATCGGAAGATAAAACATGGACTTTACTGCTACCCGTTTTTGGTTACTGTTAATGGCTCTATTGCGAACATTATATCTTGGACTATGACAAAACTTACATTCCTCTGACGATCCATCTTGAGTACCAAACTCGTTGTCATAAAACAACATACAACCATTAGTGCAACAATCAATCTTTCTTACTCTTAAACCCAACTTCTACACCAACTTCTTTGCATCATAGAAACTCGCAGGCAAGTTGTCTTTCGTTGCAGTTGAGTCCAACATCATTTTTGCGAAGTGCTCCAAACACTGATCAGGAACATTCCAATTTGACTTGGCGGCCAATAATCTAACACACATTGATAGCTTTGAGTCTGACGACCCCTCAAACAACGGAGTATTCATCTCATTCAACAACTGATAAAATCTCTGCACTTCCTCATTTGGCAACTCTTCCCCGTCAAAGTCTTCAGGTTGATCATAGGTCACGTTAACACCAAAAGCATCACCAACCATGTCACCTATCAGATTAAAGTTTTCTTCAAATTCCATAGGTGGTTGCATAACCGGTTGACTACTTGAAGCATCTGTGTTGCTAGTCTCTGGTACATTACTCGGCATTGTTTCACCATGATGCGTCCAAACCCAATAATTTTCAATGAAACCTTTCCTATGCAAATGACGTGTTATTTCCTCTGGGTCACTAATTATATATCTACATCCACATTTAAGACAAGGACACATAACTTCTCCTTCACTTCGACAATGTTCCTGGCAAACGTCCACGCGATAAAACCATTAACCCCGTCTATAAAATTGGGTTTAAGTGCGCGTCTTTCTGGATATAGTCTATCGTACATCCAACTATGATAATACATATAATATTCTATTTACTGTAAATTTATATAATCAAAACTTATTTAATTAGAAATATTAATTAATCAACTTAATAATAATCCTAAACATATACAATTAAAGATAAATATATGCTTTCAACAATATTTATAAACTCCTAAAAATATTTTTAAACACTTAAAATTTAATTTAAACACCTAAATTTTATAAACTCCTAAAAATTTAAAAACTAATTAAACTCCTAAAAATTTAATTTAAACACTTAAAATTTATAAATTCCTAAAAATATTTATTTATTTTTAAACACTTAAAATTTAATTTAAACACCTAAATTTTATAAACTCCTAAAAATTTAAAAACTTATTAAACTCCTAAAAATTTAATTTAAACACTAAAAATTTATAAACTCCTAAAAATAAAAAAACTTAAACTCCTAAAATAATTAAACTCATTCATCATCACAAATTAATAATTAATAATTATTATAAACTAAATAATTAAACCTAACATTTAACTCAAATACAAAAAATATATATATAACCTAAATTCAACAATTTTAACCCAATGCAAATTAATCAAAATCAGAAAATATACTAATTTCAAAAAAAAAAAATTCAAGACATACCTTTTATCTTGTAACTCCTTCAATCTTCTTGTCCCTTTTTGCAATCTATACTTCAATCTTCTTCTTGTCCTTCAAAGAAAAATTGAAAAAAATTTATACTCAAAATAACACATCAAAAGCTATTAACAAAGAATATAAAACATGAAATTGAAATTACCTTACAAAATTGTTGAAGATGGTAGGAATTAAAGAGTGGAGAAGAAAATTTTTTGGGGAAGAAAATGGGTATGGTTTAAGAGTGAGGAAGAAAATTTTTTGTGAAGGTTGAAGATGAAGAAGTGATAGAAACAGAAACGTTGTGGAACGTTTTCATAAGTTACATAAACCACGTAGCGACGTGAAAATCACGCCACAACGTTGCCACGTGATTTTCACGTCGCAACAAATTTACAACTGCTTTCTCTTCCTTCAAAGCCTGCACACGCCAGTGTTGGAAGTTATGATTGAATTAAATTTTGTGATATTTTAATTAGCGACGTGAATCCCACGTCGCTACTTTTTTTAACAAAGAAATGTAACTGACACACTTAATGTAGATGTTTTATATTATTAAAACACGTTTCCACGTGATTTTCACGTCGCAACTAGTTTTATTTAGCCACATGAAAATCACGTGGCAACTTCACGTGGCTGGGGAAGCTTTTTCTTGTAGTGTATCCCTGGCATTATGGAGTAGTGGACTTCTTGGACTTAGGATTAGAAACATTGGCCTACGTTGGAGACCTTGTAATCTTAATTGATATTTTGTCTGGAGTTCTTGAGGTTCACCACAAGATATTGGGTTGTTTGTTTGTTTTGTGTGCAGGTTATTGTGATTACATACTTTGTTTGTAATCTAAAATTCACCCGTATACAGCCGTTACTCTGCCCAATTTTTGTGAAGACTTAATACACTTGAAGTTTGGTTCTCTCAAGAGGTCTAGTATCTTTGCTTGCTTGTTTTCAATCCAAAGAATGAGAATTATATCTTGACTCATAATGTCAAGTATTGGCTTCTTGTTGGTTAGATGGTTCTTATCCCTAGCTTTTACCTCATGCTTTAGGATAGTCTCTTCTACTCCTCCCATCTTCTTTAATTTCAAAAATCTTCTCCCTCCTTTTCAAAACTCTTCTTATTTTAAAACTTGAACCACTTACATAATAAACTCGGACTTCGGTCCATGCATTTTTAAAATATTTTTCATAAATAAACTCCAATCAATTTAATAATGTAGCGGTAGAAATGTTCAAGACTAAGCCATTGAATTGACTAGAATTTATACAAATCAAAAATAAAAATCGCCACCGCGCTTTATTGTTTCCAAAGGAATGGGAAAAGAGCGAATAACCCGAAAAAAGGGGGAAAGATTCAAGGTAAGGGGGTTGGTTATGCAAAGGGAAGGTGAAATTCTGGCAGCAGATACTCAATGTCACAGTGAATGTTATGACACCGTATCTGACTTTCTATAAGACAGTAAATAAAAGAAACAGTAAAGAACACAGTCAATTGTTTACCCAGTTCAGTGTGAAACAACACCTACTCTGGGGGCTACCAAGCCAGGGAGGAAATCCACTATAAGAGATATTAATTCAGGAATAAACCAACCAGTTTATCTCCTTCACTTAAGACTTACCCAATGCAACTTCAATCTAAGTTCAACTTAAACCTGAGTTCCTAATAACTCCCCCTCAATCACATCAGTGATACTAAACAATTGACTAATGAACTAATGAAGACACTCTTCAGAACATACACTTGATTATGCTTAAAAGCTTTCAATCAAGTAACACAACCACTCGTGCTTCAAAGCTTTGAGTGATACATAAACCTAACTTGACCTTGCTTCAAAGCTTTGATCAAGTGACACAAAACACTCTTGCTTTAAAGCTTTGAGTGATACACAACCCTTACAATCAAAACCTACTCCAAGTCACTTATCACAATGATACTTGCTTGGATTACAGCAGTTAAAACTATACAACCCCTAATTGATCTTCTGTCCAAGAGTTAAATTCCAATCAGCTTTCCTGTTGAATATATATGCAGCTGTTTCTTTAGTTAGGGCTTCCACGAAAAGCTAGGGTTAATTAGGGTTAACCTCAAGACTTGGTCACAAGACTTTATCAACCAGATTAGGGTTGAGCTAGGTTAACCTAAAGTCCACGTGAGATTCTGTTCTGGAAAGTATGAACCAAATTCCTGAAAAATCTCAAAATTAACCAAACTGCATAACTGTTAGATCAGTACAGGATGTCTTAACATTTGTTATGACAACATAAATCCTGTTTACTGATTTTGGTAGAAAGTAATAAATGTGATCATTGCAAAATGCTCAGATACACACTCATAAATACCAGCTACTGTATGCCATTCTTTTTCTGCATAAAGTACCTAATAACCCAGAATGTTATGACATTAGTCATGACATTCACACACCTGGTTTTACCAAAAATACATGACAATAACTAAACACTTACAAACTCCCCCTTTGGCAAATTTTTGGCTAAAACCCCTAAGCAATCAGAGAATAGAGAGTAGCAGAATGAATATGTCTGTAGAAAAAATAATGTCTACCAAGTAATTAACACAAAATATCTCCCTCTCTTTAGCCACAAATAGGCCAAAGATACATGTACTTATATGTTATACAGTCATCCAAGATGAGTAATAAAAACAACAAAAAAAACTGAAATCACTTGCAGCAACAGGTACCAGCAGCAAGCTTGACAACTCCACCAAACTTCAGGCACTGTCATCTTCAGAGGAGGCACTTTCTTCAGCATTGAGCTGATCTTCAGCAGCATCCTCTTCCCTTCTTTGTCCTTCAGTCTCCTCCTGTTCTAATCTGGCAATTAGGTTCTCAAGAGTCTTTTTCCTTGTCTCCAGCTCTTTGCAGGTTTCCTTCAGCACAGCTATAACATCAGATGTCTTGGACTGAGTTTTTACAGTTGATGTCTCAGCTGATGTCATGACAATATCAGGAACATGAGATCCCTGGAATAGCTTGTAGTGCAACCCAAGAGCAGGGGCTTTTTTGCATACAGTATCTCTTTCCACTAGAATGTCAGGATACTGAGCAAGGACAATACCACATAGGAGGGAGGGAAAGGCAATAGGGCCTTTAACAGCATAGCTTCCAGCATGTTTTAAAGTTTGATCAAAGATATACCTGCCATAGTCAAATTCAGTCCTGGTTCCAACAGCATAAATGAATCTTCCCAATCCTGTGGAGATGGTTGATTTATGGTTGGTAGGAACCCAGTTGGCTGCACCAATCTTGTGCAGGATGGCAAATTTCATGCTTAGCTTTCTAGCATTCAGCTTGCCTTTTAAGGGCCAGCACTTGACTTGTCTTGCAGTGATTGTTTGGCAAACTTCATTGTCAGTAACCTCTTGTTCAGGGCAAGCCTCATATGGTCTTCCAAGGAATTTGTTAATTTCAGAGGGAGAGAAATTAACCTTTCTTCCTCTCACATAGACACATTTAAAGTCGGCTGACCTTCCATCAGCACATTCATCAGACAAATTCACTATGAATTCCTTGACAAGATTTTCATAGCATTTGGTAAACTTTACCATAGTATTCATTAGTCCAGCAGCTTTGATTAGGTCCATGATCTCCTTACAATCCATGGCACCATTGTTCAATTCTCTTTCGAAGGCTATTCTTTTCAAGTAAACATACTTCCATCTGTTTGCATTTTCAGGGTGGTGAAATGAAATGTTGTCAGTGGGGACTTCAGGAACTTTAGCATTTTTGCTGGAAGGGAGTTTCCTTCTGAGAGGAATGTCTTTAGCATCAATTTCAAATTCTGATTCCTCATCAGAATCAGAAGGTTCAGGCTTTTTCCTTTTCTTTGCTATTGGTTGTCTCACAGGCTTTGAGAGATTCCCAGCATGTACTCGGGTTTTCACCTTCCCTTTGGACAGTCCAGTCTTAACAGTTTCTACACCAGTCTTGCCTTCAGACCTGGTTTTCTTGTGAGCAACATCAGCAGTCTTCTCTTTGGTCAAACATTTTGCAGTATCCTTCTTGCCTTTTCTGTTCATCATTCTCCTAGCTATGCTAGGGTTGATATTTGCAATTAGGTCATTGTCTGAGTAGTCTTCATCCACATCAATAACGGGGGGTTCAACCTCCTTCTCTGAAGGGTTCTGGAGATCATCAAGATTATCAGATGATTTCTGAATGTTTTCATTTGGTGTCTCAACATTCTCAGAGACATCTGGATTTATGTCAACATTTGGACTTGCTGATTCTTGATTTAAAGGAACATAAATGTCGGGCACAGAGTGGTTCTCACTCAGAATTCTTGTAACAAGCCTGGATATTGCTTGATGAACATAAGCTGAGCCTTCCCTATTTGGAACAGAAGATGAAGGTTGAGAGGGATTACCAGATGAAGTAGCTTGAGACCTTCCTGCATGCCTTGTTCTCAGCTTTTTAACCTTAGAGGGGTTAGTTGCCATTACTTTAAGAGGAGTAATCTCCAGAACTTCAGAATCCATGCATGATGTGATTTCCCTAGCATCTCGATCAGAGGAAGCAGATGAAACAGTCGTCTTGGATGAGGATGATGTTTGAGACATTTTGATAGTCTTAGAAAACCAGTAGCAACGAGAGAGAAATCTTTGATTGAGAGAATGGGATTTGTTGCAGAACCGAGAGAGGAAGGAGGTAAATGAGTGTCTATTCAACTTCTTAATAATTTTGAAAGAAATGGGAAAACATATGATTAACCCAATCAAAATAGACTTAACAAACAAAACTCCTTCAACCCTTGTTTTAAGAAAAATTAATTGCTACAATTCCTCATGTTGGCAAATTCCCAACTTGCCCCTCAAATTTTCAAATTGATTTGCATCAAGTGCCTTGGTAAAAATGTCAGCCAGCTGTAGCTCAGTGGCAACATGTTCCATTTTAATCGTCTTCTCCTCTACAAGGTCTCTGATAAAGTGATGTCTAATGTCAATATGCTTGGTCCTGTTATGCTGAATAAGATTCTTGGAAATGTTGATTGTACTCAGATTGTCACAGTACAATGTCATAACATCTTGTGTGACATTATACTCAGTAAGCATCTGTTTCATCCAGATCATTTGAGAACAGCTACTACCAGCTGCAATGTATTCAACTTCAGCAGTAGAGAGAGACACACAGTTATGTTTCTTGCTGAACCAGGAGACCAGATTGTTTCCTAAGAAGAAACATCCTCCAGAGGTGCTTTTTCTATCATCAGCACTTCTAGCCCAATCAGCATCACAGTAACCAGTCAAGGTTGGTTCACAACTATGAGAGTATAGCAAGCCATAGTTGTAAGTTCCACTTACATACTTCAAGATTCTCTTCACTTGGTTGATATGACTGACTTTGGGATCAGCTTGGTATCTTGCACAAACTCCAACTGCAAAAGCAATGTCAGGTCTGCTGGTTGTTAAGTACAGCAGACTTCCTATCATGCTTCTGTACAGGCTTTGGTCCACCTTAACCCCACTTGAACCTTTGGATGGCTTTAAATGAGTAGGAGCAGGAGTCCTTTTGTGACTTGCATTCTCCATACCAAACTTCTTGACAATGTTCTTTGCATACTTGCTTTGAGATAGAAACATTGAGTCTTCCATCTGTGAGACTTGCAGTCCAAGAAAGTAGGTCAATTCTCCCATGAGGCTCATTTCGAATTCAGCCTGCATTTGGTCAGCAAAATGTTTAACCATTCTATCTGACATTCCCCCAAACACTATGTCATCAACATATATTTGAGCTACCATTAATTTTCCTCCTTCATTTTTGACAAAGAGGGTTTTATCCAAACCTCCTTTTCTGTATCCTTTGTCTGAGAGAAATTTTGTTAACCTGTCATACCATGCTCTAGGAGCTTGTTTCAGGCCATATAAAGCTTTCCTCAATTTGTAGACATGATCAGGGTGGTTTGGATCCACAAAACCTTTAGGCTGTTCCACATAAACTTCCTCATTTAAGTACCCATTAAGGAAGGCACTTTTTACATCCATTTGAAATAACTTGAACTTCAGGAGACAAGCAATTCCCAATAGGAGTCTGATAGATTCCAGTCTGGATACAAGGGCAAAGGTCTCATCAAAATCAACCCCTTCAACTTGAGTGTATCCTTGGGCAACAAGTCTTGCCTTATTCCTGGTGACAACTCCTTCAACATCTGATTTGTTCTTGTATATCCATTTCGTGCCAATGATGTTTGTTCCCTCTGGTCTAGGAACTAACTCCCAAACTTCATGTTGCTTAAATTGGTTCAATTCATCTTGCATTGCACCAATCCAGTATTCATCTGTTAAAGCCTCCTTAACATTTCTTGGTTCAATTTTAGACACAAAGCAAGAGTTTGAGATGATTTCTCTAGATCTTGTAATGACTCCACTGTTAGGATCTCCTATGATGAGTTCTTTAGGATGATCTTTCTGAATTTTGATGGAAGGGATTTTGCTAGATTCCTTGGATTCAGAGTCTGCTGCAGTGGTGTTAGGTAGGTCATTCTGTTGAGTTGGAGTCTCAAAGAATGTCTCAACATTACAAGGGACATCTGTTTCCTCATGATAATCATCAACTATGACATTTATAGATTCCATCATGACTTTGGTCCTGGAATTGAATACCCTATAAGCTCTGTTGTTGGTGGAGTATCCTAGAAATATTCCTTCAGCACTTTTAGGGTCCAGCTTTCTCCTTTGTTCACGATCTGCCAGAATATAGCATTTGCTACCAAATATATGGAAGTACTTCACAGTTGGCTTTCTACCTTTCCAGAGTTCATAAATGGTGGATGAGGTTCCCTTTCTCAAAGTGACTCTGTTATGGATATAACAGGCTGTATTCATAGCTTCATCCCAAAAATGAATAGGAAGTCTTTTGGCATGTATCATTGCTCTGGCAGATTCCTGTATGGTTCTATTTTTCCTTTCTACAACTCCATTTTGTTGAGGAGTTATAGGAGAAGAGAATTCATGACTAATTCCTTCTGAGGAACAGAACTCATTAAACTTACTGTTTTCAAATTCCTTTCCATGATCACTTCTGATTCTGACAATACACCCTTCTTTTTCTCTTTGAATTCTTTTGCACAGTTCTTTAAAAACTTCAAATACATCAGATTTTTCCCTAATGAAGTTAATCCAGGTGAATCTTGAAAAATCATCCACAACAACATAGGCATATCTTTTTCCACCAAGACTTTCCACCTGCATTGGTCCCATCAGATCCATATGTAGAAGTTCTAGAACCTTAGAGGTGGTCAGATGTCTTGACTTTGGATGTGACATCCTAGTCTGCTTACCAACCAGACATTCACCACAAACTCTTCCTTCATCAATTTGCATTCTTGGAATCCCTCTGACTGCCTCCATGGATATAATCCTTTTCATTCCTCTTAGATGAAGATGGCCAAGTTTTTGGTGCCACAGTTTCACCTCTTTTTCTTCTTTGGCAATAGAACACACAGTGGAGTAATTAGTGTTCTCAGGCTCCCACAAGTAACAGTTGTCTTTAGATCTGACTCCTTTCATTACAACTTCTTATTTCTCATTAGTTATAAGACATTCAGATTTTGAGAAGTTGACCTTGAATCCTAGATCGCATAATTGACTGATACTAATGAGATTAGCAGTCAGGCCTTTTACCAATAATACTTCATTTAGATTTGGAACTCCAGGGCAGTCCAAGTTACCAACTCCTTTGATTTCTCCTCTAGCACTATCTCCGAAGGTCACAAAACTAGTGGTGTGAGGTTTAACATTATTAAGAAGGTTCTTGATTCCAGTCCTGTTCTTAGAACACCCACTGTCAAAGTACCAGTCTTCCTTTGCAGAGACTCTAAGAGAAGTGTGGGCTATCAGGGCAATAGCCTTTTTCTTCCATTGTGGAGTATGTGGTACCTTGTTAGACTTAGGTTTGACACCTGGGTTCTGATTAGGGTATCCATACAATCTGAAGCAGAATGGCTTTATGTGACCAAACCTCCCACAATGATGACATCTCCATCTTTGGTACTTTTTCTTCATATTTATCTGTTCCTGATGTTGAGTGCTATGTTGTGACATCTGCTTTGACATTTGTTTATCAGGCCTGATCTTCTTGTCTGCACCAGATTTCTTTGCTGCCACAAATCCTAGACCAGACTTGTTTCCCACATTTTGTCCAACCTGAAGGATTTCTTCCAATTTGTCAGTTCCATTTGTCAGTATCTTGACAGATTTGGTCATCTGGTTCAGTTTTGATTTCAGCATTTGAACTTCCCCTTCTAGATGACTTATAGTTTCAATGTCTGCCCTTTTCTCAGCCTCCAACTTTATTATGAGTTTTGTTTGTCTCTCATTTTGCCGACAAACTTCAGCACTTCTGATACATAATTTCTTGTAGGTATCAGCCAGTTCTTCAAATGTCACTTCCTCACCACTAGTGTCACTTTCAGAGGTACAAACACCAGTTAGAGCAGTAACTAGTTTGGCAGATTCTTCTTCAGAATTTCTTTCTGAATCACAGTCAGACCAGGTAACAAACATTCCTTTCTTTTGTTTCTTAAGAAAGGTAGGACATCCAGCTCGAATGTGCCCATATCCTTCACATCCATGGCATTGAATTCCTCTGCTTTGATTTCCCTTCTCTTCAGACTTTGGTCTTCTGCTGGAGTCATAAGATCTGTTAATGTCAGAAGGAATGTTCTTAACATTTGACCTTGACTTTGGATCCATTCTCTTGATGAGTTTGTTGAATTGTCTTCCAAGCATGGCTATAGCTTCTGAAATATTTTCTTTTTCATCCTCCTTGTTTTCATCTTTAGTGTTGGATATAAGTGTTATGCTCTTGTTTTTCTTGTCAATATTGTCACTGATCCCCATATCAAAAGTCTGAAGGGACCCAATGAGTTCATCCACCTTCAACTTGCTGATATCCTGGGCTTCCTCTATAGCAGTTACCTTCATTGCAAATCTTTTAGGCAAGGATCTGAGAATCTTTCTCACCAGTTTTTCTTCTGACATCTTTTCTCCCAATGCTCCTGAGGTGTTGGCAATCTCCAAGATGTTCATGTGAAACTCATGAATGGTTTCATCTTCCATCATCCTTAGGTTCTCAAATTTGGTAGTCAGCATCTGAAGCCTTGACATTTTTACTTTGGATGTGCCCTCATGGGTAGTTTTGAGAGTGTCCCAAACTTCCTTGGCCAGTTCACATTGATGTACTAGTCTGAATATGTTTCTATCAATTCCATTGAACAAGGAATTTAATGCTTTGGAATTACCCATGGCTAGCTCATCTTCTTCTTTGCTCCATTCTTCCTCAGGTTTTAGACTGATTGTCCCATCTTTCTCAGTTATGGTGGGATGGTTCCATCCTTTGTCAGCAGCTCTCCAAGCCTTTTTGTCCAGTGATTTTAAGAAGGAAATCATATGAGGTTTCCAGTAGTCATAATTTGATCCATCCAGAATGGGTGGTCTATTTCCGAAAACTCCTTCTTTGTCCATAGCGCCAGAAAGTGATATCCCTAGATCTCACCCAGTAAGACAGGTAGGGTGCCTGCTCTGATGCCAATTGAAATTCTGGCAGCAGATACTCAATGTCACAGTGAAAGTTATGACACTGTATCTGACTTCCTATAAGACAGTAAATAAAAGAAACAGTAAAGAACACAGTCAATTGTTTACTCAGTTCAGTGTGAAACAACACCTACTCTGGGGGCTACCAAGCCAGGGAGGAAATCCATTATAAGAGATATTAATTCAGGAATAAACCAACCAGTTTATCTACTTCACTTAAGACCTACCCAATGCAACTTCAATCTAAGTTCAACTTAAACCTGAGTTCCTACTCACTCCCCCTCAATCACAGCAGTGATACTAAACAATTGACTAATGAATTAATGAAGACACTCTTCAGAACATACACTTGATTATTCTTCAAAGCTTTCAATCAAGTAACACAACCACTCGTGCTTCAAAGCTTTGAGTGATACATAAACCTAACTTGACCTTGCTTCAAAGCTTTGGTCAAGTGACACAAAACACTCTTGCTTTAAAGCTTTGAGTGATACACACCTGGATAAAACACTCTTGTATGCCATTCTTTTTCTGCATAAAGTACCTAATAACCCAGAATGTTATGACATTAGTCATGACATTCACACACCTGGTTTTACCAAAAATACATGCCAATAACTAAACACTTACAGAAGGTATTAGCACCCTAAACATCTACGGTAATCCGCAGGAGCCTCTTTGTAAAATATGTATATTTTGGCTATAAAAATGTGTTGTATATAAAATGGATGGTGGAGGTGAGAAAAGAAATATATTTTTATGGTTTTTTGCACCCGCCGCGGTTGCGAATCTTTAGTGCATACGTACCACCTTTCGTGCAATAGGGGATCAGGGTACATGTAGTTCTTCTTTTAAAAGATTTGAAACATAAGTGTGTTGGTTAATTTTAAGAGATAAGACATCATCGTCATTGTCCGTGTGGAAAACATACTTACCACCCACAATCATGAGAAAGGAGAATTTGCATTATCTCAAAGTGGAGGATATGGCTTGGATTTTAAAATCAACAATGTCTCACTCAACACCCAAGTGGAAAATATCTCTCTTAACTACATATTGTAGATGTATATTTGTTTGCATCACTACAAGGATTGACAAGAGTTTAATCTTTTTAAGAAAAAGTTTAAGGGTAAAAGCCAAAGTGACAAAATGGTTTGAAATGAGATTGGTTGACTTTTAGTCTTCTCATAAAAAAATGTCAAAGTATTATTAAATTGATTGAGGTTTATTTATGAAAATGCTTTGAAAATGCATGGACCTAGGTCCAACTTTATTATGAAAGTGGTTCAAGTTTATAAGTAAGAAGGGCTTTCAAAAGGAGGGTGAAGATTTTTGAAATTAAAGAAAATGGGAGGAGAAGAAGAAGCTATCCTAAAGCATAAGGTAAAAGATAAGGATAAGGACCATCTAACCAACAAGAAGCCAAAACTTGACATTATGAGTCAAGATAGAATTCCCATTCTTTGGATTGAAACCAAGCAAGCAAAGATACTAGACCTCTTCAAGTGTATTAAGTCTTCTCAAAAATTGGGCAGAGTAACGGTTGTATACGGGTGAATTCCAGATTACAAAACCAAGAGTGTAATCACAAAAAACCTGCACACAAAAACAAACAAATAACCCAATGTCTTGAGGTAAACCTCAAGAGCTCCAGACAAAAATATTCAAATAAAGATCACAAAGTATCCAAGATAGGCCAAGGTTTCTAATCCTAAGTCCAAGAAAAAGTCCACTGCTCCATCATGCCAAAGATAGTAACCAAATAGTCCAAGTACCATTAAGAGTTTTTTTTAGGGTTTATGTTGATTATTAGATATCTTAGAAAAAGGAAAAAGAAAAACTCAAGTAAACAAAGTAAAAATGACATGAAATGTAAATGCTAAAAGTCAATAGTGCATAAAGCATAAAAGAATAAAAAGCATAAAGAATAAAGCAAGTTAATAATTAGTGGTGAGTTGGATGACCATATTGAAACTTGTATTTGGAACTCATTAGAGGATTGGTAGAACCAAATCCTCCACACAACAAGTTGCATTTGCTTTTTGTCAAGTATATCATCCATTTTGGAATTCTCATAAGTACCATTTAATGATCAACAATGTTTAAGTGATCCGCGTTGACCAAAGGTGTTGTAGATCCATTAGAGGATTGGTAGAACCAAAGCCTCCACATAATGAATCTCAAGGTTATTGGATTAAAGAGATCAAATTAACATACTTGGGCTTGCAATCATAAGTTTGGGCCACAAATGATCATTTATTCAAATCGGGACAAAATTTTGCGCTATGTTAAGCAATCGTAAGTGGACTTATATAGAAGTCGAACCTATTTTGAGGTCGGTCAATAGCAATCTATGCACCATTTGTTTTGACACATGATATAGGGATCATGCTCCAACAACATTTAGTGCAATGAGAAGGGGATGAGATGAAGAGGGATTAGGGTAAAAAGATGAATAAACCACTTTTGAATTAAAGATTTAATCAAACTCTTATTAAAATCATTCATCCATTTTGGTGGAGTTTGAACTCAACACCCAAGATCCAATGATGTTAATAAAGTCATGATCAAAAGATCAACTCAAGACAGCCATAAAATAATCAGAAAATAAGAATATATTTAATATATACATTTAAAGGGTTAAAAAAGAAAGTTTAAAATAGAAAATAATGAGAAAAATATCAATTATGTTCAAATTATTCAAGAAATAAAAAATAAAACCATAGAAAAATCTGAAATGGGTCCAAATATTTTTATAAATATTTTGGGAATTTTTAAAAGTCAGAAACTATTTTTTAATATTAAAATAAATGGGTAAAATAGATAAAAATGGTGAAAAATAGTAAAGTCAGGAACAAAAATAAAATAAAGTCACCAATATTTGTCACAATGTCATTGGATCATTCCATAATTTTTTCAGAATTAAAAAATGTGCAAAAGTATTTTTAAACATTTTAAACATATCAAATAAGTGTAAATTTCATAAAAAATACCAAAACACAAAAATAAATTGTGAAAAAATAAAAATCAGAAAGAGAATAAACAAAAATATTTTTATAATTTTTTCAGATTTTTTTGACTAAAAATGAATTTTCTATGATTTTTTGAAATTTAAAAAAATTAAAATATAAAAATCAGAAAAAGAAAATAAACGAAAAAGTTGTGGACCATTGGATGAGAGTCAAAATGTGTTAGTAATCATATCCAAGGGATCTGGCGCGCTGTGCATATCATGGTCTTTACTGAATAAAGCACTGAATGAAATGTAAAATCAGAAATTCAAAAAATACAAATGGCAAGCTTTCATTGGTTAGAAGGTGACACGTTGGTCATCTTCAACCTCCACCCTCACGAATTGCAGGTATTTCAAACTGTAAAATCAGAAGCTCAGACCTATGGCATTCGTTTCGTCTCTTCAAGACAAAGATAACCATACCCTCGCGCCATTTTTATATAAACTGTAACTCAAGCAATTTGGAAAGGAAGTTTTGAAAGGGGATTTGAAAATTCATGGTCAAAACGTGTTTCCAGATAATAGTAACTGTTGCAACTAGAACCAAGGCAATGAGAGCAACACAATGGTACCAAAGTTTTGAAGAATTGATGAAGGAATCTACCTATTGAAGTTGAGTTGCAGAGATCTGAAACTGGACTTCTATGGAGCAGTGTACGGTACGATTCTTGAATGTAATGGTATGGTTAGGTTCAGGGAAGATCAAGGAAGGTGAATTGATGGAAAAAATGGATTGAAAAAGGCTTAAGAATAGGATTCCAAGTAGCTGAATTCTGAGTTGTGGAGTAAGTTTGGCAGGGTGATTCTGGCTATCTAAGCTTGAGAAAATGAATGGGATAGTACATGAATTTATAGGAGAAACAAATGGGATCAAAAGGAAGAGTGAATGATGCGTTTTGGAGGGAATTCGTGAAAACCTGATGCACGAGTGAAGTGTGATCCAAACTTCACCAAAACTCATCCAATTCTTGCGTTCTGATGCACTAATCCACTTGGGAATGTTGGCTAATCATGTTTAGACCCAAAACGCGTGCTAATTTGAGGTTTAGAGGTTTTAACATGAAGTTCAAATTCTAACTTGCAGGGAAACTTCAATTCCAAGTTACCACTTTTGAATCAATGGCATTTCCACCTCAGGGAGTCTTAAGGCATGATTCTTGATGCTTTGGAAAGATGAGGTAACAATCTTTGCAAAGGAAAAAGAATGGAATCAAATGGAGGCTTGAGCTGAAAATTACATGGAGTCAAAGTTGGAGAAAAAGAGTTGACTTTCCATACTTAGAAATATTTCAAAATCTTCTTTAAAAATGACCTTAATCTCTTGCTTCCAAACATGGCCTTGCACCAAGAATTTGCTCTTGACCCAAAAAGATGGAATTAAGTAGACCTCTTGAATGACATTTTTCAATTTTAACCAATCAAAATCTCCAAGAATTGAGCAAGTTATGACTTGTTGAAGTTTGCCAAAAATCATGAAATGACCTATAATTTTTTGCATTCTTTAGGCAACTTCCATCCATTTTCTTACTTTGCACATAAAAGAAGGCATGAAGTACACATCCTTAGGATAATCATGAAAAATTAATGGGCTCAAGGTGATAAAAATTGACCAAGTTATGACCATTTGAAGTCACATATGGAAAATTGGGGATTCATCTGGATGACTTGTAATCTTTCCTCTTCACCAAGTTCCTTCCACATGAAAACTCCTTGGAACTTTTGAAGTGATTTATTGGTAACTCTTTAAAGAGAAGAATGTTTTTGGAATCACTCTAAAATAACAAAAGATGAGAAAGATATGCCTCTTTGAAGTCCAAATCCCTAGCCTCTAGATCAAGAGAATGCTTGGTGGAACTTTGCCAAGTTTGAACAACCTTTTTGTGCCAATATTCTTCCTTTGTGAATATAATTTGTTAAGGATGATGATGAGGACTCGTGGCCACCAAAAATACTTCCATACCAACTTCAAAACAACTTCAATGGTGAGGTTTGAATCTCTCAAGACTTTGACTAGGGCATGGAAATAAACTCATGAACCCATGCTGCAACTTGCTAAACCTCATTGCCTTTACCTACATTATTACCAAGTAAGACAAACCAATATTTAATTTTGTTAATTTAGAGAGAAAATCAAAGCAAAATATCCATGATCACCAAAGAAAACAAGTCAAGGTGCTTGGTAACTTCTCAAAGAGCAAAGCTAAAGATAGGGAGAAGAACCAAAGTTCCTAATGTGATTTTGTGGAGATTGAACCAATGTGGTATGATGGAGGGATCTTAGGAGAAAAAATTGGGGTACAACAGCTTCCCTTATTTAAGTTTCTTCTATCTGGAGATACGAAGGTTAAAAATCTTCGTGTCGACTTGATAGAAGACACTTAAATATAAAACAAACCCTGTTTTTGGCCCTAAGATGCCATGCAAATGTTTATACATATGAATGCGTATGAACAGAAGAGACACAAAGTAACATTGGGGAGGCAACACAAAATGCGGAAGCAAAAGAGCAATCCCACCAGGGAAATAAATCACTGGTAAACCATGAGAATAGAATCAGAGAGGAGGATAATAAGCATCGACGTTCTCTGAATATATCATACCAACGTCGTTCACTGACGATGAACTATCAACGTTCACTAAAGATAGAAAGAAAAAATATCATACCACCACCATTCACTAACGATGAACTATCAACATTCACTGAAGATAGCAAAAAGATAAGAAACACCGACATTAACTGCCGATGTACTACCAACGTTCACTGAAGGTAGAAAGAGAAAATAACATACCACCGCCATTCACTGACGATGAACTATCAACGTTCACTGAAGATAGCAAAAAGATAAGAAACACTAACGTTAACTGTCGATGTACTACCAACATTCACTGAAGGTAGAAAGAGAAAATATCATACCACCTCCGTTCACTGACGATGAACTATAAACGTTCACTAAAGATAGAAAAAAGGTAAGAAACACCGACGTTCACTGCCGATGTACTACCAACGTTCACTGAAGGTAGAAAGAGAAAATATCATACCACCGCCGTTCACTGACGATGAACTATCAATGTTCACTGAAGATAGAAAAAAGATAAGAAACAACGACGTTCACTGCCGATGTACTACCAACGTTCACTGAAGGTAGAAAGAGAAAATATCATACCACCTCCGTTCACTGATGATGAACTATCAACGTTCACTGAAGATAGCAAAAATATAAGAAACACTGACGTTCACTGTCGATGTACTACCAACGTTCACTTAAGGTAGAAAGAGAAAATATCATACCACCGCCGTTCACTGACGATGAACTATCAACGTTCACTGAAGATAGCAAAAATATAAGAAACACCAACGTTCACTACCGATGTACTACCAACATTCACTGAAGGTAGAAAGAGAAAATATCATACCACCGCCGTTCACTGACGATGAGCTATCAACGTTCACTAAAGATAGCAAAAAGATAAGAAACACCGACGTTCACTGCCGATGTACTACCAACATTCACTGAAGGTAGAAAGAGAAAATATCATACCACCACCGTTCACTGACGATTAACTATCAACGTTCACTAAAGATAGCAAAAAGATAAGAAACAACGATGTTCACTGCCGATGTACTACCAACATTCACTGAAGGTAGAAAGAGAAAATATCATACCACCGCCGTTCACTGACGATGAACTATCAACGTTCACTGAAGATAACAAAAAGATAAGAAACACCAACGTTCACTACCGATGTACTACCAACGTTCACTGAAGGTAGAAAGAGAAAATATCAAGTTTTCCCAAAATTCTGGTGTTTTGCCAAGAACGGGTCTTAACTTCTTCTTTAACCAAGGAGATCTGCCTGGAAAGGGTAATATGTAACCTGTCACAAATAAAGAGACTTCCACTTATTGTCAAAGGGGAAATGCCAAGAGAAATGGCTTTCTAAGGATAGAAATATGATTTCCCGGAGAAATGCTATAATATTCCCGCTGAGGGGATAAAGTCCCTTTGTGCAAAATAAATGCACAAGCAAAAATTCAAAGTTTTCAGAAATCCATAATACACGACATCGTCATGCAACCATAAATTCAATTCAAAAAGATACCAGAGCAAGAAGGCTAAAGAAGATTCATCCTTTGAGAAATAAACTCAAGAGGGAAGACCAAATTCAACCAAACAAAGAGCGTTGCGGTAAGGTCAGAAGCACAATGCCCATGAATGATGATTTTAGCAATGTATGATGCATGTATGAATGTACGAGTGCTATTGTGCATATGCTAATAAAAAGGATACATAATCAGTGCAGACAAACGAAATCGCCTCAGTTACTAACAACATTGGGCTAAGTCTCAATCAGAAGGATCAATTTAGGAAAGGTGAAAGCGAATGCGGAAACCAAACCTATTGCATTAACTTCACTGAGGAGAACATAATCTGACTGTAGCTTAAATCAAACAGACACTGGGATAGAACACCCTGCTTCCGGTTTCATCGGAGAAACAGTTTTCCAAAAGCAATATGCCTATTGAAGATTTCAAGATCAACCTTAAATAAAGAAGACTGACGTCGAAACAACCAAACCTCACTGGGGAATTCAAGCCTACCTCCCAAGAGAAAAGAAACTGCAGGTTGAAAATTTTCACCACAAACCTCCATTCCAACAAGAGATGCCCTGGCATAACCCTCCTGGGATATCAAGAAGTCAACACTAGCGCCGATACTGTAAAAAGAGTGAAACCTAAGCACACCAAGGGAATAAAACCTTTCATCACATGAGGGAAAACTTTGTTGGGGAAGCTGGGACGAAGGCTTTCGACCATGTAAACCTAAAGAGCGAATCAAGACTTGACTGGGGATAATGGGATCACCGACCCAAATACCGTACGTTGTACCCACTGATATCATCTTTAACTATCTAGGAAACAAACAAAGATTGCGCACATGCCAACAAAAAGACCTGAGAAAACCTTTATGAAGGAAGTAAATCTTCTCAAAGCAACCAGAATTTTTTCATCCTTGGGATCACCATTTTTGTTGTCATTGTTTCATCACAAATCCCAAAGTAAATTGAATTGTAAAGATCTCTTCTCTCTTTTTTGAAAAGTTAATTTTGCTTTTTAATCACTTTGCTTTAAATGTTATTATCAGTAATAAATGAAGTCTTTGCAAGCTAAATAAAATTAAGAATACAAGGAATTGGGCAAAAGCTCAAATTTCATTAATAGAATGGTAGTCTGCGAATGGCGAGACTCCATGGATGATTACAAAGTTTGGGAAATTGTAATACATAATGGAAAAGATACATTGAGATACAATGACCATTATCCCCCCTAATAACTTTTGAAATCCTGAGCAGCAGCCTCCATTGAAGTATGGTGAGGATCTCAGAAGATTGTTTCTTCGGTGATCAAGTTTCGTCTAACATAGTTACTTGCCAAGAAAATCCATAACTTTTTCCTAAGCTGCCCTTGCGGGTTTTCAACTTAGCGGAAAATTTATTTTGTTTATGTCTCTAATTTTTTCCTAGACCGCCCTTTTGGGTTTTCGGCCTACTGAGAGACTCCTTTTTGCCTAAGCCTCCCTTTCGGGTTTTCAACTTAGCGAGTTGTTCTTTTATTTCTTTAGGAGAAGTATTTCTTGACTGCATCAGCATTCATGGGACGTGTGAACTCCTCGCCATCCATAGTTTCAAGAATTAATGCACCACCAGAGAAGGCTTTCTTGACAACATACGGGCCTTCAAAATTGGGAGTCCACTTGCCCCTAAAATCAGCGTTGAAGGACATGATCTTTCTGAGCACGAGGTCTCCTTCTCTAAATTCACGAGGTTTGGCCTTTTTATTAAATGCTTTCTTCATTATTTTTTGATATAACTGCCCATGACACAAAGTTGTCATTCTCTTCTTTTCAATCAAATTCAATTGGTCAAACCTGTTCTGAACCCATTCAGCCTCTGTCAATTTGGCTTCCATTATCACACGCAGCGAGGGAATCTCTACCTCGACAGGGAGTACAGCTTCCATCCCATACACTAGGGAAAACGGGGTCGCCCCTGTTGAAGTGAGAACAAATGTTTGATATCCATGCAAAGAAAAAGGGAGCATTTCATGCCAATCCTTATAAGTAACAACCATTTTCTGGATAATTCTCTTGATATTCTTATTAGGAGCTTCAACAACCCCATTCATCTTTGGCCTGTATGGAGATGAATTATGATGGACAATCTTGAATTCTTCGCACAGTTACATCATCATCTTGTTGTTCAAATTTGAGCCATTGTCAGTGATTATTCTGCTTGGCACACCATATCGGCATATAAGATTGTTTTTGATGAAACGCACCACCACTTGTTTGGTAACATTGGCATATGAAGTAGCCTCTACCCATTTGATAAAGTAGTCAATTGCTACCAAGATGAAACAGTGTCCATTCAAAGCTTTGGGTTCTATCATCCCGATCATATCAATACCCCACATAGAGAAAGGCCACGGGGAGGAAATCACATTGAGCAGTGTCGGAGGTACATGGATTTTATCTGCGTAAATCTGGCATTTATGGCACTTCTTTGCAAACTTGTAACAATCAAATTCCATCGTCAACCAATAATATCCTGCCCTTAGCATCTTTTTAGCCATTGAATGTCCATTAGCATGAGTTCCAAATGAACCTTCATGAATCTCATGCATCAACATGTCTGCTTCGTGTCTATCCACGCATCTGAGCAAGACCATGTCAAAATTTCTCTTGTATATCACATTTTCACTGAGGAAGAAACTGCCTGCCAATCTTCTCAGTGTCTTTCTATCTTTCTTTGACGCACCAAACGGGTAATCCTGAGTCTGAAGAAAATGTTTGATATCATAATACCAAGGTTTTTCATCTGCTACCTCCTCTGTTGCAAACACATGAGCGGGCCTATCTAGCCGTCGAACTATAATTCGGGGTATATCATTCCAAGCATTTACTTGGTACATGGAAGCCAGAGTTTCCAGAGCATCTTCCATTTGGTTTTCATCTTTAGAATGTGATGGAATTCAACTTTATTGAAGAAGGGTAGTAGTCTTCTAGCATAATCTTTGTAAGGGATCAATCCAGGGTGACGAGTGTCCCATTCTCCTTTAATCTGATTTATTACCAAAGCTGAATCACCATACACATCTAGAATCTTGATTCTGAGATCAATAGCTTCCTCAACACCCATGATGCGAGCCTCATATTCCGCCATATTATTAGTGCAATAAAATGTTAACCTCGCGGTAAAAGGAATATGAGATCCATGAGGAGTGACAATCACAGCACCAATTCCTTTACCATAAGCATTCACAGCTCCATCAAATATCATATTCCAACGAGATTCAGGGTTAGGGCCTTCCTCAGGAAATGGTTCATCACAATCCTTCACTTTCAGGAAAATCACGTCCTCATCGGGGAATTCATATTCTGCAGACTGGTGATCCTCCACCGGCAGGTGAGCAAGATAATCTGCCAACACACTACTTTTGATAGCTTTTTAAGTGCGGTATTCAATATCATATTCAGATAACAACATCTTCCAGCGGGAAATTCTCCCAGTAAGAGCAGGCTTTTCAAAAATATACTTAATTGGATCCATTTTGGAGATCAACCAAGTAGTATGATTCAACATATACTGCCGCAAACGCTTTGCTTCCCAGGCCAAAGCACAACATGTTTTTTCTAGCATAGAATACTGTGACTCACAATCAATGAACTGTTTGCTTAGATAATAATTGGCAAACTCTTTCTTTCTTGTTACATCCTGTTGTCCCAGAATACAACCCATGGATTTATCTAATACTATCAGATACATAATCAAAGGTCTTCCTTCTACGGGAGGGAGCAAGATAGGAGGTTCAAGCAGATACTCTTTAATACTTTCAAATTCCCTTTGGTAGTCATCCGTCCACACACAACCTTGATCTTTCTTTAACAACTTAAAGATTGGTTCACATGTCGCAGTCATGTGGGAAATAAATCTGGAGATATAATTCAAACGCCCGAGTAAACCCCTGACTTGCTTTTCAGGTCTTGGTGCTGGAATTTCTTGAATTGCCTTGACTTTGTCAGGGTCAACTTCAATTCCTTTCTGGCTAACAATAAAACCCAATAATTTCCCCGATCTAACTCTGAAGGTGCATTTATTTGGATTCAGGTAGAGACGATACTTCCTCAAATGCCAAAATAATTTTAACAAATCTTCTATATGCCCTTCTTCAGTCTGGGATTTGGAAATCATATCATCAACGTATACTTTAATTTCCTTGTGCATCAGATCATGGAATAGGGTTGTCATTACCCTCTGGTACGTTGCACCAGCGTTCTTCAACCTGAAGGGCATCACTCTGTAACAAAATATTCCCCAGGGTGTGATAAACGTTGTTTTTTCCATGTCCTCTAGAGCCATTATTATTTGATTATACCCGGAAAATCCGTCCATGAACGAGAATACCTTGAATTTTGTTGTTCTATCCACTAACATGTCAATGTGAGGCAATGGAAAATCATCTTTTAGACTATCTTTATTTAGATCTCTGTAATCTACGCACATGCGGACTTTTCCATCTTTTTTCGGTACAGGAACAATATTGGTAATCCATTGAGGATACATTGACGTCACAAGAAAACCAGCATTAATCTGCTTTAGGACTTCCTCCTTGATCTTTACTGCCATATTTGGATGGGTTCTTCTCAACTTTTGTTTAACTGGTGGACACTCTGGCTTCAACGACAAACGATGCTCGACAATGTCTGTATCTAGACCAGGCATATCTTGATAAGACCAAGCAAAAATATCCACGTACTCTTTCAACAGATCAATCAACCCGCTCTTCACATTAGGATGCAACAATTCTCCAATCTTAACTTCCTTCGGATCTACTGAACCCAAATTAACCACTTCCAAAGGTTTCTTATATGGTTGAATGGTATTCTCCTCGTGCTCAAGCAACTGTGATACCTCTTCTGTAATCTCATCATAATCTTCTCCTTCATCCCCAAACACAGGACAATCAAAGTTGGGAGAGGGTGCAGGGTCATTGTATTCAACGGGTTTTTTAATTAATCTGCACATGTGATTTATGATTGCTTTTAGAAATTGACACATATAACAAGTGATCATGCAGATTAATTTTCAGTTATTATTTATTTTGAAAGGTTTTTTTTACCATTTCCCAAGAAAAAGGCAGAAAATAAAAGACATAATTTCGGAAGTAAAGACAACTTTTATTAATGACCTTATCAATTATAGCAAACAGATAAGCCCTACAACATTAATACTTCCACCTCGGGCAGAGTGAAAGCTTTTCAAAAGAAAGAAACATATTAACAAAACAAATTACTTTGAAACATGTATGCAAGAAGGAACATCAATGGTGACCCAGTTCTGAACTCAGACTCCATGCGTCGCATAATTAGGTGCTTCCTGCTCTGCTTCATCCTCTTCAACAACATTAACTCTAGAACCAATCGGATGGAGGTAGCCTTCGCTGCGGAAAACATCATGATAATTGTTCACATAAGACTTTGACTTCAAACTTTCGCTTTTTCCATTCCTCAAATAGAAACCTAAACCAGCTATGTTCTTGTTCACGGGTGGATCCACAAGTCGTCCCCACACTGCATTATGACCATTGTGCACAACCTGATGCACATCCTTTAGTGAGACCACATAATTATCATTCTTCCTTATGTTGTCAATGGATAGGGCTTGGAACTGGGTTCCAACAGCAGCCTCATCTGCTTCTACAATACTGAAAGAGGATAGATGGGATATCAACAACGCCTTCTCCCCATTTATGATCACTACCTTCCTTTCACGCACAAACTTTAGCTTCTGATGCAGAGTTGAAGTGACAGCCCCTGCTTCGTGTATCCATGGCCGTCCTAGCAAACAACTATACGCGGGAATAATATCCATTACCTGGAAAGTTATCAAGAACAAATGTGGTCCTATGTGGATGGGTAAGTCCACCTCACCGATGACAGATTTCCTCGACCCATCAAAAGCCTTCACAATGATGCCACTCGGGCGCATAGGTGTTCCCTGATACTTTAACTTCATGAGGGTACTTCTTGGTATAACATTCAACGCAGACCCGTTATCAATTAGCACATTAGATAGCGAGTCATTCTTGCAGTTCATGGATATGTGGAGGGCCAGGTTGTGATTCCTCCCTTCATCTGGTAACTCATCATCGCAGAAACTCAAGTTGTTACATGACATAATGTTTCCAATTACGCTGCTGAATTGATCTAACGACATGTCATTCTCTAAAAAAGCTTGGTCTAGTACTCTCATCAATGATTCCCTATGAGCGGAGGAGTTCATCAGTAATGCCGGGATGGATATCTTTGAAGGAGTCTGCAATAGCTGATCTATAATTTTGTAGTCAGTCATCTTAATTACCTTCAGGATATCATCCACTTTCTCTAATGTGGCTCCACTAGTTTCTCCTGCAACCTTCTTAGGCTCATAGTTCTCAGCAATTTTCTTTCCAGCAACAACGTCTTTTCGAATAATCGGCGCAAACACACGACCACTACGGGTCACCCTACTACTATCAGCTATATTTCCAACATCTGGCATTGGCTGGATGGGAACTTCTACCCCATCTTCCAAGATTGTAGCATTGTATTTGTAAGGCACCGCCTTGTCCGATTTATAAGGAACAAGACCTGGCAGACTAATTACTAATGGGGTAACAACTGGTTTACTATGGTACTGCACCTCAAGGTGAGCGGGTGCACCAAAATAAGGTACGGTGACGTTTACACCTTCCTCAACACAATCAGCCCTCAAGAGGTCATTTCTAGAAAACAAATCTTCATCTGAAGAAAAATACTCATCCGCGGAGGAATATTCTTCCTCTGACACTTCTTCCACCAAACAAACTTCAACCATATCAATCTCGTGATAATCATCTCTCTATCCTGTGATCTTGATAGTTCCATTGTCTAACAGCAGCTGGATACCCTCTCTCACAATAGAACATCCTCGGGGGTCTCGACAACAAACTATGCAAGACCCATATTGGTGTTCCACTTGACCAGCAGTACGACAAAAGGTAGCATGCAACTGTACGAGATCTTCACTCAAATGCTCTACTTTGAAAATTATGAATTCACCCGGACATCCATAAACCATATTCACTTCCTCCTCATATTATTCCCTAGGCCCGATTATATGAATTAGACCTTCATCCATCATCTCCTGCAAATCAGCCTTTATCTTCTCGCAACCTTGGATGTTTGTACTACAAACAACACAACCGGCATGGTCATGCGTATAATAACTGAATTCACAGAGGTCTGCGTGCATTTTCACCAGATCTCCTCTAACTAGATTAATGTCTAAAATCCGGAAATCACCTGGACAACCGGCCACCATATTTATAGCGTTTACTCCCCCGTACTTGGGTAGAGGATTATCTTTCACATTAGGTCCCATGTCCTTGAAAGATAAAATTCCAGACTTCACCAACCTTTGTACTTCAGTCTTTAAAGGGTAACAGTTCTCAATACTATGCCTTGGTGCTCCCTGATGAAAAGCATATGTCTGGTCTGCTTTGTAATACTAAGGCAATGGAGATGATATCGCTGGAGGTGGTCGTGTCTGGACCAACTTATTATGAATCAACGCTGGTAGTAGCTCTGTATAACTCATGATAATAGTGTCATAGTTCTCCCTTCTCTGACTATTCCCTTGGTTCCCCTGCTGGGATTGTCTTTGATAAGCAACGGTAGTTGGAGCGGCATTCATAACAGGAGTCACCGAAGCAACTTGTTGGTGATGCTGAAAATTCTTTCTAGGAGCATTCACTCTCCTCTCTTGTATGACAGCATTGGTATCCCCCTCTTTCTTCTTTGTAAACCTATAAGATGGCTTCTTTATACCTCCGGATCCTTCACCCTTTGTCAAACGGCCTTCTGTTACTGCCTCTTCTAGGCGGACACCCATTCCTACCATCTCTGTAAAATCACTCGGGGAACTTGCTACCATTCTTTCGTAGTAGAAGGCACTCAGCGTCTTCAGAAAATTTTTAGTCATTTCCTTCTCCTCCATAGGAGGAATCACTTGTGCTGCCACCTCGCGCCATCTCTGTGCATATTCTTTGAACGATTCTCTGTCTTTCTAAACCATGGCCCTAAGATGGTCACGATCGGGTTCCATGTCCACATTGTACTTGTATTGTTTAATGAACTCTTCTCCTAAATCATTAAAAGTATGGATGTTGGCGCTGTCTAAACTCATGCACCATTTTAATGCTGCGCAGGTCAGAGTATCCTGGAAAAAGTGAATCAGCAAACGCTGATCATCGGTGTGGGTAGACATTCTCCTTACATACATCACCAAGTGAGAACGAGGGAAAGTGTTGCCCTTGTACTTCTCAAACTCAGGGACCATGAACTTAGCAGGCACTTTGACATTCGGGACCAAACACAGCTCATTCACGTTCTGCCCAAATAACTCATTTTCCCTAAGAGCCTTCATCTCTCTTTGCATTCTATCAAACTTCTCTTGGAAATCATCCATTCTGTCATAAAGACCGAAGTCTTCACTCGGTGGAGGGAAAGGATGACACACATCTTCGTTAACAAACGGAACCAAATTCACCGAAGGAGGTGCAGCAGGAACAGTATGCACCACAGGAGGTGCTGGAGTAACAATATTTGGAACCATTGGAGAATCCTGGGGGCCCAAATTCAAACCTTCAGGTGCATAATTCTCCGACATTCCCCATGGATAACCCTGAGGCATAAGGTTTTGAACAACAGTCGGAGTAGTGGATACGAGAATAAAAGGAACTTCAGCATTTGCCCTTGTGTGTTGAGGTTGAACACCCGGTGGCTGATTCTGAGGAGCCACCAGAGCTTCCATCAGAGTAGTCAAATTGGCCAAGCCAGCTTTCAGAGTAGAAACTTCTTCGCGCAGCTCACGATTCTCCTGTTCCAAATTGTCCATCTTCTTTTTGAAGTTAGCCCGAGTGTTGTAGTGATGAGTCAGCTTGCTGAACGAAGCAAAAAATCTGGGTAAGGCACCTGGGTATGCATAATAAATGCAAGAAATATGTGCAATATGATGCATGTCATGCAATGCACATGATTATTTTTATTCCATCATTTTAATATTTTAAGGGATTTAAGATTTAGAGACAAATCGCAAACATCAAAATAATAACACATTTGAAATACTGGAAATTTTTTTATTATAATAACTCCAAAATGGATTACAAGTTTCAATGATCCTAAGTACAAGATGAAGATACAATCTAAAAATCCTGAGAGAAATGAAACTGATAGAGATCAATTTGTACGCAGGCGCTTCCGTGTGAGTATGGCAATCTGAGCCCTCAACCTCTGGTTTTCTTCCACCTTTCTGATGAACCTCCTTCCAATCATCTGAAGCAGGAAGTGAGTAATCAGCACCTGTTTGAGGCTTAGGAGAAAATAAATCCCCTTGCCTCTCCATAGACTCCACTGCTCGGCTCTTAAGGATCTCGATCAAATCATCTTTCTCCTTCAAGTCGGCCTTGTAGGAACTCTCTAAAGTATGGAACTTGTTCTTCCAAGCATCCCATTCCTGTTGCATCCTAACCAAAGTGAGCTGCAACTCTTCTAGATCATCCAATAAAGGAGGAGTGGTCTTCACAAACAGATCAGGCATGGGTGTCTCCCGAGTATACGGCATCTTCAACTGAATGGATCTCGATCAGACCCATTGAAGATATGGCTCTAAAGAAACAACACCCCTTGGCCCTAAATCTTTCCTACTCTTCTTATGAATGTGATGCCAGGCTTTCGCAATCTGCTCCCTAGCTTCCTTGTGGTCTTCTCCCTCCTTCAGAAAGAAACTACTCAAATGAATACTGTTCAGTTTATCTCTCATCGGATATCCAAGTTGTCGTCGTGCAAGAACAGGGTTATAGTTAATTCTTCCCTTTGTACCAAGAAGAGGTACATTGGGGAAACTACCACAATTATCAATAATCTCTATATCCTGATAAGCTCGATGATACCAGTCAATATCTAAGTGATTAAGTGCCATGATCTTAAGAGCCCAACAGGGTTCCTTCTTGACATCTCAAAAGGCATCAGACTGAAGCATATGAGAAATGAACCATCGGTACAACAAAGGCGTGCAACAGATAATCATTCCTCCATGGTAAGAACTCCTAAGATGAACAGAGTAATAAGCATCACCCAACAGTGTAGGAATCAGGTTTCCAATCATGAAAATCCTGATAGCGTTAATGTCGACAAACTTGTCCACATTAGGAAATAAGAATAATCCATAAGCAAGCAGAGAAAAGATGGCCTCAAAAGCAACTATACTCTTCATTCTGGAAAAGTAACAAGCCTTCTCCAATAAGAACTGAGTTGGTAATCCTCTAATCCCTTCTTTGGTAGTCATATGGGCTTCCACCTCAGACTTCCCCAGATGAATCAAAGCAGCAATCTCATGTGGTTTTGGATCACCCTCCAAACCAGTAAAAGGAACACGATCAGTAACAGGTAAATCTAATAGATGAGAATACTCCTCCACTGTAGGCAACAATTGATAATCGGGAAAAGTAAAGCAGTGATACACCGAATCATAGAACTGGACCAAGGTCGAGAGAATATCCTCCTACATCTTCAGCTTCATGAGAGGAATAATGGATCCATACTTCTTCCGAAAATCTGTAGGACACTCAATCTCTGGAATCAGATTGATCAACTCGTCTATCTTGGGATCCTTGAAACTGTATTTCCCGGTCTTTCTCTTTCCAGAATCTATGGTTAAAAGTACCTGAGATATTCGCAAATAGTCAACCTGTAAATCCCTTGAAATATTATTTTCTTCAAAAGATGCTTATGAGTGCATGGATGCATGATGCAATAATCACACATAAGATCACATATATAGGGTTCATAGGTTCAATGTCACAAGCATGAGGTCAAAGGTACTACCCATAAGGTGTTGGTCTAAGAGTTATCACTTGCTGAACAAGGTTCTAGAGGTTCCCAGAGTCTACATCCTTCCTTCGGATATTACCAACTTCCCGATTAACTCGGTAATTAGTAATATTCTCAAGAAAGACTCGTTCGAGCGTAGTATCACGTGACAACTATTTCCGGATTACTCCGTCATAGCTTCCGCACTACACCTAAAAGGCCAAGATGGGTTTGGTATTCTACGGTCTTCAGTTTCAGCAGGCTCCCAGGTCGAAACCAGTACGTCTTCCCGATTACTCGGTAAACGACTCTACAGTCAAAGGGGCCTCCACTGAGTGGGGGATATCATGCCTCCTTTTTTGGGATTACTCCCTCAAAGTTAACATGACTATATCGCCCGTCCTATCTTAAAGTTTTCCCAGGTCCGAGTATAGGGCTTATGAGTAATCACCAAGCACCCTGAAAACCAGGAAAGTCCAAACAAACATATATACAATGTATAACACATAAACAACAATAGCACATATACATATGTAAACAAAGATAGGCTTAACCCACTTAGGGATGGACCAACAAGAGGTCAATTTGTCCCCAGTGAAGTCGCCATTTTTCTGTAGCAGTAGAAATGTTCAAGACTAAGCCATTGAATTGACTAGACTTTATACAAATCAAAAATAAAAATTGCCACCGCGCTTTATTGTTTCCAAAGGAATGGGAAAAGAGAGAATAACCCGAAAAAAGGGGGAAAGATTCAAGGTAAGGGTGTTGGTTATGCAAATGGAAGGTATTAGCACCCTAAACATCTACCGTACTTCGCAGGAGCCTCTTTGTAAAATCTGTATATTTTGGCTATAAAAATGTGTTGTATATAAAATGGATGGTGGAGGTGAGAAAAGCAATATAGTTTTATGGTTTTTTGCACCCGCCGCGGTTGCGAAGCTTTAGTGCCTACATACTACCTTTCGTGCAATAGGGGATCAGGGTACACGTAGTTCCTCTTTTAAAAGATTTGAAACATAAGTGTGTTGGTTAATTTTAAGAGATAAGACATCATGGTCATTGTCTGTGTGGAAAACATACTTACTACCCACAATCATGAGAAAGTAGAATTTGCATCATCTCAAAGTGGAGGATATGGCTTGGATTTTAAAATCAACAATGCCTCACTCAACACCCAAGTGGAAAATATCTCTCTTCACTACATATTGTAGAAGTATAGTTGTTTGCATGACTATAAGGATTGACAAGAGTCTAATATTTTTAGGAAAACGTTTAAGGGTAAAAGCCAAAGTGACAAAATGGTTTGAAATGAGATTGGTTGACTTTTATTCTTCTCATAAAAAAAATTGTCAAAGTATTATTAAATTGATTGAGGTTTATTTATGAAAATGCTTTAAAAATGCATGGACCTAGGTCCAAGTTTATTATAAAAGTGGTTCAAGTTTAGAAGTAAGAAGGGTTTTCAAAAGGAGGGAGAAGATTTTTGAAATTAAAGAAAATGGGAGGAGAAGAAGAGGCTATCCTAAAGCATAAGGTAAAAGCTAAGGATAAGGACCATCTAACCAACAAGAAGCCAGAACTTGACATTATGAGTAAAGATAGAATTCCCATTCTTTGGATTGAAACCAAGCAAGCAAAGATACTAGACCTCTTCAAGTGTATTAAGTCTTCTCAAAAATTGGGCAGAGTAATGGCTGTATACGGGTGAATTCCAGATTACAAAACCAAGAGTGTAATCACAAAAAACCTGCACACAAAAACAAACAAACAACCCAATGTCTTGAGGTAAACCTCAAGAGCTCCAGACAAAAATAATCAGATAAAGATCACAAAGTATCCAAGATAGGCCAAGGTTTCTAATCCTAAGTCCAAGAAAAAGTCCACTGCTCCATCATGCCAAGGATAGTAACCAAATAGTCCAAGTGCCATTAAGAGTTTTTTTTAGGGTTTATGTTGATTATTAGATATCTTAGAAAAAGGAAAAAGAAAAACTCAACTGAGCAAAGTAAAAATGACAAGAAAATAAATGCTCAAGTGAGCAAAGATAAAAATTACATGAAATGTAAATGCTAAAAGTAAATAGTGCATAAAGCATAAAAGAATAAAACGCATAAAGAATAAATCAAGTTAATAATTAGTGGTTAGTTGGATGACCATCTTGAAACTTGCATTTGGAACTCATTAGAGGATTGGTAGAACCAAAGCCTCCACACAACAAGTTACATTTTCTTTTTGTCAAGTATATCATCTATTTTGGAATTCTCATAAGTACCATTTAATGATCAACGATGTTTAAGTGGTCCGTGTTGACCAAAGGTGTTGTAGATCCATTAGAGGATTGGTAGAACCAAAGCCTCCACACAATGAATCTCAAGGTTATTGGATCAAAGAGATCAAATTAACATACTTGGACTTGCAATCATAAGTTTGGGCCACAAATGATCATTTATTCGAATCAGGACAAAATTTAGCGCTATGTTAAGCAATCGTAAGTGGACTTATATAGAAGTCACACCTATTTTAAGGCCGGTCAATAGCAATCTATGCACCATTTGTTTTGACACATGATATAGGGATCATGCTCCAACAACATTTAGTGCAATGAGAAGGGGATGAGATAAAGAGGGATTAGGGTAAAAAGATGAATAAACCACTTTTGAATTAAAGATTTAATCAAACTATTATTAAAATCATTCATCCATTTTGGTGGAGTTTGAACTCAACACCCAAGATCCAATGATGTTAATAAAGTCATGATCAAAAGATTAACTTAAGACAACCAGAAATTAATCACAAAATAAGAATATATTTAATATATACATTTAAAGGGTTAAAAAAGAAAGTTTAAAATAGAAAATAATGAGAAAAATATCAATTATGTTCAAATTAATCAAGAAATAAAAAATAAAACCATAGAAAAATCAGAAATGGGTCCAAATATTTTTATAAAAATTTTGGGAATTTTTAAAAGTCAGAAACTATTTTTTAATATTAAAATAAATGGGTAAAATAGATAAAAATGGTGAAAAATAGTAAAGTCAGGAACAAAAATAAAATATAGTCACCAATATTTGTCACAATGTCATTGGATCATTCCATAATTTTTTTCAGAATTAAAAAATGTGCAAAAGTATTTTTAAACATTTTAAACAAATCAAATAAGTATAAATTTCATAAATATTTTTCATAATTTTTTAAGATTTTTTTGACTAAAAATGAATTTTCTATGATTTTTTGAAATTTAAAACAATTAAAATATAAAAATCAGAAAAAGAAAATAAACGAAAAAGATGTGGACCATTGGATGAGAGTCAAAACGCGTTAGTAATCAAATCCAATGGATCTGGCGCGCTGTACATATCATGGTCTTTACTGAATAAAGCACCGAATCAAATGTAAAATCAGAAATTCAAGAATACAAATGGCAAGCTTTCATTGGTTAGAAGGTGACACGTTGGTCATCTTCAACCTCCAGCCTCACGAATTGCAGGTCTCTCAAACTGTAAAATCATAAGCTCAGACCTACGCCATTTGTTTCGTCTCTTCAAGACGAAGATAACCATACCCTCACGCCATTTTTATATAAACTGTAACTCAAGAAATTTGGAAAGGAAGTTTTGAAAGGGGATATGAAAATTCATGGTCAAAACGTGTTTCCAGATAAAAGTAACTGTTGTGACTAGAACCAAGGCACTGAGAGCAACACAATGGTGCCAACGTTTTGAAGAATTGATGAAGGAATCTAACTATTGAAGTTGAGTTGCAGAGCTCTGAAATTGGACTTCTATGGAGCAATGTAGGGCACGATTCTTGAATGTAATGGTATGGTTAGGTTCAGGGAAGATCAAGGAAGGTGAATTGATGGAAAAATGGATTGAAAAAGGCTTGAGAATAGGATTCGAAGTAGCTGAATTCTGAGTTGTGCAGTAAGTTTGGCAGGGTGATTCTGGCTATATAAGCTTGAGAAAATGAATGGGATAGTACATGTATTTATAGGAGAAACAAATGGAATCAAAAGGAAGAGTGAATGATGCTTTTTGGAGGGAATTCGTGCAAACCTGATGCACGAGTGAAGTGTGATCCAACCTTCACCAAAACTCATCGAATTCTTGCGTTTTGAGGCACTAATCCACTTGGGAAAGTTGGCTAATCAAGTTTAGGCCCAAAACGCGTGCTAATTTGAGGTTTAGAGGTTGTAACATGAAGTTCAAATTCTGACTTGCAGGGAAACTTCAATTCCAAGTTACCACTTTTAAAACAATGGCATTTCCACCTCAGGGAGTCTTAAGGAATTATTCTTGATGATTTGGAAAGATGAGGTAACAAACTTTGCAAAGGAAAAATAATTGAATCAAATGGAGGCTTGAGCTGAAAATTACATGGAGTCAAAGTTGGAGAAAAAGACTTGACTTTCCATACTTAGAAATATTTCAAAATCTTCTTTAAAAATGACCTACAATCTCTTGCTTCCAAACATGGCCTTTCACCTTGAATTTTCTCTTGACCAAAAAATATGGAATGAAGTAGACCTCTTGAGTGACATTTTGCAATTTGAACCAATCAAAATCTCCAAGAATTGAGCAAGTTATGACTTGTTGAATTTGGCTAAAAATCATGAAATGACCTATAATCTTTTGTATTCTTAAGGCAATTTCCATCCATTTTCTTACTTTGCACATAAAATAAGGCATGAAGTACACATCCTTAGGATCATCCTGAAAAAAGAATGGGCTCAAGGTGATAAAATTTAACAAAGTTATGACCATTTGAAGTCACATATGGAAAATTGGGGATTCATCTGGATGACTTGTAATCTTTCCTCTTCACCAAGTTCCTTCCACATGAAAACTCCTACGAACTTTTGAAGTTATTTGTTGGTAACTCTTTTAAGAGAAGAATAGTTTTGTAATCACTCAAAAATAACAAAAGATGAGCAACATATGCCTCTTTGAAGTCCAAAACCCTAGCCTCTAGATCAAGAGAATGCTTGGTGGAACTTTCCCAAGTTTGATCAAACTTTTTGTGCCAATATTCTTCCTTTGTGAATAGAATTTGTTGAGGTTGATGATGAGGACTCATGGCCACCAAAACTATTCCATACCAACTTCAAAACAACTTAAATGGTGAGGTTTGAATCTCTCAAGACTTTGACTAGGGCATGGAAATAAACTCATGAACCCATGATGCAACTTGCTAAACCTCATTGCCTTTACCTACATTATTAACAAGTAATACAAACCAATATTATATTTTGTTAATTTAGAGAGAGAATCAAAGCAAAATATCCATGATCACCAAAGAAAACAAGTCAAGGTGCTTGGTAACTTCTCAAAGAGAAAATCTAAAGATAGGGTGAAGAACCAAAGTTCCTAATGTGATTTTGTGGTGATTGAAACAATGTGGTATGATGGAGGGATCTTAGGGGGGGAAATTTGGGTACAACAAATAATACCTTGACATTTTTTTTGTGAGAAGACTAAAATTCAATCAAACTCATTTCAAACTATTTTGCCACCTTGGATTTTTATTTTAAAACCTTTCTCAAGAGATTAGACTCTTGTCAATCCTTGTAGTGATGCAAACAACTATACTTCTATAAAATGTAGTGAAGTGAGATATATTCCACTTGGATATTGAGTGAGGCATTGTTGATTTTAAAATCCAAGCCATATCCTCCACTTTGAGATGATGCAAATTCTCATTTCTCATAATTGTGGATAGTAAGTATGTTTTCCACACGGACAATGACAATGATGTCTTATCTCATGAAATTAACCAACACACCTGTGTTTTAAAAAATTTCGAAGAGGAACTACGTGTACCCTGATCCCCTATTTCATGAATGGTGGTACGTAGGCACTAAAGGTTCATAACCGCGGCGGGTACAAAATCATAAAAAAAATACTTCTCTTCTCACCTCCACCATCTATTTTCATACAACATTTTATAGCCAAAATATACAGATTTTTCAAAGAGGTTCCTGCGGAGTACTGTAGATGTTTACGGTGCTAATACCTTCCCTTTCAATAACCAACCCCCTTACCTTGAATCTTTCCCCCTCTTTTTGGGTTACTCGCTCTTTTCCCATTCCTTTGGAAACAATAAAGCGCGGCGGCGATTTTTATTTTAATCTGTATAAGTCTAGTAAATCCAATGGCTTAACATTAAACATTTCTACCGCTACACATGTGTATTGAAGATGCGACGGACCTTCTCCGTCAGGTATCATCTGAGATCTCTCTACTATCTCATATTTGCATTGATGTTCGTCTATGTGCGTGTTTCTTTCTTGCTTGCTTTTCTAAGTAGGTTTTTATTTAAATATCTTATCCAAGTACATTATATCTTGAGTAAGTCTCTACTTCTCATGTGCGATGTGACATTGTCCAATTTCCATCTCATATCTTTTATACTACTTTGATTCTTAATATCATTGTTAGGTGTAATGTTTTACCATCTCTTATTTTTAATCCTACTTTGATTTTAGATATCATTGTTAGGTGTATGGTTTTCAATACGATGTTTCGTCATCATTTCTTATCCTACTTTGATCCTTGATATCATTGATTAGGTGTTAATGTTTTATCATTATTCTCTCTTTAAGATGTGATGTTTTGTCATCCTAACATGTGTGTGCTTAATGCCTTATCTTTGATTTGTTGATGTTTTAATATATATTGTGTGATGTTTTACCATTCCTCTCTTATTAATTTAGGTTTCTACCTATGTGTTCGGGCTTGATTTTTTTCCATCTTTAATCATGATGTTTTATCATTTTCTTATCTTGTTGTTTTATCATCTCTTTTTCATATTATTTCTCCAACTTCTTTGATCCTTGGTTATGTACTTCATTACTAACCAACATGGTGATATATGAGAAGCTATATTCCATTTGTGTTTTGAGCATCACTGTCTAGTGATTGCCTTATGAGATTTTATGCTAAGTCCCATGAGTGTACCTTGATTTTGGCCAGTGCCCATAACATCTAAGATCACTAACTCTGATTTATTTAAATCACGTTGCTTTTATGCATCAAGGGAATATACTTTTCCATATATCATGACAATTCAGTATGTTATTTTGTTGACATTACTTTTCCATATATCATGATAATTGAGTATGTTATTTTGTTGACATTACTCGAGTTAACTTACTATACAAGGCACACATGGAATAATTCTTCAATTATGCTCTCTCTTCTTTTGATATTTACTTGTTAAATTGAACAATGTTTCTTGCCTCCTTTGACCATTGCCTTGGTACGCTTTGTATGTTCCCTTTGCACCATGTCTCGTTTATTTGTTGATGTGTTGACATTTATTCTCGATATGTTAATTTCTTGCCATCTCTTATATGTGATATATTCTACTCTGATCCTTGATATCATTGTTAGGTGTTAATGCTTCACCATATATTTTCTATTCTTGATTAGTGCTTAGGTATCTATCATATTTACCTACTTCTCTGATATTTTATCATCTCTTACATGATATTTATCATCCCTTTTGCGATGTTTTGTCATTTATGTATGGTGTTTTATCATATTTTGTGATGTTTTGTTATCCATGCCTTATGTTTTATCATCTTTGCAATGTTTTGTCATCCATGCCTGATTTTTGATTATATTTAAGTTATTTTGTCATCCATGTCTGATGTTTTATCATCTTTGAGTTGTTTTGTCATCCATGCATGATGTTTTATTATCCTATTTCTTTATGGTTTATCGTCCATGCCTGATGTTTCATTATCCTATTTCTTGATGTTTTTTCATCTTGATACACTAATACATGATGTTTTGCCATCTCATTCTTTGTATGATGTTTTACCATCCCATCTTTGCATGATGTTTTTCCATCCTTGTTAGATGTTTTGTCATCTATACTTTATACATGTTTCTTAATGTTTTCTCATCTTTGTGTGATATGTTTTGTCATCCCTCTCCCTTCTTTATTCGATTATCCTCTTGGATGCTCCCCATAGGATCTTTAGTTCACTCTTATTTAAGTTTGAACTAAATAGACCTTAGGATCTTTATCCATGCATGGCCATATTAGGTAGATGATTCCCCCTCTTATCCTCAACTATAGGATCAATATTGCATGATAACTTTAGGATTATTTTGCTAGTATCCCCTTAGACTTTTTCTTCCCTTTTACATCTCATTAAAACTAAAATATTTTTTTTCAAACTTCTTAAAATACTCTATCTTCACTTAAATCCTTTTCCAAGGTAAAAAAAAAACAAACCAATTCAAACTCTTTTGTCTTCAGAATTTTTCTTTTAAAAATCTTTTCAAAAAAGGACATGCTTCGCCACCATTGTTCATAAAAAACATTGCAACCAATGAAAACTTTTAAGCCGAACTACGGCTGCTCTGATTCCTTAAAAGTGATACGTAGACGTAGGTTTTTTTTGGGCCTAATCGAGCATATCTTTGTATATATTTCTCTTATTTTCCACACATTTTCTTTTCTTTTTCCTTTGCATGCATTTAACTTTGAGCTTTAGACTTTACACCCATAGATTAGATATCAAGCATGGATCCCATCGAGTATGGTGGACGTGTAGGGTGCTAACACCTTCCCATCACTTAACCGACTCCCTTAACCGTTTCTCTTGGTCATGATGACCATGCTTTTCCTTCCCTCAGGTTTATGCAGTGTTTCCCTTCCTCTTGTGGGATAAATACAAATTGCTGGTGTAATACGGTGGGAGAACTGACTTGGTTGTTTTGCGTTTTATCCCAATTGTTGCGGATAGCAAGAGTCGCCACCGACTTTTCTTTTATCTAATAATGGAAAAGGTGAAAACAACGGGAAAGACTCTTTAAAGATTTTCTTGAGGTCGGAGGGTAGGTTATGAAAAGGGAATGTGTTAGCACCCTTTTCATCTGTATTTACCTACGGGCTCTTAGTTTCTATCTCACTTTGAAATTCTTTGTAAATGTGTTTGTGTTTGGTGTAAGTTTGAAAATATTTTGAAAACGCCTTTATTTTAGCAAACATTGTAATGATTCTCGTCTCTATAAGAATGTATACAAAGTGTTGGTTTTGAAAATAGTTCAAAGATATGTTTGTTTTTATAAAGATGTTTTAAAAGTGTAAGTGTGAAAATGGTTTTATTTTGTGAGAAAGAAACTAAGAGCGTTCTACTTACTCAAAAAGTCTTTGTTCTTTTCTTCCTTCTTTAGATAGTGCTTGTCTACCGTTGATTGGTAGGAAGCCTTATCATTGGATGTGAAGGGACATGCGTGGGTCATCGTACAGTCATAGAAGCCAACATTGTAGGATACCTTAGAAATTTATCATAAGGGACTGAGATCATTTACCGAAGGCAACATCGAAGGGTCATCAAGGGACTACAGTCTTGTAAGTGAGATTCTTTGCTAAAGTAACCCACGTTCGAGGGACATGCTGTTTATATCCAAGGAAACAAGTTTGGGTTAATCCTAGAGGTGCATATGTGCAAAGTGTATTGTTTTCATTTAATTTGTCTTGACATAGGGTTGTCTATCGTTTGGTTTTAAGTCTTTCCATACAAACCCTAATTACTAGCAATAATATGGAAAGCGATAAATTGCGGAATTTAGAAGTCCTACGCTATTACATCACTTTATGGGATGGGGATACAATTTTACAAATGGGAATGACAATTAAAATAAACCTAATTACTTTTACAAGGCTTTTACAATTACATAAATTGTAATGCAAAATAATAAAATATACAAAGAAATGTAAAGAGAAGAGAAATTGTTTTTGTGGCTTTTTTGTATGAAAAGAGTTTTAATTGTCCTAATTATATTAATTAGTTACAAGAAGTTTAAATAAACCTAAAATCTAAATTAATTAAAAGAAAATAAAAACCTAAGTCTAAATTAGTTTAATTAAGAAAAAGAAATTAAATAGTTAAGAAAGTATTTTCAATGTTTTATCTATATAAAAATAAATAAAATAAAAAATAAAAATAAGATGGAAAAGCTTTAATATAATTATTTAGAAAAATGTATAAAAAAATGACAAAGCGGATGCTGGGGCTCGAACCCCGGTCCTAAAGGTGAAAGGTGCGCGCTTTAAACATTGGGGTGGTGATACATCCGTTGATTTATACAAAACCATCACATTATATTATAAACACGCTTCTGAGTGTGCACTTCATCTTCTTCCTCGCGCCATGTCTAGAACAAAAAATTTGAAATTCGTATCTTGCTCATTTCTCAACCATTTCAGAAATTGTAAACATCAAACTTGTTAGAAATTTCATCATGATTTCAAATATGTAAATAAATTAAACAATGGATCAAAGATAAGCAAAAATTTTATCCCGTAACAAATCTGACCTAGTTTTTTCAGAAAGTTCAAACTCAAAATTCTCCATGCTCAGGAAATATAAATGAATTCTAAGGACATGGTTAGTTCAGGGCTATGATGTCTACATTTTATCTTTTAAAATCCAAGCCAAACGATGCTTGTATGAAGAGATGTAAGTTCAGAAAACTCACCTTGCAAATGGAGATCGTGTTTTGAGTTTGAGCACTTCTCAAGGTGTTGTGATGACCTAGTTAACTTCAATGGACCTCTAGGAAGCTAATGCAAAGGTTACTCCGAGTTGAGAGTGCCTGAATCATGCTGGAGAAGTCAATGTGCAAGGTGCTATTTTTGAAAATGGAGAATGGTGATAGAGGTGTTACAGTCATGTAACAGGTGTTTGGTTAAGTTCTAAATGATATATAGATGCTTTGTGATTGATTTTGAGGAAAAACACATGAGTGAAATGAGAGTTTGAGGTGTAAGGTCATAAATGGCACAAAAATGAGATTTTGATGCAATTATGAGTTTGAGGGAGTTTCAAGGCTTGTAATTTCGTGTCCTTGGCTTGTAAAAAATGTCTCAATTTATAGGAAAAGGTTTTAGGACTTCAGATGGTCTGAAACACAAGATCACATGTTATGGCCATTTGACTTGTTTTTGAAGCAACCTTGACAAATATGGTTTCAATGCAAGGTACAAAGCTTTTAGGGTGGCTAAAAGATTTAAACATGTTTGCTCTGAACTTGTAGATGAAGTTTGTGCAAAAGGAGCAAGTGCAAAGCTCAAGACAAGTTGACTTTTTGATTAAAGCAACTTTTCAATAATGGCAATAGTGCCTTTGTGCCATAAATGGAAATGTAGCTTGGATAAAGGTTCAAACACTTGGAGAAGGGATCAATGAGTTGTGTAAACATATTATTATGGATATATTTGCACGTTAGAAGCTCTTCAAATTAACATTATGCAGCATAGGTTTGGGTTTTGGTTATGTGTCCATCATCAAAATGAATTGTAATTCAAGAATGGATGCCCAACTTTTTGCCTTCGATTCTCTTAGCTCAAGAATGATATCTTCAAGTTCTTGGATATTTTGGAAATCTTGAAACATTATCTACTACCTTCATGTTGACCAAAAATCTGCCTAAACTTGTCAAAATTTTCACTAAGTGTTTTATGAAAAATGTCATGACTTCATGGGCTTATATCTTCAAATATAAGCATTTTTTGGACATCAACCCTCTAATACAAAGTTGTAGAATTCATCAAGATCTACAACTTTCATGTTGAAAGTTTTCCTTGAATCATCTTGCATCTTGGTGAAAAAAGGTCATGAAGTAATGAATTTATGAAGTATAAAATATACTTAGAAAATTTTCTAAGTCTTGAAACTTTGACTTTTTGTGGACTTTCTTGACTTTCTTGATTCTTGTTGACCAAGTATGATATTTTTGAATTTCTTTATGAATCTGGATCTTTGAAACTCAATGTTGACCAAAAAAATCAAAGTTTGACTTTTGGTGTAACAATAGACTTTTTCATCAATTGATCATATTTCAATTATCAATTGTTTGATCTTGAGAAATGACTTGAGCCATGAAATTAGGTCAAGATATTGTGTTTGAATTCTATAATTAAACTTCAAAACATTAAGTCATGTATTAGGTCAAAACTCAATAATTGGTCAATCCCAGTTAAAACCCTAATTTTGATCATTTTTCCTCTTTGATGATTGTAATGGTTTTCTTAAGGAATTGTGATCAATTATTGATAAACTGAGTAATATGACTTCAAAATATTGATATGGGATAAAAATATTGAAGTTTGACTATAATTTGACCATAGTTGACTTTTTATTCAGTACAACTGATTTTCAGTCATCTGATCAATTGACTGAACAAAATTGTGATCAAAGACTTGAAACTTTGCATGAGTATTCTTGGAGACCCATAATGAACCATGAAAGTATTTTGAGGCATTATAAATCCAATTTACCTTGTGAAAACAAAAACCCTAATTTGTGGCCTCAATGCTTAGGAGATGAGTTTGTTTGATCAATTCTTGAGAATCCTTGAGCATTAGAGATCCTTTGTGAGAAATGTCTTGAGAAAAGAGAGGGAAAATTTTGGGGTACAACATATTCCGTTGTTCATTATTCTTAAACCTGAAGATTTATATTGGTGTGTTCACCATTCGTAACTTGAAGGTGGAAGATGATTGAACACTAAAGTGCCCAGAAATTTGCACTTGCTAGTGTACGAAGTAATGTTATTGGTTGATTGTATCGGGAATGGGTTAAAGATGCCATTTGGAGAGGTGATGAAAAGTTATTGGAGATGGGCTTATATATGCCATCCAAAGTTACTGTTGATAAAGATTTGAAGAAGTATCAGAAAAAATCTTTGGTCGATTTTTACTGGACCAACAGATGAATGCATGTGTCTTTGATTGGATAAGAATCAGAATAAATCTTAGGGTCGATTTAACTGAACCAGAGAAAATGTCTACCGGAAATGAATCAAGGTAAATCATTGGTTGATGTAAACTGAACCAGCAGAGGTCTAAAATGGTTTTTAACTAGATATCAAATCAGCATAAATCTTAGGATCGATTTAACTAAACCAGAGAAAGTGTCTACCAGAAATGAATAAGGATAAATCATTGGTTGATTTAAACTTAACCAGTAGAGGTCTTGAATGGTATTTAACTGGATATCGAATCAGCGTAAATCTTAGGATCGATTTAACTGAACCAGAGAAAGTGTCTACCAGAAATGAATCAGGATAAATCATGGGTTGATTTAAACTAAACCAGCAGAGGTCTTAAATGGTCTTTAACTGGATATCGAATCAACATAAATCTTAGGATCAATTTAACTAAACCATAGAAAGTGTTTACTGGAAAAAAATCAGGTTGAATCATTGTTCGATTTAAACTGAACCAACAGAGGTCTTAAATTGTTTTTAAGTAGATATTGAATCAGCATAAATATTAGGATCAATTTAATTGAACCAGAGAAAGTGTCTACCAGAAATGAATCAGGATAAATCATTGGTCGATTTAAACTGAACCAGCAGAGGTCTTGAATGGTCTTTAACTAGATATCGAATAAACATAAATCTTAGGATCGATTCAACTGAACCAGAGAAAGTGTCTACTGGAAACAAATCAGGATAAATCATTGGTCGATTTAAATTGAACCAATATAGGTCTTTAAAGGAAGTGTTTATCATGCATATAGTCGCTCCGTCCTGTTTCGGGAATTGATTTGTCTTCAGTTTGTTGGTAAACCCGTCCTATTTCGGGAGTTCACACCATTGGTGATAAAGATAGTCACTCCGTCCTGTTTGGGGAATTGATCTAGAACTGTTGAAAATTGTTGATGATATTTGTCTGTTGATTAATCTTTCCTGAAAAGGTAAAGAGTTAGCTGTATGCAATGTCATGATGTATGAAAATGCATTGCTTAATGATGTTTTAAAAAATAAATAAGATCATGCCATATGTTTTGTATGCATATGTGTGATACGGTGGCAGAACCGACTGTTTAATACTGGTTTTGCATTTTGTGTTCGCAAATGTCGCAGTAAGCAATAGTCGCCACCGAATTTTCTTTTATTTAAATTAAGGAAAAGGGTGAAAAGTACAGAAAAATACTTTTTTCGAGAATTTTTTGGGTAAGGAGGGTAGATTATGGAAAGGGAAGGTGTTAGCACCCTTTTCATCCGTAGTTTTCTATGGGCTCTTAGTTGCTTTCTAGTTCACTTTGCTTTTGTTTGAAAATGTGCTTGTGGTCTGGGTTTGAAAATATTTTGAAAACGTCTTTGTAATGATTCTCATTTCTATAAGAATGCGTACAAAGTGTTGGGTTTGAAAATAGTTTAAAGAAGTGTTTGTGGAAGATGTTTTTGAAAGTGATTTTGAAAAGTGCCTTTGTAATGATTCTTGTCTCTATAAGAATGCGTACAAAGGGCTTTGACTTTTGAAAATGTTTCAATTGAAAATGTATGTGTGAAAATGATTTTTTTTATTGTGAGCAAGCGAGCAACTATGAGCATCCTACCTACTCAAAAGGTCTAATGTTCTTTTCCTCCTATCCTTTAGACATCACTATCCCACTATTAGTGAGTAGGTAGCCCTATCGTTGGATGTTTGAGGGAAATTCGAAGGGACGTTTCGGACACGAAGGCAACTTGGCAATGAATTTTAATAAATGTCCTAAAGTTCTAAGATCACTTTTAACCGAGGCAACATCGAGAGGGTCATCGAGGTACTTGTGATCTTTTCAAACTAGAAGACAACCACTAAAACTTCTCACGTTTCGAGAATAATGACTGTTTTCCGAAGGCAACCAAAGTGGGCGTACCTTAGAGGTGCATATGTGCATGTGTGTTATGTTTCATTTATTTTTTGTCTTTTTGTCAGGTTTTCTAGCGTTTTGTTATTAGTCTTGTCATGCAATCCTAGTTACTAGTAGTTAATATATATACAGGAATTTAAAGTGCAGAAATGTAAAGTGTGGAAATGTAAATCCTACACTATTACATGGCTTTTTGAGAGGTACATTATAGAAATGTGAAAAGTAAAGTCCTAGTTACTATTATAAACTGGGAAGCAGTTACAATAAGATGGAAAAAATGCGAAAGTAAATAAATGCGCAAACGAATTAAAAGGGACGTCTAAATCCTAAGGAAAATAAATCTTTTTGTTTGTTTTATTTTATTTTAAGAAAATACAACCTAAGTCTATTTAATTTTAATTTCAAGAAAAGGGTTAAAATAATTAATTAATTTGTTTACAAATTAATTTGATTAATAAACACTAATCTAATGTTTTTTTTGTGATTTTTTTGATTCAAAGTTAAAATAAAAAAGAAGTCAATAAATAAAAGAAAACAAAAGTAAAAATACAAAGGGGGGCATCCTTCGATCTAGGGAGAGATGGCGGCTTCGATCCAGAGGAAGAAAGTGGCGTTCGATCCAGAGGAAGGTGGCTTCCGATCCAAAGGAAGAAACGTAGCATTCGATCCAATGAAGGATGATTGTCTTTCGACCCAGGGATGGATGCTGCCTTTCGATTTGATTCTGTAAGATAATTATTAGCCAAAAAAAGATGCAGAACCTGGGTATCGAACTTAGGTCCTTCGATCCTACGGGCGTTGGTCTGTTCAGGATGGATCTGCAACAAGTGTGAGAAACAAAACAAATGGAGACCTGGGGTCGAACCCAAGTCTTTAATATTGAATAACAAATCAAATGAAATACAAGTGTTGATGTGTCATGCAAATGTAAAGTTTGATCTTCTTCCAATTCTTACCAATGGTGATGGATGAATTTGTGGTTTCAGGATTGGGTACCTTTGTTTAAGGGCTTCTTCGATTTGGCATTTCTGGAGGTGTGCTTGCTTGGGGGCTGGTGATGATTGGAAAAACTTAAGGAGACCTCCAAGAATGTGTTTGCAATTTCGTGTGCCTCTTTTGGGCTGTGTCTAGACGTGCAAAACAATATGTGTGCATGGTTCCCCTGGGCTTCCGTCTCCACCCTTTGCGTGTGTATGTGGTCTCCTTATATAAAGGGGGTGGAGGGGACAAGAAGGCAAAGGAGTAAACAACCATTAAGTTTGTGTTTTAAGGACATGAATACCATTTTGAAACATTGCAAAAGATGTGGAATTCTTGTCTCTTTTTGAATTTGAATGAATATGGAAACCTTTGGATTTCGAATACCTTCGGTCCCTGACCTTCGATTGTCCTCAAGTTGCCTCCTTCGACTAGCTTTGGTTTCACCCTTATAGTTCCTTCGACTGAGTCTGTCCACCTCAATTCGAATTGCTCAGGTCTTGATTCGAATTATATAAGGCCTCAACATCCTGGCTCCTTCGATCTTCCCCTAAGCTCACTTTCTTCGATTTCCTTGACCATACTCAACTAGCCCAATCGAAAGACTTTACTCTGGCTAGTCGAAGCTACCTTTGGCAGGAATGTACCTGTACAGGGGCTTGGGCTTGGCAATATGCAGGATTTTGGCCAGCAAGCATCTTGGACAAAAACTCACTACAAAGCCAACTTGTCGTCAATAATCATGTGTTCTTTGAATGATATAGTGAATTCTTATTCTAAGGGACCATATGAATATGCCTTCGAAGGGACTATCATGTGTGTCAAAATTTGAAAAACTATTTCAAAGGGGACCCTTGCCCAGTCGAAGCTGGCACAAAGGCAACCAATGCCTTGTGGGTGCCAGCAAGAGGCAGGTCAAAGTAAGCATAAAAGAGGTCATTTCCTAGTGACTCAGAATATACATGCAGGAGGCAACTGTTTATGGATCGAAGGGAATTTGTAGGGGATTCTCTCCTAAATGAAACTTGGACCAATGCTTGCTCGAAAGGGGAACCGACACGCAATTGACGCTGATGGACCAATGCTTGGTCGAAGGGTTTTAGGAGCCCAATCGAAGCTTGCCATTGTGCCAATCGAAGGACATTGCTCTGATGTGCCAATCGAAGGACACTGCTCTGATGTGCCAATCTAAGGACATTATTCAGTTGCCAATCGAAAGGCATTGCTGGCATGCCAATCGAAAGACCCTTTGTTATCATTCAAAAATTTCATTTTTCTTTAGGTAAGCATTTGTAACCAACCATGTAAAAGAAACCTTGGGAAACATGAGAGGGAAAAGTTTGGGATACAACAGCTTCCCCTGTTCAATCTTCTTAAACCTGAAGATGTAGGTTGGCTTGTCTACCTTTCGTGATCTGAAGATGGAAGATGATTGAACACTAGAGTGCCCAGAAATTTTCACTCACATGAAATAACATGGATGGATGATGATGTCAGAAATTGTTTTACAGATGCCATACAAAATAGATGCTGATTTCACATATGGTCCCTTTTGGGGTTCCTGTTCCTGCTGTCTGAGGAGGAGTCCGCTGTGAAACGTGGGGTTTTTTTGTTCTCCTCTTTGAGGAAAACTCTGTGGGGAATAAAGTCTAGGAACATCAGTTTCCTATTACTCTATTGGGGAAGCTACCTCTTGACTGGAGAAATGAAAGTTCGCTGCTTTCTGGTCAAAATCCAGGCTTCACAGTAATCTACTGAAGATGCATTAGAAAGAGCCTGTGTGAGATTGCTTCGTCTGGTTGTGTAGATAGTTTTCCTATGTGATTTCAGGTTTTAATCTATAATCAGATGTCACAGATAGTTGTCATGTCTGGTTTCAGGTATTAATCTGGAATTTGAAAATTGTCAGTCGTTGAGATAGTTGTCCTAGCTGGTTTCAGGTATTAATCTCTGACCCGAGAAAGAAAGATAGTTTTCCTGGCTTGTTACAAGTATTAATATCCAATCTCTTCATGTAGATAGCTCTCCTGGCTTGTTACATGTGTTAATCCACAGATAGTTCTCCTAGATGTATTCAGGTATTAATCTGGAACTTGGGTTATTGGTCACATAGATAATTTCCCCGTCCTGTTTCGGGCATTAATCTTTGACTTGTTGTATAAGTTGACAGTTTTTGTCTTTATGATAATTTAACCTGAAAGGTAAAGTCAATTTAATGTGATGTCATGATATATAAATTGCATGATGCTCTCAAAATAAACGAGATTGTGATATATGCATTTGTACTGCATATGCTATTATGTTTGTATGAATGCAAAGTATGAACGTATCAGTTGTTCCATTGTTGTACTGCTGAACTAGGGAAAATAAATCCCTAATTGTGGCTGGGGGTGAAGAATGTAGGTATTCAGATTTGTTGAAGTTGAAATGCGGGGAGATGAACTTCCGTTGTTAGAGAAATAAACTCTGTTGGGGAAGGTAAACTCCGTGAACTTAACTGTTGCTAGAAGATAGTCTGCAATAAGTATCAGGATAACATCCATATCTGGATTGTACCTGAACCATTTCTAGAAGATGATCTGAATAAGTATCAGGATGACATCGGTCTCTGGATCGTACCTGAACTGAAATGTTTCTAGATAATAGTCTGGAATAAGTGTCAGAATGACATCCGTCTCTGGATCGTATCTGCACTGTTTTTAGGAGAGAATTTGGAGCAAGTGTCAGGATGACATCCGTTTCGGGATCATACCTGAACCATTTCTAGATGAGAATCTTGAGTAAGTGTCAGGATGACATCCGTCTCTGGATCGTACTGAACCTTTTCTAGATGAGAATCTGGAGTAAGTGTCAGGATGACATCCATCTCTGGATCGTACCTGAACTGTTTCTAGATGATAGTCTGGAATAAGTGTCAGAATGACATTCGTCTCTGGATCATATCTGCACTTTTTCTAGGAGAGAATATGGAGTAAGTGTCAGGATGACATCCGTCTCTAGATCGTACCAGAATAGTTTCTAGATGAGAATCTAGAGTAAGTGTCAGGATGACATCCGTCTCTGGATCATACCTGAACTATTTATAGATGAAAATCTAGAGTTAGTGTCAGGATGACATCCGTCTCTAGATCATACCTGAACCGTTTCTAGATGATTGTCTGAATTAAGTGTCAAAATGACATCTGTCTCTGGATCTTGTCTGCATTGTTTCTAGGAGAGAATTTAGAGTAAGAGTCAGGATGACATCCGTTTTCGGATCGTACCTGAACCGTTTCTAGATGAGAATCTCGAGTAAGTGTAAGGATGACATCCGTCCCTGGATCGTACCCGAACTGTTTCTAGATGAGAATCTAAAGTAAGTGTCGGGATGACACCCGTCTCTGGATCGTACCTGAAACATTTCTAGATTATAGTCTGGAATAAGTGTCAGAATGGTATCTTCACTGTTTCTTGGAGAGAATCTAGAGTAAGTGTCAGGATAACATCTATTTCTGGATCATACCTGAACCGTTTATAGATGAGAATCTGGAGTAAGTGTCAGGATGACATCCGTCTCTGGATCGTACCTTAACCATTTCTAGATGAGAATCTGGAGTAAGTGTCAGGATGACATCCATCTCTGGATCGTACGTGAACCATTTCTAAATGATAATTTGGAGTAAGTGTCAGGATGACATCGGTCTCTGGATCGTGCCTGAACCGTTTCTAGATGATAGTCTGGAATAAGTGTCAGAATTACATCCATCTTTGGATCGTATCTGCACTGTTTCTAGGAAATATGTTGAAATAAGTGTTAGAATGACATCCGTCTCTGGATCGTATCTGCATCGTTTCTAGAGGAGACTCTGGAATAAGTATCAGGATGACATCCGCCTCTATATCGTGCCTGAACTATTTCTAGATGTTATGTTGAAATAAATGTCAGAATGACATCCGTCTCCGGATCATATTTGCATCGTTTCTAGAGGAGACTCTGGAATAAGTATCAGGATGATATCCGTCTCTAGATCGTACCTGAACTGGTTCTAGAAGAAAGTTTGCTTTATTTAGAATGTTTCCGCTGAGAAATCTTGTTTTGTTGTTTTGAGAAGAAACCTGTTAGGGTAGGGAAACTCCATGATATGCCTGGAGATTTTGTGAGATCCTGTTGTGGAATCCTGAGAAGCCTGGTGACGTCACTGGGGGATCTTTCTTAGATGTCGGAGCAGTAGTTGGAGATTCTTGTTCTGCGGGGGTATGAGAACACCTGACATTATTATGCCGTATGCTAAGAGTATGGAAGTGACCTTGCAGTAGGATGCCCCTGCCCCTGTACCTGTTAGAGAAGGTATATGCGGAGATTTTGTAGATGGTTTGAGTGTCGTCCCAACTCTTGGGGTTTTGAATAGATGTTGATCAGGGAGTATTCTACTGATGGACAAATGACAAGATGACGGGACATAGTCATACATTTTAATCCCTAACTTTTTCCTAGTCTACCCTTTCGGGTTTTCATCCCACCGGGATACCCTTTTTTTCCCAAGTCGCCTTTTCAGGTTTTCGACTTGCCAGGTCTATAATTTTTTTTTTTGCATATATCCCTAATTTTTTCCCGAACCTTTTGGTTCTTTGGGATGCCCTTATTTTTGCCTAGGCCAGTCAACCTAGCGGGTCTTTATTCATGCGTAGTATCTTTCGACTATATCCACGTTCACAGGGTGCGGAAGATTGTCATTATTCACAGTAGTAAGTGTCCACACTGCCAAAAGGGTTTGTTGGATCGTACATGATTAATTGCTGAAATTCATGTCCAATTCCCCAAGTGATTCAGATGGAGATCTGCCCCTGGTTATTTGGAACTTTTGAGAGATCCCTCGAATCTTGATTTGACTGCCCCAGATCAGCTGGATACCATGCCATGCCCCTTGATTATGAAGGGCCTGTTACTGGAAATGTCTTTTCCGTCTGAGGTGATTCTATCTATTGAGAGGATCTTCGTTTACTAAATACTCTTTGTGAGAATTTCTCTGTTGTTTGAACAATTAGCCATATGCAAACAATGTCATTTAAAGAATGCAAAGCTTATGTCTGTCTTGAAGTTTCAAAATTCATTTTTTTAGTAAAACAAACAAATTTTGTAAGAGTGTGATATCAACTCAGAATTTATAGCAAACCTTATAGGAGTCAGGATACCTTTTGTAACAGTATGCTTTCGAACTAACCCATGCTTCAGCTAGGAATTTTAAGGGTTGTAGCGTGGCCTGGTTCACGATTTAGGAAACGAAGGATAAAGTCTCAAATTTTATTTGTACCCAACATGTTCTTCGTGATGTTCTTCAATCCTATGCTCAGCTAATCATGCGTTTAGATCCATTTTGAGTCTGGAATCTTTGCTCTGATACTTGGTGATAGTTCAGATATTGAATGTTTGTTCGAGAAGGCAGTCATTTTTGTAACCTTTTCTTTTTTGTTAAGGATTTGTAGGACCTTTTTTTTTCTTTTCGTTATCCCTACCTATGCCTGAATTGTTTCTTTTGTGATTACAATCAACAGGATGCCCCGGTTTTTTCTTAAGTCCCCTTCATAGGTTTTGAATTAGCGGGATTTTATTTTGAGAGATAAAGACTGCCGACTTTAATGATTATGTGGAATCATCACCATATTTTGGAAGGTATCTTCTACACTAGTTGTCGTGTATGAAGGATGAGCTTGCGACTGAATGCACCTCTGAATTCACTGATAAAGCTACCCTACCCCGAGTTATGATTAAGGGTTTTAACTTTTATGAAAATAAAAACTCCTACTTCTTAGGCTCAAAGGGGTTGACGAGGGATTGTCTTCCTTATAACTCCATTGTTTAGGATTCGAAAGAACGCCTGTACATCGTCAGCGGGGTCTGTTCAAAAGCATACTGTAAATATTGGTGCCGTTTTCATCATCATCCCTCTAAAGGCTTAGAGCTTTTGATCGAGAGTTGAATATCATAAAAAAGAAACAAGAAAGAAGTTTAAATATAGTGAATACGAGTGAATTGATTCAAAACATACATATTCAATGCATTGATAAAATAACAAAGTTTGACATGAAACAAATGTTCGAACAATAAAAAATTACAACTTTAAAATTCTAATGAAATAAAGCCTCTTTGTCTTGGACTTGTCACTTCAGATTGTGTGCCTTTGATGTGATTTTGAATTTTGACAAACTTGAGCATTCCAAATCTCTTCTCTATAAATAGATACACTATTTTCAAGCCAAGACACGGATTCAATAGCCCTCAAACTCAATCAAACTTCCTAAAACTCAGAATTGCACACAAACCTCCGTTGTTGGCATTTCTGACCAAAAACTTCAAACAATTAAATCCCTCATGCATTTTAACTTCTAATCATTTACAATGCATCTATACATCATAAACAACTTATCCCCACCCATGTTTCACAACTGTAATATCATCTTCCTCATCTTCCAAACTCAAAAACAGAATTATACACATTGACTTCTCTAGCACGATTCAGGCACTCTCTGCACGGAGTAAGAGTTGCATTAGCTGCCTTGGAGTCCAGTTAAGCTATTCGGATTATCACCACCTCTCCATAAGTGCTCAAACTCCATACATAATTTCGAGTTTTGAGGTAAGTTTTCTCGACTTGAACTCTCTCTACAAGCATCATTAATGGTTATTTTGTGAATGAAAAATGTAGACATCATAACCCTGAAGCTAACCATGCCTTTAGGTTTTATTTGGTAGCAATAGAAATTAATGTTCATCTTTTATTTATAGTTTAAGTTGTTTACATGGTTGAGTTCGTATTGAAAAATGGAGCAAGTTTCATGTTTATACTTTTGCAAATGGTTGAGAAATGAGAAAGTTACAAAATTCAAAAATGGTGTTGAAACTTCTGGCGCGAGGAAGAAGATGAACCGCAGTCAGAAATGAGTTAATTACATATTTAATAGTTGTTGTCTTAACTACCGGATGTATCACCACCCTAGTGGTTAAAGCGTGTGCATATGACCTTTGTGACTTGGGTTCGAGCCCTAGCGGTCATATTGTTTTTTTTTTTTTTACATTTTCTTCTTTCGGATTTTATACATACAAGTCATGTGCGCCTACCACGCACTTCACACCAATGCCATCAGGTATGCCAGCTATCCAATCCCATGCTCCAAGCTCACATGTGTATCATGGACTCTTTGAAAGTCAGCCACACTTGATCAAAATAGGCACTGGAGTCTCTCTTCTGCGCCAAGATTATTTTTGAATTTTCACCCCCTTTTTACTTTATACGCACAGGACCATACTTTTTTTTCTGATTTAAAAACAAAAATACATTTTGGGCCTAACTCTTTTTGCTAATTTTAACCCCCTTTTCACCTTTTAACACCCAACCCATATATTTTTATATTTTTTTATTATTTTCATTTATCTATTTATTTTTTTAAAACCAAAATACAAAATATATATATTTTATTAAATAATTAATTTTTTTAATTTAAACCTTTATTTTATTTTTGTTAATTAAATTAAATTTTATTATTTATCTTACATTGTAAAAAACATCTTCTTTATTAACATTAACAAAAAAATCATTTTCAAAGACAAATTAAATTAGATTCAGGTTTGATTTTAATTAACTTAGATTTTGGTCTTTATTAAATAATTAATTAACTTTCCTTGTATTTTAAATTAATTAGTTCAATTAGGTTAATCTCTAAACCTTTTCATCAAAAACCCTAAAAACAATTTCTCATTCATCTTTACATCTTGTACATTATATTATTATTGATGATCAATGGTTTGTAATAGTAATTATGTCTTTATTGCTTTTCTCCCCCTATTCACAAAATTGTACCCCCATTCCCAAAGCGTTGTAATAGCGTAGGACATTTAAATTTCGAAATTTATCGATTTCCTTATTATTGATAGTAATTAGGGTTTGCATGACAAAACTAAAATAAAACCATAGAAAACCCTAATTCAAAGATAATATATATGAAAACAAAACACTTTGCACACTTGCACCTCTAGAGTAACCCACACTTGTTGTCTCTGATATAAACAGTCATGTCCCTTGAATGTGAGGTGGTTTTAGCAAAAGACCCTCGATTAAAAGATCACAATCCCTCGATGACCCTTCAATGTTGCCTTCGAAAAATGATCTTAGTCCCTTATGAAAATTTCTAAAACATCTTACAAGTTACCTTCTATGATTATACGATGACCTACGCCTGTCCTCACATCCAATGTTATGGCTCTCTACCAATCAATGGTAAAATAGCACTATTTAAAGGAGGAGGAAAAGAACAAAGATATTTTGAGTAGGTAGATTGCTCGTAATTTCTTGGAAACAAACAAAACCATTTCCACACTTCACACTTTCAAAAACACTTTTCAAACAAACATTTTGTATACATTCTCAATGATATGAGAATCATTACAAAATGGCCTTACATTGACATCTTCAAAAATCTTTCTAAACATTCCTTTTTAAACAAATATTTTCAAAACCAACACTTTGTATACATTCTCAATGATACGAGAATCATTGTAAAGTTTGCCAAACTTAGGCATTTTCAAAATATTTTCAAACTTACACAAACACAAAGCATTTCAAGGTGAGATAGAAATTAAGAGCCCGTAGATAACTACGGGTGAAAAGGGTGCTAACACCTTCCCTTTTCATAACCTACCCCCTGAACTCAAGAAAAATTCTCAAAGGTCTTTCCTGTTCTTTTCACCCTTTCCTTTATTGGATAAAAGAAAGGTCGATGGCGACTCTTTCTATCCACAATATTTTCAATAAAACGCAAAACAACCAAGTCATTTCTCCCGCCGTATTATAGAACTGGTGACTCTGCTGGGGAAATTTAAACTGAAAGTGGGGTTACCTTAAGAGCTAGGTCACCTTTATTGATTTTACTTATTTTCTTTACATTTTTGGGTTATGGTTGGGTTTATTTATTGTAAGATCCTATACCCAAATCTAGGCAATATTAGGTAAGTAGCAAAAGATCATGGAAATTATACGGGATAAACTGATATGGTTGAAGTGATGGCTAAGTTAGTGCGACACATTTGTGGGTACTGGTTTCCCTTGAGTTAAATCAAGGAGAATACAGGGCGACTGAGTGGTGTCAAAAATCACTAACTAACTGTAGAACATTAGTTAAACAACTTGGCAATTAGAAAGTAGTGAGATAGCTGGCTTTGGTGCAAGACTGAAGTTGGATGATACTCGATACTAAACTCTTTGAGTTCGGAATTTCGGGATATTTCGGTCGCAAAAAAAGATTGCTTGTGCTGAAACAATGCCCGATGAAGAAAGATCAATGATATTGAGATTCCTTAGAACCCGGTTACTTTCTTTTAGGACAGGTTGAACCAACTAAAACTTCAAGAGGGTACTTAACTATAAACCTCATGCAAGCCTAAACCTAAGGCCTTGTGTGCTTTGTGTGTATATGATTATTTGCTCATAACATCATAAACATCATAAAATCATGCCATAGCATTTCAACTAACCATTTTAAGGACCTAGGGATTTATCTTTGTCCTGTTTTATAGGTTATGGCATCCACTCACAGAAATACCATCTGAATCACCTTTGTAAAAGTGCCTCCTCAAATCCAAGAGTTAGCATCAAGGGTTCTTGAGAATTCTCCGTTCACCAAAAGACATGGTCGACTTCTCAATCTGGTTACCTCAAGTTTTAAAGAAGAAATGATGTGTGTGCTCTTATAATTCTTTGATCCTAAACATCATTGTTTCACTTTTCCCGTTTATCAATTGGCGCCCACAATGGAAGAGTTATCTCATTTATTAGGAGTACCTATTCTTGATCAAGTGCCCTTCACCGGTTTATAGAGAGATCCACAACCTAGGGAGATTGCATCAACCCTACCTTTGAAAAGGTCTAACATTATAGCCAATTGGGAAACAAGGAGTGGAGTCAAGGGTTTTCTAGCTACATTTTTGTTAGAGAAGGCTAGATTGTTTTGGGAGGATATGGATTTTAAATCCTTTGAAGAAGTCTTGGCTCTTCTAATATATGGGTTAGTACTATTCCCAAATCTAGACCAACTCATATATGTGAATGTTGTCAATATCTTCCTTTCTCGTAACCCTGTGCCTACTTTGCTCGGAGACATTTTACATACTCTTCACACTCGTACCATGAGGAAGAGAGGGGCTCTTATGTGTTGCATACCGTTGCTATCTAGGTGGTTTATTTCACACCTTCCCCGGTCAGTATTGAAGAATTAACAAGGTATGAATTGGTCGCAAAGAATAATATCGCTTTCTCATACATATATCCATTGGTGCTCCCGATCTCTAGAGGACATTGTTGTCATATATCGCTTCCTTAATGTTTCTATCTCTACGACAATTTGGGTATGCTCAAAGAGATGGTCCTTACGATGCGCTTATCCATGGTATTGTATTCGAATACGAGAACGATGTCCAAGGTTATCGTCAAAGGTTTGTACGAGCTTGGGGCATGGTGAACAAGGTTGATATCAAGACTTTGGGACATAATAACTCTATTTCTTTGGAACCTTATCTCAAATGGATGTGAGTTCGCTCTCAGAATCTCATGATGACATATCCTTATATTCTACTAATAGTTGTGGAGCCTGTTGCCGAGGGGGGTGTTCCTTATACCATTATCCATCCTGACATGCCTACCGACCTTAAAGAATTGCAGAGATCTTAGATTCAAATCAAGGGGGAACGAGACACCTTTGAAGGTCGATTCTATGCAAGCGAGAAGAAAGTGTTGGAAAGCATGAATGCCTACATTTCACCAAAGAGGAACCACCCATGGGAGACTTGAGTGTTTTGTTTTAGAAGTTCATTTTGTTGTATTTTGACACCCTTTTAATTTTTCATTGTAAGCCCAAGGGGAAATTCTAATTGTTGAACTTGATAATACAATTGTTGCGTTTGTTTCCTTTTTGGCTAGCAAATTTAAATTTCTTGAGGTCCTTGAAAAGATTGCATTCGCATAGCCTGCATCATGTCATAAGCAGGTTTTTTGATACAGGTTTCCTCATCTTTTTACTGTTTATTTTAGTATAATATGGCTTTAGAGAAAACCGTCAAAGATATGCAAAATCAACACACACAGTTCCAAGAGACTCTCCTTAACCTAGCCAAAGGTCAGAAGAAATGATGGCACTCCTTGCCACCAAAAAGTAGACCAAGAAACAGAATGTTATCCTCAACATGGGAAGAAGGTACAAGGGGCCCGCCCGACTGGCTCAAATAGAAGAGGTTATTTATAAGGAAGAAGACAATTAAGAATAAGATGTTAGAAGCGCCGGGGCTAGGGGTGGAAATAACCAGATTACTGAGGATGAAGACTATTCCGAAGAGCAGTATTCGTCGGTGGATGAGAATGAAAAAATGCTGGAAGACCGACTTAAGGATGTAGAGATCCAAACAGTGTCTGGTTTGGACTTTGGAGACTTAGGTCTGGTCCCTGGGGTTGTCATTCCCCATAAATTCAAGGTCCTTGTCTTCACCAAATATGATGGGGCATCCTATCCAAAGATGCATCTGAGGTCTTATGTCCGCAAGATTCAACCACACACTGTCGATAGGAAGTTATGGGGGCACTTCTTCCAAGAAAGCTTATCTGGAACATAGTTTGAGTGGTTCTATCAACTTGAGGGGACTAATATCCACACATGGTAGGATCTGGCTGCTGCCTTCTACCGACAATACCAATACAATGCTAACCTCACACCAACTCACGTACAGTTGTAGAATATGACTATGGGCTCAAACGAAGGCTTTAAGGAGTATGCCCAAAAGTGGAGGGACCTGGCTGGAAAGGTGCAACTCCCTTTGTCTGGCAGAGAATTAGTGGACATGTTCATGGGTACATTGACTGTTCCATTCTTTAATTTGATGATCGGGGGTTCTTCCTCAGGGTTTACTAAGTTGATTTTGATTGGCGAGCAAGTTGAAAGTTAAATCAAAAGCGGGAAGATCCCAACGGCCTCCACCTCTAGTGCTATAAATAAACCATTTATTGGTAAGAAGGAAACTAATGTTGTTTAAGGATAAAGGATTTGTATCAAGAATGATCGTCATCAGTCGGTAGGAGCAATATTGATTTCAAACCCGACCCCAGTTCAATGACTACAACAATCCAATAATCAGAAAAGGTCAGATTCCCCAAGGAGGAAATTCACTAGAATAAACATGCCACAGTCTCAAGCTTTACAACATTTGTTGAAGGCAGATTTGGTAACACTGAGGAATCCACCTAAAAACCCCAATACTTTGGGCACGATACCAATGATTGTTGGGATTTAAAGATCAAGATCCAAGATTTTATTGATAACAAGGTGATTGATTTTGACCCTCCACAAACCCCTAATGTGATTACCGCACCCATGCCAAGTCATGGTAAAGGTTTTAATGTTGTTGACGATGTCTCCTTTGTCTCCACCATCGATGATTTGACTACACCATTATTGAACATTGTTGTACCCAAAAATTTTCCCTGTCACTTATCAAGAATTTGCTCCCAAGATCTCCTTAGACTCAAGACTGCACTAGGGTTTGATCAGCTCAAGACACCTCCTCAAGCACTGATAACCAAAATCAGGGTTTGAGTTTGCTAAAGGATTTTTTAACTTTATATGCCCCATATCATTTTCATGGATCATTATGGACCCCAAATATTACTCATGTCAAGTTTCAAGCTTTGAATCACATTTTTGATCAGTCAATTGAGCAGTTAACCTAAAAATCAGTTGTATTTGGAAAAAAGTCAATTGTGGCCAATTTACAGTCAAACTCCATAATGCTTTATCCACATCAACATTATAAACTCATATGTATCATTTGATCATGTTTGGACCACAATTCCTCAATAAATTTGATCAAATCTCCAAAAGGGAAAAATGGTCAAAATTAGGGTTTTGACTGGGAAAGGGCAATTTCTGATTTTTGACCTAGAAAATGGTCAATTGGTTTAAGGAATGATCTCAAGAGTCCAATTGCATCATTTTTACCTAATTACATGGGTTAAAACATTGCAAGTCCATTGGATTTACAGAGGAATTTTTCAGTCAACTGATCTAAAGTCAACTGTATACTGGAAAGTCAAACTTTGACTTTTTGGTCAAATTCAAGTGCCAAAGATCATAATTCATCAAAACATGTCAAAATATGAAACTTATTCATCAAAAAATCAAAAAAGTCAAGATTTCATTTTGAAAAGTCAAAATTTCTAAATTTAGAAATTTTTCAAAGTGTTGGAAATTTCATGTTTTTTTCATAACTTTGAACAAAATTTTCACCATGATGCAAGATGATTCAAGAGAAACTTCCAACATTAAAGTTGTAAATCTCCATGAAATATACAACTTTTATTTACACAACTCCTTACAAAAATTCTTGGATCTCAAGTTATAATTTTATGAACATGTGGTCATGAAACTAAACACTCAGTGAAATTTTGCCCTAATTTGGTCAGGATTTTGACCCAACTTCATGGCACTTTTCCATATAGTTCAAAGGTAAATATTCAAAAGAAATTCAAAGATGTGTTGTAGAGAACATTGCAAGCTTTCCAAAATGTCCAAGAACTCCTTGAGATCATTCTTGAGTAGGGAGAATCGAAGAGATGAAATTAGGGTTTGGTCACTTGAATTACAAGTCATTTTTGATGAACACATGAACCAAATCCATGCTAGGCTGCATAATCTTTGCTTTGCAGGCTTCAAACTTGTTTTTCACTCCATAAATAATTTTTTACACATTGTTAGGGCTTTGATCCAAGCAATTGAGCTATTATCCAAGTTGCATTTCCATTAATGGCACAAAGTTAACATTGCCATTCTTGTAAAGCAAGCTTTTTGCATAAAGTTCATTCTTGAGCCTCTAACTTGTTCCCTATGATCACACTCCATCCACAAAGTCAGAAGCAAGCTTGTTTAAAGCATAACCCACTCTATCTTAGCAAGTACACAAAGCTTTGAAACTTGAATTTCTCAAAAATCACATGTTATGCATAAACTTGTGATTTTGAATTCTGATCAACAAGAGGTCTCCAAACTTGTTGCTTATAAATAGAGTCACTATTTGTGAGCTAGAGGACGAGCTTAAGCACCCTGAAATACACCAAAACTCTCTCAAATCATAAATTGTCCAAAAACTCCATTGTTGCACAGTTTCTGACCTTGAACGTCAAACTCACATTTCCCTCGTGCGTTTCTTGGCCTTTTAGTTTATAAAGCTTCCTTACATCAAGTGTAACCTATCTCCGTCCCTGTTTCATTACTGTAACATCATTTACCATATCCTCTATAACCAAAAACAGAGCATTACACATTTACTTCTCCAAGTCATTTCAGCCACTCTCAACTCAAGCAAACCATTACATTAGCTTCCTAGGACCTCATGGAAGCTAACCTGATCATCACAATCACTTGAAACAAGCTCAAACACAAAACACGATTTCCAGTTCTGAGGTAAGTTTTCTCAACTTGGAACTCTTCATACAGGCATCCTCAATAGTTTATTTGTGAACAAAACATGTAGATATCATTGCCCTGAAGCTAACAAAGTCCATAGTTTCCATTAATTTTGCTTGAGCTTAGAGAATTTTGAAACTGAAACTTCTGAAATCTTTAGGGTTTTGATTAGGACCATTAAAATTCAGCTTATCTTTGATCTATAGTTTTAATACTTTACATTTCTGGAATTGTGAGAAAATTTGCTACAAGTTTCATGTTTACAGTTTTCATTTTTGATGAGAAATGAGCAAGTTACAGTTGGTCTGGCTGGAGGTTGAAGATGAAGTCTTCAGGGCGCGTTTTGCCTTGTATATTTATTGTTTTGCTTATGTTAACAGATGTATAGCCACCCCAGTGGTAGAAGCGCGCACATGTAACCTATGGGACCTGGGTTCGAGCCTCAGTGGTACCCTTTTCATTTTTCACATTTTTACTTGCTGATTTTTGTGTTTTTGGCAGGCGCTGGGCCCTTTGGGCCTAGCTTGTTTTTGTTTTTGCTAGCTGACCTCCCTACTGACTAATGGCACCCCTGGCCCAAGTTCATTTTTTTCTATTATTTATTTCATTTTTATTTTCTTAAATATTTTTTCCAAATATTAAAAATCATAAAAATACAAAAAATGATAGGTTTATATTTTGACTTATTTTATTTTATTTTTATCACAAAAAATATTTTTATTTATTATAATTTATTTATTTTTATTAACTAATCTTGTAAACTTAATTAACATTTTATTTTTATTTATTTATTTTTCACACTATTTAAAATACATTATTTTTAATATTAAAAAAGGCCAAAAATATTTTATAATACTATAAATATTTTTAAGATAAAAATACCAAAAATACTTTTCTTAAACTTATTTTCTTTTAATTAATTAATAGAACTAAGGTTTTATTTAAAATCCTTTCTTAATAAAATTCAAATTTAATTAATCATTTTCTTTATTTAATTAGGTTAAGCTAAAATCCTTTTTTTCATGAAAATCAAACAAAAGATACATTTTCTTTACATTTTGCATTTTTTGTACATTTATTCATTTTGTACTTTGCATTTATTTATTTCCTTGTACATTGATATCAATTCAATATGGTTGTAATAGACTAATTAGACTTTAAATTCTTGCCATCCCCATTCAATTTGTACACCCCCTCCCCACAAATGTTGTAATAGCGTAGTAACTTTAAATTCCGCAATTTATCGCTTTTATATACAAATTCTAGTAATTAGAGTTTGTATGGAAAGACTAAAACCAATACTTAGAATACTCTAATTCAAGACAAAAAACAAGCATGAAAATGATGCACTTGCACACAATCACCCCTAGGGTTATTCCACTTGGTTGCCTTATACAAAATGGCCATATTACGCATGTAAGGTACCTTTCAAAGTGATCTTAGTCCCTAAAGAAAAATGCTAAGATACCTTGCAACATTGCTAATCATGGTTATAAGATAACCCATGCCCGTCCCGCTTACATCCAAAGATAGGGTTGCTTACCAAATCAACGGTAGGACAACAATGTCAAAGGAAAAGAAAAATGAACAAGAAAGACTTTTTGAGTAGGTATAATGTTCCTAATTACTTGCTCAATTTCAAAACAATAATCCTTGCTATTTTCAAAACAAGCACCTACACTTTCGAAACATCTCACAAATTCGAAAACATTTTCAAAAGATCAACATCTTTGTATACATTATTACAAACAAGAATCATTACAAAGATTGCCTAAACAATGGCCTCTTTACAAAATACTTTCAAAAACCACACAAAGCACAATTTCAAACAAAAGCAAGTGGTCTAGCAAGTAACTAAGAGCCCATGGAAAACCATGGATGAAAAGGATGCTAATACCTTCCCTTTTCATAATATACCCCCCGAACTCAAGAAATAATCTCAAAGGTCTTTCCTGTGCTTTTTCACCTTTCCTTTTGGATAAAAGAAAAGTCGGTGGCGAATCTTGCTAACCGCAACATTTGCGATCAAACGCAAAACCTTCAAGTCAGTTCTCCCACCGTATCACAGAACTGGCGACTCCGCTGGGGAAAATTCTAAAAATGGGGTTACCTTAGGGCTAGATCATATTCATTTTATTTCATTGTTTGATTTGTATTCTTTACATTATGGTTCTTTGTTTGGGTTTGAATCCACTACCCGGATTTGGGATACAATATAGGTAAGTAACAATACATTGTGAAAACTGTGCGGGGTATACCGACACGGTCTAAGCAATAGCTACGTTAGTGCGACACATTTGTGGGTACCGGTAGCACTTGAGTTAACCAAGGAGAATACGGGGCCGCTAAGTGATGTCACGAAGCACTAATAAACTTTTAAAACCTTTACTTGACCAACTTGGACTTAAGGATATAGTGAGATGACCGGCTTTAGTGCAGTCCGAAGTTGGTAGATTCTCGATACTACACTCATTGAGGTTTGGTTTCTTGGGATATTTTGGTCGCCATTAAAGAGGCTTGTGCTGAAACAATGACCAAGAAAACAAACCGGTGATATTGAGCTCCTTAGAACCCGGTTACTATTACTAGGACAGGTTGAGCCAACTAAACTTCAAGAGGGTACTTACCTATAAAACTCCATGCAAGCCTAAACCTAGGGACTTGTTTGTTTTGTTTGTATATACATACTTGTACATAACATCATGAACATCATAACATCATACACATTCACTAACCATTTCAAGGATTTTGGGATTCATCTTTGTTCTTGTTTTGTAGGATATGGATTCTCTTCGTAGAAAAACTATTCAAGTCAACCTTGTAAGGATCCCTCCACAACTTAAGGTGCTAGCCTCAGTGATTCCTGAAAACTCTCCATTCACTGAGAGACATGGTTGCCTACTCAACTTGGTCACCTCCAACACAAATGAGGACATGCTGAAGGTGCTCTTTCAGTTCTTTGATCCTTTACACCATTGCTTCACATTTCCCGACTATCAACTTGTGCCTACTTTGGAAGAATTCTCCCGGCTCTTGAGAATTCCCATTCTCAAACAACTACCTTTCAACGATACATAAATAGATCCAAATCCAGAAGAGATTGCTCAAGCTCTACACTTGCACTCATATGATGTCACAACTCATTGGGAAACAAGGAGTGGTGTCAAAGGTTTCCTAGCAAAGTTCTTGTTTGAGAAAGCCCAAAACTGTTGGAATTCTTTGGACCTACAAGCTTTTGAGGAAATTGTGGCTCTCCTCATCTATGGGATGGTTTTGTTTCCAAATCCTGATCAACTCATAGATGCGAACACCGTCAAAATCTTCATATCCCGCAACCCGGTGTCCTTATGTGTTACACTACTCTCTTGGAAAGATGCTTTATTTTGCATCTTCCCCAATCTGTGTTAAAGAACGAGCAAGGTTCAAGATGGTCACTAAGGTTGATTACACTCAAACATTCATACATTCATTGGTGCTCCCGATCCATAGAGAATGTTACTAGTGTCGACCGTTGTGGAGAATTACCTAATGACCCTTTACTTGGCATTAGGGGAGGTATCACCTACAATCCTTGCTTAGCCTTAAGACATTTGGTTACGCCCGAAGGGATGGCTCGCACGAGATGCTGATTCAAGGTTTGGTATTTGACTACGAGAACAACGATCAAGCTCTTCATCAGAGATTTATCTGAGCTTGGAGGATGTCGAACAAGGTAGATAGCAAGACTTTGGGTCACAAGAATTCCATCCCTCTTGAGCCTTCCCTCAAATGGGTATGAACTCGTGCTCATTATCTTATGATGCTTTACCCCTCCATTCTCCCGGTAATAATTGAGCCTGTCATGGAAGGGGTTGTTCCATACACTAACCTACATCCTGACATGCCCACCTCTCTTGAATACTTACAAAGAGATTGGATACAACTCAAGGGGTAGCGAGATACTTTTGAAGCCCGATTCTACGCAAGCAAGAAGAAGGTTTTGGAACTCACTAGGCTACTTCATGAGGAGCAGACTCTGAATGCCTACATTGCACCAAAGAGGATGCATACTTCCTCTATATCTTAGAGTTTATTGTATTTTTTTTGCCCAAGAAGGCATTGATGTACTCAAAGCTTTAATTTATTAATATAACGTGTGTTTCCTTTTTGTCTAAAACAAATTTGAATCTTTAAATCCTTGAAATCATTGCATACGCATTTATTATTCATCATAACATAAGCAGGTTTCTTTCAACAAGTCTCCTCATCTCTCTACTGTTTATTTCAGTAAGATGGATCTCGAGCAAACAGTGAAGGACCTCCAAGCTCAAAATGCACAGTTTCAACAGTTGTTCTTAACTCTGGCCAAAGGACAAGAAGAGTTGAAGACCTTGTTGGTTGAGGAGAAGAAAAAGAATACGAAGAAGATAACCGGAATTCTGAACATGGGAAGAAGATTCCAAGGGTAGACAAGAAGAGCCTTATACTTTGCAACGACATCCGACGAGAAAGACAATTAAGACGGGAAGGGAAAGGAAACAATTGTTCAGTCTAATTCAGACAAGGAAGAGGAAGAAGAAAGTTATTCTGAAGAACAATACCCTCCGGCCGACGACAAGTATAAGCATCTAAAAGAACGGTTGGATGCAATGGAAATCCAAAAAGTGCCTGGATTGGACTTTGAGGAGTTGGGACTGGTATCAGGAATTATCATTCCTCCAAAATTCAAAGCACCCGTGTTCTCCGAATATGACGGAGTCTCATGCCCCAAAATGCATCTCCGTTCCTATGTGAGGAAAATACAGCCCCATACCGCTGACAAGGATTTATGGGTACACTTCTTCCAAGACAGTCTATCTAGAACTCAACTTGATTGGTTTTATCAGTTAGAAAGAGCCAATGTTCATAATTGGGAAGATCTTGCTGCAGCCTTTTACAAACAATACCAATACAATGCTGATCTCGCGCCTACCCGTACTCAACTCCAGAGTATGGCCATGGTTTCAAGTGGAGGCTTCAAGGACTATGCGTAAAAATGGAGAGATTTGGCCGAAAGAGTTCAACCTCATCTATCTGAAAGAGAGTTGGTAGACATGTTTTTGGAAACCTTGTCTGGTCCCTTTTTCAATCACTTAATTTGGAGTTCATCGGCGGGTTTTACTGAATTGGTATGGATCATAGAAAGGGTAGAAGTCAGGATAAAGAATGGAAATATTCAAAAAGATGCATCCTCTGCTGTTGTAAGAAAGCCATTCATCGGAAAGAAAGAAGTGGTTGCTGTTTATCCTCATAGAAATCAAGATAGGGCCAAACGCCGTCCAATGGTGGGGGCTGTTATGGAAAGACCAGTCAGACAGTTAACCAGAATTAATATGACCCTATCTCAGGTATTTCCACATCTGTTAAGATCCAATCTAGTGACCTTGAAAGAAGCTCCAAAGAACCCTAACACAACATCTCCTCACTATCATCCTAATTCCCGTTGCGCATACCATTCTGAGAGTCCCGACCATGACAGTAACAATTGTTGGGCTCTAAAGAACAAAGTACAAGACCTCCTTGAAGCCAAAGAGAATTAATTTAAAGAGCCAGAAAAGCCCAATGTCATTTCTGCCCCTATTCCCAAACATGGCCATAACGCCCATGCTATTGAGGAAGATATGTTTGTTACTTCAGTTGATGAACTTATGATCCCACTCCTGACTATCAAAAAGAACTTATTGAATGTCGGTTTATTCCCAGGCTATGATGAAGGCTGTTATTCTTGTTTGACATCACCAACTAGCTGTCTTTTGTTGAAAGCAGGCGTTCAGTTCCTAATAGATAACAAGGAGAATTTGTTCGAAAAGACTTTTGTTCCACCTGTTTCTTATAATGATGTTTCCATTGTGACCATTTCCGACAATTCTTCCAGGGTCTCCACCAAAAGACCCGTTAGAATTACATCAATTCTTAAAGTAGACCCTTTGATAATTACAATGCCTGGACCGGTCCCGCATTTGTCAGACAAAACCGTACCATGGAATTATGGAGGGGATGTCTACTACCAAGGTATCAAGCAAGATTGGCCAGCTGCCGAAGATTCAAGTTCTGAGATTATTGGCTCCGATATTAGTAATATTGCAGGGACTAGAAAGATCACCCGAAGCGGGAGGATATTATCTCCAGAAATTGCTCCTCCAAAAGAAGTTTTTGGACCCGCAATCATTCTTGTTGTTGTTGCTCCTCCAAAGGTTATTTCCAGTTCTACAATCATCTCTGCTAATACTCCGACTGACAAAGCTGATACAACCCATGCTATCACTCCTACTGACATTCCTACTGCCTAGTCAACCGAGACTCAAGGTAAAAGTATTCTGATTGAGCCTGTCCAGACGAAGGCACAATCATTTTCTATCCGTATGACCTCCCGGAAAGAGATGGAGGAAATTCTAAAGATCATAAAAAGAAGCGACTATAATGTAGTTAAGCTACTGGGGAAAACCCCATCTAAAATTTCCATGCTGGCTTTACTACTATGTTATGAGGCGCATGCAAAGGACTTGGTAAAATTCTTGAAAACTGCCCATGTACCCCAAGAAACATTTGTCGATCAGTTCGAAGACTGCGTAGCCAACTTGACTGCAGATAATGGCCTAGGTTTTTCGAATGCTGATTTAATGCCAAGAGGAAGAAAGCATAATTAGGCATTGCATGTCTCAGTGGAATGCAGGGGCACAACCTTGACTCATGTTTTGGTGGACACCGGATCGTCTCTGAATGTGTTGCCTAAAAAGGCTCTTGGTAGGCTTGACTGTGAGGGATTAACATTGAAGCCAAATAACATAGTAGTAAGGGCCTTTGACGGCTCAAAAAGGATGGTGCATGAGGAAGTGGATATCCCCATAAAGGTTGGAACCCAAACATTTGATTCAAGTTTTTATGTAATGGATATCCGCCCTTCGTATTCCATCTTGCTAGGAAGACCGTGGATTCACAATGCTGGCGTTGTCACTTCTACGTTGCACCAAATGCTGAAGTATCCAATTCAAGGGAAGATTATCGTTGTTCATGAAGAAGAAGAGTATATGATCAGCCATCTCAATTCCTTCAGATATGTGAAATTAGATGGTGAATTTATTGAAACTCCATTCCAACATTTTGAAGAAGTCCCGCAAGATATGGTAGTAACCAAGGTTGTGTCTCAAGTTCCCAAGATCACAAGGCCTCCACTCAGGATGTTATCTTTGAAGGATGCCAAGGCAGTAATAGAAGAAGGTGGGTGCACCATTCGGGGACAACTCCCAGATATCCCATACAAATATGACAAGTTTGGCCTGGGTTTCACTTCAGATGCCCAAAAGGTTGTACGTCGGGCTCATGCCGGAGGACAACCATTGAAGATCAGCAACAGTGAAGTCAACGCGTTAGAGGATGATGAAGACAGCTAGAACCTGGAGGATTGGATTTTCCCAACTGTCAGTAGAGGGCTCACCAACTGGGAGGCTAGATATTTTTTCCATATCACTTTTATCCCACAGTAATTTGTCTTTACATTTTGTTGGATCTGTAATATTAAAACAATTCAGACTCTTAAAACCTTGTGTCTTACCCGAGGCACAATGGTCCATTTGTAAGGGCTATTATCTCATTTCCATATGACATCAATGAATCATGGACGTTTTTGCATACAAACTCTGTGATCATTGTTTTTATTTTTTACATTTCTATTTCTTTCAAAGATAGCTATACCCTTACACACACTCACACTCACAATGCAGGCTTACATCCATTCGGGATCCCATGGGTAACGATTCTGCTATGGCTTTCTGTGACTCTGAAAATATAATCTACCAAGCCAAAGACGAAGGTGAGGAAGATTGTGAAGTACCAGGGGAACTTGCCATGTTATTACAACAAGAAGAGAGAACCATTCAGCCCTACGAGGAACCGGTGGACACCATCAATCTAGGTACCGAAGAAGACAAAAGAGAAGTCAAGGTGGGTGCCAATCTGGAACTCAGTGTCAAGGAGCGTCTAATTCAATTTCTACACGAGTATGTTGAGGTATTTTCAAGGTCGTATGAAGACATGCCAGGACTTGATGCAGATATTGTGGTACATCGTCTACCTACAAATGAGGATTCCCACCAGTAAAACAAAAGGTTCGTCGAATGCGGCCAGATATGTCAGAGAAGATTAAAGCAGAAGTCATGAAAAAATTTAATGTTGGATTCTTGGCCGTCACCTCCTATCCGCAATGGGTTTCCAATGTTGTTCCCGTGCCCAAAAAGGACGGCAGGGTACAAATGTGCGTGGACTACCGAGATTTGAATAGGGCAAGCCCTAAGGATGATTTCCCACTCCCCCACATTGACATTCTAGTCGACAATACGGCACAACACAAAGTGTTTTCCTTCATGGATGATTTCTCAGGTTATAACCAAATCAAAATGGCGCCTGAGGATATGGAGAATACATCCTTTGTCACACAATGGGACACATTCTGCTACAAGGTGATGCCATTCGGACTGAAGAATGCTGGGGCTACCTATCAGCGTGCCATGGTAGCTCTATTTCACGACATGATACACCATGAAATAAAGGTCTATATGGACGACATGATAGCTAGATATCAAACAGAAGAAGAGCATCTTGATCATTTACAGAAACAGTTTGAGAGATTAAAAAAGTACAAACTGAGGTTGAACCCAAATAAGTGCACATTTGGAGTAAGGTCTGGTAAACTCCTAGGCTTTGTCGTCAGCAATAAAGGTATTTAAGTAGATCCTGCCAAGGTGAAAGCTATACAAGAGATGCTTGGTCCTCATACTGAGAAGGAAGTCAGAGGATTCTTGGGACGCTTGAACTACATTGCTAGATACATTTCTCACCTGACAACTACCTGTGAACCAATCTTCAAACTACTGAAGAAAGATCAGGTAGTCAAATGGAATGATGAATGCCAAACTACTTTTGACAAGATCAAAGAGTACCTGCAAGAGCCTCCTATTTTGATGCCACCAGTCAAAGGAAAGCCATTGATCATGTATCTGACTATTTTGGAAAATTTAATGGGGTGTGTGCTGGGGCAGCATGACGTGTCTGGTCGAAAAGAGCACGCTATTTATTACCTAAGAAAAAAATTTCCCGATTGTGAAACAAGATATTCACTACTCGAGAAAACTTGTTGCGCTCTGGCATGGGCTGCTCGCCGGCTAAGATAGTATATGCTGACCCATACTACCTTATTGATATCTAAAATTAATCCGATAAAATACATCTTTGAGAAACCTGCTCTCTCTGGGAGAATCGCGAGATGGCAGATGATCTTGACGGAATATGACATACATTATACTACCCAAAAGGCAATAAAGGGAAGTGTACTAGCTGATCACCTTGCTCACCAAGCTATGGAAGACTACCAGTCCATGAAGTTCGAATTTCCAGACGAAGACATCATGATGGTAAACAACTTTGAAGAATTCAGGCCATATGACGGACCTGCACAAGGATCCCGATGGACCCTGGTTTTTGATGGGGCATCTAACACACTGGGAAATGGTATTGGTGATGTACTCATATATCCTGAAGGGTGTCATACTCCTTTTACAGCAAGACTCTGCTTCAAATGTATAAATAACATGGCAGAATACGAAGCGTGCATCTTTGGTCTCAAAGCTGCCATAGACTTGGGGATCAAGTCTTTAAGTGTATTCAGAGATTCAACTTTGGTTATCAGTCAGATCAAAGGGGAGTGGGACACCAAACACCCTAACCTTATCCCTTACAAAGAACATATTTTGACATTTCTCCCAAATTTTGAGAAGATTACCTTCGAGCATTTCCCGCGAGAAGAAAATCAGCTAGCATACACACTAGCCACAATGTCATCTATGTTTAAACTTAAATGGGATAACGAGGCTCCCCATATCACCATTGAACGAATGGATGAACCACCACACTGTCACGAGATTAATACTGAATAAGTAGTGGACAAGCCTTGGTTTCACGAAGTCAAGAGGTATCTCGAGACTCAAGAATATCCAGAAGGAGCTTCAGTCAATGATAAGATGTTCTTAAGGAGACTCTCTACTAAATTCTTCCTTAGTAATGGAATTCTTTACAAACGCAAACATGATTCTGTGTTACTTCAGTGTGTAGACAAGGTTGAATCTGAAAGGATCATGGCTGAGTTAAATGAAGTTACTTTTGGCACACATTCCAGTGGGCATACGATGGCAAAGAAAATCATAAGGGCAGGCTATTACTGGTCTACCATGGATGCAGATTGCTATCAGCACTCTCGAACCTGCCACAAGTGTCAGATTTATGCTGACAAAGTGCATGTACCTCCAGTTCCCCTGAATGTCTTGACGGCTCCTTAGCCCTTCTCTATGTGGGGGATTGATATGATTGTGGAAATCAATCCAACAACATCCAATAGAAACCACTTCATTTTAGTGGCCATTGACTATTTTACCAAATGGGTCGAGGCAGCTTCTTTCGCTTCCATTACCAAGAATGTTGTCGCCCGATTCATTAATCAGAACCTCATCAGTCGTTACGGTATCCCAGAGAGGATCATTACAGACAATGGTACAAACTTTAACAATACTATGATCACTGCCTTATGCGAGCAATTCAAGATCCAGCATTACAATTCTTCCCCTTACCGTCCGAAGATGAATGGTGTTGTCGAAGCCGCGAATAAGAACATTAAAAAGATCATACAGAAAATGACAGTCACATACAAAGACTGGCATGAGATGCTACCATTTTATCTCCATGGATATCGTACCACAGCTCGCACATTAACCAGGGAAACACCCTATTCTCTGGTTTACGGCATGGAAGTTGTCTTACCTATTGAGGTCCAGATCCCCTCTTTGAGAATTATAAAGGACACGGGGTTGAATGAAGAAGATTGGATCCAGACTCGACATGATCAACTAAACTTGATTGATGAGAAAAAATTTACTTCTATCTGTCATGGTCAAATGTATCAAAAATGGATAATCAAGGCTTTCAACAAAAAGGTCAGATGACAAGTATATCAAGTTGGGGATCTGGTGATCAAGCGCATCATACTGCCACAAGGTGATCGCAGGGGCAAATGGACTCCTGCGTACGAAGGAACATTTTTAATCAAAAACATGTTCTTTGGTGGAGCAATGATCTTGACCACCATGGATGGCGACGACCTGCCGCACCCTGCGAACCCAGACTTAGTCAAAAGATACTACGCAAAAGAGACCCGCTAGGTTGACACACCTAGGAAAAACAAGAGCATCCCGGCAAACCAAATAGGTTCGGGAAAAAATTAGGGATAAAACAAAAAAATATGTACACCCGGCAAGTTGAAAACCCGAAAGGGCAACTTGGGCAAAAAAGGGTTTCCCGGTGGACTGAAAACCCGAAAGGACGGTCCAGGCAAAATTTAGGGAATTAAAGCGTATGACCATGTCCCATTGGATCACCTTACGGACAACCTGACGAGGTCAGAGGTTCTGATATATTCAATCATCTTTAGACAGGGCAACAAATAGACAAGATGCTCAAAAATATGAAGGCTATAGAAGAATGGGAACCCCATGGGATTATTGCACATAGCTATCTTTTCTTTGTATCAAAATTTTCATTTTTTACGACGGCATTCTCTTACTAGAATTTTTTTCTCATTTTACAAAAATACATACTCAAAGTCAATACAAAGATATCCCTTTGAAGGTGCAAAATTATCTGTTTTTTCTTTATTCTTGTGTTTTGTTTACAAAAATGTCCAATGATTTATTTTTGAACATATGCATTTGAACATAATTACTGTTTACAAATAAACAAAGTAAAAAGACAATCACTGATGGCGTTAAGAGGTAGGGATATCTCTCTATGCTATTTCCATAATCCCTCGTAGTGTGCAATTCAATCCCCAGCGGAACAGAGCTTTCAGTTATCAATCCCCAGTAGAAGTCGTCAAATTTCTTCGAATTCCCCAGGCAGGATTTTCCAAGCAGTACACGACATTTCCCCTACAACAGAGTTTATTTCTCCAAGCAGAAATTCATCAACACTTAGCCTTCATAACATGATGTTAGAACATAGTTTGATTCTACAACCCTCAGTTAGAGTTTTGATGATAACAAATACAAAGAATAAATAATAAATTCAAAGAACAAATATGCACCTTAAAAATTAAGTTTTATGTATACAGAAGTTCTGACCATATCAGCATCAGAAGATAAGTCATAAGAGCTACACACTGAAGCAATCAGAACATGCGCTGAAGATTGATGACCAGAACCTGCGCTTAATCAAAGTAAACTCTGATTTTGAACAAGAACATGTTACTCTAAGTCATCAATATTCTGAAGCGTCATTAGCAAGTAAGGATATAAGATTTTGAAGCGTTACTGATCATTCAAGACAGCATCAATTCCAATGGCTTCTTTCAGACAGGATCTTATCCAAATGGAAAGTGTGTTAATGACATTAAACATGATTTATGATCAACGTCATTCCACTTCCTATATAAACAAAGTCAGCTTTTAAAATCAACAACGACTTTTCCATATTATCACTCACGCATATTCAAAACTGCAAGCAATATTCTTTATATTTCCAAGCTATAATCCTATGTAATTTATCACAGTTGTGATAAACAGTTTTTGTTAGAAACACAACAACACATATCTTGTATAATTGCATTGAAATAGTGTTCCTTGAGATTAACCAGACTGTGGTTGTACTCAAAAAGACTTTAATAGTTGTTAAAGTAGCTTTTTTAATCTTGTTGACATTAGTTTATTAAGACCTCGTTGGAGAGAGGAGAAATCACCTTGATGGGTGGACTGGAGTAGTTTGAGATCAAACGAACCAGGATAAAAATATTGTGTCATTAAGCTTTTAGATTTCAAGTTTTCAATTCAACCCCCCCCCCCCTTCTTGTGTTTTTCACATCTTCAATTGGCATCAGAGCGCCTGGTTCTGAGCCTAAACACTTAACCGTGTCAGTACAAGATCCAAGCTTCAGAAAAACACTATGGTGGGACCAAGCCAAAACATCAGCAATGACAACCATGAAGACAAGGACAGATTCAGTGGCAAACCTCCAGTCTTTGATGGAGAAAACTTTGACTACTGGAAAGACATAATTAAGAGTTTCTTTCTGGCTCATGATGCTGATCTGTGGGACATGGTGACTGATGGATACACGCACCCAGTGGATGGACGTGGTCAGAATATAGACAAAAAAATGATGTCTGATCAGCAAAAGCGTGAATTCAGAAACCACCACAAGGCCAAAACAAATCTCCTCGGCGCCATCTCATATTCAGAATATGAGAAAATATCAAACAGAGAAACTGCCAAGATCATGTTTGACTCTCTAAGAATGACGCATGAAGGCAAAATTCAAGTCAAAGAGACCAAGGCCCTTGCACTCATTCAGAAGTATGAGGCATTCAAGATGGAAGATAGTGAATCAATAGAAACTATGTTTTCAAGATTCTAAATTCTTGTTGCTGGACTAAAGGTTCTTGACAAAGGGTATTCTACTACTGATCACGCTAAGAAGATCATCAGAAGCTTGCCCAAGCAATGGAGGCCAATGGCCATAACTCTTAAGCTAGCCCAAGATCTCAACAAAATTTCTCTGGAGGAACTTGTTAGCTCCATCAAAAGTCACGAGATAGAGCTGGAAGAAGACGAGCCTCAAATGCAAGGTAAGCCATTAGCTTTAAATCTAACAGAAAATCTGACTCTAAGGATTTGCACGTTGTGGAAGAAACCTCTGATGGATCCTCATCAGAAGAAGATGAATTGTCTCTCCTCTCCAGAAGGGTGAACCACATGTGGAAGCAGAGACAAAGAAAGTTCAAAAATCCCAGAAGATCAGAGAATCAGAATGAATCCTCCTCTAGATACAAAAAGTCTGAGTCTTCCTCTGGACACAGAAGATCTGATGGTTCTTCAGGATACAGAAATCTAAACAACAAGGACATCATCTGCTATGAATGTAATGAGCAAGGGAACTACAAAAGTGACTGCCCAAAGCTTCAGAAGGAAAAGCCAAAAAAGAAGTTCTTCAAGGAAAAGAAGAAAAGCCTCATGGCTACATGGGATGATTCTAACACATCTGAAGCTGACTCAGAATCAGATGATGAAAGAGAAAACATAGCTCTCATGGCAAACGTATTAGAAGACAGTGAAGCTTCTGAATCAGACTCAGAATCAGACAATGAAGAGGTATTTCCTGACTTTACCATAAACTTTACTAAGGCTTAACTTGCAGAAAGTCTAAATGAAATTCTGGAAAGGTATAAGCAAATCAGAGTCAAATTTAGGAACCTGAAAAGGAATCTTGCCTCTGACTCTGAAAAGTCTGAGAGTCTCAGATTAGAGAATTCTGAGTTAAAATAAAAAATTTCAAAATTAGAAAATGATTTTCAACACTCTCAGAAGGAAACAATATCTGAAATTCCCAATAATGCTGATGAGATCGTCAAAGAGTATGATCACAGCTTTTAGAAGTTTCTAGCTAAAAACATAGATAGAAGCAATATGGCTTCAATGATCTATGGAGTTAGCAGAAATGGCAGAAAAGGGATAGGATATCAAGATAAGGTATCTACACCAAAAAATGCCATGGACTTAGCTATAAAACGCACACCACTCAATTCAGATTTTATATATGGGCACACACATAACATAAAATACACAAGTAGTGATTATTTTGTCAAACCAAAATTCAATCAGAATTTTGGTAAAACTAACAAATCAGGACCCAAGAAAATGTGGGTACCTAAGGATAAAATTATACATGTAGCAGATATCTTTAGCAGCAAGGCTAAGACACCAATCATGGTACCTGGACTCTGGCTGCTCGCGACACATGATGAGAATAAGGAATATGTTCCAAAGCCTAGAACTTAAGCCTGGAGGCTACGTGGGCTTTAGAGGTAATCAGAGAGGAAACCTCATTATCTCTAGAACAATAGGTAATGGAAATCTTCCCTCTATAAGTAATGTATTATTAGTTGATGGATTAATGCATAACCTGTTATCCATAAGTCAATTAAGTGATAATGGTTATGATATAATCTTCAATCAAAATTCATGCAAAGCTGTTAGTCAGAAAGATGGGACTATCCTATTTAATGGAAAGAGGAAAAACAACATTTATAAAATAAAACTTTCTGAACTAAAGAGTCAGAATGTAAAATGCCTACTTTCTGTTAACAACGAGCAATAGGTCTGGCACAGAAGATTGGGGCATGTTAGTATGAGAAGAATATCTCAGATTAACAAACTCAATCTGGTCAGAGGACTTCCAAATTTGAAGTTCAACTCAGATGCTCTGTGTGAAGCATGTCAGAAAGGCAAATTTGCAAAACCTGCTTTCAAATCCAAAAATGTTGTTTCCACCTCTATGCCATTAGAACTTCTGCACATTGACTTATTTGGACCATTAAAAACTGCTTCAGTTAGTGGCAAGAAGTATGGGTTAATAATCGTAGATGACTATAGTAGATGGACATGGGTAAATTTCTTAAGACACAAGGACGAGTCACACTCTGTGTTTGTTACCTTCTGCAACCAAGCTCAGAATGAAAAGGATCTTAGAATTGTCAAAGTCAGAAGTGATCATGGTGGGGAATTTGAAAATAAAAATTTTGAATTATTTTTTAATGAAAAAGGCATCTTGCATGACTTCTCTTGTCCTAGAACTCCCCATCAAAATGGAGTTGTAGAACGAAAGAACAGAACATTGCAAGAAATGGCCAAAACCATGATCAACGAGACTAACGTTGCTAAGATCTTCTGGGCAGAGGCAATTAACACAGCGTGTTACATTCAGAATAGAATCTCTATAAGACCTATGGAAAAGACTCCATATGAATTGTGGAAGAACAGAAAGCCCAACATTTCTTATTTTCATCCATTTGGATGCACATGCTTTATTCTGAATACAAAAACTTATTTAAACAAGTTTGACTCTAAAGCACAAAAGTGTATTATGTTAGGATACTCTGAACGCTCAAGAGGGTACAGAGTATACAATACAGAAACACAGATTATTGAAGAGTCAATCAGTGTTAGGTTTGATGATAAGCTTGACTCTCAAAAGTCAAAGCAAAATGAACTCCTTGCAGGTATGGAAGTTGAACTCACAGGTACTGAAGACAACTCATCAGAAGTTCTCAACAGAGACACTCCCTCAACATCAGAAAGAGTTACTTCAAGCAATCCAGCACTTTCTGTTGATCAACTCTAGAAAAGACTATCCAGAAGCAGCATTGATCACCCAGAAGATACAATACTGGGAAAGAAGGATGATCCAATCAGAACAAGATCAACATTCAGAAACTCTGAAGAATCTCTCATGGGACTGGTCTCTCTAATTGAACCAACAACTATTGATGAAGCACTTCTGGACAATGAATGGATTTTAGAAATGCAAGAAGAACTAAATCAATTCACCAGAAATGACGTATGGGATCTGGTTCCCAAACTAAAAGGATTCAACGTCATTGGTACGACGTGGGTGTTCAGAAACAAACTGAACGAGCAAGGAGAAGTCATCAGAAACAAAGCATGATTGGTAGCACAAGGTTATAGTCAGCAAGAGGGGATAGACTATACAGAAACCTTTGCTCCAGTCGCCAGGTTAGAATCTATCAGGCTTTTAATATCATTTGCTGTTAATAAAGGCATAACTCTGTATCAGATGGATGTCAAAAGTGCATTCTTAAATGGCTATATAGATGAAGAGGTATATGTGGACCAACCCCCTGGGTTTGAAAACTCCAAAAATTCAGAATATGTTTTCAAACTAAAGAAGTCACTTTATGGTCTAAAACAAGATCCCAGAGCTTGGTATGAACGACTAAGTAACTTCCTGTTAGAAAAGGAATTCACCAGAGGGAAAGTGGACACAATTTTATTCTGTAAGACAGTTAAGAATGACATGTTAGTATGTCAGATTTATGTTGATGACATTATATTTGGATCTACTAAACCCTCTCTGGGAAGAGAGTTTGCTAAATGTATGCAGGCAGAGTTTGAGATGAGCTTAATGGGGGAACTCAAATTCTTTCTTGGCATTCAGATAAAACAAATTCCAGAAGGAACTTACATTCATCAGAGCAAATATGTTAGATAACTTCTGAAGAAATTTGATCTCTCAGAATGTAAGCCCTCAAATATTCCAATGCATCCCACGTGCATTCTAGAAAAGGAAGAGGTAAGTAAAAAGGTAAAACAGAAGGTCTACAGAGGTATGATTGGTTCTCTCCTCTATCTGACGGCTTCAAGGCCTGACATTTTATTTAGTGTTTGCTTATGTGCTAGGTTCCAATCAGATCCTAGAGAATCTCACTTAACATCAATTAAGCGAATTTTCAAGTATCTGAAAGGTACTGCTAATCTGGGTTTGTTTTATAGAAAATCAAATGATTACAGCTTAGTAGGATATTGTGATGCTGACTTCGCTGGAGACAGAGTAGAACGTAAAAGAACTCCTGGAAGCTTCCAGTTTCTGGGAGAAAATCTGATCTCATGGACCAGCAAGAGACAGTCCACAATAGCACTATCAACAGCAGAAGCTGAATACATAGCAGCTGCTGGATGTAGCATGCAAATGCTCTGGATGAAAAGTCAACTTGAAGACTTCAACATATTTGAGAGTAACATTCCTATCCTCTGTGAAAATACTTCTGCTATTTTTCTCAGTAAAAATCCAATTTTGCATTCTAGGGCTAAGCATATAGAAATAAAACATCATTTTATTAGGGACTATATTCAGAAAGGGATTCTTAACTTAAAATTCATTGACACAGACCATCAATGGGCTGATGTCTTTACAAAACCTCTTTCTGAAGATAGGTTTAACTTCATTCTGAAACATCTCAGCATGAAGCTATGCCCAGAATAAATTGTTTTATTTACATATCTTAATCTTCAGAACTTTGTTATCTTCTGTGAACTACTGATCAACCTGTCTTCAGAGTTTTAGAAGTACATATTGCTTTAGAATCTATCCATAAAGATCTGAGCGTTTCATTTCAAGGATAGAAGCTTGCTGTTCATATAATCAAACAGTTGTCATCCATTCATCAGCTACTTTCTGAGGCTGAACACGCGTTCACTTTTCTGAAAGGTCAAAAGCGCTGATTTGGTGCATTGAGACACACATCATGGGTAACCGTTCCAGTATCTTTCTGAATCCCCTAATTTCAGCTGTCATTAATGCTTATAATCATGACTAATTATTTCTCTCTCTTACTGTTTACGCTTTCAAGAAAAACTATTTAAACTGAAATCTCACTTTTTACATTCACTTCTTTTTACTCTCTAAATACTTTCAATCGTTTCAAGTTCGTTTTTTCAAAAAAACCCTTTCATCTTCCTCAAATCTTGTGTGAAAAATGGCTTCTTCAAGCATCCAAAAAAGCAGTACTCGAGAATCTGCTTCAATGGAACAGTACGAAGAACCTTACAGAACGCTACTCACTCCCATTGATAATCCGGAAGTTCTTTCATAACTGATTATTGACTTTGAAAGCTTGCAAGAAAACGACTTTAATCTGTATGAAGACGTTAATGCTCAAGGTTGGAATAGATACTTTGACCGTCTTCTAGGGCCAACATTTCCAATTCTTGTCAAAGAATTCTGGATACATTCTTCTTATTTAAATCATCAAGTTACCTCTTATGTAATGGGGAAGAAAATTATCATTACAGAAGACCTAATTTCAAAGATCATTGATTACAATGGTGGACGTGTCAGATGCATCGACATGGCTGAGAGATGCTCTGACGTAGGCTCTATTGAAAGGGAAATATTTACTCTTGGACTTCCCTCCAGCAAAATCAGAGATCTGAAGGATCACCATAGAATTTGGGCTAAAATTATTCTCGGGTGCATCAACCACAGGAAGCCAACTAGATCTCTTGATTATATAAACATTGATCAGCAGTTTCTGATCTATTTCATTGCCAAGAGGACTAAGGTAAACCTCCCACTCTTAATGTTTAATCATCTTAGAACTAGTGTGAAGGAAACAAGAGAATATGAACAAACCAAAAGGGACTGGATACCCTTAGGAAGACTCATATCAGATATTCTGACAGAGAATAGGCTGATAGAGCATTTGACTGAAGCTCAGGAAATCAGAACTTTGGAAGCAACCGTTGGGAAGCCCCTGAACGCAAAAAATCTGATGAAGATGAAAATCATTGAGAATATCAAGAAGGAACCTTCTGTTACTTCTCATGCAACCATCACTTCAAGGAGGATACCTCTGGATGATTTTCCTCTATTTTATGATATTGAATCAAAGCCAGAAATAATAGTCAGATATCTGGATGCTTGCAAGGAAGATGGTACTGCACCAGAAATCAATATCTAGGACTTGCATCAGACTGCTCCAGAAGTTGTTTTAAAGAAGACCAAGAAGAGGAAAGTTGCAGCAGATGGGCCATCTCAGAGGACTCCAAAAGCTTCCAAAAAGAAAGGTAATCGTTCCTTTGTTTCTGTTACAAAATCAATTATTGTATCATCATCTGAACCGATGCATACTCAACCAGAACATCCAACTCCACAAACATTTGAATACTTTGACATAGGGTTTGATCCATCAGAAACTCTAGGTCTGAATGAAACTCACTCCCTTTCTCATAATCCAAATCCTGAACAAACCCAACCCAAACTTGCCAAAGTTTTGTCTGATATTGATTCATTTGACCAAGACTTTTCATCTTCCGTACCATAAAATCCAAACCCCCAACTCCCTGAAAATCCAAACTCTGATACCACACCAGAAATTCCGCAACCTCACTCTCCACAATCACCTCAACCAGAAATACAACAACCAGAATCTCAACCTTCTGAGAATCAATCTTCTGATATCCATGAACCAGAACCTCACCATGTTTCAACAAACCAATATGAAGAACCTCATTCAGATTCTGATATAATCCCAATACCTGGAATCACAGAACCACTTGTTATTCGCATGCCTCTCACCATCCACGACATTCCAGAAATTCCTTCTTCTCTGGAATCCACACCACCAAACTCCCCTACCAGTCCAATCATCATACCTGACTCTCCCACTCCTTCACCCACTAGCAGTCCAATTGACAATGTAAGACTTGTCATTGATCCAATTACGCTGAAAATACTAGCTTCTATATCTCACAAAACTGCAATTCCCAAACCTAAACCAACTGAAACCACATCAGATGTTGGTACAAGTTTGTTGATTTTTGAAACAAGGATACATGAATGGATAAATTCTTTGAGGTATGCTAGTCAAGAGATGACTAATCCTGCTGCTTCTGATTATATATGGACAAAATTCAGAAACTGGCTTAGTTCTGAAACACTGAAGCTGAAGGAACAGAGTTATGAACAAGTTCAACAAAACTTTAGTGCTAAGCTAAAGGCTTTTGAAGACCAAGTTCTGAGCCATATGCTCAAGAAAGATATTCTCCCTCTGGATAAAGCTCCCTGGATAGAGCATCATCCCTTAGATGAAGTTCAACCAGAATCAGAAAGTCTCTCCCTAACTGCTGCTCCAGAAGAGATGATCACAGCTGAGGAAATGGGTCATTATGAACAAGCTGCAGGATGCTCTGAGCAACGTCCAACCTCTGAAGAATCTCCAGCACCTTCCTCAGTCATGCAAACTCTGGAAGACTTAAAGAAAGAAAATGCTCTAATACATACAAGGTTGGATAAGAAGAAGGACACAAACAAAGAGATTTAAACCATCTTGGGCAAACAAGAAAAATCTAATACTCAGATCAAGAGCTTGCTGGAAGCTTTGTTTACACGTCTTCCTCCTCCTTCTTAAATTTTTTTTTTGTTTTAAATCTGTTTATCTGTAACGCTTAATTTCTTACCTCTTCTATTCTGGAACTTATCATTGCTTCTTGTTTTTAATATAATTCAACTATTTTGGCTCTGATTATATTGCCTTTTTGATAACTGACAAAAATAGGGAGAAAGTAAGATATTTTAAATAAGGGTTTACTGAGACAGAAGTCTCAAACATTCTGAATTACTTAATCTCTATCTTCTGAAAAGTTTGAATAGGTACAAATTCTGATGAAATATGCAGCTAAACTCTGATGCTCAAGGAACTTAAAGGAAGTAATCAACTCAGGGGGAGTTTCTCTTAAACCTTTTATTCTTTATTTTTAATTGAAAAATCTAGTTTTTGTCATCATCAAAAAGGGGGAGATTGTTAGAACATAGTTTGATTCTACAACCCTCGGTTAGAGTTTTGATGATAACAAATACAAAGAATAAATAATAAATTCAAAGAACAAATATGCACCTTAAAAATTATGTTTATGTATACAGAAGTTCTGACCATATCAGCATCAGAAGATAAGCCATAAGAGCTACAAGCTGAAGCATTCAGAACATGCGCTGAAGATTGATGACCAGAACCTACGCTTAATCAAAGTAAACTCTGATTCTGAACAAGAACATGTTACTCCAAGTCATAAATATTATGAAGCGTCATCCGCAAGTAAGGAGACAAGATTCTGAAGCATTACTGATCATTCAAGACAGCATCAATTTCAACGGCTTCTTTCAGAAAGGATCTTCTCCAAATGGAAAGTGTGTTAATGACATTAAACATGCTTTATGATCAACGTCATTCCACTGGCTATATAAACAAAGTCAGCTTTCAAAATCAACAACGATTTTGCCATATTATCACTCACGCAAATTCAAAGCTGCAAGCAATATTCTTTATATTTCCAAGCTATAATCCTGTGTAATTTATCATAGTTGTGATAAACATTTTTTGTTAGAAACACAAAAACACATATCTTGTATAATTGCATTGAAACAGTGTTCCTTGAGATTAACCGGACTGTGGTTGTACTCACGAAGACTTTAACAATTGTTAAAGTAGCTTTTGTAATCTTGTTGAGATTAGTGAATTAAGACCTCGTTGGAGAGAGGCGAAATCACCTTGACGGGTGGACTGGAGTAGTTTGAGATCAAACGAACCAGGATAAAAATACTGTGTCATTGAGCTTTTAGATTTCAATTTTTCAATTCAACCCCCCCCCCCCCCCCCTTCTTGTGTTTTTCACATCTTCACATGAATACTTATACTCTATATCCTCAGCAACAGTCTGGGATTTATTTTCTCCAATCCAACAGCAGTGTAGCAGATTAGCTCACATAAGCATACATCACACCCATATATCATAACCATTGATGACACGAATGCATTATACTATGCATTTCATACAACATAACATTGCATATTAGCTAACATTTTACCTTTTTCAGGATAAGAATAATCAACAGCTACCATTAACAATGTTCAAAGTCTTTAGATACAGTTCAGATACACTCCAGACACGGATGCCATTCTGATACTCATTCAGACTCATCTTTCAGATACAGTTCATATGCGCTCCAGACACGGACGCCATTCTGATACTCATTCAGACTCAGCTTTCAGATACAGTTTAGATACACTCCAGACATGGATGCCATTTTGATACTCATTCAGACTCAACTTTCAGATATAGTTCAGATACGCTCTAGATACGGATGCCATTATGATACTCATTCAGACTCAGCTTTCAGATACAGTTCAGATACGCTCCAGACACTGATACCATTCTGATACTCATTCATATTCAAGTTTCAGTTACAGTTCAGATACGCTCCAGACACGGACGCCATTCCAATACTTATTCAGTTTCAGCTTAAGGTTCAACAATCATTTTTGGATGGCATCTACAAGCCCATCTCCAACAACTTTCTATCATCTCTCAGAATGGCATCTTTAAGCCCATTCCCTCGACCATCACATCGCCAAGTGCAAATTTCTGGGCACTTTAGTGTCCAATCATCTTCCACCTTCGAGTCACGAATGGCAAGACTCGCCAATCTAACTCTCCAGGCTTAAGAAGATTGAACAGGGGCAGTTGTTGTACCCCAAAATTTTCCCTCTCACTTATCAAGAATTTGCTCACAAGATCTCCTTAGACTCAAGAATGCACTAGGATTTAATCAGCTCAAGACACCTCCTCAAGCACTGATGACCAAAATTTGGGTTTGAGTTTGCACAAGGATTTTTGAACTTTCTATGCCTCATATGATTTTAATGGATCATTATGGACCCCAAGATTACTCATGTCCAATTTCAAGCTTTGAATCACATTTTTTATCAGTCAATTGAGCAGTTAACCTAAAAATCAGTTGTATTGGGAAAAAAGTCAATTGTGGCCAATTTACATTCAAAATCCATAATTTTTATCCAAATCAAAATTATAAACTCTTATGTATCATTTGATCAAGGTTGGACCATAATTCCTCAAGAAATTTGATCAAATCTCCAAAAGGGAAAAATGGTCAAAATTAGGGTTTTGACTGGGAAAGGGCAATTTCTGATTTTTGACCTAGCAAATGGTCAATTTGTTTAAGGCATGATGTCAAGAGTCCAATTGCATCATTTTGACCTAATGACATGGTTCAAAACATTTCAAGTCCATTGGATTGACAGATGAATTTTTCAGTCAACTGATCAAAAGTCAACTGTATACTAGAAAGTCAAACTTTGACTTTTTGGTCAAATTCAAGTGCCAAAGATCATAATTCATCAAAACATGTCAAAATATGAAACTTATTCATCAAGAAATCAAAAAAGTCAAGATTTCATTTTGAAAAGTCAAAATTTCTAAATTTAGAAATTTTTCAAAGTGTTGGAAATTTCATGTTTTTTTCAAAAGTTTGAACAAACTTTTCACCATGATGCAAGATGATTCAAGAAAAATTTCCAACATGAAAGTTGTAGATCTCCATGAAATATACAACTTTTATTTACACAACTCCTTCCAAAAATGCTTGGATCTCAAGTTATAATTTTATGAACATGTGGTCATGAAACTAAACACTTAGTGAAATTTTTCCCTAATTTGGTCAGGATTTTGATCCAACTTCATGGAACTTTTTCATATAGTTCAAAGGGAAATATTCAAAATCAATTCAAAGATGGGTTGTAGAGAACATTGAAATCTTTCCAAAATGTCAAAGAACTCCTTGAGATCATTCTTGAGTAGGGAGAATCGAAGAGATGAAATTAGGGTTTTGTCACTTGAATTACAAGTCATTTTTTATGAACACATGAACCAAATCCATGCTAGGCTGCATAATCTTTGCTTTGCAGGCTTCAAACTTGTTTGTCACTCCATAATTAAATTTTTACACAACTGTTAGGGCTTTGATCCAAGCAATTGAGCTATTATCCAAGTTGCATTTCCATTAATGGCACAAAGTTAACATTGTCATTCTTGTAAAGCAAGCTTTTTGCATAAAGTTAATTCTTGAGCCTCTAACTTGTTCCCTCTGATCACACTCCATCCACAAAGTTAGAAGCAAGCTTGTTTAAAGCATAACCCACTCTATCTTAGCAAGTACACAAAGCTTTGAAACTTGAATTTCTCAAAAATCACATGTTATGCATAAACTTGTGATTTTGAATTCTGATCAACAAGAGGTCTCCAAACTTGTTGCTTATAAATAGAGTCACTATTTGTGAGCTAGAGGACAATCTTAAGCACCCTAAAATACACCAAAAACTCTCTCAAATCAGAAATTGTCCAAAAACTCCATTGTTGCACAGTTTCTGACTTTGAACATCAAACTCACATTTCTCTTGTGCGTTTCTTGGCCTTTTAGTTTCTAAAGCTTCCTTACATCAAGTTTAACATATCCTTGTCCCTTTTTAATTACTGTAACATCATTTACCATATCCTCCATAACCAAAAACACAGCATTTCACATTGACTTCTCCAAGTCATTTCAGCCACTCTCAACTCAAGGAAACCATTGCATTAGCTTCCTAGGACCTCAAGGAAGCTAACCTGATCATCACCATCACTTGAAACAAGCTCAAACACAAAACACAATTTCCTGTTTTGTGGTAAGTTTTCTCAACTTGGAACTCCTCATACAGGTATCCTCAATGGTTTATTTGTGAACAAAACATGTAGATATCATTACCCTGAAGCTAACCATGTCCATTGTTTCCATTAATTTTGCTTGAGCTTAGAGAATTTTGAAATTGAAATTCTGAAATCTTTAGGGTTCAGATTAGGGCCATTAAAATTCATGCTTATCTTTGATCTATAGTTTTAATAATTTACATTTCTGGAATTGTGAAAAAATTTGCTACAAGTTTCATGTTTACAATTTTCATTTTTGATCATAAATGAGCAAGTTACAGTTGGTCTGGCTAGAGGTTGAAGATGAAGTCTTCAGGGCGCGTTTTGCCTTATATATTTATTGTTTTGCTTATGTTAACAGATGTATAGCCACCCCAGTGGTAGAAGCGCGCGCCTGTAACCTATGAGACCTGGGTTCGAGCCCCAGTTGTACCCTTTTCATTTTTCACATTTTTACTTGTTGATTTTTGTGTTTTTGGCAGGCGCTGGGCCCTTTGGGCCTAGCTTGTTTTTGTTTTTGCTAGCTGACCTCCCTGCTGACTAATGGCACCCCTGGACCAAGTTCTTTTTTTTATTATTTATTTCATTTTTATTTTCTTAAATATTTTTCCCAAATATTAAAAATCATAAAAGTACAAAAAATGATAGGTTTATATTTTGACTTATTTTATTTTATTTTATTTTATTTTATTTTTCTCACAAAAAAATAGTTTTATTTATTATACTTTATTTATTTTTATTAAATAATCTTGTAAACTTAATTAACATTTTATTTTTATTTATTTATTTTTCACACCATTTAAAATACATTATTTTTAATATTAAAAAAGGCCAAAAATATTTTACAATACTATAAATATTTTTAATATAAAAATACCAAAAATACTTTTCTTAAACTTATTTTCTTTTAATTAATTAATAGAACTAGGGTTTTATTTTAAATCCTTTCTTAATAAAATTCAAATTTAATTAATCATTTTCTTTATTTAATTAGGTTAAGCTAAAATCCTTTTTTTTCATGAAAATCAAACAAAAGATACATTTTCTTTACATTTTGCATTTTTTGTACATTTATTCATTTTGTACTTTGCATTTATTTATTTCCTTGTACATTGATATCAATTAAATATGGTTGTAATAGACTAATTAGGCTTTAAATTCTTGCAATCCCCATTCAATTTGTACACAAATGTTGTAATAACATAGTAACTTTAAATTCCACAATTTATCGCTTTTATATACAAATGCTAGTAATTAGGGTTTGTATGGAAAGACTAAAACCAATACTTAGAAAACTCTAATTCAAGACAAAAAATAAGCATGAAAATTATACACTTGCACACAAGCACCCCTAGGGTTATTCCACTTGGTTTCCTTGTACAAAATGGCCATATTACGCATGTAAGGTATTTAGCAAAGACAATCAAAAATACAAGATCGTAGTCCCTCGATGACGCTATCAAAAGTTGCCTTTCAAAATGATCTTAGTCCCTAAATAAAAATGCTAAGATACCTTGCAACATTGCTAATCATGGTTATACGATGACCCATGCCCGTCCCATTTACATCCAAAGATAGGGTTGCTTACCAAATCAATGGTAGGACAACAATGTCAAAGGAAAAGAAAAATGAACAAGAAAGACTTTTTGAGTAGGTTGAATGTTCCTAATTACTTGCTCAATTTTAAAACAAACATCCTTGCTATTTTCAAAACAAGCACCTACACTTTCGAAACATCTTAAAAATTTGAAAACATTTTCAAAATATCAACATCTTTGTATACATTCTTATAAACAAGAATCATTACAAAGATTGCCTAAACAATGGCCTCTTTACAAAATACTTTCAAAAACCACACAAAGCACAATTTCAAACAAAAGCAAGTGATCTAGCAAGTAACTAAGAGCCCATGGATAACCATGGATGAAAAGGGTGCTAATACTTTCCCTTTTCATAATCTACCCCCCGAACTCAAGAAATAATCTCAAAGGTCTTTCCTGTGATTTTTCACCTTTCCTTTTGGATAAAAGAAAAGTCGGTGGAGACTCTTGCTAACCGCAACATTTGCGATCAAACGCAAAACCTTCAAGTCGGTTCTCCCACCGTATCACAACCATTAAGAAAAATCTGCTGAGAGCTGGTTTATTTCCTAGTTGCCTTAAAAATTGGTACCATTGTGCTTCCCAAACTAATGGTTATATATGGCAGAAGAAATATATTCAACGCCTGATTGATAGCCATGAAATTCTGTTCGAGAAAACTCCACCCATGAAGAGTTTACCTGAAAGTATACCTCAAGATGTTTCCATAATCACAATTTCTAATACTCTTATTAGGATCACCTCTAAAGTCCCTATAAGGATTCCTGTTGAGCCAAGAGTGGCTCCCCTGATTATGACTACATCAGGGTCAGTCCCCTACTCATTTGACAAATTTATGCCCTGGAACTATAGGGCAAAAATTTATTATCATGGTGTCAATCAAGAGCCATGTATTGTTGAAAATGAAGATGCTGAAATTACAAACATTGTCGAAACTAGTAAGGTCACTAGGATAGGAAGGGTCTTCTCTCCAGAGATCTCTCCTCTAACAAATACAAGAACACATGTTTGTATTCCTGCTGCTGGGTTAACTGCTACTACCCGTGGAAAAGAGAAAGTTCAAAGCCTGCCCTGACGGAGGGACCCTCCAAAGATGTGACAATTTAAGACCCATCAAGACAAGAGATGGAAGAAATTCTGAAGATCATCTGAAAAGTGACTACAAAATAGTTGAGAAATTGGGGCAGACACCCTCAAAGATATCCATGTTGTCCTTGCTTCTATGCTCCGACGCGTATGCCTAAGATTTGTTGAAATTCCTGAAGAATGCCCATGTTCCACAAGAAACCACTACTGATCAGTTTGAGAACTCTGTTACAAGCCTAACTGCTGATAATGGCTTGGAATTTTCAGATGCAAATTTGACTCTGTGATCGGTGGGAATGAGAACTGACTGTTTTGGAATGCTGGTTCGCGTTTGCGTTTGTTTTTGCAAAATGTCATGGTAAGCAAGAGTCGCCACCGTCTTTTATTTTATCTAACAAGGAAAGGACAAAAGCACAGAAAAATTCCTTTTCGAGATGTTTCTCTGGTTCGGGAGGTAGATTATAGAAAGGGAAGGTGTTAGCGCCCTTTCTATCCGCGGTTATCCACGGGCTCTTAGGTACTTTCTCACTATGTTTTCAAAAGTTTGCTTTTCTTTGTGTTTGTGGGTTTGAAAAGAGTTTTGTTTTTGAAGAGAGTGTAAGTGCGAAAAGTTTTGTTTTGTTTTTTAAAAGGAGCAAGTACTTAAGAACCTCTACCTACTCAAAAAGGAATTAAACTAAGCAAATGTCCTTTAGACAGTGCTATCCCACTATTGAGGAGTAGGTAGCACCGTCGTTGGAGTTTTCGGGTCAATTCGATTTAAGGGACGTGTGGTCACTAAAGCAATGTTAGGACGCCTTAGTGGTAACCCTAATGTCTTAGATAATTTTATCCGAGGCAACCGTTTTGAGGAAACTTATGATCTTTGGATAAAAAGGGCGACCTCTAAAACATCCTATACTTAATGACCAAGTTCGAGGCAACCAAGTGAGGCGTACCCTAAGAGTGACATGTGCGAGTGTGTCAATTTTCAGTTTATATTATCTTTGTACATGTTATGGTGAGCTACGATTGATTTTAAATTAAGATAGATCTTGTCATACAATCCTAGTTAGCATACATCTAAACAGTTAATATATGTACAGGAATTTAAAGTACGGGAATTGTAAATCCTACTCTATTATAAGGCTTCGGGGTGGGGGATTATTTACATGTCCAAAATTGGGGGAATAAAGCAGTAAAGTAAAAGTTTTAGTTAAGCTATTACAAACCAATAAGCAGTTACAATAAAATAAACGCGCGTGAATCTGAACATAACCTCTAAAAATCCTAATAAAATATTTTTGTTGTTTTATTTTATTTTGGGAAATGCTAAATGTTCAATTAAGTCAAATTTAATTAATTAAAAATAATGATTAAAATTAACTCTAAAACATAACTAATATTTTTTGAATTTTTTTGTTTATGAAAAGGATTGAATTCAAATAAATCCTAAGTCTACTGATTTTAAAATTGAAGAAAATAAGTTAAAATAATTAAATAAATTAAATCCTTAAAAAATGAAACTTAATTCTGAGTTACTTATTTTTTTATGATTTTTTATGTTGATTAAAATAAAAATAAATAAAATGGTCAAAACAAAAATGAAATCAGGCAGTAAATCAAGAAGAAAAAAAATATAATTCTGGAAGCCTGGGTCGAAAGAGGTGTAGGCTGTCTTTCGACCCAGTGAAGATGCTTGATCGATGGTGCATGAGGGGCTGCACTCTGAGGGTGTTCGATCTGGATACGTCATCCTTCGATCTGGAAAGGTCATCCTTCGATCTGGAAATCCTGGATCCAGTTCGAAGCTAAGCTGCTAAGCTTCGAAGCTCTGAACAGGATTCTGAGAATATATTTCCTGCAAAACGAAACAAATGTTAAAAGGTCCAGGGGGGACTTTTATCCCCCTGATTCGAATCTCCTCCCAATTTGAATCTGCTGAATCTGGGTCTGGGTTTGTTTTATCCTCGGATTCGAAGGAGAAACTCAGATTGTGCCCAAGCAATGGCACAATCTCAACTTTGCGTTGTAGCTTACATGTATCACATTAAATCATTCACAAACAACAATAATAACGTGAATATGCAATCAAAATGAATTTAAATCAGAGATCGAATGAGTTTGAGATTAGAATTTTTTTACCAAACAGAGGTGCTTTGATCTGTAGTTCTGAGTGTGGAACAGCTGCTTTGGCTTGGATGAAAATGCTGATAACTTTTGGGGGGTTTGTGGGTAGCGTATTTTCAAATCCTCTGTTTTTTATTTTCTCTATTTTTTTCTGTGTTTTTTTCCGTGTGTTTTTGTGTTTTCTGCACTGCATGCTTGCTCCTGTATTTATAGGAGTGTGTGGGTCTAGTAACGGCAAGAGACAACCCATTAAAAGGCCTTTAAAGTCATGAGACAAGAATCAGACACATTAAATAATTTCCTTTTTTGAAATATTCATGTCTCTTGAATGAACCTGGACACTTTTGAATTTCGAATGCCTTCAGGCCCTACTCTTCGATTGGTCTTGATTTGCCTCCTTCGAATGAACTTCTTCTGCTTCGACTGCTTGATTTGAAAAGAGTCACTCTGGTCGAATCAGCTTTTGTTGAGTAGAAAAGGCAAGAATCTGGCCTTTAACTCAGGAATTAAATCCACAATCAGCATTTAATTATTTCTTTGTTTGTAAGGGAAACACGCCATTTTCTCATGTTCAGTGTACCTGGACATGTTTTTTGAGTGCCCTCTTGATGGCCTCTTTCGAATGGCATGGAAGGAGTTCTTCAAATGTCCCTTGTCCAAAAATCAATCGAAGGGTATTTATTGAAATTCCAATCGAAAGGCTTTGTTAACAGGCCAATCGAAAGGTGTTGTTCATGCTATTCGAAGGATCCCTTGACATGCCAATTGAAAGGCTTGGCCCAGGGTGCCAATCGAAAAGGTCTTTCAGAATCCCAATCGAAAGCCTTGACACAATGCCAATCGAAGTACTTGTCCATAATGCCAATCAAAGTGCTTGTCCATAATGCCAATTGAAAGGCTCCTTCAGAACACCAATCGAAGGGTCTTTCAGAATGCAAATTGAAGTGCTTGTCCAGAATGCCAATCAAAAGGCTCCTTCAGAACACCAATCGAAGGGTATTTCAGAATGCCAATCGAAAGGTACTTAAAGTACCACTCAAAAAATTTCTTTTTTCCTTAGGCAAGAGTTTCTGGTCAACCATGTAGGGGGAAGACTTTGGAAAACATGAGAGGGCAAATTTTGGGGTGCAACAGACTCTAATGGGGAAGAATCACAACAAGGCTCTCCACATCTCTATTGAATTCAAAGGCACCACTCTGGCGCATGTGTTAGTAGATATTGTGTCCTCCCTGAATGTTCTACCTAAAAGGGCTTTGGATAGTCTGGACTGTGAAGGGCTGGTGTTGAAACCCAACGATATTGTGGTAAGAGCCTTTGATGGTTCAAAAAGGATGGTCCATGGATTCATGGGGCAGGCGCGGTTACTTCTACATTTCATCAAAAGATGAAATATCTGGTAAAAGGGAAAATAGTCACAGTCTGCGGAGAGGGAGAATATATGGCCAGCCATTTGAATTCTTTTAAATACATTGAAATGGATGGCGAGTTCATTGAAACTCCCATCCAAGCATTTGAAGTAATCCCTCCAACTATTGTTGTTACTAATGCCAATCCTGCTGCTCTCAAGATTGTCAAGGATACACCAAAAATGGCCTCTCTAAAGGATGCTCGGGCTGTTGTAGAAGATGGAGGTTGCACTATCTGGGGAAAAATTCTTAACATCACCTACAAAAGCTCATAAAGGTTTTTGACGTGCTCGTGCTGGTGGACCACCCCTCCGTATTAGAAATAATGAAGTTAGCACTTTGGAGGACACTGATAGTGAAGGTGACTTGGACGACTGGATATTCCTAACTACTGATAGTGGACTTAACAAATAGAAAGCGAAAGACTTCATCTCAATCTCCTTCAGCCAGGTGTAATTGCTATTTCCCATTTTTTATTGCTTTAAAAAGTTTGTCTTTAATTTCCTTTAAAACAACGACTTTAAACCATGTGCTTTGCCCGGGGCACAATGGTCCATTTCTTAAGGGTTTGTCATTTCATATATCATATGCTCATTTAATGAAAACATTGGACAATTTTGCATTCAAATTTTGCGCTCCTTGTCTTTCTTTTACTTTACTGCATTTTCAAATAGCCATGCGACCTTACATGCACACACACACATTTAATGATCCACATCCACTCTAGATCTCATTGACAATAATTCTGCTATTTCCGTCTATGACTTTGAAAATCCAATCTACCAAGCCGAAGACGAAGGTGAATAAGATTGTGAGATACCTGGAGAACTCGCCAGACTCCTGATACAAGAGGAAAAGGAAATCCAATTGCACGAAGATCCAGTAGAAGTGATAAACTTTGGTACTGAAGCAGATAAGAAAGAAGTCAAGATTGGCGCCAACCAGGAAGACAGTGTCAAGAGAAGATTGGTATAGATGTTGCACGAATATGTTGAAGTATTTGCTTGGTCATACGGAGACATGCCAGGGCTCGATACTGATATCGTGGTTCATCGTCTACTAATGTAAGGAGGTTGTTCTCCGATCAAACAAAAGGTTCACCGAATGCATCCTGATATATCTGAGATAATCAAGGTTGAGGTAATGAAACATTTCAATGCATGTTTCTTGGCAGTAACGTCGTATCCCCAATGGGTTGAAAATGTTGTTCTAGTGCCGAAGAAAGACGATAAGGTATGTATGTGCATAAAATATAGGGATTTAAATAGGGCAAGCCCCAAAGACAACTTCCCACTACTGCATATTGATGTCTTGGTTGACAACACTACTCAACACAAGGTTTTATCCTTCATGGATGGCTTCTTGGGTTATAACCAAATAAAAATGGCGCCTGAAGACATGGAGAAGACCAGCTTTGTCACACAGTGGGGCACCTTCTGTTATAAGGTCATGCCTTTTAGGCTGAAGAACACATGCGCAACTTATAAATGGGCTACAGTGGCTTTATTTCATGACATGATTCATCATGAGATAGAGGTTTATGTTGATGACATGATATCCAGATCCCAAACTGAAGAAGAGCACCTTGATCATCTGCACAATTTGTTTGAAAGGCTGGAGAAATACAAGCTAAGGCTAAATCCCAACAAATGCATTTTTGGGGTAAGTTCTGGAAACCTTTTAGGTTTCGTTGTTAGTGGCAAAGGAATTATGGTCGATCCCGCCAAAGTTAAAGTTGTCTAAGAAATGCTAGCTCCTTGTACTAAGAGGGAAGTCAAAGGTTTCTTAGGATGACTCAACTACATTGCCTGGATCATCTCTCACCTAACTGCTACATGTGAGCCACTCTTCAAGCTGCTGAAGAAAGATCAAGTAGTCAGATGGAACAACGACTTCCAAATAGCTTTTGACAAGACCAAAGAGTAATTGCAAGAACCTCCAATTCTGATGCTGCTAGTTGAAGGAACACCTATGATCATGTACTTAACCATGTTAGATAATTCAATGGGGTGTGTGTTGGGGCAGCATGACGAGTCTGGTCGAAAAGAGCATGCAATATACTACCTTAGCAAAAAGTTTACCGACTGTGAAACAAGATATTTACTGCTCGAGAAAACTTGTTGTGCTTTGGAATGGGTTGCTCGACGACTAAGATAGTATTTGTTGACTCATACTACTCTATTAATCTCTAAGATGGATCCCATCAAGTACATCTTTGAGAAGCCAGCTCTCTCCGGAAGGATAGCCCGATTGCAAATGATCTTAACTGAGTACAACATCCAGTACACTACACAAAAATCAATCAAAGGAAATATGGTTGCAGATCATTTGGCGCATCAAGCTATGGATGACAACCAATCTATGAACTTTAAATTCTCAGACGAGAATATCATGCTGATTACGGTTGTGAAAATTCGGGACTGTATGAAGGACCTGACTAAGGATCCCGCTGGACTATGGTTTTTGATGGAGATTCCAACTCACTTGGTAACAGAATTGGTGTTGTGTTCCTTTCTCCTAAAGGTTTCCATACGCCTTTCACTACTAGACTCTAATTTGATTGTACCAACAATATAGCCGAGTATGAAGCGTGCATCTTAGGTATTAAAACTGCTATTGACTTTAGAATCAAATTCTTAAGTGTATATGGAGACTCAACTTTGCTCATCAGTCAAGTTAAAGGAGTGTGGGATACAAAACATCCAAATCTTATCCCTTACAAAGAGCTTGTTCTAACCTTGATCTCGTAGTTTGAAGAGGTTAACTTTGAACATATTCCGAGGGAAGAAAGTCAGTTTGTAGATGCTTTAACTACCATGTCTTCTATGTTTAAGGTCAGATAGGATAACGAAGTTCCCCGAATTACTATCGAAAGATTTGACGAACCAGCACACTGCTATGAGATTAACACTGATGGTGTAGAGGAGAAGCCTTGGTTTCATGAGGTAAAAATATATCTCGAAGCTCAAGAGTATCCTAAAGGGGCATCAATCAATGATAATAAATTCTTGTAGAGGTTCTCAGCCAAATTCTTCCTGAGCAACGGAATTTTATACAAGCGCAACCATGATTCAATTCTGCTCCGTTGTATGGACAAAAAGGAAGCAGAAAAGATCATAGAGGATATGCATCAAGGTATCTTTGGAACTTACTCCAGTGGACATACTATGGACAAGAAGATTCTGAGAGCTAGTTATTATTGGTCAACCATGGAAACTGATTGTCATCACCACTTGAGGACTTGCCATAAGTGCCAAATTTATGCTGATAAGGTTCACATGCCTCCAATACCTTTGAATTTCATTACTACCCCTTGGCCGATTGCAATGTGAGGAATTGATATGATTGGAGAAATCAAACCTACTGCATCTAATGGACATTGTTTCATTCTTGTCTCCATTGGTTACTTTACCAACTGGGTTAAAGCAGCTTCATTTGCCTTAGTTGCTAAGAACATTGTAGCCCAATTTATCAAGCATATCCCCATCGGTCAGTATGGCATCCCTGAGAGAATCATCACTAACAATGGCACCAATCTTAACAACACCATGATCACTGAACTATACACGCAGTTCAAGATCAAGCATCATAACTCTTCTCCATACAGACCTAAGATGAATGGCGCAGTTGAAGCTGCCAACAAAAACATAACGAAGATTGTGAAAAAGATGGTGGTGACCTATAAAGACTGGCATGAGATGTTAAAATTTTCTCTTCATTGCTATCGTACCTCGACGCGAACATTAACTGGGGAAACCCCATTCTCCCTAGTCTATGGAATAGAAGTTGTCCTGCCTGTCGAAGTTCAGATTCCTTCTCTAAGGATTATGAAAGAAACTGACTTAGACAAAGAGAATGGATTCAGACTAGGTTGGACCAGTTGAATTTGATTGATGAGAAGAGGCTGGTTGCTGTATGTCACGGTCAGATGTACCAAAAACGTATGATCAAGGCATTCAACAAAAAGATCAAGCATCGAGTATACCAGGCTGGTGGCTTGGTAATAAAGCACATCATTCTACCACAAGGTGGTCCCAGGGGAAAATGGACCCCCACTTACGAAGGTCCATTTTTTGTTAAGAGAGTATTCTCGGGTTGTGCTATCATGCTAACCACTATGGATGGCAATGATTTCCCGCATCTTGAGAACGCGGACATAGTCAAAAAATTCTACGCTTAAGAATGACCCGCTAGGTTGACATACCTAGGAAAAAATAAGGGCATCCTGATGAACCAAAATGGTTCAGGAAAAATAAGGGATATATAAAAAAGATTGTACACCGGGAAAGTCGAAAACCTGAAAAGGCAGCTTGGGAATAAAGGGTATCCTAGTGGAATAAAAACATGAAAGGGCGGTCCAGGCAAAAGTTAGGGATTAAAATCGTACGACTATGTCCCGTTGGATCACTTACATGCAAGCTTTATTACCAAAATCAAAAGTTTAAATGGTTCAATCAACTTCTTCCGATGGAAAGGGACGAGATGTTCGAAGACATAAGGGCAATAGCAGAGTTTAGAACCCAATGAGATCACTTCCACATGGCTACACATTTTATTTTCACTTTGTACTCTTTTCATTTCACGACGACTTCCTCTTACTAGGATTTCCGTCTCTTTGTACAAAATCTCCTATTTATAGGCAAATTATCAATACAAATATACTTTAAAGTCCAGACTTTTGGTTTTTTCTGTTTTGTTTGTAAAAACGTCCAATGACTAAAATATAATGAACATATGCATATGAACATGATTAACTATTAATAAATATATACAAAAGAAAGGGAATAAGCACTTACTAAAAATTCTAGGAGTTGGGATGACACTCAAGCTATCCAATAATCCCCACAGAATCCCTTTCATAAGATTATCCCTAGTGAAGTCTCCAGAGCTACCTCAAAGAGACTATCCACCTAGAGTAGTTTTCACAAATAAGAGCACATTCCCCACAATCTCCATGGCAGATCACTCCAACAAATAAAACAATTTAATCTCCTACTTGTTAAATCTCCCTACGGAGTCCCAATCGGTACAATTCATGGAAATTCTCTTCCCCCGGGTGAGTTTATTCCTCCAAAACTGAAGAAAGAGACCCTGCAGAGTTTCTTCTATTTAGAAAATTCAATCTCCCCAAGAGAGTTAGTTTCATCAGCAGAGCACTTCTCCATTAACAGGGTTTATTCCCCCGATAGACTACAAAATCCCCAATTCGATTCTATTCCTCAGACTACTACAAATCATTGACAAAATTCTTCTCTCCAATGAAGTCATCACTACCCCTAGAAAGTTGTTGCAAAACCTGGAACCTGACCAAATACCAGTTAACTTTATTCTCCCCAGACGAGTCAGAAGATTAACCATCTCTTTTATCCCCAGTCAGGGTATATAACAAATAAAATCCCCAGTGGAGTAACTAACGACCATTGTTCCTAAACTCCACTCCCCAAACAGAAATCAATACATCCCCTACAGATTTTTCTCAAACAAAGTAACCAGGAATCCCCAGCAGAAGCATTCTAGACAAGATTGAAGATACACATACTCTTCATCCCAAACAATAGTCAGGGATTTATTTTCAAGGACAAAAACACTTCAACAACATTGCACATTCATTCATCATAACATATGCATACTAAACGCATATAACACAATCTCATTTATTTTGAGAACATCATTACGCAATGCATTTCATACATCATGACATTGCATATAACTAACTCTTTACCTTTTCAGGAAAGATCAATCAACAGACCAATATCATCAACAAATCCTCAAAGCAGATTGTAAAAGACAGGGCAAATATCTACATGATGAAAACTCCCTTTAAACCTCTGATGGCTCAGATTAAATCGACAAAATATTTATTCTGATACTTCTCTCAATAGACCTTTTCCTGACTCAAATTAAATTGACCAAAGATTTATTCTGATACTTCTCTCAATTTAAGATTTAAAGACATCTGTTGGCTCAGATTAAATCAACCAAAGATTTATTTTGATACTTCTCTGAGTTAAATATTTAAAAACATTTGTTGTCTCAGATTAAATTGACCAAATATTTATTCTGATACTACTCTCAGTAGACCTTTTTATGGCTCATATTAAATCAACCAATGTTTTATTATGATACTTCTCTCAATTAAAGATTTAAAAACATCTGCTGGCACAAATTAAATTGACCAAAGATTTATTCTGATACTTCTCTTAGTAGGCCTTTTTCTGGCTTAGATTAAATCGACCAAAGATTTATTCTGATACTTCTCTCAATTAAAGATTTAAAGACCTCTGCTGGCTCAGATTAAACCGACCAAAGATTTATTCTGATACTTATCTCAATAGACCCTTTTCTGGAACATATTAAACTGACCAAAGATTTGTTCTGATACTTCTTCATGATACAGTCGAGCATAGACTCATTCTGATACTTCTTCTAGTTGAAGTCAAGCTTAGACTTAGTCTAATTTCTATCAACGGTTATCCTGGATGCCATATGTAATCCCATCTCCGATGATATTCCTTCACTCTATGAATGGCATCTTTAAGCCCATTCCCGATATAATCAACCAACAACGTTACTTCGTACACACGCGAGTGTAAATTTATGGGCACTTAAGTGTTAAACCATCTTCCACCTTCAACTCACGAATGGCGGACAAGATAATCTAACTCTTGAGGTTTAAGAAGATTGAACAGGGGCAGCTGTTGTACCCCAAAATTTTCCCTCTCTATTCTCAAGACATTTCTCATAAAAGATCTTAAATGCTCAAGGGTTCTCAAGAATTTGATCAGATAAGCTCACCTCCTAAACACTGAGCCTCCAAATTAGGGTTTATGTTTTCTCAAGGACAATTAGACTTTTAATTCTTCAAATGACTTTCATAGTTCATTATAGGTTTCCAAGATTACTCATACCAAGTTTCAAGCATTGCATCATAAATTTGCTCAATCAATTGCCTAGATGACTAAAAATTAAATGTTTTGGGTAAAAAGTCAAATGTGGTCAACATACAGTCAAACTTCATAATTTTTGGCCAACATAAACATTTTGAAGTCATATTCATCAATTGATCAAGTGTTGATCACAATTCTTCAAGAAAAACATTCAAATCATCAAAGGGGCAAAACTTTCAAAATTAGGGTTTTGACTGAGAATGACTGATCATTGACTTTTGACCTAGTACAAATCCTAATGATTTGAAGCATAATCTAAAAGGATTAAAACACAATATCTTGACCTAATTTCATGGCTCAAATCATTTCTCAAGATCAATGGATTGATAGTTGAAATTTGATCAACTGATAAAAAGTCAACTAATACACAAAAGTCAAACTTTGACTTTTTGGTCAAATTGAATTTCAAAGATCAAAATTCATCAAGACATTCAAAAATATCAAACTTGGTCAACAAGATTCAAGAAAGTCAATAAAGTTCACAAAAAGTCAAAGTTTTCAATACTTAGAAAAAGTCTAAGTGTTTTTAACCTTGATAATTTCACTACTTCATGACAATTTTTCACCAAGACGCAAGATGATTCAAGGAAAACTTCCAACTTTTAATTTGTAGATCTTGATGAATTCTAAAACTTTGTCCATTATGGTTGATGTCCAAAAAAATGCTTATATTTGAAGATATAAGCTCATAAAGTCATGACATTTTTCATAAAAGACTTAGCAAAAATTTTGGCAAGTTTAGCCAGATTTTTGTCCTAACTTCTTGGCCAATTTTCACCAAACTCCAATTTTATTTAGACAAAGTGGTCAACATGAAGGTTGTAGAAAATGTTTCAAGCTTTCCAAAATTTAAAAGAACTTGAAGAGATCATTTTTTATCTAGGAGATTCGAAGAGATGAAGTTGGGCATCCATTCTTGAATTACAAGTCATTTTTTTGATGAACACATAATCCAATCTCAATGTTATGCTGCATAATATTGCTTTGTAGGGCTTCTACATTGTGTATCTACCCATAATTAATGGATTACACAAACTTTTGAGCTATGATCCAAGTAGTTTAAGCATTGTCCAAGTCAATTTGCCATTTTGGGGAGAAAGTTAACATTTCCATTCTTGAAAAGCAAGCTTTATGCAAAAAGTCAATTATTGAGCCTCTCAATTGTTCCCTCTGATCACACTTTATCTACAAGGTCAGAAGCATTGTCATTAAAGTGTTTAACCACTCTATGATCAAAGATACAAAGCATTGAAACTTGATTTTTCAAGAAAATCAGATGTTGAGCTTAACATGTGATTTTGAATTCTGACCAACTCGAGCATTCCAAACCTCTTCTCTATAAATAAAGACACTATTTGTAAGCAAAGACATGAAATGAATAGCCATCAAATTCACTCAAACTCCCTAAAACTCAAAATTGCACACAAACCTCCATTAATGACATTTCTGACCAAAAACTTCAAACACTCAATTCCATCGTGCATTTTCACTTCTAATCATTTACAAAGCATCTATACATCATAAACAAATCATCCCCACCCATGTTTCACAACTGTAAAATCATCTTCCTCATCTTCCAAACTCAAAATCAAAACTCTGCACATTGACTTCTCCAGCACGATTCAGGCACTCTCAGCATAAAGTAAGATTTGAATTAACTTCCTTGGAGTCCAGTAAAACTATTATGATCATCACCACACCTCCATAAGTGCTCAAACTCCATACACGATTTCCAGTTTTGAGGTAAGCTTTCTCAACTTTGAACTCTCTCTACAAGCATCATTAATGGTAATTTTGTGAATGAAAAATGTAGACATCATAGCTCTGAAGCTAACCATGCATTTAGGTTTCATTTATGTTGCCTGAGTGATGCAAATTTTGAGTTTGAATTTTCTGAAAAAATTAGGGTTTATTTGGTACCAACAGAAATTAATGTTCATCTTTGATTTATAGTTTAAGTTGTTTACATGGTTGAGTTCGTATTGAAAAATTGAGCAAGTTTCATGTTTATACTTTTGCAAATGGTTGAGAAATGAGTAAGTTATAAAATTCAAAAATGGTGTTTTTCGTACCCCAAATTTGCCCTACCTGTTACTTTTGTCTAGCATGAACTTTGCATCCCATTTGCATCATTTTCACTAAGTCATTTGCATAACATGCGTCTTAGGGAATCAAGCACTTTGGTTTAAAGCATTGGGGTTGTGCCATCCTTATGTTTAATTTTGGTTTTAAGTTCCTTTATCAGGTAAAAATAAGTTCATTTGGGTCTTGAGCAGTGGATTATGGAATGAAGTTCTGAGGTATCATGTGTTTCTTTCTTCATCTAGTTACAAGGTTGTTTCTCACTCAAATTCTTCAGAGTCTGGATTAGGGTTTATTTCCCTATTGTTTGTCAAGAGTCTCTAAGTCACCAAGTCAAGAGTTTGAAGTTTAAATTGATAAACGTAGAATCCGGGCACAAGAAATAAGGTTGGAGGTTCATGATAATCAAGCCATGTTTTTGTTGCTTCAATTACAAGTTACTTATGGTTGGGACATCAAGGTTATGGTTCTCATTAAGGGCACAAGTTTGATTTGAACACGATACAAATATTGAGTTTAGAAGACAAGGCATATGTTTTACTTGAAATATAAGTTACTAAGGTCATATGTGATTTCTTAAAGTTCAAGTTACAAAGGCAAGATATGTCGTTCAAATCATTCAAGTAGGGAATTTACAATTTCAAACAAGAGTTGTCTAACTTCCATACAACAAAGTTCATCATTCATAAAGTTCATTCAAGTTTTTTATTCAAGTTACAATTTTTGGGGCAATTTACAAAACGGATTACAAGTTGAAATACAAGTTACAATTGTTTTGTTTACAAAGAAAGAAATGTTTCTTCTTCAAGTTTTCTTTTCTTCATCTTCAAGCAATTTGTCCACACTCCTTTCTAGCCATGGCCTCTTCATCTTTCAACCTCGCTTTGGCTATCCAATCCTCATGTTCATGAAACAAGAAAAACAGAAGAAGTTAGCAAACATCAACATGTGAAAAAATTCCAAACAAGAACTAATTGTTAAAGAGACGTTTTTTATTTCATCATTAGGGTTTGTATTCGAAATTAGAAATTGAAAGGGGTTTGTTTTCAATCATAGGCTATCTTCTCCTATTTTGCAAATCACAAAAAGTTTAGGTTTTTGGTTCACAAAAGTAAAAGAAATGTGCAAACATTATTCTTGCAACAATACTACCAAACCAAGCCACAAATAAAACAAGCAAAACTGCTAAAGCAGCAAGCAGCACAAAAACAGCAACACAGGAAGCCCAAAACAAACATACAAAAATAGTCGTAGAAGGCCAAACATACACACAACAGCTGCAATGGAGCACCAACAAAAACAACACAGCAGAACAAACAGCCGCAGCTGCAATAGAGCAGCAGCCAAAATAGCAAAGCTGGACAACAGAACAAATAGCAGCAAACTGCTAAATAGCCAAAACAACTCAAAACAACAACACATATAAGATATCGGCCATTCACAAAACAATGCAAACTATCAAGTAGCTAACAAAACCCTATTGTGTCATCATGTTACGAAAAAGTACAAACCCTTCAGAAATTTTAGAAAAAAAGCAAGGTAGCTTTATATCATAGAAAGACAAAGAGGAAAAGAGATAGGGTTTAGAAAGAGGTCACCCAGAGCATAACAGTCTGAACATCCTGCATAACCTGTGCCTAAACCTGTCCAAACCAGATATAGTAAGTCACAAAAACTCTAAACACATTAGTCCAAAATTCTGCCATAATAACCTGCATCAAATCTGCCCAAAACCTGCTGCAAAATGGTCAAAAACACTTGTTATGCTATCATACACCAACTTACACAAAAATGACTAAAAGCAGAACCTGTATCCTAAAGCCCAAAGTCAGCATACTAATAATGTTCAAAACTTCGCCAATTTCCCCCCAATTTCCCTTAAATTCCCACCATTATCTCACTATAAGAAACAACCCTGCTGATACAAAGAGGGACATTTTTTTAAAGAGAGAGATTTCACACTAAAATCACATAATACCCTCTTTGAAATATGAAAAACAAAGAGCACAAAAAAACTGTAAAATTCCTCACCGAACCAACAAAAACCATATAGAACAAACTCACAGAAAATACCATAAAAATCTTCATACAATCTCCAACCTTACCTTCACTCCTCTAAAAATTTTCAGAATCACAAATCTCCAATACTCTTCATATTCTCCCTCCCATCTGCACAAATCCAAAAAATGTAACATTCATCAATGGACAGAAAAATCACATAGAAAATCCATAAAAAAAGAAGAGTTCACAAAAGTTTTGCCCCAAGAACTTCATCCTATCGTTGCTAAAACCTCATGACAGAACTGTAAACTTTTATCAACACAAAAGGCTATTGACACCACATCTGTATCAGCCTTCCATTCCATCATCTTCATCATACTACAGAGGTATTATTGCAATGCCATTGTTTCAGCATCAACTATGAGCGAATATGTTGTTAGGTTATAACAATAATAATATCAATAAACGTATCATAATAATAACAACAATGACAAAAAGCAGATGAGAAGCAGTTACTGGAATTTCAATCTTCATTTGTGGATTTCTTGTCACTATCTACGACTTCTTCGCAACGGAACCAGAACCATTTTCCGTTCTGCAGGTAACACCTTAGTCTCCTTCAATTTCTTTGCTTTTTTCTGTTGTCAATCTCGTTATTCCATGCACCGTGTTGTTCTTGACGGAGCCATTTCGTTGAATAAAGAAGCGAGTAGTAGTAAGAATACAAATAAGAGACAAAGGGATTTATGATGAAAGATGGACGGATAGAGAAGTTGGGATTGGAGTTTTCATTCTGTTTTAAAGAGAGGATGAGATAGAACTGAGTGAGAACATCGATTGAGATTGAGGGAGAGAGGACATAGGCATCGAGAAAGATGAGGGTTCTATTTTTAGAACAACAATTGAGATTGAGGGAGAGAGGACAGAGGCGTCGAGAAAGATGAGGTTGTTGTTTTTAGGGTTTTGCAAACCCGTTTGGGAATTTAAGAAAGGGGTGGTCCTTGGGTCGACCCGGTTCGGCCCAGGCCCACCAATTTTTTTATTTTATCTTATTTCTTTCTTTCATTTATTTTGTTAATCTTAATTTAAACTTTATAACCAACTTGGGCCTTGCACAATAAGCCCACTCGTAAAATCAGCAAACTTCCCATACATTTTGTTTTACACCCTTCACTTTTTGTAGTTTACTTTTAATTTTCTTAAACTTTACGATTTTTTAGAGTTAAATTAGTAACCTTGTAAATTTACTTATTTTAGTTTAATTGATCATTCCCTTACTTAATAAAAATCACAAAAATGTTAGAATAGTTTAGAGTCAGATATTAATATTTTATTTTTCATAAAAATCACAAAAAACATTATCTTCTTTTATTTTACTTGATAAAAAATCATTAAAAAAATATATTTATGATTAGTTTATTATTAATTTTTAATATTTTATTTTATATAAAAATGCAAAAAAAATTGATTACTTTTCTTTTTAATAACTTATTAAACTAAATTTTTCTTATTTTATTTTGAATAGTCATTTAGAATAGTTAATTTTTGTAGATAATTTAAGTAGCTTATTTGTTAGTTTTTGATTTGGTTGTATTGCTTGATTAATTGGATTCTTAATCGAACTTTCGATCCGATTCATCCCATTTATAAAAACTTGTACCCTCATTCCCATACGGTTTGTAATAGTTTAGAATTTTGTTTCTCCACTATTTTCTTTACCTGTCTAAAATTTCCAATGATACATGTTTTGTCCAAATTATAACACTTGGCCTCCTCTTGGGCTTATCTCAATGAGAAGGTATCCACTTACCAATGCACACTCGCACACATTTCATAGTTTGGTCCTAGGATTTTCTACAGCGATAATTATTCGATCGATTGTTTAAATTGGTCGTTTAGAATACTAGTGTCACTCTAGTCCCGCTTTTAGGAGCATGCTTATAGCCACCTTCTATGGGCTTTTGATTTTTATCCTATCCATTGATTCAACTTCTCTCCCCTTGGTCCACATGCCAAGCATCTTCTTAAAGGGTCTCATAGTTGAGTTTGGGCATGGCCATTCTCACGAGGTTAATCAAGTTTTGCCATTAATTAACCATAACCCGAATCAACCACTTTGGTCCATATGCCAAGTGTTTCCATTCACAAAAGGGTCTCATAGTTGAGGGTCTGAGAACCTACTCTCACGAGATTAATCAAGTACATCCCTTAGTTAATCATAACCTGATTCAATTCCCATACACCGAGCATTCCATTTACACCCCTCATAATACTACTCATTTGTCATTCTTTCCACGATCACCACACACGAGCACTCTTCACAAACACCGTCTCCTTTTACTTTATGTTTATAACATTCTTCCTTAGGATGATAGTTTCCTCTTCTTTGAGATGCAAACTAATTAGACTTTAGATCGGAACCTATGCATGACAACATTAGGGCTTTTTTCTAGTCTCCCTCTTAACCTTTTTCCTTTTTCTTTTTTAATTAAAACTTATCATTCATAAATAAAAAACCAAAAACATTTAATTATTACTCGAATTCATTCTAAAACTTGCAAAAACACTCAACTAATCAAAACTCCCCCAAAGGGTATGTTATCTTTGTTCTACCACGATATCAGTCGTGCCTGTTGTTAGAATGTGTGCGTTAACATTGCCCACTAAAAAACACAAACAAAACAAAATTTTCTAGAGGAACTGCAGAATTATGATTACTTCACTGGATATGTAGTCAAAGGGTCACGAAACCCTCATGAACGCACTGATATAAAACTATTTCTTTCCCCCCTAAGCATGTATAGTTGTAGATAAACACACCCTTAGAGACAGTCAAACAGAATGGATCCCATTGAGTACAACGAATGTGAGGGGTGCTAATACCTTCCCCTTGCATAATCGACTCCCTTACCCTTTCTCTTGGTTGTAAGACCATCTTATCCATCCTCTTGAGGTTTTCTCGATATTTCCCCTTCCTTCGGGATAAATAAAGTTCGGCGGAAGCTCTGTGTTTTTTGCCAGTAGCTTCAGCTGGCGACTCTGCTGGGGAGAGTTTTCTCAAGTCTCTCCTAGTTTTGTTTATTTGTCTTTTTGGGTGTTTATTTATTTGATTTATTTTTCTTTACTGTTTTATTTCTTTATTTCTTTATTGTATTCTTTTGTATATATTGCATTATATTATTGCTACTCGCATATTCTAGATATGCTGTTGGGTTAGGTGATTACATTTGATGAGTCCTATACCCAGACTTGGGTTACACCTAGGATTAGGATGGGCGATATAGTCATGTTAATTTTGAGGGAGTAATATCGAAGAAGGAGGCATGAAAATCCCCCACTCAGTGGAGGTCCCCTTAAAAGTAGCAATGTTTACCGAGTAACTGGGAAGACATTGTTGCTTTCGACCTGGGAACTCGAGAAGCTGAGGGCCGTAGAACCATTAACCCCTCCTAGCCCTTGTTAGGTGAAGTGCGGAGACTATAACGGAGTAATCCAGAAGTAGTTGTCACGCGAGGCTGGACTCAGACGAGTTTTTCATGCAAATATTAGCGATTACCGAGTAATTGGGACGTCAGTAATATCATTAGGAAGGGCGTAGACTATGAGGGTTTCTTAGAACCTTGTTCGGTAGGTGATAAACCCCTAGTACATACCTTATGGGTGGTTACTTTGACTCCATGCCTGTGACGTCAGACTTTTGATCATGTTACTTACAGATTATCCAAAGGACTACACAGTGGTTATCCATAATATGTGGAGCTAAAACTTCATGCCATAGCATACCATGACATCATGTCATCATGTATATATACCTCATATCTAAGGAATTCCAAAGACAAATATCGTTGGTCGAGCTTTTCAAAAATAAAAACAAAATTTTAAAAGATAGACGACTCTTTGGATTTCCTCGGAAATGAAGATAAAACATTCATTCATACTATAATGCATTCATTATTCACAACAAAAACATATTGGGATCCCTTTTTCATTGAACTTCAGTAAAAAGAAAATACGACTTCTCCACGTCCCTACCATACAAGAAGCAACCAGCAAAGACTTATGGATCTTTTTGAAGAGAATCAGAATGCTCTTTGCCGAGATATGGACACCATAGGCACTTGCATGGATCATCTTATGGAAACCCTTCATGATATTGTCAAGAGTCAAGAAGAGCTACATCAAAGTGTTGCATAGCTTGCTACTGCTGCACCCTTCACTTATTCTAATGGAAGGAATGATAATGCAAATATGGAGACCCCTACTGGAGCTTCTCGGAATGATGTTGATGACCATCACAGCGTTATTGATCTTGATGAACCCCAAGTGAATCTTGCTGCTGGAGTGGATGAAACTACAAAGATGTACCATGCTCTCGAAGAGCGTCTCAAAGCCATGGAGGGTATTAAGACTTTAGGTTTAAATACTGCTGCTATGTGTCTCGTGCCTGGGGTAGTTATTCCTCCCAATTTCAAGGTTCTTGATTTTGACAAGTACAAAGGCACCTCTTGTTCAGAGACTCATCTCTGTTCCTACTGTCACAAGATGGCAGCCTATGCTGAAAATGAAACGTTACTTATGCACTTCTTCCAAGATAACTTGACCAGGGCACCGTTGGAATGGTATATGAAACTAAAAAGAAGTCATGTCAGTACTTGGGGAGAACTTGCTGATTCCTTTTTGAAACATTACCATTATAATAATACCATGGCTCCTAGCCGCACTTAGCTTCAAGGGATGATACAGAAATCTGAAGAGTCGTTCAAAGAGTACGCTCAAAGGTGGCGTGAACTGGATGCAAGGGTCCAACCTCCTCTCTTGGATCGTGAATTGATTGATTTGTTTATAGGTACTCTACGAGGTCCTTATCTCCAAAACATGCTAAAAAATATCTCTACTTATTTCTCTGATATGGTCATTATTAGAGAACATTTCGAAACTTGTATTAAGGCTGGAACGATCCAAGGTATCCCTAACAATACCAACAACAATACTGGCATTGGTAGAAAGCCATTTTTTGGTTTTGTCAAGAAGAAAGAGGGTGAGACTAGTGTTATCACATTCAACCAAGGAAAAGCTCCTGCATATCTTCAAGTTCAGTTTCCTTATTTTCCAACACCTGCTGTTGTTCCTAATCAATTTGTTCCTCAAATGTATGCTGCTACAACTCCAGCACCCTAGATGGCCCAACAACGGCCTTTCACTCCTCAAGCACAGTATCCTCCACAACAACAATTTTCACCAACTCCAAATTATCAACAACAAAATCAACTACCTCAAGGTCCGAGAGCTCCACAAAGACAAAGAGAGCCTGAAAGAAGATTTGATACCATTCTTATGTCATATACTCAGATTCTCCCTCAATTACTTGCCAATCAGTTGGTTCAATTGCGTGAACTTGGTCCACCACCTAACCCTCTCCCCAGGGGGGTATGACATTAATGCTCATTTTGAATTTCATTCTGGAACCCCAGGCCACACGATTGAGAATTTTAGAGAATTCAAATGTAAAGTTCAAGACATCCTCGATGCCAAGGCCATCAATTTCAACCCTGTTGGTGCCAATATTCAGAATAATCCCATGCCTCCTCACCCAGGGGCAGCGGTCAATGCTATTGAAGAAATTAGTGAACAGACTCTGGTAACCAAGGTTGACGAGATCAATATGTCATTAGGAACTGTTAGAGAACATTTGTTGGAGCACAAGGTGCAGCAAGAACTCCATGATTTTTGATCAACTTGTTCCTCTAAACCTGAAGAGGGCACTAGTTTGAAGACGGTTATCCAACAGTTAATGGATGAAGGTGTCCTACAAGTAGAGAATATATTCCAAAAAGAATAGATTGATGTCTTAGAAATTCCTTATTACCCGAGAAGCATCTCAGCAACACCTGGTACCCCGTTGACAATTCAGGCTCCTACTAACCCGGTAATGATTCAAGCTCCTGCTACCCCCACAAAAACTCAAGCTCCTATTCCTCCTCTAAGTAACAATCTAAGGAAGTTCCATGGTAGTATAATGTGGTCTATATTCATAGGAAGAAGTACGAGTTTCCTCCAGTGGCTGACAAGAGTGTTACCAACATTGCAGGAATCAGTAACGTGACTCGTAGTGGCAGGATCTTTTCTCTCCCACCGCTGCCTCCCAATGAAACTAACAGTGATGCCCTGGATAAGGCTAGGGGCAAGCAAGTGATTGATAGTCAACCAGAACCTTATGTAGGACAAGAAACGGAGCAGCTTTTGAGGATTCTTAAGCAAAGTCATTACAAAGTGGTGGATCAACTCAACCATACGCCATCCAAGATCTCCATGTTGTATCTCCTTTTGTGTTCAGAGACCCACTGTAATGCTTTACTAAATATTTTGTGTTCCGCCCATGTTACTCAAGACATATTTGTGGCCTAGTTTGAAGGGATCGTAACCATAATTGCTATGGGAAATTGTTTAGGTTTCTATGATGATGAAATTCCAATTGAAGGAAGATCCCACAATAAAGCGCTGCATGTTTCCATGAAGTGTTTGGATACAGTTTTATCTCGAGTTTTGATAGATACGCGTTCTTCACTCAATGTGATACCTAAGGCTATTCTGTTTAAGGTAAATATGGATGGGGTAATATGAGGCCTTCCCCCTAAGTGTTCGAGCATTTGAATGGTTCAAGGAGATTTTTGGAAGGAGAAGTGGACTTGCCTATCAAGATTGGTCCTCACACTTTCTATCTGTCATTATATGTTATGGACATTCGTCAATCCTACACTTTCATTTTGAGTCTCCCCTGGATCCATGTAGCAGGAGTTGTAACATATACTCTTTACCAATGCCTGAAGTTCATTGTAAATGACCAAGTTGTTGTCGTTTATGGAGAAGAAGATATGGTGATTAATAATCTAACAACCTATCGTTATATGGAAGTGGAAGGTGAGGTGCATGAGTTTCCCTTTCAAGCTCTAGAGATTGTTACTGTTGATAAGTTCCCCGTCGAGGAAGGAAAGAAGTCTGAAGCATCCAAGACCCCTTTAAAGGATGCCAAAGCCCTCATGGAAGCTAGATCTACCCATGAAGGTTAGGGCAAATTGATTGAAGTGCCTGAGAAGAAAGATCACTATGGTCTTGGGTATCAGCCGTCGTCCTTCATACAAGCTGGTTTGGTTCCTCTCAAAGGAAAGCAGGCTCCCCCAATTTCTGAAGTGTTCATCAGTGAGGGTATAAGAAAAGAAGGACAGATGCTATCGATAGATGATGAAGGTGACGATGAAGATGTTTCCAGATTTATCTATCAGATTGCGCCAGACCAGGAGCTCAACAATTGAACTGTCATGGACATCTCTGAAGTTGTTTTCCTTGGTGTGTAATTTTCTGTTTCCATTAAGTCATATGCCCAGCCCAAGCCATAATGACAACTTGTAGAAGGGGCCCCTTATGTTTCAATCTCCGTTTAAAATTGAATTAAAAATCGCACTTTTGCATACAATTTTGTTCCATGTGTTTTCTTTTACTTTTACTTTTTAAAATAAAAATGGCAATGCTTTTCTTTTCATTTTCTAAATAATTTCTTGCACTTTCTAAAATAATACATAAAATCATCAATCATGCAGATTTGTCTCTAATTCCATCGGAAATGATAGTGCCATGGTTCCTTATATCCTTGAGAATTCAGTTGACCATGATGATGAAGATAGTGGGAAAGATTTTGAAGTCCCTAAAGAACTAGCAAGACTCTTGAGACAGGTAGAGAAGGTCATCCAACCATATCAAGAAGAAACAAAAGTTATTAATCTCGGTACTGAAGAGGTAAAGAGAGAAGTCAAGATAGGTGTTGTCTTGCAAAGTGAAGAAAATAAGGGGTTGATAGAGTTGCTTCGTGAGTATGCTGACTGTAATGCCCCGTTTTATTTAATATTATATTATATTAATATTTTCGAGTTACCGTTTGATGTTTATTTTTGCGACGAGAATATTTAAATTAACTGTTATATCTGTTAATATATTAGGCGACGTTTTATTCGGACCGGTAATTATTTTATTCGGTCCGGTATTTATTTTGAGGGACCGGTAATTATTTTATTCGGTCCGATATTTGTTTTGATGGACCGATAATTATTTTATTCGGTCCGGTATTTATTTTAGGGGACCGGTAACTATTTTGTTTGGTCTGGTTTTTATTCCGTTCGGTTTGATAAAATATTATTCGGACCGATATTTAATTATTTGGAGTTATTTTAATAATTTGGGTTAATAATATTATTTAGTGTTATTAATAGCAAGACAAGTTGGGGGTGTATTTGTAAATTAGAGGGAATTGGGTGTACACCCTATGATCTTAGTAGTAAAAACAAACCAAACACATTCCTTGTTTTATGTCATAATATTAACACACACATAGAGAGAGAGAGAGAGAGAGAGAGAGAGAGAGAGAGAGAGAGAGAGAGAGAGAGAGAGAGAGAGAGAGAGAGAGAGAGAGAGAGAGAGAGAGAGAGAGAGAGAGAGAGAGAGAGAGAGAGAGAGAGAGAGAGAGAGAGAGAGAGAGAGAGAGAGAGAGAGAGAGAGAGAGCAAGAGAAAGAAGTCTTAGAAGAGAAGAGGAAACAAGAACACAAGAGCAAAGCTTGGGTTTTGGGTTTGTTGGAATATCAAGAATCATTCAAACATGTAAGATAAGGGGTTTGATTTTCCAATGCTTATAGTTAGGGTTTGATTTGATATATTTTGGATTTGGGAAAAAAATGATGTTAGGTTTTTTGAGTTTTGTTGAAGATTTATGATAGAAATTAGAAGAGTTAATTAGGTGTTGTTGTTGTTGAATTAATATTAGGTTAGTTAAATTGGAATTAAAAATAAAATAGAGATTATATTAATTAAATTAAGTTTTGAAAACTAAAAACAAAATTATGCAGTAAGTATATTATTGGAAGTTAAGCTAGCAGTACTAATAAGATGAAGTTAGAAAACTATTAAACTAGCAGTAGAACTTATAAATAGTATAACTTATAAACTAAGCTAGCAGTAGAGTTAAGTTAATAGAAAATGAAAAGATGCAGTATGAAATTAACTTAATGTAGCAGTATGTAAATTGAGGTGAAATTTATAACTTAAAGTAGCAGTTGAGTTATCACTATTGAAATCCAATTGAAAGAAAAAGCTTAGCAAATAAAAGTAGTAGTTGAGTTATCACTAAAACAAAAAGCTAGCAGTATGGCATTTTTCTAAGCTTGGAAGTTTAATAATTATAGGAAGCTTAGAGAAAAGAACAAACGTGATAGTAGTATTCATGTTTAGAAAACAAAAAAATTAAACTAACAATATGTTTCTTACATTAAGTTTAGAAATTAATTAATGTATGTTTTGTTTTTATTTTCTTAATTTAATATATTAAATATTTATATTAATTAAATACAAATATGACATAAGTTAGCCGATTTAATTTGGAACCCGATTATGTTCCGATTTCCCGATTTTGGAAATTTCGGCGACGGAGCTCGTATCTCCGAATTGAACGAAAATTGACGTGCTAGCTAATTTTGACGTGTAGAATGTCACGGTGGTGTTATTTTTCCGAGATTTTGAGTTTTACGAAGCAACCCGAAATAAGTCAAATTACGGTTAATTTGAAACGGGTTGCGTTTTAGTCAGTTTAAGTCGCGTATGGACAATCTGATTGCGACGTTGACGATTATGATTGATGTCGATTATTGTGAATGACTTTTGTGACGATCATTGATGTTTGACTATTTTTTCGTGTTTGGAATTTAGTGAATTATTTGATAATGATGTGGTGTGATTAAACATGATGTTTGCGATGGTTTATTTATAATGAATGCTTTATTATATGCGATGCGATGATATGTCTATTTTGATATGGATAAATATGGTAACGTGGGCTTTATACCAAATTTTGATGTGCGATGATGATGTTTTTGTTGTGTCGTGTTTGTGATGTCGTGTTGTCGTGTCACATACATTGCATTGGCGACGAGGGCTTTTATGCCAAGCGACGAGGGCTTTTATGCAAAATCGACGAGGGCTTTTATGCCAAAGCAACGATGGGCTTTTATGCCGAATGTCCCTAATTATGGACAAAGCGACGGGTACCACATGCATAACATTGTCGTGTCTCATGGAGTCGGTTATGTTTATTTTTGAGTCTTTTGGCGTTGAGTTTTATTTGATGGCTTATGATGAATTGTGATGTTATATGATACTTTGTTTTGTGAGGAAATTTGTATTGAACATAAAGTGAATATATGTGATGATTTCATGATGAGTAAGCGATGAATATAACATGACGGTAAAGCGACGATATGAGTTTATGGCGATGGAGTTTATGTCTTGTTTTGACATGATTATGGTGATTATGTGATGAAATTAAAGTGTTGATTTTATACACGAAATGTTGATTTAAAGTATGTGAGATTTTGATATATGTTGACATACTCTTATTAATCCGATATCATTTATGATTCCAAAACTATTTATATATTTTATCATGCCTTTAATTATATGTTTTGGAGTATCTCACCCTTTACTTATTTCGCCGTTGCCTTTATATTGGTAACGTGCAGGTGATCCGCGAGGATGATGAGGATTAGCTCGAGTCTCTTTATTTTGAGTCACTCTACTCTGATAGTAGTAACACCCTGGATTTGGGCAACGTTATTATTTTGATAGGATAGTTTATGTATACTATCTTATGACTTTATGTATTGATGATAACATGATGATATGTACATTTTGTGAACACATCGGCTACGCTATGAATATTCATATGTTTATATGATGATTTGTGATATGAATCGGTATATCCGACTTTTGATTTTTGTGATGTGCATTATAATGCAAAGTGATGGAAACACGAATATGTGATACCTCAATTTATGTTTGGATGAAATTTTGAAACTCTAATTTTATTATTAATTACGAGGGGTAGAATTGGGGTGTTACACTGACATCTTCGCCTAGTCGTATGAAGACATGACCGGTTTAGACATTGATATAGTGATGCACAAATTGCCACTTAATCCAGAATGTCCTTCCGTAAAGCAAAAGCCGCGAAGGACCAGACCTAACATGGCTTTGAAGATCAAAGAAGAAGTTCAGAAATAGCTTGATGCAGGTTTCCTATCTGTGATAAATTTTCCTCTTTGGATTGCTAACATTGTTCCTATAACTAAGAAAGATGGTAAGGTATATATGTGTGTTGACTACCGAGACTTGAATAGAGAAAGCCTGAAGGACGATTTCCCGTTACCTCATATTGATGTATTAGTTAATAATACTTCTCAGTCCCCAGTGTTCTCCTTCATGGATGGATTCTCGGGTTACAATCAAATAAAGATGGCTCCAGAAGACATGGATAAAACAAATTTCACAACTGCTTGGGGCACCTTTTTCCATAGAGCCATGCCATTTGGTCTCAAAAATGATGGAGCGACATATCAGAGTGCTATGGTGACTCTCTTTCACGACATGATTCATAAAGAGATCGAGGTGTATGTGGACGATATGATCGCGAAATTACAAACTGTGGAAGAACATTTGGTCCATTTACAGAAGTTATTTGATCATCTACAAAAATTCAGGTTAAGGCTTAATCCCAACCAGTGCATCTTCGGAGTCCGATCGGGCAAGTTACTTGGTTTTATCGTAAGTCAACAAGGAATCAAAGTAGATCCTAACAAAGTAAGAGCAATACATGATATGCCGACACCGAAAAATTAAAAGGAAGTACGTGGATTTCTTGTAAGATTGAGTTACATAGCCATGTTCATTTCTCATCTTACTGCTACCTATGAACCCATATTTAAACTGTTGCGCAAGAATCCAGATGTCCATTGGGATGAAGGTTGTCAAGAAGACTTCAAAAAGATTAAGCAGTACCTTCTGGATGTAGCACTTGGTTTTTTAATCAAGAGTCTCCACTATTAGTTTTTATCCTAGGGAAGGGAACCTAACATAATTCACGGACAAAGATTATAGGTTTTGGACTCAATTAGACGAAAGGAAGGTGTTAGGCGCCTTTATCTACCTTGTTCACAAGGATATTAGACCGTAGGTTTAGGTTTGGGATAAACAGGGTTTTAAGTTTTAATTAGAAAGACTCACCATGATTTTAGATCGTATGCCTACGTATCTTCTTATGGGGAATCAGAGTCCCAATTCGTAGTTCGTATGGGTTGGTGTTTTTTAGGGGTTCACAAACATATTTTGAATCACTTCGCCCTCGGTCGAGTGTAGTGATTGCGGAGATTTTGACTGAGTTCGTAGTAAGTCAAAACAAGTTTTAAACCCATTTTCAAACAGACAATTAATTAGTTTAGTTTATTACGAAAATAGTTTAATAATTGGTTTGTGTTTTTTAATCGTATTATTTGCGAAGATCTTGATTAATGCATGATTAGAAAATATTTAATGCAAATAAGATATATAAAATAATATATGTAATTTTAATATAAAAATGATTTATTTGATCATGTAATAATATTTAAATATAATAAATAATAATAATAATATTTAAAATATAATAATAAAAATTAATGATAACAATGATAATTATAAATGAAAAAAAAATAGATAATCAATAAAATATAGCATAAAAAATAATATAAAAGAAATAATAAAAAATAATAATAATTTAAGTAATTCTGGACAGGGGTGCGTTTCCTTGTTGATAAGTAAAAAGGGAGGTGCCTAAAGGAAATTTTGCTAAGCCCATGAACACTGGCTGGACAGGGAGGGTGTGAATTGTTTCATGGTTTTAATAATTACAAGCAAGGTGGTGTGCATAGCATCTGGGCTTGGCCCATTGTTTGATTTTGAAAGCCGGAATAATTGTGTGTTGTGAGGGAGTATAGACTTATGGTGGACTTTGTCTTACAGCCCTCCAATCAAAATCATACATACATGATTAAAGAGTGCATGATAACTATCACGGAAACACGCGTATGGGATCAAAAATGAAATATAATTTTTATTTTCATTTTGACAATTTTCATTTTCAATCACACCCTGTTCATCTCTCTCTCTCTCTCTCTCTCTCATGCAGAACCCTCAAAACTCTTTATCCCCTCCTCACTGTTTCCACCCCCAAATAAATAACCCTAAGTCTGATTACGACCATGGAGGCGCTTGCATCGCGTCCCAACCAACACAAATAGTAATATAAAAAAAGCTAAGTTCGTTTTACCCGTTGCAATCCTGATTCTGATTTCGAGCGTTCTGTTTTCCGACGCCAAGATTCTTGTCTGATTCATAGTTAATCCGTTCATTTTTTCTCGTTTGCAGGTACTGATAGAAGCTTTGAAGGCGGTGGCACAAAGCAACAGTGATTAGGTTTTCAGAAGTTGAACCCTAATCACCCCTCTCTTCTTATTTTACAACGGCGAGTTCTTCTTCAACTCTTCGCGATTCAGTTCTCTCTACAAGCTTCGTGGTCCAACTTTCTCTCTCTATAAAACTTTCACTGTAACAAATCCTTCCCCCCCTCTGTATTTTCTTCCCTTAGTTTATATAGGGTTTTCTATATTTAGGTTTTTGAGTTTTTCTTTCAGTTTAGCCTTATATTTAGAACAAAATAAGGGATTTGGATTTACTTTGATTTTGATAGAGATTTGAGATTCTTGTAATATTTAATTGCTGTAATATTTGGATTCGTTCTGTTATAAATCTGGACTCATTTATTGATTTGTATATTTTTGTTTTAAACTGCAATTTGATATTGGATTTGTTCTATTCTACACATTTAGATTTGATCTTGATTTCTACAGTAATTGTTTATTGATAAACACATGCGCGCATTTTGGCCTTGATTGACACAGTGACTGTTATTGATTTTGGGCCTTGCATTAGTTATTTTAGCCCAATATGGATTGCAAACATCACTATATTTTTTGACATCAATTGGGCCTAATTTTGTTTAAATCGACTTGTGCTCCCGAGTGTAAAAAAACATTTCTGTCTATCGGATATTTTTTTATCACAACGAACATTTTTCTGCGCGAACTGGGTCCAATATTTGGCCCTTTAAAACATATCTCATTTCATTAAAAACAATAAGTGATTTTATATATATAAAAAATATTTAATAAAACAAAAAATGCTTTAATAATATTATTATTATAATAACTTCACTTATAATTTGTGAAAGGTTTCTTTTAACAATAGTGATAATGTTTAATCATATCAGTAAATAATAAAAACGTCAAATGGGCTTTGGCTAAAGAAAACTCAATGGGCTAGTTACCTTATAACTATACCCCTCTTTTGTTGTTTAATGCCCAACGAAAATGGGCCAAATGAAATGGGTTCTTAATTGCAATTTCACCTCCTCTTTTTACTAACAACAAATTAACACTTAAATGGGCTTAGTTATATTTAATTTTAATAATTACTTTTGAAATCATTTTACATATTCCAGTTTCATGGTCTATTGACCAACATGCTTCGTAAACGGACCTACAGATATATGGGTCTTTCCGATTTAGAAAGCCCCACTCTCCTGACATAAACTACACCCCCTTAGTCGGATAAAACAGATTATTAGATATTGATATACCATATTTAATTGAATATTTCTTTATTATTTTAATCTTGAAAAATAATATCATCGAGGTAGGACAAAGTTGGGGTACGACTGATGCCCCTATTCAATTATCTTTCAGTCGGAGAATTTTTTTTTGAATAACCATGTATTAAAAAAAATTTCGCAAATAACCGCGTTTCGGAAAAAATTACGCAAATAACCATGTTTCAGATGACTCCCCAAAGGAGGAGCCATCTGAATTGGAGCCTACTCCCATTATTTAAGGGGAGGCGCCATCTCACTTGGCGCCTATGTGCTTAGGGCATGCCCTAAGCCAAGTGAGATGGCGCCTAGGTGTTATTTTAGGGCAAAATTTGAATTTTTTTTTTGTCCGGTGCGTTGCGTGTTGGATACAGGATCAACAAAATGGACTTTTTATTTAAAAAAAATAATTACATCCAACTGTATTACATTAAAAAAATAGATAAAAAAACAGATAAAAAAAACAGATAAAAAAAAATAGGAAAAAAAAACAGATAAATCAGTGATCCCCCGGAACCCGGTAATGACCCCCGGTTTCGCATCCCCGTCCTCGTCTTTCCCGTGTTGGATGTTGTCGCGTTACCTGCTGCGGCAAGGTCGATGGCCCAGCGAAGTCAATGCGGTCCGAATCCATAAAATTAGTCAGATCTCCATATCTAGAAGATCTGCTTTGGTACAGTCGGTTACCCATACCCTCAAAGTTTGTTCGTGTTGGCGGTGGGTGGGGTTTCATGGTGGGTCTGTAGCATTGATCGTCTGAGTATAGTGGGTAGAAAGGAAATGGATCTTGGGGTGTTTGGTATTGAGGATGTTGGGTGGTTTGGTGATATTGTGGTTGATGCTAGGCTGGGTCGGTTTGTTCGTAATCTTCCGACATTCCCATATCAGGGCTAAGGCTGGATGTTGAGGGGCCCATATTGAGATATACGGAAGACTGAAATTGTGTGTGGGGTATGCGGGTGTGCTGGTATTGTGATTGGTATTGTGGTTGGGTGTGAGGCACATCGGGGTATTGGTAGTGAGGTGGTGGTTGTGGTTGGTTGTGTGGCATTTGAGTGTAATTGTGTTGTGGTGGGGACTGTGGTTGGGTGTTTGTGGGTCTGTTTCTTCTTGGGGGTCGGTGGGAGGTTGATGGGTTTGTTGTTGGGGAAACGAGGGTTGTGCCCATTGTGTGCGTGGGTCAACCAAGTACCTTGGATGAGACACGTGATTTTCATGGTTACTAACCGACCTGTACCAAGATAAATATTGATCTGTGTGTCGTATATTACCATGATTAAGGAAAACCGGGAATTGCAAGACATAGTGGTGACGCCTCTTCCACATCTTACACCATTCCGGAGTGAAGTCTTTCCAGTTGGTAAGACCCCACTGGGCGTAGACCCTTTTAAGATTCCATGGGGACAAACAAGTTGGATCACTTGGTATCTCTTGATGCATTCTGAACTGCATCTTCACACGGTCGCTGTGGTGCATCTCCGCAATGTTGAACCGAATGATTGCAGTCTTCGCGGTCCAAATTGCTGCATCCTCCGGGTTTGGATCATGGCCCAAACCCAAATATGGTCTCCTGACGAACTGCGATAAAATTTAAGTCAGGTTAACGCAAAAGTAATGTATAAATGATTTAAATGAAGAAAAGTTTAAAGCTACGACGTACATCATCCGAGCCTAAGTGATCCAACAGATTGCGGTATAGTGCGACATTGAATCTTGGATTCTTTCCGTAATCCATACCCCTCACGCAGTACCTAAAGGAAATGAAAAACATTTTATTCTTAGCATAGGTTTGGTGAAGAGATGAATAGTAATAAATGATATAACTTGATGACTTACTTTGTTGCGTACGGGAAACCGAAAGTGTTATTGTTGACGGGGTTTAAGGACTCCATCCTCCACCAACCCCAGGCTTGTAGTAAAAAAGCGCACCCATAAAATGTACATTTTTCCTTGACTGTATTTTTGCACAAGGAACTGTATAGGTGGGCTAAAACTGCAGAACCCCAACTATATTTTCTTGTTTTTTCAAAATTTCTTAGTAAATGTAAATACATAAAATTTACACTATTTCCCGTACTTTCGGGAAATAAAAAGGTACCAAATAGTATCATAAGAAAAGTTCTGGCTTTTACTACCCTGTCTTGCTTGGAGGAATTTTCGTTTAATTCCAAACTTGCATAATGACTTTTCAGCTCAATGAGTAGTATTCCCTGACCTCTCGCACCATCACCTTCAACCATATCCCTGCCCAACAGTTCTTCACACTGAGAGTTGGGTTGTTGAACCGACCCGTTCACGGCCTTACTGTCAACAGGGAGACCTAGTAGCATGTACACATCCTCTAGCGTGATGGTACATTCACCTATTGGTAGGTGAAATGTATGGGTCTCTGGTCTCCACCTTTCCAACATTGCAAGAATGAACTTCGAGTCAATGGTGCATCCTCTAGCGTGATGGTACATCCAGTTTTTTTTGGAAACAACCAAGTAATTTTTTATAAGGTTGATGTTCAAGATGACGAGGATCTCCAGAATATGTTTTCCAGCCATGTGTATTCTGGGTACGACTCTATTGAGTTGTACGTTATGCTGCGAGAGCCTCAGGTGACACAAGAGGTTGATCCTTTGGAGAATGAACAAGATGAGGTAAATGCAGTTGATGAAGAAGAAGAAGATGACGAGTTAGAGTTTGATGAAATGGTGAATGATGATTCCGACGATGATGGCATACCTAGTATTCCTGCAAATGAAATCTACACACCACCTCCGCACATGACAAACTTCAACATGGGCGGAGATGAACCTTCTAGTGACTTATTTTTCAATCTGTATATGCAGTCGGATGAAAATTTAAAAGAGAAGGACAAGTTTCATAACAGAGAGGAATGCATCAGAGCCATAAAAAAATTCCACATGCTCAACTCGGTTGATTTTAAGGTGGACCGTGTCAACCCGGAAAGGTAAAAGATCAAGTGTGTCCACCCTGACTGTATGTTCAAGCTGACTGCATCATACAGATTAAGAGGTGACTGTTGGGTCATAGGTTCCATGACTACCCACACTTGTGTAAGTTCCACTCAATCACAGGACCACCGAAAACTGAACTACGATCTCATCTGTCAAGAAATCCTACCCCTGGTCAACAACGTCCCATCTTTGAAGGTGAAAACAATCATCTCCCACATCACCATGGTTTTTAAATACACTCCGTATTACCGTAAGGCGTGGTTAGCAAAGACTAAGGCGATTGAAAGGGTGTACGGAAACTGGGAGGAGTCATACCAAGAACTTCCCCGCTACCTGAATGCACTCAAGACGTATTCTCCGGGTAGTGTTTACGTTCTGGAAACAGTGCCAACATACGCCCAAGATGGTAGTCTACTAAACGGTAACGGAATATTCAGTCGAGTGTTTTGGGCATTCCAACCATTCATCACAGGGTTTGCATCATGCAAACCAATTATACAAATTGATGGGACTTGGTTGTATGGGAAGTACAAAGGCACGCTACTGATGGCAGTTGCACAAGATGGCAACAACAACATTTTCCCCATTGCCTTTGCCCTTGTCGAGGGGGAGACCGGTGGTGCTTGGAGATTTTTTCTGAAAAATCTGCGGACACACGTGGCTCCTCAACCAGATTTCTGTTTGATCTCGGATAGACATGCCTCCATTGGAAATGCCTACAATAATCTTGCAAACAGTTGGCATGACCCTCCTTCTACGCATGTCTATTGCGTTAGGCATATCGTCCAGAATTTCACGAGGGAGATCAAGGACAAAACATTAAGGAAAGCGGTTATGAATGCGGGATATGCATTGACACAACCCACATTCAAATATTACCGCAACGAGATCCGTTTGTCAAATCCGGAAGCCGGTAGGTGGATCGACAATATTCCGGTGGAAAAATGGACTAGGTCATAAGACAATGGCCAAAGATGGGGGCATATGACAACGAATCTTATTGAATCAATGAATGGGGTATTCAAAGGCATATGAAACCTCCCGATCACTGCTTTGGTAAAATCTACGTATTTTAGGATGGCTGTGTTATTTTCCAAAAGAGGTGAAATGTGGAATGTGGTGTTGCAATCTGGACAACTATGGAGTGAAAGCTGCATGAAATACATTAAGGCTGAAAGTGTTAAAGCCAACACTCATATGGTTATACGGTTTGACTGACACAGCCACAACTTCATAGTGAAAGAGACAATCGACCACAACGAAGGCCTGCCAAGACAAGAATATAGGGTCATGCTACCTTCTCGTTGGTGCGATTGTGGCAGGTTTCAAGCATTTAATATGCCTTGCTCTCATGTAATTGCCACTTGTGCTCATACCCATAAAGACGCGCTGCAACTTCTGTCAAACATTTACAAATCTGAAACGTTGCTCAACGTTTACAACAACAACTTTCCTTTGGTAGCAAAACCATATTATTGTCCTGCATACGACGGTGAAATAGTGTGGCACAATGACCAAATGCGAAGGAACAAGAAGGGTCATCCTAAAAGTAAGCGTATCACAACAGAAATGGACGATCTTGACAAGTTGGAAAGAAAGTGTGGTTTATACCGTCAGGTCGGACACGATCGCAAAAATTGTGAATCGGGCGTCTGCCTCGACCACATAAAAATTGTAATACATAAAATATTTCCTTAATTGTGTTGTAAACATTAGGGTTTTCCGTTAACAGATTTTGCTACAATTAATAAAACGCGTACAAGAAAAATTAACGGTATTCCGTCTACGAAATTACAACTGTTAACACAATTTCATCTGACCCATGCATCATCAACATTACATCGCTGTCTGTTTTGACTTCCTCCAACCATACATTAGGTCTTCCTGTCGCATGTGAGGTTGTTGTTCGTTTTTACTGGATCCTTTTAATTTTTCCCCCTCCGCAATGTCTCCATCTAGCCATCGCATCAACTCCCGCTTCAGACGCTCCATGGAGTGAATGTGCCAGAATTTCATTTTCATCGCAGGTTTCGTGGCGGAGAAGATAACGTAACCATCTCTGCTAAAAATCATGGGTGACGTCATGACACAAATAACAGAGTAAAAAATAAAAATACAGTGCGAGAAAGTGTGCAAAATTTCGGAGAAACGAACGAATTATTTATAAAACAGCATTTTGCCCTAGTTTTGCCCTAGGAGCCAAGTGAGATGGCGCCTCCTCTCACTTTTAAGGAGCATGCGCCATCTCACTTGGCTAAAAGTGAAGGGAGGCGCCAAGTGGGATGGCGCCTAGGGCAAAAGTATGGGTGGATGCGCCAATTTAGATGGCTCTTCCTTTGGGGAGTCATCTGAAACATGGTTATTTGCGTAATTTTTTCCGAAACCCGGTTATTTGCGAAATATTATTTTAATACATGGTTATTTTAAAAAAAAATTCTTCAGTCGGATAGCGTGAGAAAACTTGAGTCTTGTGCATTCTGATTGGAAGTTTATTGAATACTTGAAGTATCCCATAATTTGTCCGACAACCATAAGGTTACACTAATATAGAATATCCTTACAAGTCTTAAGGAAGTAGGCAAAGCTGATGATGTATCACTCACCATGGTTTGGTTATGAGGCAGATGGTTTTGAACTTAAGAGCGCAATTTTGTACATCTTGGTTTTACTTTTGATCATTTACCCATTTGGAGGATGAATACAACAATAATTGATGATGCATGGCTACTTGAAGACTGAGGCTGTGGATTATGTTCGCGAATCGCTGCATGACATCTGATGTGATAGGCTAAACTTATATTTGGGAGCATCGATGCGTGAAGTCTGAGGTGATAATCGGTGTTTATGGAATAAAGAAATGCATTGCTGCATAAAGTCTGAGGCAATGGATTAATGTTCGGAACACATTACTGCATGAAGCATGAGGCAATGGGTCAGGTTTTAAAATCACTGCATGAAGCCTAATGTGATAAGCTAAAATTGGTTTCTAACATTGCTGCATGAAGTCTGAGACGATGGTCCGGAGTTTGAAACACATTTCTGCATGAAGTCCGAGGTAACATGTCAGGTTTGTGAATCACTGCGTGAAGCTTGATGTGATAAGCTAAAATTGGTTTTGAACATCGCTGCATGAAGTCTGAGACGATGATCTAGAACTTGGCATAACGAAACACATTGCTGCATGAAGTCCGAGGCAATGGATTAGGTTCGCAAATCGCTGCGTGAAGTCTGAGGCGATAAGCTAGGTTTCATTTTCGAGCATCGCTACATGAAGTCTGAGGAGATGATCTAGGTTTTGCAAAAACATTGCGGCTTAGAGGCAATGTGTTAATTTTTTAGGATACATTGCGGATTAGAGGCAACCTAGTGAGTTTGAGAATGCATTGCGGCTTAGAGGCAATACACCGAGTTTTGAGAATTCATTGCGGCTTAGAGGCAACGTGATGGGTTTTGCGGATACATCGCGGCTTAGAGGCAATGTAATGGGTTTTGAGAATATTTTGTGGCTTAGAGGAAACCTACTGGGCTTGGATAATACATTGCAGCTTAGAGGCAATGTATGGAATTTGAGGATACAATGCGGCTTAGAGGAAATGTTCTGAATTTGTCAAATACATTGCGGCTCAAAGGCAATGTACTAGGTTTATAAGGAACTCATCACTGCAGGAAGACTTGGGTGATGGGCTGAATGTGTCACGGCACGAAGATTGAGGTGACGAGGTGAATCATAGGAGGAGTATTGTGTTGGTCGATCCTTAGATAGTTGAATCGAGGGTGATATTATTTATTGTTAGCTATGTGATACATGTGTATGCATGTGTATTGAATGTTGTATCTATGCGAAATGTATGATGTTTGACATTGATATGGAACCCTGGGTGTATTGAATATTGAAATGTATAGGGTATGTATGCTTTAGATATGCAAAATGTATGTGTGAAATGTGTGTAATATACGTATATGCTTTGAAATATGAAGACCATTTCTGGCATTCTCTCCTTTAAACCATTGGCTTAGAATTACCAATTCTTGGCGTTGTATGTTGTGTCTTCGTAGCATTGTTGAACTTGAACACGATGGGCAATGTTAGCAAAAGTTGAGCATTGATTTTGTATTGCGGGCGTAGACATAGACGTAGACATAGACAATGGCATATGCCTAGATTTTTATGCAGGCGTTGATCTATGTATTGGAACGTGTGTGGTCTCTGTAAGTGCGAGCATAAGTGTGAATGTATGTAGATTTATAAGTTGTAGGCGCAGGCGTAAGCATAGACGTACATAGATTCGTATGTCGTAGGCACAAGCGTAAGCATAGATGTATGTCGATTCTTATATCGTAGGCGCGGGCGTAAGCGTAGACATATGTATAGGTTTGGCAGGAGTACACATGTGTGTGGATACATGCGCGGACGTAGACTTTGCGTTACAAGTGTAGGCATAGGAGCGGACATGGACATAGACTTTGTATCGTTGAGTGCAAGCATAGGTGTAGACATGTGTGTAGGCGTAGACATAGACATATGTATGGAATTTGTATTATAGACGTAGGAGTATATATGTACATGGACTTAGACGTGGATTTTCTTTTGATGTTTTTCTAACCCGAAATGCTTTTTTGATGTTTTGTCAAATGCTTTTATTTTGTTAATCCCCCAAAATGATTTCAAGGAAATATTCACATGTAATGATTGTAGTATTTTGTAAACAAGTCTGAGAAAAGAAAAAATGCAATTTGAAAGATGCAAAGAAAGCAAATGTTTTATTGATATGCCTCTGAATAGACGAGAATACAAGATGAAATTCCTAGGAAGAGGTAATTATAGAAAGTTTTACAACTATAAATGGCAATAAAAATGATAATTGCTACTATTGTTCCCTAGTATCCTTTCAATGATCTTATCTCCTTTGATTTTGAGTTGTATGATTTAGATCTATCTCTCCCTTCGTGGTTTGTAGTCGTAGTTCTTAGATTGCAATCTTTTTGTTCTTTATTTCTTTTTGAATGATCCCTAATTTTTTCCTGGATTGCCCTTTAGGGTTTTCAATCCACCGGGAATATTTTTTTTGTCTATATGCCCCTAATTTTTTCCAGGATTGCCCTTTAGGGTTTTCGATTCACCGAAACGCTCCTTTTGACCTAAGTCGCCTGTTTAAGGTTCGAGCTTAGCGATCTTCTTATACATAGTATTTTTGATTGCGCCTGAATTTTCCGGATGCGGTAGTTCTTCCCCATCCATTGTTGTGGGGATAAGACCACCACTGGGGGATGCTGTTTTTGCTACGTACGGACCTTCATAATTGGGGGTCCATTTACCATGTTAGTTGAGGCGAGGTAGCAGAGTCTTCTTGAGTACTAGCCATGTCGTGGTTTATCTTGTACAGTACGCTGTTACTTTGAAACAATTCCTAGGCTAATTCTCGTAGGGTTTATTTGCCAATGCTAGAGGCATTTTTGGGATATCGTGAAACCAAGGCTTGTTATATTGTCGTTTTTTAATAGCAAGGCAATGTGCGGGCTCTTCGAAGCATCTGTTTGTGATGCGCGATTCGTGGTTTGACCAAGTTTCTTTGAATCTAGACGATATAGTTGCCAAGGTGTCTGTCGTTTGATTTCCTTTTCCTGGGACGTGACTAAAAATTATTTTTGCGAATTCCGCAGTTAGTTTTCAAAACATGATCCCGATATGGAACCGATTTTGGGTGTTTAGTATCCCGTTCACCATCGACTTGGAATATCTTTTGTGAGCATTCTTTGGAGGAGCCAAAACTTCCCCTATATTGTGCCCTAGTGCATTTGAAGCCTCGTCGAACATGGATACCCAACATGCCCCTGGCTCGGGTTTTTCGTCAGATCTTGGTATTTCGTAGTTGCTTATTTTTACAGCACCGTCTATATTTGACGTTGGCCTGTTTCCGTAGATATGCGCGATAACTTTATCAGCTTCTTTGTGGCTCCGCTCTTTATATTGTCCTTTAGCTTGGTTTCTTCCAGGTCTTCCCCTGTGCCCAGATTAATGGTCTTAATAGCCTCTTGATATGGTTGTATTGTTAGCCTTTTTTTTATTTCCCTCGCCATCTTCTCAGAGAGTTCAAGATCTTTATCATCTTTCTCTTTAGCTTGGTTGATAGGAGCATCAAAATTATATCGGATCACAGTGGTAGCATTATCGGTGGTTTTGGGCATGAATTTGCACCTTTATCATGTTTTGGTGCCGATATAGTATATGAACCTTTGAAAATTCATATGCAGTGAAAGTATTTCCATTTTTAAATTTAAGATATAAATGCAAGAGACAGATAGGGATCTTAATTTAAAACAAAATATAACTTTTATTAATCGTGCATATTGTCTGAAACCAAACATGGAAACCCTTACAAGTAACCCATATGCGTCGGGCTTGACATAGGTTCTTTCAAAAACAAGAAAAATTAATTAAGAAAGAAAAAGATCTCAGGAATCTCCACGGTCGTCCATCTTTTGAGTTTTTCCTCCTGGGGAGCATTCTTCGATGAATTCAATTTCCCCTTTGGTGTTGGATTTGTTGGATATTTTTTCCCCATGTTCGTCATGAACTACTCCATTGCTGACAAAAGTCTCTTGGATTGGAGGAAAATGTGCTTCGCCCTTCAGAGTAGCTTTATGTTTTTCTTTAGGGTATTGTCCGAACTGGACTATCCCCTGGTTCCTTATCTCCTTTGTAAAGCTCTTTCAAAAGCTTTGTTGTGTCCTAGCGAGAGTCCATATTCCAACAGATATTCTTCCAGCAAGTTCGTCAGGGTTTTTGCTTGTCTGCTTGCCCCAGAATCAGTGACTACTTCAATGGCATTTATTGTCAGCCCATTGTGCGACAGCGTATGGTCTGATGTGATGTTAGGCTTCTTAAAAGTGATGTCTTGAGAATCCAACAAATCCTGCACTTTGTGTTTGAAAGGCCAACATTGTTTATGGTATGTCCAGGAGAATTAGCATGATACTCGCATCTAGATTTGGCACCGTATCTTTGTGGGAGTGGCCCGACTGAAGGAGCTAGAGGCTTGAGTTCCACTCGGGATACCTTAACTAACTGTTGCAGTAACTGGCTAGGTGGCATAGATAGTGGATCAAATTTCCTGGGTGGCCTTCTGCCTTGTTGCTGCCCTAGTGGGATCATTAATGGTTGTTGTACCCTGGGTTGTGACACTACATCACTAATTTCTCCCTCTTTTCATTTGGGGAGGTTTGAAGCAGGCCTCTTTGAATTGTAGGGAGCATTTAATGCCCCCTATGATATCTTTCCACTTTTTATCCCAGTCTCGATTCTTTCTCCGATTGTTGTTAGGTCTGAGAACCCTAAAGAGATACTTCCAACCATCATCTCATAATATAGCCCGTGCAAAGTTCCCATGAACGTGTCTACTAACTCCTTCTCTAACAGCGGTGGTTGCACACGGGATCCTAATTCCCTTCATCTCTGATCATACTCCTTGAAGGATTCTTCTTTCTTCTGGGACAAATTCTGGAGTTGTATGTGGGTAGGCGCCATGTCCAGGTTATATTTGTAATGCTTTAGGAAAGAACTAGCAAGATCTTCCCAGGTTCGAATATGCGTTCGCTCCAATTGCATATACCAGTCTGAAGATGCCCCACTCTGGCTATCTTGGAAATAATGGATCATCAGCTTCTGATCATGGGCATGGGCATGCATCTTCCTGTAATACATATGAAGATTGTTTCTTGGACAGGTGAGCCCCTTCTATTTTTCAAAGTCAGGTAGTTTTAACTTTGGTGGAATCACCACATCAGGAACTAGGCCCATTTCGAGAGTGTCTACTTCGAAAGCGTCGAAACCCTCCACAACTTTTAGTCTTTCCTCCAGAGCTTTGTATTGATTCATAACTAGTGGGTTATCAATAGCATGAGTACCAATCGTCTTTGGGGGCGCTTGGTTGACATCCTCTGGGTCGTGGTCTCCGTATTGCAGGACCAAGTAGTTGTCTGCATTATTGGTTGGGATCTGTAGGGTATGAGATGCCCCTGCTTTTGGTGCCGGTAGGACAAACCCTTCAGCTTAAGCTTCTTGTTGGGCCATGACGGACTTTGGGATTCATACTTCTGGCTCTTTCCTTGGTTGGTGACCGCTTGATGCACCAATAGTCTGGGCTACATCTTTAAAAGATGCCCTAGGAATCTGGTCTTGCCTGTCAATAATGTTCTTCAAATCTAGGAGAACTTGACTCAAATCTCCTTTCATTGAGGTGACGTCACCCTTTACTTGGTCGAGATCCCCTTTAAACGCAGTCTGAGTTTCCTCGATTTTCTCCATTGCTTTTTGTTGATAGTCCCTTATTTGATATGACTGCCAAGGAGGTGGAGATCTTCTTCTACCAATGGTTTAACTGGAGATATGTTTGTGAAAAAAATGAGTTTCGACATGATATACGGGTGTTCGTGAATGCATGCGTATGAATGAATATGTATGGATATGAAATGGTTACTTGTCTTATTCACTTGGGTATGTATCCGTCTTTTCCTTATTATTTTACTTAGCGACTATCTTTAAAATAGATACGCAAATGAGCTGTGGAAACAAAATGCCATTATTGAAGGTAACATAGTTCAGATATTGAAAAATATTATGATCTTAAACCCAAAACTTTATTTGCGTGAAATCAAGCAAAAAGGAAATAAGTCTTCTAGGTGCACCTGCGGATATCCGATCTGGAAGTCATCCACCTTGACCTGACAAAGCTTGAGAAAATTTTCAGCACGTTATTTCCTTTTCGTGACCTTGATTTCAGACATGTTTGGCGTGCTGACGCGAGCAAGTTGTTTCCTTCGGTATCCATTTTAAGAGACAGTCATCGAGATCTTGAGTTTACTATCATCTTTTATACCCTTTATGAATAAGACAAATGTAGGGTGACGAATATATGAAATGCATGAATGCGTGGGTGTAAGGTTGAGTGACAGGATTTTTGTAATAAGTACCCCTATAAGGTATGGATGTATGGTTCCGTGACGGGGTTTTTGTGATAAGTACCCTTTGAAGGTAGGCTCCTTAATTTTGACCTACGGTTAGTCTGCCCTCCCAAAAGGTGGCTTCCTTAAGGGTGTCATGAATAACACCAGAGGGGAAAGGTACAAGGGCCTCCCTTAGGTGGAGCCTCTTTACGGACTGAGACTTTCGTCTCAAAGTCGTGAAAGATCACGCCATGAGATTTTGGGTTAAGGTCGTTACAAAGAGTCATGGGTGGCCTTCCAAAGTCCTATTCGTCAAGAGGATATCTCTCGATAAGTATTCCTTTTTCGTAAGTTCACCGACTCTAGGCGAAATCGTCATATAAACTCGCATGGATGATGTACCCCCTAAGCTAATAGACGAACCTTCTTTCTAAGGGTTATATTGAAAATATTTTTGAGATAAAAAATCCCGCCACGCAGTAAATATATCATGATAAGAGAAATTGACAATAAATAAATAAATGTGATAAGGTAGATAAATGCAATAAATAAATAAAGAAAATAAAAATAAAAACCCAATAATACCTAAACCTAGGGTTAAGGAGAGTCCCCAGCAGAGTCTCCAGTTGTAGCAACTGGTTTTTTAATCAAGAGTCGCCACTATTAGTTTTTATCTTAGGGAAGGAAACCTAACAAAAAACCCTAATTCGCGGACAGAGATTCTAGGTTTCAGACTCAATTAGACGAAAGGAAGGTGTTAGACAACTTCCATCTACCTTGTTTACAAGGATATTAGACCCTAGGTTTAGGTTTGAGATAAACAGGGTTTTAAGTTTTAATTAGAGAGACTCGCCACGATTTTAGATCGTATGCCTACGTATCCTCTTATGAGGAATCAGAGTCCCAATTCGTAGTTCGTAGGGGTTGGTGTTTTTTAGGGGTTCGCAAACATATTTTAAATCACTTCACACTCGGTCGGGAGTAGTGATTGCGGAGATTTTGACTGAGTGCGTAGTAAGTCAAAACCAGTTTGAAACCCATTTGCAAAAAGACAGTTAATTAGTTTAGTTTATTGCGAAAATAGTTTGATAATTGGTTTGTGTTTTTTAATCGTATTATTTGCGAAGATCTTGATTAATGCATGATTAGAAAAGATTTAATGCAAATAATATATATAAAATAATTTATTTGATCATGTAATAATATTTAAATATAATAAATAATAATAATGTTTAAAATATGATAATAAAAATTAATAATAATAATGATAATTATAAATGAAAAAAAAGAAAATTAATAAAGTATAGTATACAAAATATTATAAAAGAAATAATAAAAAAATAATAATTTAAGTAAATCTGGGGGGGGGGGGTTGCGTTTCCTTGTTGATAAGTAAAAAGGGAGGTGCCTAAAGAAAATTTTTCTAAGCCCATGAACACTGGCTGGACAGGGGGGTGCGAATCGTTTCATGGTTTTAATATTTACAGGAAAGGGAGTGTGCATAGCATTTGGGCTTGGCCCATTGTTTGTTTTGGCAAGCCAGAATGATCGTGTGTTGTGACGGAGTATAGGCTTATGGTGGACTTGGCCTTACGGTCGTCCAATCAAAATCATATGGACATGATTAAAGTGTGCATGATAACTATCATGAACACGCGCGTATGGGATCGAAACAGAAATATAATTGTTATTTTCATTTATACAATTTTCATTTTAAATCACACCATGTTCATCTCTCTCTCTCTCTCACGCAGAACCCTTAAAACCCTTTATCCCCTTCCTCACTGTTTCCACCCCTAAATCAACAACCCTAAGTCCGATTACCACCACGGTGGCGCTTGCATCGCGTCCTAACCAACACAAATAGTAAAAGAAAAAAAAGCTAAGTTTGTTTTACCCCTTGCAATTCTGATTCTAATTCCGAGCGTTCTGTTTTCTGACCCCAAGATTCTTGTCTGATTCGGTGTTAATCCGTTCGTTTTTTCTCGTTTGCATGTAATGATGGAAGCTTTGAAGGCGATGACGCAAGGAAACAATAATTAGGGTTTCAAAAAATGAAACCTAATCACCCCTCTCTTCTTCTTTGACAATGGCGAGTTCTTCTTCAACTCTTCGCGATTCGATTCTCTCTACAAGCTTCGTGGTCCAACTTTCTCTCTCTGTAAAACTTTCACTGTAACAAATCCCGCCCCACTCTTTACTTTATTCCCTTTGTTTATATAGGGTTTTCAATATTAAGGGTTTTGAGTTTTTCTTTCAGTTTAGCCTTAGATTTAGAACAAAATCAGGGATTTAGATTTACTTTGATTTTGATAGAGATTTGAGATTCTTGTAATATTTGATTGCTGTAATATTTGGATTCGTTCTGTTATAAATCTGGACTCATTTATTGATTTGTATATTTTTGTTTTAAACTGCTGAGATTGGATTTGTTCTATTCTACACATTTAGATTTGATCTTGATTTCTACAGTAATTGTTTGTTGATAAACACATGCGTGCATTTTGGCCTTGATTGACACAGTGACTGTTATTAATTTTGGGCCTTGCATTAGTTAATTATTTTAGCCCAATATGGACTGCAAACATCACTATATTTTTTGACATTAGTTGGGCCTAATTTTGTTTAAATCGACTTGGGCTCACGAGCTGTAAAAAAACATTTTTGTCTATCGATTAATTTTTTATCAGAATGAACATTTTTCTGCGCGAACGGGGTCCAATATTTGGCCCTTTAAAACATATCTCATTTCATTAAAAACAATAAGTGATTTTATATATATAAAAAAATATTTAATAAAATGAAAAATGCTTTAATAATATTATAATTATAATAACTTCACTTATAATTTGTGAAAGGTTTCTTTTAACAATAATGATAATGTTTAATCATATTAGTAAATAATAAAAACGTCAAATGGGCTTTGGCTAAAGAAAACTCAATGGGCTAGTAACCTTATAACTATACCCCTCTTTTGCTGCTTAATGCCAAATAAAAATGGTCCAAATGAAATGGGTTCTTAATTGCAATTTCACCTCTTCATTTTACTAACAACAAATAACACTTAAATGGGCTTAGTTATATTTAATTTTAATAATTATTATCATTTTACATATTCGAGTTTCATGGGCCGTTGGCCAACATGCTTCGTAAACGGACCTACACATATATGGGTCTTTCCGATTTAGAAAGCCCCACTCTCCTGACTTAAAGTACACCCCATAGTCGGATAAAGACAGATTATCAGATATTGATATACCATCTTTAATTGTATATTTCTTTATTATTTTAATCTTGAAAAATAAGATCATCGAGGTAGGACAAATTTGGGGTACGACACATGACCCACGAATACTCATACCTCTAGTTTCGGGGAGACCTCTCATTATGTAGTTGACTGTGCTTGAAGGATCTATGGATTGTGTGCTCGGACAACATGATGATACTCGACGAAAAGAACAAACCATCTATTACGTGAGAAATAAGTTTAATTATTGTGAATCAAGGTATTCATTACTTGAGAAAACTTGTTGCTCTCTTACGTTGGCAGCTCGCTGTTTGAGGCAGTACATGTTAACGCATTCTACACTTCTGATATCTAAGATGGATCCGATAAAGTACATCTTTGAGAAACCAACACTTATAGGAAGATTGGATCATAGGAAAATGCTTTTGTCTGAGTATGACATCCAGTACGTCACACAAAAGGCTATCAAAGGTAGCATCCTTGCTGATCATCTCGCCCACCAGCCATTGGAAGAGTATGAGTCAATGAAGTTTGATTTTCCAGACAAGGATATTATGAAACTTGAAGATAAGGAAGGACCCGAAACAGGGGAGCGATGGGCTCTCATGTTCGATGGTGCGTCAAATGCTATAGGTGTAACGCCCGGTATTTAATTATTTATTTAATTAAATTTTTTTGAATTTTTTTTTATTAATTCAAATTTTTATCATCGAAGTCGGAACTATTTTATAAGTCGGAATAATAATTAATCGGATTTAATTGGGTGGAATTAAGTTAAAGAGTTATTTTATTATTAGGCTTCACTGGGCTTAATTGGTGGTGGTGTGTAGTAATTAGAGGGGTATGTTTTATTTTTAGGCCCATTTGAATTTTCTAAGATTAAATAAAAATATGATTATTATATTAGAATAGAAGTAGAGAAGATTAGAAGGGGAGTGTAATATCAGGAAAAAGAAAACAATAGGAAAATAGGGTTTGTGAGGGGAGAAGAAGAAAAAGAGGAAATTCCTTCAAGTGCCAAAATTCCCCAAAATTCGGTCGAAGTCCCTTAGAGCCGCTCCTAATCCGAGGTAAGGGTGGGGTCCCAACTCTATAATAGGGTGTATAATTAATAGTATGTGAATTTGAGTTATGGATATAATTTTTTATTGTGTTTGAACTTGGTTGTATTGATGAAATTGAGAGATGAATTAGGACCCAATATAATTTAGATATGCATATATTTTGTAGCAATTAACTGATAAGCAAGTAGCAATTGGAGTATTACATTCTTGTGGCTGTAGCAATAATGATGTAGTAGCATAAAAGACACCTAAACTACTTGCTGTAGCGTTAATACAAGAGGCAGCATTTAGGATAACTCTTGTTTGCTGTAGCGCTTAGAGGTATCATTTAAAAACAGTTGTCTTGAACACTGTAGCGATACAAGGAATAAAATAGCATTGGCATTTAGCTTGCTTGTTTTGGCGCAGGAAATGAAGTAGCAAATTGGAAGTACCTAATTGTTGTATGTTGTAGCGATGTATACATATAATATTATTTTAAGGGCATATGTGTTGCAGTAGCATTTTAGAAGTATTAAATTGCATCGCATACTGTAACATTAACTATTACTTAAAGGCAGTGATATTGTGAAGTAGTGATTTGAGGTATTACTAGCTATTGTAGCGGAATTTAGAATTAAAATATAATGGCACTTAATTGAAGACAACAGCGCATAAAAATGGAATGGCATAGGAAGATGTAATAACTAATGGTATTTTGCATAAAGTAGCATTAAAGGCAAATGGCACTTGTTTGACTTGCTACCATATCATGTAATAATTTATGAAGTAGCTCATAGAAGAAACTACATGCTTGCTGTAGCGATACTGTAGCGTAGTACTTAAAGACATTTATATATTGTAGCTACTACATTCCGGTTTATAAATACAAAATATTTAATAATAATGATTTAATATCTTTAATAAATAATTTTGTAGGATTTATAAAATAGAAATAATAGAATTTTTGGCCGATAATTAATTAACCGATTTTAGCCCAAATAGTCCAAATTATTATGCGATTTATAATAGTAATTTTGGTTCTTCTATTGGGTGCCATCTTTTTTGAAAAATGTAAATTTTGCAGGTGAAATCGAATTAAGTGAATGCTTCCGGTTTATGGAATTGTGTTTGATTTGAATAAATCATGGAAGTAACATTGTTTAAACTTGTACCTTACTTGGTTTGTGAATTATATTTGCAATGCATATACAATTGTTGGTATTTCATTATGTTGGAATATGTGGTATGTGTATGTTAAGGTCGTAAGTGGTCTTAATTGCATACGAGTTATTGATTGTACATTGCATGGCATGGTTGGTCTTGAACTAGAGACGATGAAACGGTGGGTTTACAATTTATAGACGTTGATCCTTGAATGGAAATAGACGTAGTGGCTTTGACCCGGAAAGGGACAATAGGCGGTGAAACTTGGGTTCACAAAAAGATAGACGTTGATCCTATAGTGGAAATAGACGTAGTGGCTTTGATCCTATGTGGAAAAATAAGCGGTGGGACTTTGGGTCCACAAGTCGGTACCGCATTTGCATTGGTTGCATCGAGTTGTGAGTCACATGCATAATGATATATATTATGAGTTTATGTGAAGATGATTGAGTTTGTGAAATTGGTTATGATGTATGAATGAGTGTGATTATATGGTTAGGATGATAAATGGTTAAAGAGATAATTCTTGAATATAGCGGAATATGGAATATATGAATGTGCTTATGTTAGTGATATACACATATATTCATGTTTGGAGAATTCCTTTTATTTATTGCTTTCCATTGTTTTAAATTATATATTTCATGATTATTGGAATTCTCACCCTTCTGTTTGAATGATGCTTGATACGGCATCACTCAGGTACCGATGATGGTAGTACGAGGCACAAGGATTAGAAGATGCATTTAGGCTTGTAGTCCGTTATGTTTTGGTTATTGAGTCGATGCTCTGATTGTAACACTTGGGGGTTTAGTGTCCGCATTCGAACTCTTATTTTGTGGATGGATTATAATTGTATATAATCCTTTATTTTGACCATATTTTGATGTATGTATTATGAGACTTGATAATATGTTTGGTGTATGAACCATATGGCTTAATGCCTTGAATTTTATATTTTGATTCCTCCTTTGGAGATGAAGTTACTATGATTTTGTTGCGTTTGCACGAAAAATAAAGTATATGCCATGAATGTATTATGTGATTAAATGATTAATGTGACGAATATGTCATGTTCGTCTTTCTTGAATAGGTGAATTGATGTTGTGACACTCCTACCGTGCAATTTTATTTTCTCTAATTTTAATTATATCATTTAATTCAGGGTTTATTAGAAGGGGTGTTACAATAGTGGTATCAGAGCATAGTCGGTCAGTTGTCAAGTCTTAACCTTGCTAATCCCATTATATTTGATTGTGTGTCTGACGCGATAGATACTTTTGTGTTATTCAGAAGAAGATGGTTGCTGGAAGGAATGATAATTCACTTGCTGAGGCTTTGCGATTACTCGCGGGATCCTTGAATCAGATGCCGCAAGCTAATCCTGTTCAGCAAGGTGGAGGTGATGATGGATTTCGTGCTCTTGGAAAGTTTCAGAAAAATAATCCGCCTACTTTCAAAGGAGAGCATGCGCCTGAAGAAGCTCAAGAATGGTTGAAGGCCATAGAAAATATTTTCTGAGTGATGAATTGTACCGATGCTCAGAAGGTGCAATTCGGAACTCACATGCTGGTGAAGGAAGCTGAGGATTGGTGGATTAACGCTAGTCAGAGGTATGATGGGGATAACACCGTGGTGACTTGGGCTATTTTTCGAGATGCATTCTTGGAGAACTACTTTCCTGAGGATGTCCGTGGGAAGAAAGAGGTGGAGTTTCTTGAATTGAAACAAGGAAACGGTTCGGTTGCTGAATATACCGACAAGTTTCAAGAATTGATTAAGTATTATCCTCACTACAACACTGCAAATTCCAAAAGATCCAAATGTCTTAAGTTTGTTCGTGGCTTGAGGCCAGATGTGAAGAAGGCAATTTCTTATCAGCAAATCACCCTCTTTTATGAATTGGTGAACAAGAGTCGTATCTATGATGAGGATAGTCGAGAAAGTAGTTCTTATTATAAGAACTTGCATGAGAGGAGAGGTAAGGGGCAACTGCGTCCTAAGCCTTATGAAGGAAAGGTAAAGCAACCAATAGGTGGAGGAAAGAATCCAAGTGGGGGAGTGATTACTCCGATCAAATGTTTCAAGTGTGGGAAAGAGGGACATCGTTCTCTAGAATGTCGCCAAGGAATTGTGAAGTGTTTTAAGTGTGACAAAGTATGTCACAAAGCTATGGATTGTCGGGTTGGTTCTGTTATGACTTGCTATAACTGTGGTGAGCGAGGTCACATTAGTACCAAATGCACAAAGCTAAAGAAAGAGACCGGAAAGGTGTTCGCATTGTCTGGTGCCGAGACTTCAGCAGATGAGAGATTGATCAGAGGTACGTGCTTTATTCATAACGTGCCTTTGATTGCTATTATTGATAAGGGTGAGAATCATTCTTTTATTTCATTGGATTGTGTTACGAGATTGGGCCTTGTGTTATCTGATATTAGTATGAGTATGGTGGTAGATACGCCTGCGATGGGTTCAGTTTCTACTTTAGCTATATGTTTAAAGTGTCCTTTGCGTATGTGTGGTAGAGATTTTGAGGTGGATATTGTATGTCTTCCATTGAGTCAGCTTGATGTCATTCTGGGTATGGACTTGTTGAGATCCAACCATGTCTATATCAATTGATTTGCTAAAGCGATTCTTTTTCTCGAGTCCGAGAAAGAAGATGTTTCGTTTTTGTCTACTCAGCAAGTGAAGAGGTGTGTCAAAGATGGAGATGAATTGTTTGTGTTAATGGTGGGCATGAGTCTTGGTGAAAGGGGAGTGAGAAAGGATGTTCCTGTTGTTTTTGATTTTCCATAGGTGTTTCCGGAGGAGATTACGGATTTACCTCCATAACGTGAAGTGGAGTTTTCTATTGATTTTGTTCCTGGTACTAGTCCTGTTTCGATGGCTTCATATCGGATGTCACCATCGGAATTGGTTGAACTAAAGAGCCAACTTGAAGAGTTACTTGATAAGAAGTTTATTCGTCTGAGTGTTTCTCCGTAGGGTGCACCAGTGTTGTTAGTAAAGAAGAATGAAGGTACGATGAGGCTTTGTGTGGATTATAGGCAGTTGAACAAGGTTACTATTAAGAACAAGTATCTGTTACCCAGAATTGATGATTTGATGGACCAGTTGGTAGGAGCTTGTGTGTTTAGTAAGATTGACTTGAGATTTGGTTATCACCAAATTCGTGTGAAAGATGGTGATATTCAGAAGATGGCGTTTAGAACGAGGTATAGGCACTATAAGTATTCGGTGATGCCTTTCGGTGTTACGAATGCACCTGGTGTGTTCATGGAGTATGTGAACAAAATTTTTCATGTATATCTTGATAGGTTTCTGGTAGTATTTATTGATGACATTCTTATCTATTTGAAGAATGAAGCGGAGCATGCCGAGCACTTAGGATTGGTGTTGTCGATTCTGAAAGAGAATCATTTGTTTGCTAAACTCTCTAAGTGTGAATTTTGGTTGGAGCAAGTAAGCTTTCTTGGTCATGTGATATCTCGTGGAGGTATTGTCGTGGATCCAGCAAAGATTGAAGCTGTGTCAGAGTGGGAATCTCCTAAGTCTATTTTTGAGATACGAAGTTTTCTTGGTTTAGCCGGTTACTACCGTAAGTTCATTGAAGGTTTTTCCAAGTTAGCTTTACCTTTGACGCAATTGACGAGAAAAGTTCAAGCGTTCGTGTGGACTACTCAGTGTGAGGATAGCTTCCAAGAGCTTAAGAGGAGGTTGACTACTGCTCCTGTATTGATTTTAGCTAATCCATCCAAGTCGTTTGTTGTGTATTGTGATGCTTCATTGATGGGGTTAGGTGGTGTGTTAATGCAAAATAGGAAAGTGGTGGCTTATGCTTCGAGGTAACTTAAAGTGTATGAGAGGAATTATCCGACTCATGACTTGGAGTTGGCAGCTGTGGTTTTTTTGTTGAAGATCTGGAGACATTACTTATTTGGATCGAGATTCGATGTTTTCAGTGATCATAAGAGCTTGAAATATTTGTTTGATCAGAAACAGTTGAATATGAGGCAGAGAAGATGGTTAGAGTTCTTGAAAGATTATGATTTTAGATTGAATTACCATCCTGGAAAGGCGAACGTGGTTGCCGATGCATTGAGTAGAAAATCATTGCATATGTCTATACTAATGGTTAAAGAGTGGGAATTACTTGAACAGTTTTAAGACTTGAGTTTGGTTTGTAAAGAAACTTACTTTGGTATGAAGCTTGGTATGTTGAAGCTTACTAGTGGGATCTTGGATGATATAAGAGAAGGACAGAAATCAGACTTGGTTTTGGTTGACTTTAGTTAACCAAGGTCAAGGTGGAGAGTTTAGAATTGATGAGAACGGCGTTCTGAGATGTCGTGATCGAGTTTGTGTTTCTTATGTTGGTGATGTCAAAAAGAGGATCCTTGAGGAAGGACACCGAAGTGGATTGAGCATTAATCCTGGTGCCACAAAGATGTATCAAGATTTGAGAAAGTTGTTTAGGTGGCCTTGTATGAAGAAGGAGATCGCGGAGTTTGTGTATTCGTGTTTGGTTTGTCAGAAATCCAAGATAGAACATCAGAAGCCATCTGGATTGTTGTAACCTTTGTCTATTCCATAATGGAAGTGGGACTGTATCTCTATGGATTTTGTTTTGGGTTTGCCGAGGACTACGAGTGACTATGAGGCTATTTGGGTTATCGTGGATAGATTGACAAAATTTGCTCACTTTATTCCAATCAGAATGGATTATCCTATGGAGAGACTTGTGAAGTTGTATGTTGAGAGGATTGTGTGCTTGCATGGTATTCCGACGTGCATTATTTCGGATAGAGACCCGCGGTTCACATCTAGATTTTGGGAAGGTGTGCAAAGAGCTTTGGGTACTAAGCTACGTTTGAGTTCCGCTTATCATCCACAGACGAATGGTCAAACGGAAAGGACGATTTAATCGCTCAAAGATCTTTTGCGTGCTTGTGTGTTGGAACAAGGAGGTTCATGGGAAAGTTACTTGCCTTTGATTGAGTTTACCTATAATAACAGTTTCCATTCTAGCATAGGTATGGCTCCTTTTGAAGCGTTGTATGGAAGGCGTTGTCGAACACCTTTATGTTGGTACGAGTCGGGAGAAAGTGCGGTGGTTAGACTGAAGATTGTGCAACAAACTACAGATAAGATTAAGTTGATTAGAGAGAAGATGCAAATCTCACAAAGTCTCCAAAAGAGTTACCATGAAAAGAGGAGGAAGCCTCTTGAATTCAAGAAGAATGATCATGTGTTTTTGAGACTCACACCTATGACTGGTGTTGGGCGAGCTCTAAAGTCTAAGAAGCACACTCCTTGTTTTATTGGTCCGTATCAGATTTCGGAAAGAGTGGGAAATGTTGCTTATAGAGTGGATTTACCGCCTAATCTTTTGAATTTGCATGATGTGTTTCATGTGTCACAACTCTGGAAGTATATTCCCGATCCGTGTCATGTGATTCAGATGGACGATGTGCAAGTACGGGATAATCTCACGATGGAGACGATGCCTGTGAGAATCGCAGATCGCGAGATGAAGATTCTAAGAGGAAGAGAAATTGCATTGGTGAAGGTTGTCTGGTTAGGTGCTGCTGGCGAGAGAATGACATGGGAGTTGGAGAGCAAGATGCGAGACTCCTATCCCGAGTTGTTTGAACCAGGTAAACTTTTATTTTCGAGGACGAAAATATTCTATGTGGGGGAGAGTTGTAACGCCCGGTATTTAATTATTTATTTAATTAAATATTTTTGATTTTTTTTTTATTAATTCAAATTTTTATCGTCGAAGTCGGAATTATTTTATAAGTCGGAATAATAATTAATCGGATTTAATTGGGTGAAATTAAGTTAAAGCGTTATTTTATTATTAGGCTTAAATGTAACATTGGGCTTAAATGGTGGTGGTGTGTATAGTTAGAGGGGTATGTTTTGTTTTTAGGTCCATTTGAATTTTCTAAGATTAAATAAAAATATGATTATTATATTAGAATAGAAGTAGAGAAGATTAGAAGGGGAGTGTTGTATCAGGAAAAAGAAAACAAGAGGAAAATAGGGTTTGTGAGGGGAGAAGAAGAAAAAGAGGAAATTCCTTCAAGTTCCAAAATTCCCCAAAATTCGGTCGAAGTCCCTTAGAGTCGCTCCTAATCCGAGGTAAGGGTGGGTTCCTAACTCTATAATAGGGTGTATAATTAATAGTATGTGAATTTGAGTTATGGATATTATTTTTTATTGTGTTTGAACTTGGTTGTATTGATGAAATTGAGAGATGAATTAGGACTCAATATAATTTAGATATGCATATATTTAAGTACCTTCGGATTTCATTTGCAAAAATTCCAAATAATTATTACTGTAGCACAAAAAAGGAATAGCGCCCAGGAATAGTGCTTGTTACTGTAGTAACATTTTGTAGTAATTAATTGATAAGCAAGTAGCAAATGGAGTATTACATTCTTGTGGCTGTAGCAATAATGATGTAGTAGAATAAAAGACACTTAAACTACTTGCTGTAGCGTTAATACAGGAGGCAGCATTTAAGATAACTCTTGTTTGCTGTAGCGCTTAGAGGTATCATTTAAAAACAATTGTCTTGAACACTGTAGCGATACAAGGAATAAAGTAGCATTGGCATTTAGCTTGCTTGTTTTGGCGCAGGAAATGAAGTAGCAAATTGGAAGTACCTAATTGCTGTATGTTGTAGCGATGTATACATATAATAGTATTTTAAGGGCATATGTGTTGCAGTAGCATTTTAGAAGTATTAAAGGCAGTGATGTTGTAAAGTAGTGCTTTGAGGTATTACTAGCTACTGTAGCGGAATTTAGAATTAAAATCTAATGGCACTTAATTGAAGACAGTAGCGCATAAAAATGGAATAGTATAGGAAGATGTAATAACTAATGGTATTTGGCATAAAGTAGCGTTAAAGGCAAATGGAACTTGTTTGACTTGCTACTATATCATGTAATAATTTATGAAGTAGCTCATAGAAGAAACTACATGCTTGTTATAGCGATACTGTAGCGCAGTACTTAAAGACATTTGTATATTGTAGCTACTACATTCTGGTTTATAAATACAAAATATTTAATAATAATAATTTAATATTTTTATAAATAATTTTGTAGGATTTATAAAATAGAAATAACAAAAATTTTGGCCAATAATTAATTAATCGATTTTAGCCCAAGTAGTCTGAATTATTATGCTGTTTATGGTAGTAATTTTGGTTGATCTATTGGGTGGCATCTTTGTTGAAAAATGTAAATTTTGCAGGTGAAGTCGAATTAAGTGAATGCTTTCGGTTTATCGAATTGTGTTTGATTTGAATAAATCATGGAAGTAACATTGTTTAAACTTGTACGTTACTTGGTTTGTGAATTATATTTGCAATGCATGTACAATTGTTGGTATTTCATTGTGTTGGAATATGTGGTATGTGTATGTTAAGGTCGGAAGTGGTCTTAATTGCATACGAGTTGTTGATTGTACATTGCATGACATGGTTGGTCTTGAACTAGAGACGGTGAAACGGTGGGTTCACAATTTTTAGACGTTGATCCTTGAATGGAAATAGACGTAGTGGCTTTGACCCGGAAAGGAAAAATAAGCGGTGAAACTTGGGTTCACAAAAAGATAGACGTTGATCCTATAGTGGAAATAGACGTAGTGGCTTTGATCCTATGTGGAAAAATAAGCGGTGGAACTTTGGGTTCATAAGTCGGTACCGCATTTGCATTGGTTGCATGGAGTTGTGAGTCACATGTATAATGATATATATTATCAGTTTATGTGAAGATGATTGAGTTTGTGAAATTGGTTATGATGTATGAATGAGTGTAATTATATGGTTAGGATGATAAATGGTTAAAGAGATAATTCTTGAATATAGCGGAATATGGAATATATGAATGTGCTTATGTTAGTGATATACACATATATTCAAGTTTGGAGAATTCCTTTTATTTATTGCTTTCCATTGTTTTAAATTATATATTTCATGATTATTGGAATTCTCACCCTTCTGTTTGAATGATGCTTGATACGGAATCGCTCAGGTACCGATGATGGTAGTGCGAGGCACAAGGATTAGCGGATGCATTTAGGCTTGTAGTCTTTTATATTTTTGTTATTGAGTTGATGCTCTGATTGTAACACTTGGGGGTTTAGTGTCCACATTCGAACTCTTATTTTGTGGATGGATTATACTTGTATATAATCCTTTATTTTGACCATATTTTGATGTATGTATTATGAGACTTGATAATATGTTTGGTGTATGAACCATATGGCTTAATGCCTTGAATTTTATATTTTGATTACTCCTTTAGAGATGAAGTTAATATGATTTTGTTGCATTTGCATGAAAAAGAAAAATATATGCAAGGAATGTATTATGTGATTAAATGATTAATGTGACGAATATGTCATGTTCGTCTTTCTTGAATAGGTGAATTGATGTTGTGACACTCCTTTCGTGCAATTTTATTTTCTCTGATTTTAATTATATCGTTTAATTCGGGGTTTATTAGAAGGGGTGTTACAATAGGCCGTGGCATTGGGGCAGTTCTGACTTCTCTATGCAAAACTCACATACCTTTCACAACCAGGTTATGTTTTGATTATACGAATAATGTCACGGGATATGAAGCTTGTGTAATAGGCCTTGAAGCAACCATTGATTTGGAGATCAAGATTCTGGAAGTTTACGGGGATTCGGCCTTAGTAATACATCAAGTAGGAGGTGATTGGGATACACGACACCCTAATTTCGTTCCATATCGGGATTACATATTAGAGTTGTTTCCCGCTTTTGATGAGATCACCTTCGAGCATATTCCTAGAGAAGTAAATCAACTGGAAGATGCTCTGGCCACTTTAACAACAATGTTCAAAGTCAGTTTACTGAATCATGCACCCAATATAAGAATCCTTCATTACAAGTAGCTGACACACATTTTCCCTGCTCATTGTCTCACAACTTAAGACGTGTCGGGTGAAAAGCCATGGTACTTCAACATCAAAAGATATCTTGAGAAGCAAGAGTACCCCGAGGGTGCTATAATTTGTGATAAGAGGACTCTTAGAAGTTTGGAATCCAAGTTTTTACTGTCATGAGACGTTCTATACAAAAGAAACTATGATTCGATTTTTCTCAGATGCGTGGATAGACATGAAGCAGAATCCATCATACGAGAAATTCACGAGGACTTTTTTGGGACTCATGCGAGTGGACATTCCATGGCCAAGAAAATCCTACGAGCAAGTTATTTCTGAATGACGATGGAAAGTGACTGTTGTGTATATGCAAAGATGTGCCACAAATGTCAAGTTTATGCGGACAGGATACATGTGAAGGTGGAAAAACACAAGAAAGGGGTTGAATTGGAATCTTAAAATACAATGGAAAGAACACGTTGGTTTTTATCCTGGTTCGTTTAAACTCAAACTACTCCAGTCCACCCGTCAAGGTGATTTCACCTCTCTCCAATGAGGTCTTAATCCACTAATCAATCTTGATTACAAGTCCACTTTGACAACTGCCAAAGTCTTCTTGAGTATAACCATAACTCTGTTTTTCCATATGGTAGGGATGCTTATTCTTTCATACAATCTATTATATGCTTGATTATTTGTTTTTCCTGATTTACTTTGATTTTGTTTTCTAATGTCCAAGTGCTCATTACTTCAGTTTGGGTTAGGTGTCCATGGTTTCCTTTCCTAGGAAGAACAGTATGAGAGATTACATAGTGGGTTATTATGTTTTATGGAAGGATATGTTCGGTTGTGAGTCGGTAAGATATGTATAAAGATGGCTTTTTCATTAAAAAGGATGCAATCATGACATAATTGTACCTTTTGATATTTTCTTCTGTCTTGGTTAGGTGGTATTTATGAGGAAGGTCAAGAAGTTTCCCAAATTCTTATATAAACAGTTTATGCGGTGTTTTCTTACTTCGCTATGAAGAATTATATTAGTTAGATGAAGGTTTGAGAAAAAAAATTCACTAGGGTCATATAAATTCTTTTTGGGGGTGTGCAAAAGACGTTTGAGATTTTGAGTTCTTCTATGGTTTCAAAGAAGTTGCTCTCTTTGAAATATTTGGGATCTAAGGTATGAACTCTCATGATTGTTTGGATGGAAAAGTCTTTGAAGAATCTAGTTTCTTGTTGTTTGGTTGTAAATTCATCAAAGAGAGGGCTGGAGGTGAAACCTAATCTTCTAGGATTTATGATGAACTTTTGGAGTATAATCCTATTAGTGTGTAGAGAAAAGAAAATGTGAGATGAAAAAGAAGGTAAGAATACAAAAAGTATTTATAGCATGCATTCTGATGGATTTTGGCTTGTATTTGGAGCAAGTATTTAAAGAGAATTGTGCTTGTCCAAAAATTGTATCCCAGTTAGCCAAATTTGGGTATTCTAATCGGTTGGATTTTGTTTTAATCAATTGTTTTCTCAATCTTTCAGATTTTTATGATATTTTCATTAATGATGATCTTTGATCTTCTAGGCGCGTGAGGTTGACTTGGATTTGATTTGAAATTTTTTGTTTTAAACCATTATAACCGGTTAGCAATTTATGCTAATCAGTTATATATATTCGTTCAAGCATTCTTGGGGTTTTAGTTTATTTGTTGAGCTTTGTTGCTTCCTTGATGCCTCCAGTTGATGCTTTTAGTACCCCTAAGCTTAAGATGCTTGGGAAACCTCATTTTTTATAGATTAGAAATAATTAAATTGAAAATGAATTTTAAAACATGAGCAAAAATAATTAAAATAATCATTTTAAGGGTTTACTCAAATTTAACTGATTATTTCAACCTTAAAATAATTTTACTTATTTTATCAAGAAATTTCTTGATGAAAATCCTTATGTCCTTTTCCACATATCATTGGATGCGAGAGTTGGTAAAAACATAACAATGGATAAGTTCATTACAGGATTATTCATTCCACTGATCATCTCATATCATTTTTTATAAACATTCAAAATGTGTTACTTTAATCACAATGGTTGACATTCGTCTTCATCGTTCATCTTTAGGATCAAAGACGTGAAACATGTATACTTCTAGAGTACACTTCTGCTTTGTACAACTTCAAATAATCTCTTCTTTGTACTTTTAAGCTGCAAAGCATAATTTGCAAAAACATTTAAGGTTTCACCTTTGGTGCCCATATCATCTTCTTGGGACCAGGTGTGTTATTCACAGAAGATCTAAGATTTTTACCTTTAGATCCTTTTTGTTTAAAACAAAAATATCTTAATTGTCTGACTTTCTTACAGTAGGTTTATTTGTATACTAGATTCTTTTTCTCTTGTATCCAAAATAAATCTTCCTTGTAGGGGGCCTTTGATCATATCTTATCCTCTTCATTGAAGATGATTCTTTTACGTTCCCCCCAAGGTTGATGTCTTTCCTCTTCTTTGTTCAACTAATGAAGAAACTTCTTTATTTAGTTTGTTTTTCTTTGAACAAGTGAATCCTTCGTCTGATGTTGATCGTTCAATGATAGAGTATGTTCTTTTGAAGGATTGAGTTGGAGTTATATGATATGAACAATATGAGGATGATGATTCTTCAGTTTGGTTTTGTTCATCTTTATCAACTCGTCCATCTTCTTTAAGATTTCCTTTTTTCTTGATTTTTCCTAAGATTCATGATGGTTTTCATCTATATATTTAAGACTTGGATAAAATCTCCAATTATTAATTCTTAGATATATGTTAGTAAAATAATTTCTAATAAAGTTTCTATATGTTCACAAGTGTAAAATAAATGATTTAATCCTTCGGTTTCTTTGAAAACCCGAGGGATAAAGTAATATGATTTTACTATAAAAACACTCGTTGAACATATTTCGCCCTAATGTTATCTTATTTGTAGCTTCCTCACCATAGAGAATGTATCATTTTTTTGGGATTAATTTCAAAACTAAAAAAATATTCTTCTACATTGAACAAAACATTTTTTCAGCTTTTGCAATCTATCTCAAGCAATGGTGTTTATGTTGTTGTTGTTGTTAAAGGTTTTGAACAAATATGATATATTCCTAAAAGTCTTTACTGATTGATTGCAAGTACAGAAAAAATATTTTCCAATTTTTGGAATAAACACTTTATTAGAAGTTGGATTCATTCAAAGCATACATATTGAATATGGTAGTGAAGGCAGTGATAATGATAGCATCAACAATCAATGTTGGATGCAAAGTTCTTACATTCAAGCTTCAACACCTGCATGATGGATTGCAAGTGCAGAAAAACCATTCAAGAGATTTTTTGTAAACCGTTTATTTTAATATTATATGTAGACAATGTAATATTAAAAAAATTATAATAATAACTATCAACTTGATTTTTAACCTTAATCGATGTGATTTAAATAAATAAATAGTAATAATTATCACCTCAGTTTTATAACCATAACTGAGGTGATAGTTAAAAAATAATAAATAATAATAATGTTACTTCGGTTTTAGAAATAAATTGAGGGGTATAATAGGCAGGTTTTTACTATAAAAGCAATTGTTAGATTTTACCATAATTTGTGCTAATAAGAAGCGGTCCCAAAATCGCATCATTATTTAGGATAGATTGCAAGATATAAAAAAATATTCAATGCTCTTCTATCTAGAAAAAACATTTTTCATTCCTTGTAATCTATTTCACAAAATGGTGTTGTATTTCTTTTTATAAACATTGTTGTATTTTTGCTCATTTGATAAGTGTAGAAAATCATTATTTCTTCAAGTTAAACAAAGAAGGGAGCTCAACCTTTGAAAATTTAAACAAAGAAGGGAGCTTAACTTTTTAGAAGATGGATATCAGTGAATAATAAAAATTATTATGGGGAAACAGATCTATAGCATCTTGTATGGGTCATGAACATGCTGTATTTTTAATATTCTGGGTAAACAATCTTTATATTCTGCGAAGATTTGTTGCATACAATGTATTTTTAATATTCTGGGTAAACAATATACCCATTTTAAATATAAAATAAAACTAATGTAACCCCTCAGTTTTATTCTAAAACCGAGAGGATAATTAAGTGTTATTTTTCACTATTTCCAGCGATCTTCAACAAATCTTTGTCATCCATTTAAAGGTTATCAATGCTCAAAAATCTGTCATTACTGATCTGTGTGAAACCTAAGTGAGATCCATTATATAATTTCTCTTACGATATTGAACACATATGAAGCGCTTGAAACCTAAGGATGGTTGGAAAAATTCTCTATGATGGATTGCAAGAGCAGAATATCATTTGGCTTCAAGGTTATTTTATTAAATTTTTATTTGTACCAAAAATATTTTTTATTATTGATATTAATTATCTTACCCTTTTTCACCAGAAACAAATGCATGCAAGATCCGTAGAGACTATTCTTGCACCTAACATTTGATCTTCACCTAGATTCAATGATTCAATGTTTACATCTTAAGGGAATTTGATTTTTATTTTAATTTTGATATTCAGGGTAAACAATGTAAAAAATTTTAAAAAATAAATTAATAATCACACCCATCATTTATTTTGATAAACCGAGATAAAAGATATGTTAGTTTTGAAAATAATAAAATCTGATGTTGTTGGGGTTCGAACCCATGCGCTAATAAAATTGTACCACTTTGTTTTAAACACCAAGGTCATAAGTCTTAAATTTTTAGGACGCCCTTATTTACCTCACTTCTATTGCCGAGGTAAATTGCATTTTGTGTCTGAGGTTAGAAGTGTTATTTATAGTAGTGATAGGTTCAGTCAAAAAAGATTTAGTCTTGTCCCCAAGAATTGATCTTGAGAGATTCCTTTAACACTTGAGAGCTTTTAGTATGAAAGGTTCACGAGCCTCCTTATACAAGGAAGTGGTGGTTGTTCTTCAACTAAAATATTATAAGATGAATGATATGAGCGTTTGTGTATTTTCTCTAATAACTTGTTGAAATTGAAATGGCCAAGCTTCCTTCCCAACTGTAGATTGAAGCGGTTAGTCTTTTCTCCACGAACATAGACATTGTAGAGGTTAGTCTTCAAGTTCTAAAATATATCTGAGCTCAATATTAGTTTAACAGGATAACTTAACAATCTATGACATTTTAACCGAGCTAATCTCAAACCTTTAAATGTTTTTAAGTCGGATAATCATCAACCAACCAAGAAACAAGGGAATATTATCAAAGCTAGATAATCCTCAACCTATATATATATATATATATATATATATATATATATATATATATATATATATATATATATATAAAGAGAGAGAGAGACATAGAGAGAGAGGAACTGATCACACAATCTCCAACCATAAAATTTTAATGGGTTTAGCTTCGAATCACATATATAATCCCAATTTGAACAATATTTAAAAAAAGGTTTATAAACATAGTTAACTTGGTGAATGTATACAACTCTACCCTTCTAAAATTTCAATAGAGACCGTACTCACAAATGGTACTTTCCTTACAAAATCATTTGACTATAAGAAATAGTGAGAAAAAGTTATAATAACACTTTAGAGAGCGAATGAGTGAGTGTTAATACACAAATTCATGTTTTGGATGATTTTAAATGAGAAATGAAGTCTCTATTTATAGGCTTGAGGTTCCCCAAAAAAGGAAATAGCATTTATGTGAAAATAGTTTTTATTAATCGATTGATAGTTTTTATAATCGGTTAATTTTTGAAAGTCAAACAGGTATGAGTGCCCAATATGGAAAGATAAGATATATAGTCATTGTAGAATCTGAGTGCTTTCAATTTAGTTAAATATAGTTAAAAAATTGTTTTTTCCTTTTTGACTGCTATATACAACTTCTATATGTTTTTCATAATATTTTGTTTTTCTAAATCATTTGATAAAAATGTTTTTATGTGAGTGTGTGCTTATAGCCATGTACTTTTATGAAAAAGCCCCTTTGCTTTTACATTGTTTCACTAACTTACTATTTTGAGATATTTTCTATAAGCCTTGTCGATTGTAATCTTTTTTGCTTTAATTCTTGCTTGTTTAGACTTTTAATAGAATCCAATTTGTTTGTCTTTATCTAATAGTCATGTTTATCAAACGCTTATACTAATGGCTTTCATCTTTAACGGCTTAAGTGAAATATTTTACTTATCATTGATTGCATCTTTATAATTATGAATATCTTTGTTATTTTATTTATAGTTGTCATCATCAAAGGAAACTTTCTTGATTAAAAGTCTTTTTTCTTGTGAAACAAGGTTCCACAATTTTGAGGAGTTCCTTGGCATAAGGTTGAGGGCGAACTCCTCTTTCCTATTGTGATTCCATCGCGATCTCAATTTGGATCAGACGAAATTTGATTGTGGAATTTTGCGAGAATCAGTTATCGGTTCTCACAACTGGTGTCATTGTTTTGTAGTGGAACCAAAATTATGATTGTTTGGTGATTACGGACTCCTGCTACGATGGTGTGGATTTTCGATGTGGCGGTGTAGGACTGGACCTACAACGTTATCACTACAAATTCGAAGCCAATTAAGAGTCCAAAATGAATAAAATTATGAATTAAGATGAAATAGCCTACCTTATGTCTCACATGTGTTGATTATATACGATGAATAATTTTGACGGCCTTTACATTATTGTGCTTAAATCTTAAGTCCCTCCTGTATTGATTTTTTTGCCAGCATAGAACAATAAACCATATTGATGTCCTCTATTTTTATTCAAGTGATAAAACTACTAAAATTAATTTTTTAATATTGCAAATTACTTTAAAAATGAGGTACCATCGAAGAGCTTTGGAAAAAAGAATGTAAAGTGGAATTATTTTAAAAGTGTGTTTTTGTAAAAAAAAATTATAACCAATATTAATCATGCTTATATTTTTAAATTAAAAATATTATAAAAACTTAGAGTAAATTTGAAAAATATAAACAAACTCTCCAAAATAAAACTCTCAATTGTTACAATATTTGAATTACCTAATATTCTACCGAGAACTCAAAAGTTATATTGAAGAATAAGTTTAGTGGATTTAAATAAATATTTATGGTAAAATATCATTTTTGTCTCTTATTTTTATCTCAAAGTCCAATTTAATCCCTTAAGTTTAAATATTTTTGATTTGATCCTTTGATGTCTTCAATCAATACCACTTTAGTCCCTTCTGTTAGTCAAATTCAAAATTGTTGAGAGTATAATCCAAGTTGTGTTACCCAAGCCCAAGTTAGTTAGTTACTTAGTTTAAAAGTTAATCTTTTGTATATATACATAGTGTATTTCAGTTTGATATGTCAATAATATACAATCATCCTTATTCTCCATTCTCTTTTCTCTCTCTCTCTCTCTCTCTCTCTCTATCTCTCTCTCTCTCTCTCTCTCTCTCTCTCTCTCTCTCTCTCTCTCTCTCTCTCTCTCTCTCTCTCTCTCTCTCTCTCTCTCTCTCTCTCTCTCCAAAGTGTATCATGCACTAACAAATAGGTATATAGAGCTTCTGGTTCTCATTCTTGGTTGTGTTTACAAGAACTGCACATCATCATGTTTCCAAGGGTCATGGATTTCCGTTGATGCGAAGATGAATGGTAGCAATGGAATTCCCAATTCTTGACGGCAAAAATTGGATTGGATGGAGAAAAAAGATGCAATCCTTGTTCAATTTTAAGAAACCCTAGAATTAGTTTCTAATGGAGTTCCTAAACTTTAAGACAACACAATTGATTCTTATAGAGTCATCCACAAGAATGCCAAGAAGAAAAATGTGTTCCCCGTCGTTGAATGCATTTTATATTCAATCTACAGTAGATACAACGAATTTTAATCAGATATCTCATGCTAAATCAAAAATAGATGCATGGGTCACTCTTGTAAAATGTTATGATGGAGGTGAAAAGGTTAAAACTGCCAAGTTACAAACATTGTGAAGGAAGTATAAATTACTACAGATGGGAGAAGAAGAAAAGATTGTAGGTTATATCTCAAAGGTGCAGAATATTGTCCATCTCATGAAATATTTTGATGAAACCCTAACTGATAAGATGATAGTTGAAAATGTAATTTATATGTTGACCTCTCCCTTTGATCACATTGTCGTAGCTATTCAAAAATCTAACAATCTTGAAACACTAAAACTAGAAGATTTGGTTGGTTCATAGAGGCACATGAGCTGCGGATTATCGAAAGGAAATGTGTTTAAGAATAGATACAAGCATTGCACTCTTGGGTATGGAAAAAACGTGGTGGTTCTAACAACTGCAAAGGAAAAGGAGACAATACTCAGAGTAATAAGTCTTATGTGAACCTTCAAAAGCATAAGGTTGATGATAAGGCTTCTAAATCCTCAAAAAGAGAAGAAGGAAACTCATATCAGAAAGACAAAGAATAGAAAAAATGTGTCCAATGATGTAACTATGAAAAGTGGGATCACTTGGCCATGAATTGTTGGTACAATAAAGATAAGGGAGGGACAAAAGGAAAGGATGAAGGAGAAAAACTTACACGTCAAGATTTAGATGATCTTGAAGATATAGTGGTTATGGATGTTGTTGCAGATGATCATGTTGACTCAAGATCTAGTTCCTCGACAAATGTTTCTTGAATCACATGACTGGTAGAAAGTGTGGTTACTAGATTTTGATGAGTCGAAGAAGAGCAAGGTCAAAATTGCAGATAATAGCTTATTGGAAGCAGAAGGTACTAGCAATATAGTTATTCAAAAGAGCAACAAATCAAAAGCTATGATCAAATATGTACTATATGTAACTTAAATATTAATTTTCTTATTTTTAGTTAATTATTTTATTTTATTTAATTAGGTCAAAAAACCTTTTTTTCATGAAAACCAAATAAAAAATCACTTTTTCTCTTTACATTTACATTCTTGCATTTTTACTTATTCAATTTTGTACATTTATTCAATATTCATAATGGTTGTAATAGATAATTAGATTTAATTTTCTTGCAACTCCCCATTTGTAATTTGTACACCCCCCTCCCCTAAATGATGTAATAGCTTAGTATTTTTATTTTTCGCAATTTAAATACTTTATATATAAATGCTAGTAATTAGGGTTTTGTATGGAAAGATTAAAACCAACAAATAGAAAACCCTAATCAAAGAAAAATCAAGCATGTAAATCAATACACTTGCACACAAACACCCTTAGGGTAAATCCACTTGGTTGCCTTACAAAAATGGCCATATTATGCATGTGAGTTATCTTAGCAAAAACAAAATACAAGATCATAGTCCCTCGATGACTTTATCCATGTTGCCTTTCAAAATGTAGTCCCTAAAGAAAATGCTAAGATATCTTACAACATTTCTAATCATGGCTATACGATGAACCTTGCCCGTCCCTTTTACATTCAAAGATAGGGTTACTTACCAAATCAATGGTAAGATAACAATATCAAAGAAAAGAGGAAATAAACATGAAAGACTTTTGAGTAGGTAGATTACTCCTAGTTGCTTGATCAATTTCAAACCAAAAACATCCTTGCTATTTTCAAAAACAAACACCAATAATTTCAAAAATATTTATCAAACTTGAAAACATTTTCAAAAGATCAACACTTTGTATACATTCTTACGAACGAGAATCATTACAAAGTTTGCCTAAACGATGGCGCCTTTTCAAAATCCTTTCAAAAAACCAGACAAAGCACATTTTCAAACAAAAGCAAGTGATCTAGAAAGTAACTAAGAGCCCATGGAAAACCATGGATAAAAAGGATGCTAACACCTTCCATTTTTATAATCTATTCCTCGAACTCAAGAAAACATCTCAAAGGTCTTTCCTGTTCTTTTCAGCCTTTCCTTTTGGATAAAATAAAAGTCCGTGGTGACTCTTGCTAACTGCAACATTTGCGATCAAACGCAAACACCAAGTCAGTTCTCCCACCGTGTTACAGAACTGGCGACTCTGCTGGGGAAAATCTTAAAAGTGGGGTTACCTTAGGGCTAGGTCACATTTATTTGCTTCCATTGTTTGACTTGTATGTTTTACATTTTGGTTCTTTTTTTAGGTTTGAATCCTCTACCCGGATTTAGGATACCATATAGGTAAGTAGCAATACATTATGGAAACTGTGCAGGGTATACCAACATGGTCTAAGCAATAGTTACGTTAGTGTGACATTTTTTGTGGGTACTGGTAGCCCTTGAGTAGTTAAGGAGAATACGGGGCCGCTGAGTGATATCATGAAGCACTAACTAACTTCTAGAACCTTTACTTGACCAACTTGTCCATTAGGACGTAGTGAGATGACCGGATTTAGTGCAGTCTGAAGTTAGTAGATGCTCGATACTACACTCATTGAGGTTTGGTTTTTTGGGATATTTTAGTCGCTATTAAAGAGGCTTGCGCTGAAACAATGCCCAAGGAAACAAACTAGTGATATTGAGCTCCTTAGAACCCGGTTACTATTGCTAGGACAAGTTTGAGCCAACTAAACTTCAAGAGGGTACTTACCTATGAGACTCCATGCAAGCCTAAACCTAAGGACTTGTTTGTTTTGCTTGTATATATCTACTTGTACATAACATCATAAACATCATAACATCATACTCATACTCACTAACCATTTAAAGGATTTTGGGATTTATCTTTGTTTCTATTTTGTAGGACATGGATTCTATTCGCACGAAAACCATTCAAGTCAATCTTGTAAGGATCCATCCTCAACTTAAAGAGTTAGCATCAAGGGTTCCTGAAAATTCTCCATTTATCGAAAGACATGGTCGCCTCCTAAACTTGGTTACCTCTCACACTGATGAGGAAATGATGAAGGTGCTCTTCCAATTCTTTGATCCTCTACACCATTGCTTCACATTTCCAGATTATCAACTTGTGCCAACTTTGGAAGAATTCTCCTAACTCTTGAGGATTCCCATTCTCAATCAACTAATTTAAACGGTACGAAAAGGGATCCAAATCCAGAAGAGATTGCTCAAGCTCTACACTTGCAACCATCTGATATCACAACTAATTGGGAAACAAGGAGTGGTGTCAAAGGTTTCTTAGCCAAGTTCTTGTTTGAGAAAGCCCAAAATTGTTGGAACTCCTTGGACCTGCAAGCTTCTGAGGAAATTTTGGCTCTCCTCATCTATGGGATGGTTTTGTTTCCAAATCCTGACCAACTCATAGATGTAAACATCGTCAAAATCTTCATGTCTCGCAACCCGGTGCCTACTTTGTTAGGAGACATCCTACATTCTTTTCACACCCGCACTATGAAGAAAAGGGGTATTCTCATGTGTTGTACTCCTCTCTTAGAAAGATGGTTTATTTTGCATCTTCCACAATCTGTATTGAAGAACGAGCAAGGTTCAACGTGGTCACATAGGTTGATGACACTTGAACATTCAGACATTCATTGGTGTTCTCGATCTGTAGAGAATGTTACTATTGTCGACTGTTATGGAGAATTCCCTAATATCCCATTACATGGAATTAGGAGAGGTATCACCTACAACCCCAGCTTAGCCTTAAGACAATTTGGTTACGCTCGAAGGGATGGCCCACATGAGATGCTTATTCAAGGGTTGGTATTTGACTACGAGAATGACGATCAAAGTCACCGCCAGAGGTTTATCCGAGCTTGGAGGATGTTGAACAAGGTAGATAGCAAGACATTGGGGCACAAGAATTCCATCCCTCTTGAGCCTTACCTCAAATGGGTACAAGCTTGTGCTCAAAGTCTTATGATGCCTTACCCCTCCATTCTCCCGGTTATCATAGAGCCTGTTGTGGAAGGAGATGCCCCCTACACTATACTTCATCCTGACATGCCCACCTCTCTTGAAGACTTGCAAAGGGATTGGATACAGCTTAAGGGGGAGCGGGACACTTTCGAGGCCCAATTATACGCCAACGAGAAGAAGGTTTCGTAACTCACCAAGAAGCTTCATGAGGAGCGGAGCCTGAATGCCTACATCGCACCAAAGAGGATGCGTACAACTTTTTTATCTTAGAGTTTTTGTATTTCTTTGTAAGCCCAAAGAGGCATGATGTACTCAAGCTTTGATTTATTAATATGACGTGTGTTCCTTTTTGTTATAAAGAAAATTTAAATCCCTAATTTCTTTGAAATCATTGCATATGCATCTTCATTCATCATAACATAAGCAGGCATCTTACAATAGGTCTCCTCATCTTTCTACTATTTATTTCAGTAAGATGGACATGGAACAGACGATAAAAGATCTTCAGGCGCAGAATTCTCAGTTTCAACAGATGTTCTTGACTCTAGCCAAAGGACAAGAGGATTTGAAAACTTTGTTGATCGAAGAAAAGGAGAAGAAGGCAAAGAAGTCAACCGGTGTTTTAAATATGGGAAGAAGGTTCCAAGGACAAGCCAGACGGACCCTAGACTTTGCAACATCATTTGGTGAAAAGGATAATCAAGAAGGAAAAGGCAAGGAAGTGATTTCCCCTCCAGAATCTGAAGAGGAAGAAGAGGATTACTCTGAAGACCAGTATCCTCCGGCTGATGACAAATACAAACATCTGGAAGAATGTCTAAGTGCAATGTAAATTCAGAAAGTGTCCGGGCTGGATTTTGAAGAGCTGGGTTTGGTGTCTGGGATTGTTATTCCACCAAAATTTGTAGCACCAGTGTTTGCTAAGTACGATGGAGTTTCGTGTCCCAGGATGCACCTTCGATCTTATATAATGAAAATACATCCTCACACTGCCGACGGAGACTTGTGGGTCCACTTCTTTCAGAATAGTCTATCTGGAACTCAACTAGATTGGTTCTATCAACTGTAAAGGGCCAATATCCATAATTAGGATGACCTTGCCGCTGCTTTTTATAAACAGTATTAGTACAACGCAGACCTTGCTCCCACCCGTACTCAACTCCAGAGTATGGTTATAGTTTCAAGCGAAGGTTTCAAAGAATACGCTCAGAAATGGAGGGACTTAGCAGGAAAAGTCCAGCCTCCCCTGTCTGAAAGAGAGCTAGTAGACATGTTTTTGGGTACCCTGTCCAGTCCTTTCTTCAATCATCTAATTAGAAGCTCCTCAGCAGGTTTCACTGAATTAATCTTGACCAGGGAAGGAGTGGAAGCTGGGATTAAGAGTGGAAAGATCCAAAAAGACGCATCCTCCAGTGCCGTGAGAAAACCATTTATTGGGAAGAAAGAAGTTGGTGATGTATACCCTCAAAGGAATCAAGACAGAACTGAACACCGTCCAATGGTAGGGGCTGTCATGATCCCTAAGCCTGCACCTACTCAATAAAGAAGCAACCAGCCGAGAACAGAAAGACCAGTAAGATGATTTACCGGGATAAATATGACGTTGTCTCAAGTCCTGCCACATTTATTGAGATCTAATCTGGTAACTTTGAAGGAAGCCCCAAAGAATCCCAACACAGCATCTCCTCACTAGCATCCTAATACTCGATGTGCTTACCATTCGGAAAGCCCAGGCCATGATACCAACAACTGCTGGGCTTTGAAAAACAAGGTGCAGGACCTTCTTGAAGCAAAAGAAATTAAATTTGATGCTCCTGAGTTCCTAAATGTTATCACCGCTCCTATGCCCAAGCATGGCCGTGATGTTAAGGCTGTTGAAGATAAAATATTTGTTACTGATGTTGATGAACTTGTTACTCCTCTTCTGACTGTCAAGAGGAACCTGTTGAAGGTCGGTTTATTTCTGGGCTGTGACGAAAGCTTCCACCTCTGTTTATCCCTACCAACTGGTTGTCACTTATTGAAAGCAGGTGTCCAGCGCCTAATGGATGACAAAGAGATTTTGTTTGAAAAGACTCTTGTTCCAACCATTTCTTACAATGATGTTTCAATAGTAACCATTTTCGCCAATCCTTCCAGGGTCTCTACCAAAAGACCCGTTAGGATTACATCAGTTCCTAAGGTGACTCCACTGATAATTACTATTCTAGGACTAATCCCGTACTCATTAGATAAAATTGTCCCCTGGAATTATGGGGGCGACGTTTATTATCACGGCGTCAAGCAAGATTGGCTGGCTGATGAAGATTCGATTTTTGAGAAGGCTAACCCCGACATCGGAAACATTGCAGGAACTAGCAAGATAACCCGAAGTGGAAGAGTATTCTCCCCAGAGATTACTCCCCCGAAAATGGTTACCGGTCCTGTGATCATCCCTGCTTCTGTTCCTATTGACACTACTACTACTACAATTCCTATGGTTACCCTACTGACACCCCTACCACCGAGTCGACCGAGACTCGAGGCAAAGGAATTTTGGTTGAGCCTGTCCGGATGAAGGCACAATCAGTATATATCCCAGAGGCCTCCAAGAAGGAGATGGAGGAAATTGTAAAAATTATAAAAAGAAGTGACTACAATGTAATCGAACAGCTAGGGCAAACTCTGTCAAAGATCTCTATGATAGCTTTACTGTTATGCTCCGAGGCTCATGCGAAAGCCTTGGTGAAATTTCTCAAAACCGCCCACGTACCACAAGAAACCTCTGTTGATCAGTTCCAAGACAGTGTGGCCAATTTAACAGCTGACAATGGTTTAGGCTTTTCTGATGCTGGCCTTACACCTAGAGGGAGGAAACACAATGAGGCATTGCATGTCTCTATCGAATGTAGGGGCACAACTTTGGCCCATGTCCTGGTTGATACTGGCTCGTCTTTGAATGTGCTACCTAAGAAAGCCCTGGATAGACTCGACTGTGAAGGTTTGACCTTAAAACCCAGCAACATAGTGGTAAGGGCCTTCGACGATTCAAAAAGAATGGTGCACGGGGAGATGGACATCCCCATAAAATTTGGAACTCAAAACTTTGATTCAACTTTCTACGTGATGGACATTTTCCCCTCCTATTCCTGTTTGTTGGGCCGACCATAGATTCATGACGCTGGTGCCGTCATCTCTACATTACATCAGATGCTGAAATACCCAACCAAAGGGAAAATCATTATTGTCCATAGAGAAGAGGAATATATGGTCAGTCACTTGAACTCCTTCAGATACGTGGAATTAGATGGTGAATTCATTGAAACTCCATTTCAGCATTTCGAGGAAGTCCCACAAATAGTGGCAGCTACCAAGACTGTTTCCCAAGTTCCAAAGATTACAAGACCTCCGCTATAGATGTCTTCTCTAAAAGATGCCAAGGCAGTGGTAGAAGAATGTGGGTGTACTATTTGGGGCCAACTCCTGGATATCCCTTACAAATCTGACAAATTTGGTTTGGGTTTCACTTCAGGAGCCCAACAAGTTGTTCATCGCGCTCGTGCCGGAGAACTACCTTTGAGGATCAGCAACCATGGAGTCAACGCAGTGGAGGATGATAATGACACCTACGACCTGGAAGAATGGATTTTACCAACCATCAATGGGGGACTCACCAACTGGGAAGCTAAATATTTGGTCCCAATTACTTTTATCCAACAGTAATTGTCTTTAAACTTTTTTCAGACTTGTAATAATTAAACATTGCAGACTTTTAAAACCTTGTGTCTTACCCGAGGCACAACGGTCCATTTGTAAGGGTTGTTACTTCATTTTCATATGTCATCAATGAATCATGGATGTTTTTGCATACAAACTTTACGTTCTTTGTTTTTATTTTTCTACATTTTTGTTTTTCAAAGATAGTTATACTCTTACACACACTCACATTCAAAATGCAGATTTACATCCACTCAGGATCCTATGGGTAACAATTCTGCTATGGCCTGTTGTGACTTTGAAAATCTAATCTACCAAGCCGAAGACGAAGTTGAGGAAGATTGTGAAGTGACAGGGGAAATATCCAGGTTACTACTTATAGGTGTTTAGGTATTGGCTTGCATTTTTGGTAAATTCCAAGTGTATGTGTGAATGTCATGACTGATGTCATAACATTCTAGTTCAGGTTGTACTAACTCTTTAGGTACATATGCAGAAAAATATTGTAACTCAAATACTGATGTTTATAAGTGTGTATCTGAGCATGTTTGCAAAATGATCACATTTAGCTAATCAGTAGACAGGTTTTCTCAGATGTCATAACAGATGTTATGACATCCTGTTCTGAACTAGCAGGATTACAGGATTGGATAAGTCTGAGTTTTTTCAGGAAATAACTCAGTCCTTCTTAAACAGAATCCTGCGTTTTCTGAGGAGTAACCTCGCTCAATCCTAACCTGATCAACAAAGTACTGTGACCTGGTCATTAGGTCAAGAGGAATCAACCCTAGGTTTTTGGAAACCCTAACTGAAGTTGCAGCTGCTATATATTCAACAGAGCTGCGGTTTTTGAAGTGATCTCTGCTGATTGATTAGAAGATCAAGTTTGTAATCTGTATAGATTTGTTTATTGTACTCCAAGCAATTATCATTGTGATAAGTGTCTTGGAATAGGTTTCAATTGTAAGGGTTGTGTAGCACTCAAAGCTTTGAAGCAAGAGTGTTTGAATGTTACTTGACTAAAGCTGTGAAGCAGAGTCAAGTTAGTTGTGTACATCACTCAAAGCTGTGAAGCACGAGTGATTGTGTTACTTGATTAAAAAGCTGTGAAGCTTAATCAAGTGTGTGTTTTGAAGAGTGTCTTCATCAATTCTCAAGTCAAATTGGTTTATGTATCACTGCTGTGATTGAGGGGGAGTGAGTAGGAACTCAGGTTTAAGTTGTACTTAGATTAGAATTGCATTGGGTAGATCTTAAGTGAAGGAGATAAACTGGTTGGTTTATTCCTGAATTAACATCTCTTATAGTGGATTCTCTCCCTGGCTTGGTAGCCCCCAGAGTAGGTGTTGTTGCACACTGAACTGGGTAAACAATTGACTGTGTTATTTACTGCTTTTGTATTTACTGTCATATAGTAAGTCAGATACGGTGTCAGAACATCGGACGTGACATTGAGTATCTGTAGCCAGAATTTTCAATTGGTATCAGAGCAGGCACCCTGCCTGTATTACTGGGTGAGATCTAGGGATATCACTTTCTGGCACTATGGACAAAGAAGGAGTTTTTGGAAACAGACCACCCATTCTGGATGGAACTAATTATGACTACTGGAAACCTCGTATGATTGCCTTCCTAAAATCTCTGGACAAAAAGGCTTGGAGAGCTGCTGACAAAGGATGGATTCATCCCACCATAACTGAAAGAGATGGGACAATCAGTCTGAAGCCTGAGGAAGATTGGAGTAAAGAAGAAGATGAGTTAGCTCTGGGAAATTCAAAAGCCTTAAATGCCTTGTTCAATGGAATTGATAGAAACATCTTCAGATTAGTACATCAATATGAACTGGCCAAGGAAGTTTGGGACACCCTCAAAACTACTCATGAGGGCACTTCCAAAGTAAAGATGTCAAGGCTTCAGATGTTGACCACTAAGTTTGAGAATCTAAAAATGATGGAAGATGAAACCATCCATGAATTTCACATGAACATCTTGGAGATTGCCAACACCTCAGGAGCACTGGGAGAAAAAATGTCAGAAGAAAAACTGGTGAGGAAGATTCTCAGATCCTTGCCTAAAAGATTTGCAATGAAGGTAACTGCCATAGAGGAAGCCCAGGACATTAGCAAGTTAAAAGTGGATGAACTTATTGGGTCTCTTCAGACTTTTGAGATGGGGATCACTGATAATGGTGACAAGAAGAACAAAAGCATAGCACTTGTAACCAACACTGATGTTGAACACAAGGAGGATAAAGAAGAAAACATATCAGAAGCCATTGCCATGCTTGGAAGACAGTTCAACAGGCTCATCAAAAGAATGGACCCAAAGTCAAGGTCAAATGTTCATAACATTCCTTCTAACATTGACAGTTCCAGCAGAAGACCAAGATCAGAAGATAAGGAAAACCAAGGCAGAGGAATTCAATGCCATGGATGTGAAGGATATGGACATATTCGAGCTGAATGTCCTACCTTTCTTAAGAAGCAAAAGAAAGGAATGACTGTTACTTGGTCTGACTATGATTCAGAAAGCAATTCTGAAGAAGAATCTGCCAAACTAGTTACTGCCCTAACTAGTGTTTGTACTTCTGAAAGTGACACCAGTGATGAAGAAGTAACATTTGAAGAACTGGCTGATACCTACAAGAAATTGTGTATCAGAAGTGGTGAAGTCTGTGTGCAAAATGAGAAACAATCAAAACTCATTGTAAAGCTGGAGACTGAAAAGAAAGCAAATCTTGAAACTATAAGTCATTTAGAAGGAGAAGTTCAACTGCTGAACTCACAACTGAATCAAATGACCAAATCAGTCAAGATGTTGACAAATGGAACAGACAAATTGGAAGAGATTCTTCAGACTGGACAGAATATGGGAAATAAATCTGGCCTAGGATTTGTGGAAACAAAGAAAGTTGTTACCAGGAAGCAAATGTCAAACCAGATGTCTCAACATTACTCTCAACATCAGGGACAGAGACACATGAAGAAGAGGTACCAAAGATGGAGATGTCATCATTGTGGGAAATATGGTCACATAAAGCCCTTCTGCTACAGACTACATGGATATCCTAATCAGAAATCAGATGTCAAACCTAAGTCTAAAAAGGTACCACACGCTCCTCAATGGAAGAAAAAGGCTATTGCACTGATAGCACACACTTCCCTAAAGATCTCAGCAAAGGAAGATTGGTACTTTGACAGTGGATGTTCCAGACACATGACTGGATTCAAAAATCTCCTCAATAATGTTATGCCTCACACCACCAGTTTTGTGACCTTTGGAGATGGTGCTAAAGGAGAAATCAAAGGAGTTGGTAATTTGGACTACCCTGGAGTTCCAAGTCTGAATAAGGTACTGCTGGTAAAAGGGTTGACTACTAATCTCATCAGCATCAGTCAATTATGTGATCTAGGATTCATGGTCAACTTCTCAAGATCTGAATGTCTAGTGTTTAATGAAAAACTAGATATTGTAATGAGAGGAATAAAATCCAAAAATAACTGTTATGTGTGGCAGCCTGAGAACACTGATATCCACACTTGGAGTCAAATCATCAAAGAAGAAAAAGATATGAAACAGTGGCAGCATAAACTTGAAGGAATGAAAAGAGCTATTCCTATGGAAGATGTCAGAAGAACTCCTAAACTACAGGCTGATAATATATGTGATGTGGCAAAGAACAAGTCTCATAAATCCTGTTCTCAAAAATTCTGGTCAACACAGATGCTACCTGAAGACAATGTTACACAAGATGTTGTGACATTGTGGTGTGATAATCTGAAAACATTCAACATTTCCTTAAACCCTATTGACTTTGGAGAGAAGAAATCATTTGAACTGAAACATAGGTTCTCTGAGCTTCAGCTAACTGATTCTTCTATCAAGGCGCTTGTTGGAAATCAACTTGAAAATTTGAAGGGCAAATTGGGTATTCACCTACATGAGAAATTATAGCAATTAGTTTTGCTGAAAACAAGGGTTGAAGGGATTAATTCTATTAAGTCTATATTTAGTGGGTTGATCATATTCATTCACAATTCCTTCAAAAGCCTTCAGAAGTTGAAAAGACTCCCTTGTACTCCCTATCTCTCTCATCCTTGCAACCTGTTTTCTCCTCCCAATCAAAGAGCTTTCTCAAATTGCTACTGCTACTCAACGTTAAACACAATGTCTCAGACATCATCTTCCACTATGGCGGCTTCGTCTCACTCATCATCATCGTCATCTGATCAAGATTCTAGGGCAATCACGACATGCATAGAATCTGAAGTACTTGAGGTCACTCCTCTCAGGGAGATGGCAACTAACCCAGCCAAAATCAAGAAGCTCAGGACCAGACATGCAGGAAGAGCTCAAGCTGCAGTCTCTGGTAATTCTTCTCTTCCTTTATCTACTATACCTAATAAAGAAGGAACAGTTCAAGTACACCAAGCTATTGCTAGATTGGTTACTAGCATTCTGAGTGGCAACCAATCTGTACCGGGGATTTCTATTCCTTTGAATCAATCTGAAAGTCCAAATGTGGAAGGTTCTGAAAATATAGATGTCACTGAGGATGTTGTGACACCAAAAGACAACATTCAGAATCCCTCTGAAAAGGCTGCTGATCCACCTATCATTGATGTGGATGAAGAGTACTCAGATAATGAACTAATTGCAAATGTGAACCCTAGCATTGCTAGGAGATTGATGAAAAGAAAAAGTAGTGAGACTGTTAAACCTAAGAAGTCCAAGGCTGAAGGGATGGCTGAAAAAATTCAGACTAAAGGGAAGAAGGCACAGGTGCTGACTGCTAGACAACCAATCTCCAAGAAAAGAAAAGAACCTGAAACTTCTGACTCTGATGATGAATCAGAATTTGAGATTGACATTGACAATGCTCCCATCAGAAGGAAGCTCTCTTCCAGCAAGATTGCTAGAGTGCCTGAAGTGCCAACTGACAACATCTCCTTTCATCATCCTGATAATGCAAACAGGTGGAAGTATGTTTGCTTGAAGAGAATAGCCTTGGAGAGAGAACTCAACAATGATGCTTTGGAGTGCAAAGACATCATGGAGCTGATCAGGAATGCTGGGCTAATAAAGACTGTGATGAAGTTTGGCAAATGTTATGAAAATCTGGTTAAAGAGTTTGTAGTGAACTTATCCAATGATTGTGCTGATGGGAGGTCAGCTGACTTTGAGAGTGTGTTTGTGAGAGGAAGAAGGGTCAAGTTCTCTCCATCAGAAATCAACAAGTTTCTTGGAAGAACGAATAAGGACTGTCCTGATCTAGAGGCAACTGACAATGAAGTATGCTTGACCATCACTGCCAGGCAAGTAAAGTGCTGGCCATTGAAAGGGAAGTTAAATGCTAGTAAACTCAGCATGAAATTTGCCATCTTGCATAAAATAGGTGCAGCAAACTGGGTGCCTACAAATCACAAATCAACCATCTCCACAGGATTGGGGAGATTCATCTATGCTGTAGGAACCAAGACTGCCTTTGACTATGGAAGGTACATTTTTGAACAAACCTTGAAGCATGCTGGCAGTTATGCTGTCAAAGGACCAATTGCCTTTCCCTCCCTCCTTTGTGGAATCATCCTTGCACAATATCCTGACATACTTGTAGCAAGAGATACAGACTGCAAAAGAGCCCCTGCCCTTGGCCTGCACTACAAACTGTTTCAGGGATCCCATGCTCCAGACATTGTCATAACATCAGCTGAGACATCGTCTGCAAAGAGCCAGTCCAAAACATCAGATGTCATAGCTGTCTTAAAAGAAACTTGCAAAGATCTGGATGCTAGAAAAAGGACCCTAGAAGCACTAATTGCCAAGCTAGAAAAGGAAGAAGCTGAAGCAAGCATGAGGGAAGAAGATGAAGGACAGCTCAACATTGAAGAAAGTGGCTCCTCTGAGTCTGATGACAGTACTTGAAGGATGATTGCTGCTTGGTGGTGTTGCTGGTGGAGTTTGGAAGTATGTTTTGCTATTGTCTGCTGCTGATCTCATTATTTTGTCTTGGATAACTGTATAACTTTATAAACATGTAATCTTTGGCCCATTTGTGGCTAAAGTGGGGGAGAATATTTGGTACTGCTTAACACTATATTTTTCTGCTATTTATTTCTGCTGCTATCTATCTATCTCTGATTGTTTAGGGACTTTAGCCAAAAATCTGCCAAAGGGGGAGTTTGTAGGTGTTTAGGTATTGGCTTGCATTTTTGGTAAATTCCAAGTGTATGTGTGAATGTCATGACTGATGTCATAACATTCTAGTTCAGGTTGTACTAACTCTTTAGGTACATATGCAGAAAAATATTGTAACTCAAATACTGATGTTTATAAGTGTGTATCTGAGCATGTTTGCAAAATGATCACATTTAGCTAATCAGTAGACAGGTTTTCTCAGATGTCATAACAGATGTTATGACATCCTGTTCTGAACTAGCAGGATTACAGGATTGGATAAGTCTGAGTTTTTTCAGGAAATAACTCAGTCCTTCTTAAACAGAATCCTGCGTTTTCTGAGGAGTAACCTCGCTCAATCCTAACCTGATCAACAAAGTACTGTGACCTGGTCATTAGGTCAAGAGGAATCAACCCTAGGTTTTTGGAAACCCTAACTGAAGTTGCAGCTGCTATATATTCAACAGAGCTGCGGTTTTTGAAGTGATCTCTGCTGATTGATTAGAAGATCAAGTTTGTAATCTGTATAGATTTGTTTATTGTACTCCAAGCAATTATCATTGTGATAAGTGTCTTGGAATAGGTTTCAATTGTAAGGGTTGTGTAGCACTCAAAGCTTTGAAGCAAGAGTGTTTGAATGTTACTTGACTAAAGCTGTGAAGCAGAGTCAAGTTAGTTGTGTACATCACTCAAAGCTGTGAAGCACGAGTGATTGTGTTACTTGATTAAAAAGCTGTGAAGCTTAATCAAGTGTGTGTTTTGAAGAGTGTCTTCATCAATTCTCAAGTAAAATTGGTTTATGTATCACTGCTGTGATTGAGGGGGAGTGAGTAGGAACTCAGGTTTAAGTTGTACTTAGATTAGAATTGCATTGGGTAGATCTTAAGTGAAGGAGATAAACTGGTTGGTTTATTCCTGAATTAACATCTCTTATAGTGGATTCTCTCCCTGGCTTGGTAGCCCCCAGAGTAGGTGTTGTTGCACACTGAACTGGGTAAACAATTGACTGTGTTATTTACTGCTTTTGTATTTACTGTCATATAGTAAGTCAGATACGGTGTCAGAACATCGGACGTGACATTGAGTATCTGTAGCCAGAATTTTCACTACTGTAAGAAGAGAGGACCATACAGCCCCACGAAGAACCAGTGGACACAGTTAACCTAGGTACCGAAGAGGACAAGAACGAAGTCAAGGTGGGTGGAAATCTGGAACCTAGTGTCAAGAAACGCCTAACTCAGTTGCTACATGACTATGTTGAGGTCTTTGCTTGGTCATACGAAGACATGCCAGGACTTGATGCTGATATCGTGGTACATCGTCTACCAATAAAAGAAGACTGCACTCCGGTAAATCAGAAAGTCCGTCGCATACGACCAGACATGTCTGAGAAGATTAAGATATAAGTCATGAAACAATTCAACACCAGATTCTTAGCCGTCACCTCCTATCCACAATGGGTCGCCAATGTTGTTCCAGTGCATAAAAAGGACGGCAAAGTACGCATGTGTGTGGACTACCGAGATTTGAATAGGGAAAGCCCCAAGGATGACTTCCCGCTACCCCATATCGATATTCTGGTTGACAACACCGCACAATATAAAGTATTTTCCTTCATGCATGGTTTCTCAGGCTACAACCAGATCAAAATGGCGCCTGAGGATATGGAGAAAACGACCTTCATCACCCAGTGGGGCACTTTTTGTTACAAGGTTATGCCATTCAGGTTGAAGAATGTTGGGGCAACTTATCAGCGTGCCATGGTAGCTCTATTTCACGACATGATCCATCAAGAAATAGAGGACTATATGGACGACATGATAGCCAGATATCAAATTAAAGAGGAACATCTTGAACATTTGCAGAAACTGTTTGAAAGGCTAAAGAAATACAAGCTATGGTTGAACCCAAACAAATACACATTTGGGGTAAGGTTCGATAAACTCCTAGGCTTCATTGTCAGCGGTAAAGGTATCGAGGTAGACCCTGCCAAGGTGAAAGCAATACAATAAATGCATGCTCCTCGCACCTAGAATGAAGTCAGAGGATTCATAGGATGGTTAAATTACATTGCCATATTCATTTCTCACTTAACTGCTACTTGTGAACAAATCTTCAAGTTACTGAAGAAAGATCAGTTGATCAAATAGAATGATGAATGCCAAGATGCCTTCGACAAGATCAAAGAGTACCTTCAAGAGCCTCCTGTTTTGATGCCACCAATCGAGGGAAGATCTTTGATTATGTATCTAACTGTTTTGGAAAATTCAATGGGGTGTGTGTTGGGGCAGCATGAAGAGTATGGCCGAAAAGAGCATGCTATTTATTACCTGAGCAAAAAGTTTACCGACTGTGAAACAAAATATTCACTACTCGAGAAAACTTGCTGTGCTCTGGCATGAGCTGCTCGTTGGCTAAGACAGTATATGCTGACCCATACTACCTTATTGATATCCAAGATAGATCCAATTAAATACATATTCGAGAAGCCTGCCCTTTCTGGGAGAATAGCGATATGACAGATGATCCTGACAGAATACGACATTCAGTACACTACCCAAAAAGCAATAAAGGGCAGTGTACTAGCCGATCATCTTGCCCATCAAGCTTTGGATGACTATCAGTCCATGAAATTCGAATTCCATGATGAAGACATCATGGTGGTAAACACTTTTGAAGATTTCAGACCATATGACGGACCTGAACAAGGATCCCTGATCAGTGCATTTTGATGTACATTCTTCCATGATTATAGTTATGCATTTCCATGGTTTGTTTAGCTTATTTTTGTATTTTATAGTGTTTTTCTATTTTAGTTTATTTCTACTCTTATTTGATTTTTGCACTTTATTTTTAGCATTAGCAGTCTGCACGAATAAATTTATAACTTAACCTACGGGAGTCGGAATGAGGCGTGCTACCAGTCGTTGGAAAGCTAAGAGAAAGAGCTACAATTTTCATTAATAAGTCGAGAGCTGAATCGGATTGTAGCAAGGCCTTAAAATTCGTTGAAGTTGCAGCCTTTTATATTTAAGTTTTGGGTCATTTGTTTTGGGCATGGGTTATGTTTTCGACCCAGTTGGGTTATGAACCGAATCCTTATCTTTTCTATACCTAGAAGTCACTGTAGTAATTTAGTTTTGACCTTTTCATTATTCAGGAAAAAAACTTTGACTTGTACGCTTGAATGAAGAACTAATCATCCAGAGTTGATCTACTTTAATCGCGTTCCGATGCTTTGGGGTTTTTAATTTATAAATTCAATTTCGTTTCTTTTTCAATTCTATTTTATGAAATTGTATTTGCTTAATTTATTTTTTCATAGAATGTCTTGATTAAATTCGTATGATTGTATTCCTAATCTTTAATCGTTGTTTACGTTGCTTAGTCGTTAAATCGCGTTCTATATCGTGTTTGCTTAATTCACGATTATATTAATCCATTTGCTTAATTCAGAATGAGAATTTAATCTATTTTATATCGATTGCGCTTGTCAATTGGTATTGAAATCGAATAGAGGTCGAAGCCGCTTAGGGAATTGATAAGGTAAAAACCAATGATTAGCAGGAACCTGAAAACAGTAGATTGACTTATTTTTATAATCATTTATTGCGTGTTATAAATCGATCCTAAAACCAACCCCCCATTCAATTTCTATTAGTTAATAATAAAATCAAGAATCCTTGCGATATGACTCGAGCCATTGTCGTTATACTGCCTTTTACAAAATACTCGTTTTTGATCCGTGTGCGACAGCGGATCAAAATTGGCGTCGTTGCCGGGGATTCTTGTTTTTATTAACTGATATTATAGTCATAGGTTTAGTGTTCTTGTTATTTTTTTGTTGTTTTGTTGTGTTTGTTGATTTTCAGGATTGCAATTCCGGTTGCAGTACAGTTTTTCAACCTGTCAGGTAAGTTTAGAAATTACTGTTTCGATTTGCTCCGAATTTTTTCCATAAAGTGAGTAAAAAATTGACGAACATTTGTCTTTTAGAATAAAATTCTAAAAGAATTTGACCCTCAAAATCTAAAATTCGTCTTTTTTCCATTTTAAAATAATTTTTTACTGTTTTCATAGTATCGAAAAAATCCATAAAATATCTCAAAAATCATATTTTGCTCTATTAGATTAAATTTTGTATTTTTGTATTTTTTTTTGAATTTATTTTAATTGTTTTCTTTCTTTCTATTTGTTTCTGCCTGTTTGGGACATAGTTGGTATTTTTGTGTTTATTGATAACATGGCTGAACAAAGAACTTTGAGGCAGTTGGCTGGCCTTGATGTAAGCTATAATTGTTTATGTATTGACTATCCTGCAGCTGATACACCTTTTGAATCGAAATCTGATTTAATACACTTGTTGTCAAAGCTTAATACTCTTACAGGTGAGGATCCGCATAAGCATCTGAAGTAATTCCAGGTTGTGTACTCAGAACCTTCGCTAGAGGACATTGTCAAACAAATGGCTGCAAATAATCTCCAGTATAAACAAATATATTCTACTCTCCAGACTTTGCAAACACAGATTGAACAACTTGCCTCTTTGATGAATATCATGCAACAAGCTCAAGGATCTAACCAACAACCCTTGGAAGAGAATTTTGTCTTTCCAACAGAGCTGCTTTCTTAGAATGTTGATGATACTTGTACTGATTTATTTGCAGCTGATTTTCCATCATTATCTGATTTTGATGAAGTTTACTCTTGTGATGTTTGTACTGATATTAAAATTTGCTCTATTTGTGCTGAAATTGAGGCTGCCTTGCAAGTTGATATTCTTACTGCAGATGAGGTTGCAAATGAAGTTGTTCATGTGGAAGAAGCTCTCGATACTCTGACTGCCCAAAACAAATCATCCATTAAACAACCACCTTTCCAAGAGCTGAAACTAATTCCTGAAAATCTTAATTATGCTTATCTAGAGATGAATGAAAAACTTCTGGTTATAATTTCTTCTAAACTTTATTTTGATCAAGAAAGTAAATTTTTGCAGGTATTGAAGAAGCATAAGAAAGGAATTGGATGGATCTTGGATGATATTTATGATACTAGTCCGTCCATGTGTATGCATAGGATCTCAATTGAAGATGTAACAAATATAATGAGACAACCCCTCAATCTTTTGATCTTTGGTGTTGTGGAAAAGAAGATCACATGTCCATTCAACACTTTTACTTATCAAAGATTCTTCTTTGATCCTGGAATAAAAGATGAAGACACTAATAAAAATTTCAAGTTCAATGCACATTACCCAAAGCTATTGCATGAGAGTCCCACATTGGAAGAAGAAACTATAGAAGAGATCTCGTTGGGAAAGGCTACTTATGCGATCATCTATCCGCATTGACTTCTCGGGTGTGTTCTTTCCTCTCTCTCCTCTCTCTTATTTTATGCTTGTTTCTTTCAATGAGGACAATGTGTGTTTTATGTGTGGGGGAGAGAATTATTTATTTGTTTTGTTTTCTTTGCTTTTGTTCATTGTTTTATTTTCAGTTATAAAAAAAATAAAAAAATATGCATCTTTTTGAAAGTTTTGGGTTATAGATTAATATGAGGTTAGTTGTGGAGACTTGGGAAAAGTTCACAATATCGGTATCGTCTTAACACTATAAGTCTCATGCATATGGAAGTTAATTTGAATTTTTATTATGACGTAGCCTTGAATTATCATCTTTTAATAGCTCTTGAGTAGTTTATTTCAGCAGTCAGCACCATCTCACACGTACTCTACACAGGGAAGTCGATGAAAATAAGTGAGTGATCCAAGTTTTATTTGAAAAAAAGAGGAAATAAAAAGGATTACGCCTTCTAAGTTTGGTGACCCTCACCCGGTCACTTAACCCAATGGTCGTAGAACCTACAAAAAAAGTTGATAATAAGACTCGTTGTTAGTTGGTTCAGTGGTTTCTGGTGCTGAACTTGGTAGGGCGGATTACGGTCTGATCCCCCGCAACTACAACTGAGTAAGCAAAGGGTTATGCCACGTAAGTACCAGAACCCCGTGCAAAAAGCATCAGAGTCACTAATCGGTCGCCTTGCTATGAGTGAGTGGAGATAACGGGCTTAATGTTATTGCGCCTGAATGAAAAAGAGCAAAAAGGAGGATGAGTAAGTTAAGTTTTGGCATAATAATATGATTTGAATTGGTTTGCATATTCAAGAGACAAGATTAGTGTTCCTACGATATCTTTAGTGTGCAAGATTAGTACATATTGATGCAATCTTAACCGAAGAAGAGTTTGTAGCCTAGAATGAGTAGTTGATCATGCTATTGTGTTTCTTTTGATTTTATTTTGCTCAGAGTGCAAAAGTTCAAGTGTGGGGAATTTTATCAGTGCATTTTGATGCACATTTTTCCATGATTGTACTTATGCATTTCCATGGTTTTTTAGTTTATTTTTTTATTTTATAGTGTTTTTCTATTTTAGTTTATTTCTACTCTTATTTGATTTTCGCACTTTATTTTCAGCATTAGCAGTCTGCACGAATAAATTCATAACTTGAGCTACGGGAGTCAGAATGAGGCGTGCTACCAGTCGTTGGAAAGCTAAGAGAAAGAGCTACGATGTTAATTCAGAAGTCGAGAGATGAATCGGGCTGTAGCAGGGCCTTAAAATTCGTTGAAGTTGCAGCATTTTATATTTAAGTTTTGGGTCATTTGTTTTGGGCATGGGTTATGTTTTCGACCCAGTTGGGTTATGAACCGAATCCTTGTCTTTGCTATACCTAGCAGCCGCTGTAGTAATTTAGTTTTGACCTTTTCATTATTCAGAAAAAATCTTTGACTTGTACGCTTGAATGAAGAACTAATCATCCAGAGTTGATCTACTGTAATCACGTTTCGATGCTTTGAGGTTTTTAATTTATCAATTCAATTTCGTTTTTCTTTCAGTTCTATTTTATGAAATTGTATTTGCTTAATATGTTATTTCATAGAATGTCCTTATTAAATTTGTATTATTGTATTCCTAATCTTTAATCGTTGTTTACGTCGCTTAGTCGTTAAATCGCGTTCTATATCGTGTTTGCTTAATTCATGATTATATTAATCCGTTTGCTTAATTCGGAATGGGAATTTAATCTATTTTATATCTATTGCGCTTGTCAATTGATTTTGAAATCGAATCGAGGTCGAAGCCGCTTAGGGAATTGATAAGGTAAAAACCAATGATTAGCAGGAACCTGAAAACAATAGATTGACTTATTTTTATAATCACTTATTGCGTGTTATGAATCGATCCTAAAACCAATCCCCCATTCGATTTTTAATAGTTAATAATAAAATCAAGAATCCTTGCGATACGACTCGAGCCATTGTCGCTATACTGCATTTTACAAAATACTCGTTTTTGATTCGTGTGCGACAGCGGATCAATCCCGATGGACTTTGGTTTTTGACGAAGCCTCTAAAACACTCGTCAATGGCATAGGTGCTGTAATCATATCTCCGGAAGGATGTAATAATCTCTTCACTGCAAGACTTTGCTTCAACTGTACTAATAATATGGCAGAATACAAAGCATGTATTTTTGGTCTCAAAGCTGCCATAGATTTGGGAATCGGGTCTTTAAGTGTATTTGGAGATTCAGCCTTGGTCATCAGTCAGATCAAAGTGGAGTGGGACACGAAGTATCCTAACCTCATCCCCTACATGGAACATGTGTTGACATTAATTCCACATTTTGAGGAGATTACCTTTGAGCATTTCCCGCGAGAAGAAAATCAACTAGCGGACGCGCTAGCCACCATGTCATCCATGTTTAAACTCAAGTGGGGTAACGAGGCTCCCCAGATCACCATTGAACAGATGGACGAACCAACTTACTGTCACGAGATCGATACTGAAGAAGTAGTGGACCGACCTTGGTTCCAAGAAGTTAAGAAGTATCTCGAGACTTAAGAGTATCTAGAGGGAGCTTCAGTCGATGATAAGAAGTTATTGAGAAGATTCTTTACTAAGTTCTTCCTCAATAAAGGCATTCTCTACAAGCGCAACCACGACTGTGTTTCGTTTCGTTATGTAGACAAGGTTGAGGCAGAAAATATCATGGCTGACTTAAATGAAGGCACTTTTGGCACCCATTCTAGTGGGAATACGATGATTAAAAAGATCCTACGGGCAGGGTATTACTAGTCTACCATGGAAGAGATTGCTATCAGCACTCTCGAACCTACCACAAGTGTCAGATCTATGCAGACAAAGTGCATGTACCTCCAGTTCCTCTAAACGTCCTGGCTGCTCCCTGGCCATTCGTGATGTGGGGCATCGATATGATTGGAGAAATCAAGCCCACAACCTCTAATGGACATCGCTTCATCTTGGTGGCCATTGACTACTTCACAAAGTGGGTTAAGGCAGCTTCTTTCACTTTCGTTACCAAGAATGTTGTCGCTTGGTTCATCAAACAAAATCTCATCTGTCTGTACGGTATCTCGAGAGGATCATCACAGACAATGGTACGAATTTCAACAACACTATGATCACCGCATTGTGCGTGCAATTCAAAATCCAGCACCATAATTCATCTCCTTATCGGCCAAAGATGAATGGCATTGTGGAAGCCGCAAATAAAAACATCAAAAATATCATACAAAAGATGGAAGTTACATACAAGGACTGGCATGAGATGCTACCATTCGCTCTTCACGGTTACCGTACCACGACGCACACATCAACATGGGCAACTCCCTTCTCCTTGGTAAACGACATGGAAGTTGTTCTACCAATAGAAGTACAAATACCTTCTCTGAGAATCATAAAAGATACAGGGCTGAGTGAAGATGATTGGATCTAAACTCGGCTAGGCCAGTTGAACCTAATTTATGAGAAGAGGCTTACGGCTGTCTGCCACGGCCAGATGTACCAAAAACGTATGATCAAAGCTTTTAACAAAAAGGTCAGACGTCAGGTATATCAGGTTAGTGACTTGGTAATAAAGCATATCATATTACCACAAGGTGATCCCAGGGGCAAGTGGACTCCTACATACGAGGGACCATTTGTGATCAAAAGCATTTTCTCTGGTGAAGCAATGATCCTCACCACTATGGATGGTGATTACCTTCCACACCCTGTGAACGCGAACATAGTTAAAAGATACTACGTATAAGAGACCCGCTAGGTTGACACACCTAGGCAAAACAAAGGAATCCCGGCGAACCAAAAGGTTCGGGCAAAAATTAGGGATAAAACAAAAAAAATCGGTACACCCGGCAAGTTGAAAACCCGAAAGGGCGACTTGGGAAAAAAAAGGGTATCCTAGTGGACTGAAAAACCGAAAGGGTTGTCTAGGAAAAAATTAGGGAATTAAAGCGTATGACTTTATCCCTTTGGATCACCTTACAGACAACCTCTAACATCGACTAACAAACTCAACGGTTCTGATCAATCCAATCAGCTTCGGGCAAGGCAACAAGTGGATAAGACGCTCAGAGACACGAAGGCTATAGAAGAATGGAAACCCAGTGGGATTATTGCACATAGCTATCTTTTCTTTGTATCAAATTTTCATTTTTCTACAACGATATTCTCTTACTATAATGTTCGTCTCATTGTACAAAAATACTTACCCAATTTAATACAAAGATATTCCTTTGAAAGTACAAAATTTTCTGTTTTTCTTTATTTCTATGTTTTGTTTACAAAAATGTCCAATGATTTATTTTTGAACATATGCATTTGAACGTGACTACTATTTACAAATGAACAAAAAAAATAAGAAAGACAATCAATAATGGCTTTAAGAAATAGGATAATATCTTTAGACTATTCCATAAAATCCCCCGTAAATATTTTTCCAGCAAGAACGGAAAATGGGACATCCAACTATAGGATCGCTAACGATCTCCAGTATGCAGCTTAATAATATCAAGCTCTCTCACATTTCATATAGAACAAAACTTCCGGTTACCACTCTGATGATTCCCCAGTGAAGGTCGCCCAACTTCTCATGATTCCCCAATAGGATTTCACGAAGTCTACAAGAAATGCACGGTGTTTCCTTTCTACAACATGGTTTATTTCTCTAACAAATGGAAATTCATCAACACTTCAACTTCAAAGCATGAAGACTTGCACTCCTCATTCTCAGCAATGCTCAAGGATTTATTTTCCGTGACTCCAGCCATACTGCAACATAACAATTAATATGTCCATACATTGCATCCATACGTCATAACATCGAAAACACAAATACATACGACACAATCTCATTTATTTTGAGAACATCATTACACCATGCATTTCATACATCATGACATTGAATACAACTAACCTTTCATCTTTTTCAGGAAAGATCAATCAACAGAAAATTATCATCAAATTTTCAACAAGTCAACTACAGATCAATTCCCAAGAAAGGTCTGGTCAACCATCTACATAACAGATATTTCTTTCAAACCCCTGCCGGTTCAGCTTAAATCTCTCAATGATTTATTCAGATTCTTTCCCACAGACATCTTCACTGGTTCAGATAAATCTCTCAACAATTTATTTTGATTCTTCTCCAGATCCGTGCCGGTTCAGCTTAAATATCTCGACGGTTTATTTTGATTCTTTCCCGCAGACATCTTCTCTGGTTCAAATAAATCTCTCAACAATTTATTCTGATTCTTCTCCAGATCCCTGTCGGTTCAGTTTAAATCTCTCAACGACTTATTCTGATTCTTTCCCGCAGACGTATTCTCTAGTTCAGATAAATCTCTCAACAATTTATTCTGATTCTTCTTCAGATCCATGTCGGTTCAGTGTAGATCTCTCAATGGTTTATTCTGATTCTTTCCCACAGACGTCTTCTCTGGTTCAGATAAATCTCTCAACAATTTATTCTAATTCATTTCCCGCAGTTGTCTTCTCTGGTTCAGATAAATCTCTCAACGATTTATTCTGATTCTATTCCCGCAGACGCTTCCTCTGGTTCAGATAAATCACATAAATATTTACTCTGATTATTTCTAGTTAAAGAATATTTAAGATCTCTTTTGGTTCAGTTTAAACCCCTCAATGGTTTACCCTGATACTTTCCAAATGAACACTTCGGGTTCAGATAAATCTCTCATCGATTTATTCTGATTCTTTTCCCGCAGACACTTTCTCTAGTTCAGATAAATCACACAAATATTTACTCTAATTATTTCCAGTTAAAGAATATTCAAGATCTATTTTAGTTCAGTTTAAACCCCTCAACGATTTACCTTGATACTTTCCAAATGAACACTTCTGGTTCAGATAAATCTCTCAACAATTTGTTCTGATTCTTCTCCAGATCCCTTTGGGTTCAGATAAATCTCTCAATGATTTATTTTGATTCTTTTCTCGCAGACACTTTCTCTGGTTCAGATAAATCGCACAATGATTTACTTTGATTCTTTGCAATTAAAGAACATTCAAGATCTCTTTTGGTTCTGTTTAAACCCATCAACGGTTTATCCTGATACTTTCCAAAGGAACACTTCTGGTTCAGATAAATCGCACAAAGATTTATTCTGATTCTTCCCAATCAAACAAATTACGAGACTTCTTCTAGTTCAGATAAGTCACTCCAAAGATTTATTTTATTTCTTTTCCAGTTGAAATCAAGTTCAGACTTAGTACATTATCTGTTAACAGTCACCTTTGGATGGCATCTACAAGCCCATCTCCGGCAAATCTCCATCATTCCTCCAAATGGCATCTATAAGCCAATTCCCATTTTATCTTTGAGTGCAAATTTCTGGGCACTCTAGTGTCCAATCATCTTCCACCTTCAACTCACGAATGGCGGATCCGCAAATCTAACTCTTCAGGTTTAAGAAGATTGAACAGGGGAAGTTGTTGTACCCTAAAATTTTCCCTCTCATTTATCAAATATTTTCTCACAAGATCTCCTTTGGTTCAAGACTGCACAAGGTTTGATCAGCTCAAGATACCTCCTTAATCACTGATGACTGAAATTAGGGTTTGGGATTACACAAGGATAATTGAACTTTTAATGCCTCATATGAATTTCATGGATCATCATGGACCCCCAAGATTACTCATGTCAATTTTCAAGCCTTGGATCACATTTTTGCCTAGTCAATTGACTAGTTGACCTAAAAATTAGCTGTGTTGGGGAAAAAGTCAATTGTGGTCAATTTACAGTCAAACTTCATAATGTTTTATCCATATCAACATTATAAACTCATATGTATCATTTGATCAAGTTTGGACCATAATTCCTCAAGAAATTTGACCAGATCATCAAAAGGGCAAAATGGTCAAAATTAGGGTTTTGACTGAGAAAGGGAAATTTCTGATTTTTGACCTAGCAAATGGTTAATTGGTTTGAGGCATGATCTCAAGAGTTGAATTGAATCATTTTGACCTAATGGCATGACTCAAAACATTGCTCAAGATCAATTGGATTGATAGTTGATTTTCAGTCAACTAATCAAAAGTCAATTATACACTGAAAAGTCAAACTTTGAATTTTTGGTCCAAATCAAGTGTCAAAGATCACAATTTATCAAAACATGTCAAAATATGAAACGTGTTCATCAAGAAATCAAAAATTTAATATTTCATTTTGAAAAGTCAAAGTTTTCAAACTTAGAAATTTTTCTAAGTGTTGAAAACTTCATATTTTTTCACAACTTTGAGCCAATTTTTCACCATGATGCAAGATGATTCAAAAGAAACTTTCAACATGAAAGTTGTATATCTCCATGATATCTACAACATTTATTTTCACAACTTCTCCTAGAAATGCTTGGATCTCAAGTTATTTATCCAAGAAGTCATGGTCATGAAACTAAACACTTAGTGAAAATTTTTCCCTAGTTTAGACAGGATTTTGACCTAACTTCATGGCAATTTTTCATATAGTTCCAAGGGGAATTTTCAAAAGTGATTCAAAGATTGGTTGTAGAGAAAATTATAAGATTTCTAAAATGTCCAAGGACTCCTTGAGATCATTCTTGAGCAAGGAGAATCGAAGAAAGGAAGTTAGGGTTTCAAACTAAAATTATAGGTCATTTTCATGATGAGAAAAAATGCAATTTTAATGTTAGGCTGCATAATATTTCTTTGCAGGCCTTCTAACTTTTGTATTTATCCATCATTAATGGATTACACAAACTTTTGAGCTTTAATCCAAGTGGTTTAAGCTTTATCCAATTCACATTTCCATTAATGGCACAAAGTGAACACTTCCATTTTGGAAAAGCAAGCTTTATGTACAAATTCAATTCTTGAGCCTCTAACTTGTTCCCTCTGATCACACTCCATCTACAAAGTCAGAAGCAAGTGTGTTTAAAGCATAACCACTCTATCTTAGCAAGTACACAAAGTCAAAAGCAAGTGTGTTTAAAGCATAACCACTCAAAAATCACATGTTATGCTTAACATGTGATTTTGAATTCTGATCAACAACAAGCTTCCAAACTTGTTGCTTATAAATAGAGGCATTATTTGTGAGCTAGAACACGAGCTGAAGCACCCTGAAACACACCAAAACTCTCTCAAATCTGAAATTGCCCAAAAACTCCATTGTTGCACACTTTCTGACCTTGAACACCAAACTCATATTTCCCTCGTGCGTTTCTTGGCCTTTTGGTTCCTAAAGCTTCCTTACATCAAATACTACTAATCCCCATCCTCATTCCAGAACTGTAACACCATTTACCATAACCTCCATAACCAAAAAACAGAGTCTGCACATTGACTTCTCCAAGTCATTCCAGCCATCCGTTGCTCAAGAAAACCATTGCATTAGCTTCCTGGGAACTTGAGGAAGCTAACTTGAATCATTGCAGCACCTTGAATCAAGCTCATTTGCATTTCACGATTTCCAGTTTTGAGGTATTTTTCTTGAACTTCTATCTCATTATTAGGCATTGTTAGGCTTGCATTTGGGAAGATAAAATGTAGACATCATTTCCCTGAAGCTGTTCATGTCCATAGATTTTATTTATATTGATTGAGCTAGGAGAATTTTACGATTGAACCTCTGAATATAATTATGTTAGAATTTGGTACTTTCAAAAATTCTCATTCATCTTTGATTTATAGCTTATGATATTTATATGGTTGGATTCGTATGGAAAAATGGAGCAACTTTCATGTTGGCATATTTCATTTTTATTAAGAAATGGTGAAGATACAGGTGGTCTGGCTGGAGGTTGAAGATGAAGTGTATTCAGGACTTGTTTTGATTATGGGTTATTAATTGTTATAATTATTGAAATTCATGTGTCGATGTTTGATTTCGAGTTGATTATTGTTGCTGAAACTTGAGTAATATTTGTTTCGATGCTTGGAAGTCATTGTACCGGTGCAAATTTAATTGTTGCAATTTATTTGTGAATTCAAAGTGAAGTTTCAAGTGTCGATGTTTGATTTTACGCGTTCGAACGTTGATTTTCAATTGATTTTTGGTGAATTCCGACACATGAAAAGTTTCTTTCCGGTATCCGCAAATGCACACCAATTGTGATTTAATTCTTGCTTGCTTCATGTTTGAATCCAATTTGGTGATAGCTTGATGTTGGTGTTGAGTTTTGACGATTTTAAATTGACTTATTGAGCATTTTCATGAGTTGAAAAGTTGTTGTTCGATACTCATAAATACATGCAAATTGTGATTTAATTCATGCTTGATTCATGATTGAGTTTAATTTGATGATTGCTTGATGTCAGTGTTGTGTTTTGATGATGTTAAATTGAATTTTCGAGCATTTTCATGAACCTAAAAGTTGATGTCCGGTAATTATTTTTGTTGCTTCGACACTTGTTTGGAACTTGTTTCTTCATGAATTAAGCTTGGTTTGAGTTATGGTATGAATGCTTAAAATTAGTTGTCACTCCTTGTTATTACTAACTCATTTGTTGATTTGAGCAAGCTTCCTAAGACGGTTCAAAAGAGCGATTTTTTACACCTTTTCTCGCATTTTATCGGTTAATTAATTCTTGATATTTGATTAAATCCTTTATCCCACTTCCTATTGGGTTCAGATTTTTTTCTGACGCGTTTGAACTTGGATTCTCATTTCATGAGACTTGTGGATTGTCGTTGTTTGTCAAGATTTATATCTTATACAAGACTATTATTTGGTATTCGGATACGCTTGTAGCGCCGTCTACTTGTGATTTATTTTTACATTGACGATGCTTCGACAATTATCCTGTGCATTCTATTTATGACTATTTGGTTTGTTGATGAAGCTTATGCGAAGGTCTCTAGGTTTCTTAAGTTATGTTTGGCAAAGGCAATGGATTTTGTTTCCGTTTGGTATTTTTTTCTCATTTATCTTATTTCCGCATTGTCTTTTCGATTTCTTTGCCATGGGAAGTAGGAATAGATATTCATGTATGGAACTCAAGCCATACTGTTGTAGGAAATGTTTGATCTGGAAGTCCTACTTTGTAGGAAATATTTATGTGATTGTTATCTTATTTTTTCTTTTTTACTTTGTGCTTGCAATCGAGTCAGTAAATTGGAAGGAGGGCTTGCAATTGGCCCCAACATTCAAGTCCCTTGGTCATTGTTATCTCGCGTTTCACGTTGATGCTTTGAATCGTGCTTCTCTCTTGTTATCAAGCCAATAAATTGGAAGGAGGGCTTGCAACCGGCCCTAACATTTAAAGTCCCTTGGTCATTCATAGCTCGTATTTCACATTGATGCTTAGAATCGTGCTTCTCTCTTGTTATCGAGTCAATAAGTGGAAGGAGGGATCACAATCGGCCCGCACAAATTGTCTTTGTTTCGACGATATTTAGCTCACTTTTCTAAAACATTGATGTTTCGAGTCTTTACTCGATTTGTTCTTGAGTTTTTCTAGTGGAAGAAGAGTCTTTCAACTCCCACGCTAAAATCTGTCTTGGATTCTTGTTTTGCTAGCTCACGCTCTGTGCTTAGGTGGTCAAGTAATAGCAAGTGTGTTTGTTTCTTTGATACTTTCTTAGTTAATTAGGTATGCTTTAGGCATCTATGTTAAGAGCATCTTTTGTGAATAAGCGTTTACTTCTCATGTGTTGTGTGCTTGCTTTCATATCTTGGTTAAGTTCTTGATTGCTTGTATTCTTCTCTTTCTTTCTCTTCATGTGTGATCACATATTTCCTGTAGGATCTTTAGTTCACTCTTGATGAAGAATGAACTAAGTAGACCTTAGGATTGATATCCATGTATGACAACATTAGGTAGAATTCCTTTGATTCAAACTTTAGGTCTGTAAGCATGGCAACAAGTAGGATCACGATTCCCCTTTTGTTAGTCTTTTCTTTTTGCATCCCCTATAAAACTAAAACTATTTTTTCTGAATCAAATTCATAAAACACTCTAACATTACATAAACCCTTTTACAATTAAGAGGGAAGTAATCAGATACCCACACCTTTTGAGGGACCGTCTGATATATTATCTATAAAAAAACACTCAATAAATGCAAACTATTTTTGTCTTTGAACTTTTTTCTTTTAAAACCTTTTCATAATAAGGATGCGTTATTTCCTCTCTGCGCATAAGACTCAAATAGTACCCATAGGTCGGGAAACCCTATGTATATTTCTAGAGTGTGAATATGACATTATCCACTTAAAAAACACACAACAAACTAACATTTTAGAAGAACTATGAGTGCCCTGATCCCTTATTGCATGAAAGGTGGTACGTAGGCACAAAGGCTCGCAACTGCGGCAGGCAGAACTAATAAAACATTTTCATTTTATATATAATCCTTTGCATCCATGCATTCCCTTTGAAACTTAACTTTAGATTCAAACACACCCTTTAGATTAGACAACAAGAGTGGATCTCGTGGAGTACCACCAACATGAGGGGTGATAATATCTTCCCCTTGCGTAATAGACTCCCGTACCCGATCTCTTAGTCGCTAGACCTTGATTTTTCTCTTCCCAGGTTTTCTTCTATGTTTTCCTTTCCCTTCTGTGTGATATATAAATATTCGATGGCAACTTCATGGTTTTTTTCCTAGTTGCTTTAGAAATTCCTATCAAAAAGACAAAGAAGGGAAAAAAGTGTGCAGTGCTATAACTGTGAAAAGTGGGGTCACTTGGCCAAGCATTATTGGTATTGGAAAGACATGGGATCGTTAAAAGGCAAGTATGAATGAGTGAACCTTGCACTTCAAGATTCATATGATTGTTATGATATGGTGGTTTTGGATGCATTTGTTGATAACCATGTCAAATCTAAGATCTAGTTTCTCGACTCTGGTTGCTCGAATCACACGACTTGTCAAAAGAAGTAGCGAGTAGATTTCAATGAGTCGAAGAAGAGCAAGGTCAAACTTGCTGATAATAGATCATTGCAATCAGAAGGTATATGCAAAAAAATTATTGAAAGGAGCAATGAAGCTAAAGCCTTAATCAAAGATGTACTTTATGTACCTGACGTGTAAAACAATCGGCAAAACAAATCATCGAGATGAAATCAATAATGTCCCCATTGAAAGTTTTGTATCCCATTGTAATGAAAAGGTAAACATCGAGTAAACCTAAGAAGGGTGAAATCATGATCAAATGACCGAGAGATCGGGTAAGGGAGTTTGTTACGCGGAGGGGGGGGGGGGGAGGGGGGGGAGGTATTAGCAGCCCACAAGCTCGTATTACTCTATGGTATCCACTCTTATTATTCTAATTAAAGGGTGTGTTCAAATATAAGGCTTACGAGCAAAAAAGAAAATACAAAGAGGGAATGCATGTAAATAAAAACACGGGGAACAAGAGGAAATACTTACAAAGTTTTTCTTGGTTGAGCCCCTGACCAGATGCCTACGTATCCCTTTTTAAGTAATCAAATCGTTGTAGTTCAACTCACATGTTTTGGTTTGTTTTGTGTTTTTTAATGAATAATATTAATTTCTCCTTCTTCCGCAACGCGGCCTTTAGAGATTAACGCATCAGCACAGAGGTGAATTAACAAGTTCTTTTTGAAAATTCTATTACTTTTAATGCAAAGCCCAAAGGCGAAAAAATGGTTTAAATTGGTTGGTGTTTTTTACCTTGAAAGAGTGTTTGATAGTTGTTAGATGTTTTATGCATTTTCCAAGAAAAAAGTTTTTAGTCTTAAGGATGCATAAAGAAAGAAAAACAACTAAAGGAGACTAGTCTATCTCTAATCCCTAATGTTATCATACAATGATGGCCCTATGGTCGAGAATAAAAATGGGAAATCTCTATCTACATTAGCATACATGGATACCTAGTCTAATTTTTGTCTCGAAATCTATCATAATCGAGCGATTCTAAGGGAACATACAACGGTTCAAAGCCTAAGGGAATGTGGTATACACAAAGATAAAAACTAACAAACAATCCATATACTCAAGAGAGCACACATATGTCATAAAAAGCGCAAGCTAGCTCAAGTCACAAAGGCCTAACTAAGATATTATGCATCGAGGTAGGAAATGGGAAGCTTTAGCCAATGGGTCATATCAACTGAGGCAAACAAGCGGGTGTCATACCCCAAATTTGTCCACACTTAGTGCTACCGTCAAATTTATTTTCGAACTTGGGTCTTAAAATTCCTTTGGTTTAATTACATTAACATTTTGGGGGTTTTCAAATATTCGCTTCTAAACCTAATTAAAAATATAATGATTTATTTCACATCATTTTTATTTTTAAATAATTAAACATTTGCTTGACCTTTATATACTTTTAATTGCATTTCTATTTTAAATAAAAAAGATAATACAATTGGTAAAGAATGAAGCTTACAAGTATGAGGTCATGGGTTTGAATCTCACTTGGTGCACTTTGGATATTTTTTGTTTATTTATTACTAATTATTTATATTTTTAACCATAAAAAAGTCATTTTTTTAATAATTAAATATTATTTTCGTTTTTATAATTAAGACATTTTTAAAAATAATTATTTATTTGATTTTATGCACTATTTACAAAAATTGAGTGCAGTAATTATAATAAATATAAAAAATATTGCATTTTCTAATCAATTATTTCTTAATGGTCAAATTGTGTCCTTTTATATCATACTCAATCTCTAATTCATTAGCTTGCTAACCAAGAAAATATTGATTGGCCAATCAATTTTATTTCCTAATTTGTTGATCTAGTTATCACTATAAATAGGTCACTCTTTCACACTATTAAGACATGAACAAATTCTCACAATTACACTTTTATCAACAACTTTTTTCATTTTTTTCTTTGCACACTTTCTTTTCAATTTTCCTCTTCAAAAACTTTTGGTGTTATTGTTTTATTATTGGCTGATGATTTCATATGAGGCCTCGCTTTCATTTCTAAATTTTTGTTGTTGTAATTTTTAATTATATTTTTATGAAAATTATCATTGGATTCTTGGTTCTTACTCCTAATATATTATATCAGGATTTCTGAACAGAAACTCTGAGAAACAGATCAAACCAACAGTGATGAATTTTTCACTGACGTAAACCTACAACTCCTGAAAACACCAGATCCACCACAACTACACTGCAAATCCAAGAACCAAACTCCTCCACCATTTCTCGTATTGGAACGATACGTTCCCTTTTTGTCTTTTCTATTTTATTTGCTATTTATGGGGTGAGTCGTTTGATATTTGAATGAGATAAATGTTGGAGTGAATTTGCTTTTTGTTAGAATGAGAGAGTATGAACCTTAAATGAAAAAGAAGAAGATAATAAGAAAATTTGTAGATTCATTATCTTTCATGATTCTCATTTATTATATCTATTTAATGTTATTCTTTTGTTTTAATGTTAAAACAAAACTAAGCATGGCATGATTTGTTGGCTCAGATTAAAATTCAAGTAAAGCTTTATTATTTATTTTTTCTTTCCATTTTATGTTTATATTTTAACATAAAAGAAATATTGATGAAAGAGTAAGAATGAGCGATGTTACCACATTGTGACTTGTTCTCTTTTTTATTATTATTCTTTTACTGGTTATTTATTATTTTAATTATTATTATGCTTTATTCATAATTTAGATTTATATCTTTTAGGGTTTTGTTTGGTATGGTTTTGGACCCTTACTACTTACACACCCTTGTCTTTTGGGCCTAAGTTCAATATCTGAATTCAGGGTCCATACTGTTAACACCCCTATTTTACTATCTTAATATAATTTACACCCCTTGCATTTTTAGTTTATTTCTTTTATTATTTTTATTATTTCTATACTTTCTATTTTAATATATTTTAATAATTATTATTATTATAAATCAAATATTATTTTTCAACTCATTCAAATATATTTTATTTATTGCATTAAATTATTTTTTAATCATGCATTTAAATAAGATATTTTCTATAATTAATACCCTAAAAAATATTCAACCAACAACAAACTATTTTTTCATAAATCAAACTCACTCAACAATTAGTTTTCGGAAAAGATTACGAAAATATTTTAATTAACTGCGCGCTTTGTCCAAAATCTCTACTATTCACACTCGTACTAAATACAAGGAGAATTAAAATATCTTCGTAATCCATAAAAAACACAAACCCATACGAACTATGAATTGAGACTCGGATTCCTCATAAGAGGATACGTAGGCATACAACTAAAAATCGTGGTGAGTTCCCCTATTAATAAATTAAAACCCTTACCCTAAACCTTTAAAACTAAACCTTGGTATCCTTGCGAACAAGGTTAATGAGGGGTTCCTAACACCTTCTCTTCGTCTAAACAATGTAAGAACCTAGAATCTCTGTGTACAAAATTAGGGTTTCCTATTAGTTTCCCTTCCTTAGGATAAAAACTAGTAGTGGCGACTCAATTTTTAAAATCCAGTTACAATAGCTGGCGACTCTGCTAGGGAGTCCAAATCTAGGGTTTAGTTCCTTTTATTTTGGGTTTAGGGTTTGGTGTTTTCTATTTTTTGTTTTTATTTTATTTTTTTATTTTGGTTTATTTATTGTATTTATTTATTTAATATAATATTTATTCATGTTGGGATTTTTATTATTGCAATTTTTTTTTTCAAAAACCCTTAGAAAGAAGGTTCGTCTATTAGCCAAGGGGATACATCAACCCTATGAGTTTATGTGACGACTTCGCCTAGAGTCGGTGGAATTCCGTGAAAGGAATACCTCTCAAGAGACATCCTCTTGGGAAGTAGGACTTTGGAATGAAACCTATGACTCTTTGTACAACCCTTAAACCAAAATCTCATGATGAGACCTTTCATGACCTAGAAGACGAAAGCTTCGATCTACAAAGAGGCTTCACTTAAGGGAGGTCCTTGTGCCTTTCCCTCTAGTGTTATTCATGATACCCTTAAGGAAACCACCTTATGGGGAGGGTAGACTAACCGTAGGCCAAAACTAGGAACTTACATTTTAAGGATGCCTTTCAAATCCCACTATAATCCCTAAACCCGCAAGGGTTATCTCTTCATCCACTATAATATTTATCCCGTATGGCTTCCCTCTGTCATAATCCCAAGCTTGTAGGCATTCCTCGTCATCCTTTGTTGGCTATAATCCTTAAGGAGTTCTTGTCTGTCTCAATCTCTGAGTCAATATAGGGTATCCTTCTTTCCATTTTTATCGTTACCTTCGTCCTTAAGGAGTTCCTGCATGTATCAATCTCTGAGTCACTGTAGGATATCATCATTTCCATATCTACCATCGAACCTGTATAGGGTACCCCTACATCTACCCTCATACTACGTATGTGTCACATTGCATATGCATGAAACTTTTTTTAATACTCAAAAGCCAAAAAATAATTTTGCATACCCAGGAATTTTGGTACATTCATACATTTGCATGTCATGCATTTCCAGCTCCACCCTTGGTCGCTATCAATACAGCTAACAAATTTCCCGATGCTCAAGAACAATGTCTAAGCATTTCAAGAAAATCGTAGATTGGTAAAGTGAAGTCAAACATTGGAGACACAATTGAGCTTGGTCCTACAAATCTTATTGTGGAGAAAAGGTAACCCTTCACTATACAAGCCTATGCAACGCCTCCTTTTCAACTTTCATTGGTGATTCCCATATTGCCCTATCAACATAATTGGTATTCCCGAAAAGAAGTCAAGGGTCATCCCCATGCTTTGACAACTCCATGAACTGCAAAGCATTTCCTAAAGTCACATGGATCAACAAAGGAGCTCTTCCATAGGATCATTAGGCTTTATCAGTTACAAATTGTAATTTCCTAGTTGCTAATTTTCATTTGGTGTAAATTTGTATCTATGGATCAGTAATTCTAATAATATAATCATGCATGTTTGTGAAATCAGTTGATTCGTATTCACTCTTTCATCACTTTCCATTTCACTTTTCACTCTTCCATTCTCGATTTTCTTTAACAAACTTCGAGGGAGAATGACATAAACTAAATGACAAAAATTTGCTAACGTATGCTTTCAATAGCAAGACCGAGTTGACGATGTAAGGAATTATTTCAATCCCTAAACAATGGAGAAATAAGGAGTTAATCCATAGTCAACCCCCTCGAGCCAGAAGTTAGAGTTGTTTCTATTTTCTAAAAAAACTTAATTTTAACCAGGGGCAGTGTAGTATTTCAATTAATTATATGGTGCATTCTAATCTCAAGAGAATCAAATGATCTAAGAAAAGGTTCAAGCACATCATCTTCCTCGTGCACATCAACAAAGATTGAGAAAGCAATCAATAAAGACAAATTCACAATGTCTTCTTCCTCAATACATCATTCAAGATCGAGGAAGCAATAAAGACAGCACTTGCAACAATCAGCATGATAGTCACAAGTGTTCAACATCAAAAAAAATCAAGAAAAATAAAGCCCCCTAAGTCAAGTAAAAATCGAAAAAAAAATTTGACTTAGGCAAAAGTAAGGGCATCTCGATGGACCAAAAAATTCAAAGGAATCAGTCCATGCAAAAATAAGGGATTTAAAACAAATAAATTGGAGAAAAATATTATGACTGACACCTCAAGAATCATCAAGGCTTCTCATTAATGTTTGGATCTTATCAATGATTTTCATTGGTGCTTATCTACGCTCCTCATCATCTGCGCGACTATGAAATTTTTCTTGGAGATTGAACGCATTTGTTGCATTAATTGGATTTAGGATTTGAGAATATCAAGGAAAATGCGGTGGGTTAAAATAAATTTTAAGCCTTATATCCTTTGTTTCTTAAACCACTAAACATGGCCATGATACAACCTTCAAAAGTCCTAATTGAAGCAAGGTTAACTATGAAAGCATACTCAACAAAATTAGTGTTAAACTGACTCCTATATTGGTTAAAATTATTTCTAACTGTTGTACCCCAAAATTTTCCCTCCCATATATTCTCAATACATTTTAAGTGAGGTCCTCAAATTGCTCAAGGAAGTCCAAGGGTTGACCAGACAAACTCTCTTCTAAGGCAGTCTACCTCAAATTAGGGTTTCATCTTGCATCAAGATACTTGCGTCCAAGAGATCCCAAATGCTTAACTTTGTCCTAATATGTTCTCAATATCATCCATGTCAAGTTTCAAGCCTTGCAGAGGAAGTTTGCTCAATCAATTAATCAAAGGCCCGAAAATCGACTGTGTTAGGGAAAAAGTCAATTGTGGCCCACATACAGTCAAACTTCAAGATTTTTGGTCAACATTCTCATTTTTAATTATTATTCATCATTTTATCAAGGGTTGATCATGATTCATCAAGGATTTCTCACAATTCATCAAAACCCAAAAGTTGTTAAATTAGGGTTTTGTAGGAAAAGTCAACTCAACTTTGACCAAGCATAACTTTCTCATACTTTATTAGAAATGACTCATCCAAAGCTCATTTTGAAGAGGATGAAATTCCCTACAATTCATATTCAGATCCCAAGTTCAAAATATGCACTCACAAGAAGTTATGAATTTGGACATTATATAGCACTTTGAAAAGTCAACAAAAACACCTCTTTTGTCATAGCTTCATACCTGAACATGGAAGACTCAATTGATATGAGACCAAAAAGGTTGCTTAGAGGACATCTCAAGCTTTCTAAAAAGTACTAGAACACCCTCATAGGATCAAAATTGAGGAAGTTATGCATTGGTGAAGTTGACCTTTTTTACAAAATTGCCAAAAGTCAAAAGTGCCTCAAATTGCAATTTTTGTCAAATGGGCCCAACTTTTTGTACTTGTCTTGAGTTTGTAACATGGTCCACGACCCATGATCCTTCCCACTTGCCTTTATTTTATTTTTTCCATTTATTCTGATTTTTATTTCAATTAAATCAAAATTAAATCATGGTGTAAGTGTTTAGTTATTGGCATGTATTTTTGGTAAAACCAGGTGTGTGAATGTCATGACTGATGTCATAACATTCTGGATTATTAGGTACTTTATGCAAAAAAAGTATGGCATACAGTAGCTGCTATTTATGAGTGTGTATCTGAGCATTTTGCAATGATCACATTTATTCTTTCTACCAAAATCAGTAAACAGGAATTCATATGTCATAACAAATGTTAAGACATCCTGTACTGATCTAACAGTTATGCAGTTTGGTTAATTCTGAGATTTTTCAGGAAGTTGGTTCATTCCTTCTAGAACAGAATCTCACGTGGACTTTAGGTTAACCTAGCTCAACCCTAATCTGGTTGATAAAGTCTTGTGACCAAGTCTTGAGGTTAACCCTAATTAACCCTAGCTTTTCGTGGAAGCCCTAACTGAAGGAACATCCGCATATATATTCAACAGGAAAGCTGATTGGAAATTAACTCTCTAAGACAGAAGATCAATTAGGAGCTGTATAGTTTTAACTGCTGTAATCCAAGCAAGTATCATTGTGAGAAGTGACTTGGAATAGGTTTTGATTGTAAGGGATTTTTGGATCACTCAAAGCTTTGAAGCAAGAGTGTTTGTGTCTCTTGACTAAAGCTTTGAAGCAAAGTCAAGATAGGTTTATGTATCACTCAAAGCTGTGAAGCACGAGTGTTTGTGTTACTTGATTAAAAGCTGTGAAGCATAATCAAGTGTATGTTCTGAAGAGTGTCTTCATTATTTCATTAGTCAATTGTTTAAGTATCACTGCTGTGATTGAGGGGGAGTGAGTAGGAACTCAGGTTTAAGTTGAACTTAGATTGAAGTTGCATTGGGTAGGTCTTAAGTGAAGGAGATAAACTGGTTGGTTTATTCCTGAATTAATATCTCTTATAGTGGATTTCTTCCCTAGCTTGGTAGCCCCCAGAGTAGGTGTTGTTTCACACTGAACTGGGTAAACAATTGGCTGTGTTCTTTACTGTTTTTATTTACTGTCTTATAGAAATTCAGATACGGTGTCATAACATTCACTGTGACATTGAGTATCTGCTGCCAGAATTTCAATTGGTATCAGAGCAGGCACCCTGCCTGTATTACTGGGTGAGATCTAGGGATATCACTTTCTGGCACTATGGACAAAGAAGGAGTTTTTGGAAACAGACCACCCATTCTGGATGGATCAAATTATGACTACTGGAAACCTCGTATGATTTCCTTCTTAAAATCACTGGACAAAAAGGCTTGGAGAGCTGCTGACAAAGGATGGAACCATCCCACCATAACTGAGAAAGATGGGACAATCAGTCTGAAGCCTGAGGAAGAATGGATCAAAGAAGAAGATGAGTTAGCCCTGGGTAATTCCAAAGCTTTAAATGCCTTGTTCAATGGAATTGATAGAAACATATTCAGACTGGTACACCAATGTGAACTGGCTAAGGAAGTTTGGGACACTCTCAAAACTACCCATGAGGGCACATCCAAAGTAAAAATGTCAAGGCTTCAGATGCTGACTACCAAGTTTGAGAACCTAAGGATGATGGAAGATGAAACCATTCATGAGTTTCACATGAACATCTTGGAGATTGCCAACACCTCTGGAGCATTGGGAGAAAAGATGTCAGAAGAAAAAATGGTGAGAAAGATTCTCAGATCCTTGCCTAAAAAATTTTCAATGAAGGTAACTGCTATAGAGGAAGCCCAGGATATCAGCAAGTTGAAGGTGGATGAACTCATTGGGTCTCTTCAGACTTTTGAGATGGGGATCAGTGAAAATGTTGACAAGAAGAACAAGAGCATAGCACTTGTATCCAACACTGAAGATGAAAACAAGGAGGATGAAGAAGAAAGTATTTCAGAAGCTATAGCCATGCTTGGAAGACAATTCAACAAACTCATCAAGAGAATGGATCCAAAGTCAAGGACAAATGTTAAGAACATTTCTTCTGACATTAACAAATCTTATGACTCCAGCAGAAAACCAAGGTCTGAAGAGAAGGGAAATCAAAGCAGAGGAATTCAATGTCATGGATGTGAAGGATATGGGCACATTCGAGCTGAATGTCCTACCTTTCTTAAGAAACAAAAGAAAGGAATGTCTGTTACCTGGTCTGACTGTGTTTCAGAAAGTAATTCTGAAGAAGAATCTGCCAAACTAGTTACTACACTAACTGGTGTTTGTACCTCTGAAAGTGACACTAGTGATGAGGAAGTGACATTTGAAGAACTGGCTGATACGTACAAGAAATTATGTATCAGAAGTGCTGAAGTCTGTCTACAAAATGAGAGACAAACAAAACTCATAATAAAGTTGGAGGCTGAAAAAAGGGCAGACATTGAAACTATAAGTCATCTAGAAGAGGAAGTTCAAATGCTGAACTCAAAACTGAACCAGATGACCAAATCTGTCAAGATGCTGACAAATGGAACTGACAAATTGGAAGAAATCCTTCAGGTTGTACAAAATGTGGGAAACAAGTCTGGTCTAGGATTTGTGGCAGCAAAGAAATATGGTGCAGACAAGAAGATCAGGCCTGATAAACAAATGTCAAAACAGATGTCACAACACAGCACTCAACATCGGGAACAGAGAAATATGAAGAAAAAATACCAAAGATGGAGATGTCATCATTGTGGGAGGTTTGGTCACATAAAGCCATTTTGCTTCAGATTGTATGGATACCCTAATCAGAACCCAGGTGTCAAACCTAAGTCTAACAAGGTACCACATACTCCTCAATGGAAGAAAAAGGCTACTGCCCTGATAGCCCACACTTCCCTTAGAGTCTCTGCAAAGGAAGACTGGTACTTTGATAGTGGATGCTCTAAGCACATGACTGGAATCAAGAACCTTCTCAATAATGTCAAACCTCACACCACTAGTTATGTGACCTTTGGAGATGGTGCTAGAGGAGAAATCAAAGGAGTTGGTAACTTGGACTGCCCTGGAGTTCCAAATCTAAATGAATTACTATTGGTAAAAGGCCTGACCGCTAATCTCATTAGTATCAGTCAATTATGTGATCTGGGATTCAAGGTCAACTTCTCAAAATCTGAATGTATTGTAACTAATGAAAAACAAGAAATTGTAATGAAAGGAGTCAGATCTAAAGACAACGGTTACTTGTGGGAACCTGAGAACACTAATTACTCCATTGTGTGTTCTATTGCCAAAGAAGAAAAAGAGGTGAAACTGTGGAACCAAAAACTTGGCCACCTTCATCTAAGAGGAATGAAAAGGATTATATCCATGGAGGCAGTCAGAGGGATTCCAAGACTGCAAATTGATGAAGGGGGAGTTTGTGGTGAATGTCAAGTTGGTAAGCAGACTAGGATGTCACATCCAAAGTCAAGACATCTGACCACCTCTAAGGTTCTAGAACTTCTACATATGGATCTGATGGGACCAATGCAGGTGGAAAGTCTTGGTGGAAAGAGATATGCCTATGTTGTTGTGGATGACTTTTCCAGATTCACCTGGATTAACTTCATTAGGGAAAAATATGATGTGTTTGAAGTTTTTAAAGAACTGTGCAAAAGAATTCAAATAGAAAAAGAAGGGTGTATTGTCAGAATCAGAAGTGATCATGGCAAGGAATTTGAAAACAGTAAGTTTAATGAGTTTTGTTCCTCAGAAGGAATTAGTCATGAATTCTCTTCTCATATAACTCCTCAACAAAATGGAGTTATAGAAAGGAAAAATAGGACCATACAGGAATCTGCCAGAGCTATGATACATGCCAAAAGACTTCCTATTCATTTTTGGGCTAAAGCTATGAATACAGCCTGTTATGTCCATAACAGAGTCACTTTGAGAAAGGGAACCTCATCCACCATTTATGAACTCTGGAAAGGAAGAAAGCCAACTGTGAAGTACTTCCATGTATTTGGCAGCAAATTCTATATTCTGGCAGATCGTGAACAAAGGAGAAAGCTGGACCCTAAAAGTGATAAAGGTATATTTCTAGGATACTCCTCCAACAGCAGAGCTTACAGGGTATTCAATTCCAGAACCAAAGTCATGATGGAATCAATAAATGTCATAGTTGATGATTATCATGAAGAAACAGATGTCCCTTGTAATGTTGAGACATTCTTTGAGACTCCAACTCAACAGAATGACCTTCCTAACACCACTACAGCAGACTCTGAATCCAAGGAAGCTAGCAAAATCCCTTCCATCAGAATTCAGAAAGATCATCCTAAAGAACTCATCATAGGGGATCCTAACAGTGGAGTCATTACAAGATCTAGAGAAATCATCTCAAACTCTTGCTTTGTGTCTAAAATTGAACCAAGAAATGTTAAGGAGGCTTTAACTGATGAATACTGGATTGGTGCAATTCAAGATGAATTGAACCAATTTAAGCAACATGAAGTTTGGGAGTTAGTTCCTAGACCAGAGGGAACAAACATCATTGGCACAAAATGGATATACAAGAACAAATCAGATGCTGAAGGAGTTGTCACTAGGAATAAGGCAAGACTTGTTGCCCAAGGATACACTCAAGTTTAAGGGGTTGATTTTGATGAGACCTTTGCCCCTGTAGCCAGACTGGAATCTATCAGACTCCTATTGGGAATTGCTTGTCTCCTGAAGTTCAAGCTATTTCAGATGGATGTAAAAAGTGCCTTCCTAAATGGGTACTTAAATGAGGAAGTTTATGTGGAACAGCCTAAAGGTTTTGTGGATCCAAACCACCCTGATCATGTCTACAAATTGAGGAAAGCTCTATATGGCCTGAAACAAGCTCCTAGAGCATGGTATGACAGGTTAACAAAATTTCTCTCAGACAAAGGACACAGAAAACGAGGCTTGAATAAAACCCTCTTTGTCAAAAATGAAGGAGGGAAGTTAATGGTAGCTCAAATATATGTTGATGACATAGTGTTTGGGGGAATGTCAGAACAAATGGTTAAACATTTTGCTGACCAGATGCAGGCTGAATTCGAAATGAGTCTCATGGGAGAACTGACTTATTTTCTTGGACTGCAAGTCTCACAGATGGAGGACTCAATCTTTCTATCTCAAAGCAAGTATGCAAAGAACATTGTCAAGAAGTTTGGTATGGAGAATGCCAGTCACAAAAGGACTCCTACACCTACTCATTTAAAGCTATCCAAAGATTCAAGTGGGGTTAAGGTGGACCAAAGTCTGTACAGAAGCATGATAGGAAGTTTGCTGTACTTAACAGCCAGCAGACCTGACATTGCTTTTGCAGTTGGAGTTTGTGCAAGATACCAAGCTGATCCTAAAGTCAGTCATATCAACCAAGTGAAGATAATTTTGAAGTATGTAAGTGGAACTTACAACTATGGCTTTCTATACTCTCATGGATGTGAACCAACTCTGACTGGTTATTGTGATGATGATTGGGCTGGAAGTGCTGATGATAGAAAAAGCACCTCTGGAGGATGTTTCTTCTTAGGAAATAATTTGGTCTCCTGGTTCAACAAGAAACAGAACTGTGTGTCTCTCTCTACTGCTGAAGTTGAATACATTGCAGCTGGTAGTAGCTGTTCTCAAATGATCTGGATGAAACAGATGCTTACTGAGTATAATGTCACACAAGATGTTATGACATTGTACTGTGACAATCTGAGTACAATCAACATTTCCAAGAATCCTATTCAACATAGCAGGACCAAGCATATTGACATTAGACATCACTTTATCAGAGACCTTGTAGAAGAGAAGACGATTAAACTGGAACATGTTGCCACTGAGCTACAACTGGCTGACATTTTTACCAAGGCACTTGATGCAAATCAATTTGAAAACTTGAGGGGCAAGTTGGGTATTTGTCAACATGAGGAATTGTAGCAATTAATTTTGCTTAAAACAAGGGTTGAAGGAGTTATTTTTGTTAAGTCTATTTTGATTGGGTTAATCATATGTTTTCCCATTTCTTTCAAAATTATTAAGAAGTGGAATAGACACTCATTTGCCTCCTTCCTCTCTCGACTCTGCAACAAATCCCATTCTCTCAATCAAAGTTTTCTCTCTAGTTGCTACTGGTTTTCTAAGACTATCAAAATGTCTCAAACATCATCCTCATCCAAGACGACCATTTCATCCTCATCCTCTGATCGAGATTCTCAGGCAATCACATCATGCATGGATTCTGAAGTCCTGGAGATTACTCCTCTTAGAGAAATGGCAACTAACCCCTCCAAGGTCAAAAAGATGAGAACAAGGCATGCAGGAAGGTCTCAAGCTACTTCATCCGGTAATCCCTCTCAACCTTCATCTTCTGTACCAAATAGGGAAGGCTCATCTTATGTTCATCAAGCAATAGCTAGGCTTGTTACAAGAATTTTGAGTGAGAACCACTCTGTACCTGGGATTTCTGTTCCATTAAATCAAGAATCAGCAAGCCCAAACGTTGAAGTAAATTCAGATGTCACTGAGAATGTTGAGACTCCAAATGACAACATTCAGAAATCATCTGAAAATCTTGATGATATCCAGAACCCTTCAGAGAAGAATGTTGAACCACCTGTTATTGATGTGGATGAGGAATACTCAGACAATGACCTAATTGCAAATATCAACCCTAGCATAGCTAGGAGAATGATGAACAGAAAGGGTAATCAAGATGCTGCAAAATGTCTGACCAAAGAGAAACCTGCTGATAAGAAAACCAGGTCTGAAGGCAAGACTGGTGTGGAAACTGTGAAGACTGGACTGTCCAAAGGGAAGGTGAAAGCCCGAGTACATGCTGGGAGTCTCTCAAAGCCTGTGAGACAACCAATAGCAAAGAAGAGGAAAGAGCCTGAACCTTCTGATTCTGATGAGGAATCAGAATTTGAAATTGATACTGAAGACATTCCTCTCAGAAGGAAACTCCCTTCCAGCAAAATGGCTAGAGTTCCTGAAGTCCCCACTGACAACATTTCATTTCACCACCCTGAAAATGCCAACAGATGGAAGTATGTTTGCTTGAAGAGAATAGCCTTGGAAAGAGAACTAAACAATGGTGCCATGGATTGTAAAGAAATCATGGACCTAATCAAAGTTGCTGGACTAATGAAGACTGTTTAAAAGTTTACCAAATGCTATGAAAATCTTATCAAGGAATTCATAGTGAATTTGTCTGATGAATGTGCTGACGGAAGGTTAGCTGACTTTGAATGTGTCTATGTGAGAGGAAGAAAAGTTAATTTCTCTCCCTCTGAAATTAACAAATTCCTTGGAAGATCAAATGAGGCCTGCCCTGAACTAGAAGTTACTGACAATGAAGTATGCCAAACCATCACAGCAAGACAAGTCAAGTGCTGGCCCTTAAAAGGAAAGCTGAATGCTAGCAAGCTAAGCATAAAATTTGCCATCCTTCACAAGATTGGTGCAGCCAACTGGGTCCCTACCAACCATAAATCAACCATCTCTACAGGATTGGGGAGAATCTTTTATGCTATTGGAACCAGGACTGAATTTGACTATGGCATGTATATATTTGATCAAACTTTAAAACATGCTGGAAGCTATGCTGTTAAAGGAACTATTGCCTTTCCCTCCCTCCTATGTGGAATTGTCCTTGCTCAATACCCTGACATCCTGGTGGAAAGAGATACTGCCTGCAAAAGAGCTCCTGCTCTTGGGTTACACTAGAAGCTATTCTAGGGATCTCATGTTCCTGACATTGTCATGACATCAGCTGAGACATCAACTGTAAAAACTCAGTCCAAGACATCTGATGTTATAGTTGTGCTGAAGGAAACCTGCAAAGAGCTGGAGACAAGGAAAAAGAATCTTGAGAACCTAATTGCCAGATTAGAACAGGAGGAGACTGAAGGACAAAGAAGGGAAGAGGATGCTGTTGAAGATCAGCTCAATGCTGAAGAAAGTGCCTCCTCTGAAGATGACAGTGCTTAAAGTTTGGTGGAGTTGACAAGCTTGATGCTGGTTCCTGTTGATGCAAGTGATTTCAGATTTTTTTGTTTTTATTACTTTTTGGATAACGGTATAACATATAAGTACATGTATCTTTGGCCTATTTGTGGCTAAAGAGGGGGAGATATTTTGTGTTAATTACTTGGTAGACATTATATTTTTCTGCAGACATATTCATTCTGCTGCTCTCTATTCTCTGATTGCTTAGGGGTTTTAGCCAAAAATATGCCAAAGGGGGAGTTTGTAAGTGTTTAGTTATTGGCATGTATTTTTGGTAAAACCAGGTGTGTGAATGTCATGACTGATGTCATAACATTCTGGATTATTAGGTACTTTATGCAGAAAAAGTATGGCATACAGTAGCTGCTGTTTATGAGTGTGTATCTGAGCATTTTGCAATGATCACATTTATTCTTTCTACCAAAATCAGTAAACAGGAATTCTGATGTCATAACAAATGTTAAGACATCCTGTACTGATCTAACAGTTATGCAGTTTGGTTAATTCTGAGATTTTTCAGGAAGTTGGTTCATTCCTTCCAGAACAGAATCTCACGTGGACTTTAGGTTTACCTAGCCCAACTTTAATCTGGTTGATAAAGTCTTGTGACCAAGTCTTGAGGTTAACCCTAATTAACCCTAGATTTTCGTGGAAGCCCTAACTGAAGGAACAGCCGCATATATATTCAACAGGAAAGCTGATTGGAAATTAACTCTCTAAGACAGAAGATCAATTAGGAGCTGTATAGTTTTAACTGCTGTAATCCAAGCAAGTATCATTGTGATAAGTGACTTGGAATAGGTTTTGATTGTAAGGGTTTTTTGTATCACTCAAAGCTTTGCAGCAAGAGTGTTTGTGTCTCTTGACTAAAGCTTTGAAGCAAAGTCAAGATAGGTTTATGTATCACTCAAAGCTGTGAAGCACGAGTGTTTGTGTTACTTGATTAAAAGCTGTGAAGCATAATCAAGTGTATGTTCTGAAGAGTGTCTTCATTATTTCATTAGTCAATTGTTTAAGTATCACTGCTGTGATTGAGGGGGAGTGAGTAGGAACTCAGGTTTAAGTTGAACTTAGATTGAAGTTGCATTGGGTAGGTCTTAAGTGAAGGAGATAAACTGGTTGGTTTATTCCTGAATTAATATCTCTTATAGTGGATTTCCTCCCTGGCTTGGTAGCCCCCAGAGTAGGTGTTGTTTCACACTGAATTGGGTAAACAATTGATTGTGTTCTTTACTGTTTTTATTTACTGTCTTATAGAAAGTCAGATACGGTGTCATAACATTCACTGTGACATTGAGTATCTGCTACCAGAATTTCACATGGAAATATCAAAATCATTTAAAACTTGAGATTTTGTGAATATTTCAGGTCTCTTATACAGCTAGCAATGAAATCAAATCGTGCAAGGCCTGTTTGTACACAAAAAGATTGGTTTTTGGCTTATTTTGGAAAGATTTACATGAGAATCAAATCTTGATCAATGACCATAATTGAAAAAGATTTAGAGAAAACTTGTAAACCTAATTCGCTGAAGGACATATATAGAATGTTTGCAGACCAAATGCACAAGGTTTAGAGGCGTGTAGGGTGAAGAACAACTTGCAAAAAAATCAAGAAAAAGTGCAATCTGTTTTCATAGTTCCAAGCACTTTCAATCCTTGCCAAGCATTCCTTTTGTTTCCTGGACATTCAAGGAGTCCATAGCAATCAAAAGCAAGCATTTTCGTGCACTAAAGCTCGCTGTAAGTGATTCACGGCCTTGACATTTTCTTGAAATCGAATCTCATTATTCTGGAACTTGTAGCATGAATTACTTGCATATTCTTGTTCCTTGAAGAATTTTCAAGCTAGTGGTAACAATTAATTGTATTTTCGCTAACTGTATAGAGATCCACCATTGTTAGGGTTTTTTGTTTCGTTTTGGGATTTTCTTGTACAGGTAAAATTGGCCCAAAAGAAAGACACCATGATGTTCACAAGGCCAATACGAATTAGTTTGTGGCATTAGATTTCATTTATCATGCTTGTAGGTGATTTTGGAAAATTGCAGGGGTTGTACCTATGCTTCTTTTCTGTAGGTAAAAGTCATCAGACTTTTAGCAACGGAGAGAGGTAGGAGATGATGGCGTGGCGTGCCCTGGTTCGCCCGTTCAAACATTCGCGTGCGGAAAATTAATAAGTTGTGTTTTTTAATATAATATTTGTTTATTTCTCTTTGTACAACAAGACGTGCCAGCTCAGTTGGTCAGTGGGAGAGAGAAAAGGCTATAGGACCTGGGTTCGATCCCCAGGTCCCCTGTTTCTTCAATGTATTTTTTCTATACATGATTCCATGCGCAGGTTCCCAAGACGTCCACCATATGCCATCAGCTTGTAACCACTAGATCTAAGGCAGTTCAAATCCAACGCTTGGCATAGGAGGGTCTACCAAAGGCCCCAGTCAACGTGCAACATTTGAACTAGGAGGGGCAACATGGACCAAGGTTTTGGGCCCATAATTGCTTATTGGCACCCCCCAAATTGCTAATCACCAGGCCCATTTTTCTTATTCTTTTTCTTTTATATTTTCTTTCAATTGTTTTAATTAATTTTTTTTCTCACAAAATTAATTCCTTTTTTTTATCAAAAATTCATAAAATCAATTTCACCAAATTAGAATTTAGGTTTTATTTTATTTTTATCAAAATTAATTCAATTAGTTTAATTTAATTTTTAGGGTAATTATAATCTTTTTTTATAAATAATTAAAACAAATTAGAAATTAGGGTTGTTTAATTTAATTTTTATTTTATTTTCTCAAAATAACCAAAATGCAAAATAGGTAAAAAATAATTATTATTATTATTAAATTAAATTAATTAGTAAATAGGTTTGTACATATTTAGTTTAAAACCTTATTTTCTTAAAATAATCCAAACAACAAAAAAAAAGTTCTTCCAATTAGGGTTAGACAGGGTCAAAACCCTAATTTTGCTCCTCCACGATTCATCGCGCGCATTTATTTATTTTTACAATATTGATGTAATTGCTCATGGGATGTAATAGTATAATTAGGACTTTTTCGTTTTTACGGGTTTTTGGTTATGTAATTAATCCCCGAAGCCTTGTAATAGCGTAGCTTTATTTTTCGCAAATATTAACCGTTAGATGTATGATAATAGGATTGCATGAGAAGAATGTATGTTAATTTTAAAATGGTTAGAAAACCCTAAATGTGCAAAGATAATAACTTGAAATCAAAACACTCGCACATGCGCACTCATAGGGTATACTCTCACTTCGGTTGCCTTCGATAAACGATCATTAAGTATTGGGTGTTTTAGTGGTCGCCCTCTTGTCTAGACGAAGATCAAAAGTCCTGTTCGGAAATGTTGCCTCAGAAATGTTTCCTCGAATATGATCTTAAGACATTAGGGTTACTACTAAGACGTCCTAACATTGCTTTAGTGATCGTACGTCCCTTTCGAATTGACCCTTACAACTCCAACAACGGTGTTACCTACTTCACAATAGTAGGATAGTGTTGTCTAAAGGAAACAAGAACATAAGCATTCTTTTTTCGAGTAGGTAGACGCTAGTAGGTACTTGCTCAAAATAAACTCTTTCACACTTACACTCTTTTCAAACAAAGTTTTCAAAAACACTTCGTAACACTCTTGAAGACAGAAGCAAGGGTTAAATCGAAGTAAAACAAAAACTTTTCAAAACACACAAACACAGAAGAAATTTTTAAAATGATGAGCAAGTACCTAAGAGCCCGTAAAAAACTACGGATATAAAGGGTGTTAATACCTTCCCTTTCTATAATCTACCCGCCGTACTCAAAATCTCAAAAAAGGAATTTTTCTGTGCTTTTTTTCCTTTCCGGTTGGATAAAATAAAAGTCGGTGGAGACTCTTGCTTACCGCGACATTTTGCAAACACAAACACAAAACGCAAACCAGCATTTTCCTAAAAAACAAGCTGGTTCTGCCACCGTATCACACTAACCACTTCACTTTTTTGAATCTCCATCTCTTAACATCCATTTCTATTCAAACTTTGATTTCAAAACTTGCATGTGCATAAAATGTAATTGCTTTTCGAAGTGTACACTTTTATCTACAAATCAATACTTAGCATCAAGGAGATCTCAAAATGGGTTTAATCAGAAGTGATCCTTTCCGGGAAGCTCCTAACTAGAGGCAGAACATCTAAGAAAGAACCCTATAATCATAAGCAAAACTATTGATTGTAGGGGCATATAACATAAAGATACTATTGACAATGAGGGATCTTTTCGAGATTCAATTAACTTGGATCACGTTTTAAAGCAACCTTCAATTAGGGGCATACCTTTTGAAGGAGTATTCTTTAATCAGGTTCCTACCACAACGTGGTAGGGCTCAGTTTCTTCTTTCGATGACTTCTCGAGACCTTAACAATCAGGGGGCAACCTTCAACACTCAAATTTTGGGGCACGTTGTATCAAAGTACATCTTACACCATGTGGAACCCAAGTTCCTTCTCAAGCAACTCCAAGTACAAACTTTTCAAAGGTTCAAATCTTGGGACAATTTATATCAAGTACATGGTGAAGTCCAAGTTCTTTTTAAAGGGTACTCCCTCCCAGTCATGGAGATTGGGGGCATATCTTCCTAAATTCAAATATTGTAGAAAACCACTGTGAGGCTTAATCAAATCGTGTTGGTTCAAAAACAATTTATCAAGAGGCAATCTCTCTGCGTACTTTCACAATCAGTAATGGATCCTCCTCTTATAGCAGCAACCTTCGATTTTCAAATCAAGTATCGAGAAATCATGTTATCATAGAATCCAACCATCATGTGACAAGCAACCTTGTTGAATAGGCAACCTCTCTACTTCTTAATAATCCATGACCCGTCATAGGGGCATCAGTAAAAAACATACGAGTCTACATAAGTCATTGTCATGCATTCATTAGGGCTCTTCGATCTAGAATCAAGCTATACTTATCATCTCATTCGGCTGACAAATTATGACAGCATGGATTGAACTAAAATCCCAATTCTCATTGGCACATCAAAATCCAACATCAATGGACCCATATCCAAGTCACGCATTATATTCATTAAGCAATCATTACATTTGATGCATCGAATAAAATGTACACGCATCGCATAAAACCATGTTTCATGAGAAGCCAATCATCATTGTCAATTGAGTTATCTATTATATGTTGAATCTCGGCAATATATTTCCCTGGTAAATCTCGGCAGATGATTTTTCTAGATTCCCCTAGTTAATCTTGATAGTTGATTATCCAGAAGACCTCGATAGAGGGTATTTCACAATTGAATATCAACAGTAGATTCTCCTTGCTGATCTCGGAAGTTGATTATCCAGAAGACCTCGGCATAAGGTAGTTCACAATTGAATATCGGTAGTAGATTCTCCTGGTTGATCTTGGCAGTTGATTATCCAAAAAACCTCGACAAAAGGTAGTTCACAATTGAATCTTGGAAGTAGATTCTCTTGGATGATCTCAGTAGTTGATTATCTAGAAGACCTCGGCAGAACAAAGTTTCTTAACAGAATCTCGGCAGTAGATTCCTCTAATTAATCTCAGCAGATGATTTTCCAGAAGACATCGGCAGAAGGTAATTCCTTAACAGAATCTCGGCAGTAGATTCTCCTTCTTAATCTCGGAAGATGATATTCCGAAAGACCTCGACAGAGGATCATTATACGTTGAATCTCGGCAGTAGATTCCCCCGGTTAATCTCGGCATATGATTTTCCAGAAGACCTCAGCATAAGGTATTTTCATAAACAGAATATCGATAGTAGATTCCCCTGGTTAATCTCGGCAGATGATTTTCCAGAATACCTCGGCATAAGGTATTTTCTCAGCAGAATCTCGATAGTAGATTCTCCCAGTTAATCTCGGCAGATGATTTTCCAGAATACCTCGGCAGAAGGTATTTTTCTCAACAGAATCTGGGTAGTAGATTCCCCTGGTTAATCTCGGAAGATGATTTTATATAATACCTCGACATAAGATATTTTCTCAACAGAGTCTCAGCGGTATATTCTCCTAGTTAATCTCGGCAGATGATTTTCCAGAAGACCTCGTCAGAAGGTAGTTCACAACAGAATATCATAGTATATTCTCCTAGTTAATATCAACAAATGATTTTCCAAAAGCTCCCGACAGTAGGTAGTCCTTAATTGAATCTCGATAGTAGATTCCTCGGAAATCTTGGAAGTAGATTTCCCGTTAAGAGCCTCACATCAAGCTTGATGTACACATAACCATATCAAAGTATCAAGGATATTCACAACATTTGGTTTATCTAAACTACGGAAACACCAAATCACCTTTGATAAAACATCAAAGTTTATTTTGGTTGGAAAAACATCGAAGGAGCTCCAAGACTATGCCCATGCCTACGCTTGTAATACAAATATCAAAATTCTTCTAACACTTATGCATCTTATTCAAATCAAATCGAAGACACCACGATAACGTAACATATAATGTCGGGTGGTCGGTGACATAAAAAACTAATGGTTTAAAAGGAGAGAATATTAAAACATCAGCGACAAAAAATTTGGGGCATATACAAAACATTTTGTGTACATACTTGGGGCATATACAAACCTTTGGTGCATATTTAAACACTTGGGGAATGCACAAAGAACTCGGTACATTTTTGGTTTCATATCAACTTAGGGCATGCATGGCATCTTTCAAAACTACTTTGATTAAATTATAAATTTTCTTGGGGTCCATCATTAGCAAGTGTCGTACCCCAAATTTTCCCTACCTCGATGAATTATTTTAAAATAGCAAAATATTTAATTAAAGATGGTACAACAATATTTGATGGCCCATCTTTTTCCAAGACTAGGGGGTGTATTTAATGGGGCTTTTTAAATCAGAAAGACTCATAAACCCATTTGTGAAGCATGTTGGCCAATGGCCCATGCGATTCAAAAATGGGAATTATTTCAAAATAATAATAATAATTAAGTTTATTTTGCATAAGTTTGTTTAGGTTAAGTTGATAAAAAGGGGGATGTGCTTATCAATAACTAAGCCCATTAAGTTAAGCTCAATTAACTTTTTATTTGCTGTTTTTGTTGAAACAATTTCTGGTTATTAGATATTGGGTTTTAAGATCCTTTATTAAAGATTATTTGGAAAAAAAAACTGTTTTGAAAACCATGTGGGCCAATAGTATAAAAACATGTTGCTGTAATAAAAATACAGTCTTGTTGGACTGAACAAGAGATAATGCACAAGCCCAATTGAATTCAAAAGTTGTTTTTGCTCTAATAAAAAAAAAGGAAATAATATTGTAGGCTGAACAATAACCTGCAGGCCCGTTGAGTTTTTTTTAGCTAGCCCATCTAACATTTTTGTTACTACTGCTTTATTTTAGAAAAAAAAACATTATTATTATTATTATTATTATTATTATTAAAACTTTTTCTGTTATTAGTTTACTAAAAAATATTTCTTTAAAAATTATTAAGAGATTCATTTTATTATTTATTATTAAAAGGTATTATATTAAATATTTCTATATAATTACTTATTAAGAGTTTTTTTGTTTAATGAGAATTCAATTGTTGTTGGGACATAAAAAGATGGCTTAAGCCCAAAATCGTTATTCAATGTGTTGGGCTGAAAGAAATAACACAAGGCCCAAAAAGAAACAATTTTGTACAGATTTGTTTGGAAATTAAAACGCAATCCCAATAATATAAACACACATTGTACAAATCATCACCAAAATGCACCCGCATTTTGCATTTAACGTTTACTGTACAGATTTTTTTACAAATCAAATCCTTTTCACAACAAAATAACCCAGAATATTATCTATGAATCAAGTCTTGAATAAAGTCTTGAAATATTCATTTACAGTCTGAATATCTAATACATAATAAACCCAAATCCAATCTCAGAAAATAAGAGAATCAATGTTTAAACAAAATCAATTTCAATCTAAAAATATATATAGCAAATCTCTATTACGGAATCAATCCCAATAAATTAAAATCCCTAATCTAAGCTAATTACAATTCGTAAAACCCTAAGTTAACCTATAAATACAAAAGAAGATTAATAGTACGAGGGGGGCTGAAAATTGCAAAGAAAATACAAAAGGAGAACAACGACAGTACAGAGGAGAAGCGAATTTTACAGTACAAAAGAACTTGAAGAACACCAGTTGTCATAGAATAAGAAGCGGCAACTAGGGTTTTGATATTCGAAACCCTAGTTGCCATCGTCTCTACTGCCAGACATCACCGTCGCGCCTCACAACCACGGCCACCTGTAAAAGAGAAGAAGTACAGGGGATTAACCCAAATTGAAACACCTCCAGAATCAGAAGAAGACGATATCGCAAAAGGGTAATGAATACTTAGCCTTTTGTTTTTTTTGGATTATTGGGTTAGGGTACTAGCGCCGCCGCCAGGAAGGGATGGGGTTCCAGGGTTTGGCTAGGGAAGAGGAAGGGTTTGTACCGCGAGAGAGTGAGGAAGATGAATACCACTGTAACTAAAGCAATGAAAATGAAAATGGAATTAAAACAAATTGTATAATCCGCTTAGATCCAGTGCACACGCGCCTGTAGCAACTATCATAGTCCCTCAATTTCATTCATTGGATACACATCAGACGGCCACCAGGCCAAGTCTGCGTGATTGTCTGTGCACCCGCACCACACATGATCTCCCTGAACCCCTTCTTACTGCATTTGGGCCAAGCCCAATAACTTTCTACACCCCCTTTTCTAGTTTTACTAAACTGTCAAACAAACTATACCCCCCTGGCCAACAAACGTAATGGGCCTAGCCTAGTATTCTTTTAGCTCCCCCCCTCCTTTTACTTTCTAACTATAACTGCACCCCTCTGGTAATTATCTATTTTATATTCTTTTTTATACAATTAATATATTATTTTAATTCTATTTTCTTGTTATTTTTGTTTATACTATTATTATTAATAGTAATTTTTGTTTATAGTATTATTATTAATATTTTTTATCATATTTTATTTATTTTTTATTTATCATGTATATAATAAATGATTTTTTTATTCAAAAAGCATATCTATTATTTTATCATATTTGCATTAAATATTTCAATCATGCATTGATAAGGTATTTCGCAATTAATACGATTCATAAAAAACACACAACAAATCTCAAACTATTTTTCACAACAAATTAATCCAAACAATTGTTTTTTTGCAAAAGGGTTTCAAACGGATTTTGACTAATCGCGCATTTAGCCAAAATCTCCGCAATCACTACTCCAGGTTAAAATGCGAGGTGATTCAAAATACATTTGCAACCCATAAAAAACACCAACCCCATACGAACTACGAATTGGGACTCTGATTCCTCATAAGAGGATACGTAGGCATACGATCAAAAATCATAGCGAGTTCTCCTATATAAAATTAAAACACTTTTCCTCATAATTAAAAGTTAAAACCCTATTTTACCTAAACCTAAACCTAAAACCTAATATCCTTGTGAACAAGGTAGATGAAAGGTGCCTAACACCTTCCTTTCGTCTAAATAAGTCTGAAACCTAGAATCTATGTTTATGAATTAGAGTTTTCTGTTAGATTCCCTTCCCTAGGATAAAAAGTAATAGTGGCGACTCTGATTAAAAAAAAACAGTTGCTACAGCTGGAGACTCTGTTGGGGACACTTAACCATAGGTTCTAGGTTTTATTTTGTGTTTTAATTTTCTTTATTTATTGCCTTTACTTATTTATTGCATTTATTTATTTCTTGCCTATTTTTCTTTATAATCATATATTTACTGCATGACTGGAATTTTTATCTCAAAATATTTTCAATATAACCCTTACAAAGAAGGTTTGTCTATTAGCTTAAGGGGTACATCATCTCTGTGAGTTTATGTGGCGACTTTGTCTAGAGTCGGTGGACTTCCAAAAAAGGAATACTTATCGAGAGATATCCTCTTGACGAGTAAGACTTTGGAAGGCCACCCATGACTCTTTGTAACGACCTTATCCTAAAATCTTATGACGAGACCTTTCACGACTTCAAGACGAAAGTCTCAGTCCGTAAAGAGGCTCCACCTAAGGGACGCCCTTGTGCTTTTTCCCTCTAGTGTTATTCATGACACCCTTAAGGAGCATACCTTCTAAGGGTACTTATCACAAAAACCCCGTCACTAAACCATACATCCCTACCTTATAGGGGTACCTGTCACAAAAATCTTGTCACTCAACCCTACATCTATGCATTCATACATTCATCATATATTCGTCACCAGTTTATTTGTCTTATTCACAGGGTACAAAAAATGATAAAATCAAGATCTCGGTGAGTGTCTTTAAAAATGGATACCGAAGGAAATAATTTTTCTTTGTCAACACGCCAAACATGTATGAAATCAAAGCCACAAAAGGGAAATAATATGCTGAAGACTTTCCCATTCTTTATCAAGGAAAGGTGGATGGTTTCAAGAGCAGAAGTTCGCAATCGCACCAAGAAGACTTATTTCCCTTTGCTTGATTTCACACAAATAAAGTTTTGGTTTAAGATTGTAATATTTTTCAATATCTGAATTATGTAACCTTTAATAACAACATTTTGTTCCCTATCTCATTGGCATATCAATTTTTAAGCTGGTCACCGAATAAAAAAAATAAGAGAAAGACAAATACATACCCAAGTGAATAAGACATTCAAAACAAGTAACTATTGCATCTTCATACATATTCATTCCCATGCATGCATTCAGAAACACATGCATATCATATCAAAACTCATCTTTTTTTATAAAAAAAATATCTCCAGTTGAACCATTGGTAGAAGAAGATCTCCACCTCCTTGGCCTCCATATCAAACCAGGGCCTACTGTTGTACCCTAAATTTTACCATCCCATTTTTTACTCAAAACATACCCCTAGAGGTTCTCAATTGCTCAAGTTGACTAAGGATTGACCAGACAAATCCTCATCCTAAGACAATGAGCCTCAAACTAGGGTTTCACTCCTCATCAATATGTTTGAGTTCCAAGGGTCCTAAATGGTTTCCATTGCCCTCATATGTCCTCAATATCATCCATGCCAAGTTTCATTCCTTGCACAAGAAGTTTGCTCAGTCAACTGCTCAAATGCCTGAAAATCAACTTTGCTAGGGCAAAAGTCTACTGTGACCCACATACAGTCAAACTTCAAGATTTTTGGTCAAAATCAACATTTTGAAGCGATCTCCATCATTTGATCAAGTGTTGATCATTATTCATCAAGGAATGCTCCTAATTCATCAAAACTCAAAAGTTGCTAAATTATGGTTTCTATAGGAAAAGTCAACCAAACTTTGACCAGGCATAACTTTCTCATACTTTATCAAAAATTCCTCATCCAAGGCTCATTTTGAAGAGAATCCAATTCCCTACAATTGATCTTCAGCCCTCAAGTTCAAGAAATTCACTAATCAAAATATATAAATTCAGACATTATAGGTCATTTCAAAAAGTCAACAAAAACACCTTTTGGGTCAAAGCTTCTTACATGAACATGGAAGACCCAATGGAGATGAAACCAAAAGTTTTGTTTAGAGGACATCCTAAGATTTCTAAAAAGTCCAGGAACACCGTCTTAGGGTCAAAATTGAGAGAGATATGCATTGTCAAAGTTGGCAATTTTTGGAAATTTGCACAAAGTCAACAATGCCCAAAATTGAATTTTTTTTCCACATGGGCCCATCTTTTCAAGATTGAATCTCAGTCCTAGCATGGTCCACGACTTATGGGACCCTCCATGCCCTACTCACTTATTTATTTAATTTATTTTGATTTTATTTATTTAAAATTCAAATAAAATAAAGTTAAATCAAAGATAAATCGAATTTGTGGAATGAGATTTGTTTTGCATTGAATTATAGATCTCATATGCTGTCAATGGCCAAAACAAGTCGTGCAAGCTCCAAAACAAGAGGAAGTCTCCAATTTTGGAAAGATTTGAATCAAAATTCAATACCATTACATCTTTGGATTTTTTTCTAATTCTATTGACCTAATCTGATTCACTACTTATAACAATGCATTGCAACCCTAGAGGAGAATAATTCTTGTGCAGTCTGACTCTCTAAGAGCAAGAAAAAAGGCTCAAATTTTGGAAAAAAAGTGCAGATCGCATTCCTTTCTACAGGCCGTTTCATGCCATTCCAAGGATCAAATCACATCACTGAACACTCACTGAAGCTTTTGCAAGCATTCCCACAGCCCAAAGCATCAAGAATCAAGCGCAAGAATAGTCACGGTTTTCCCTTTTTTCCAAAACTCGATTACAATGATTATGGTATCATAAACATATTTTGATCATATATCTATGCTTGTTATCATATTTATAACGTACTGGAATGCTTTGATTGGAGTTTGAGTACATGTATGGGCATCTTCCATGGCTAGGGTTCCGGAGCTCAAATTTAGGGAACCCTAGTTAGAGGCAAAATTAGGCCAAATTAAGGGCCTCTTCGTGTCAAGGGGTTGATTTGTAATCGATCCATGGCATTGGATGGAATTTATTCTGCTTGTATTGCATTTGGGATGTTTATAGGTTTGTAGCCACGCACAAGAACTGTCGCTATAGCATATAGTGACGAATTGGACTGTAGGTAAAAGCCTAGTTTCTAGGAAGAAGATAAGGGTGTGGCAGCATACCACTGGCCCGTTTGAAATTTGCGCGTTTTTTTTTGGGCACACTACTTTGTTTAGATTATATTTTATTTTGTTTATTATGTTAACAACTAAACCTTCCAGCGCAGATGGTCCAAGAACGAACGCGTGAGGCAAAAGTCCTGGGTTCGATCCCAGGCATGTGTATATTATTTTTCTTACAACTTCTTTGCAGATCCAGCGCATCACACAACTAAGCATCCATTATGCAGCCACAGATCCAGCCCTTGGATCATCACATGGCCCAGATCTAATGCATCACAAGCGTAACACACAGTGCACTCCCTGAAGGTGATCCCCACTAGATCCAACTCAAATGGGCCAGGTATCCTGGGCCTGGAAAATTCAACCATGCACCTCCCATAATTACTTTCACACCAGGCCCATTTTGTTTCTTTTTTAATTTCTTATTTTAATTATTAGTTTTTAATTATTTTACAAAATCATTGTTTTTTTAATTAAATCAAAAATCATAAAAACACAAAAAAAATATTAGAATTAGGTTTTTTATACAATATTTAACTCTATTAATTAATTAGGTTAATTAGGATGCTTTAAGTTATTTTTTCATTATTAAAATTAAGTAGAAATTAGGTTAATTTTCAAAAGTAATTACTTTTCTCCAAAAAACCCAAAATAATATTTTCTCTTTATTCACTAATTAAATGTTTTTTTGAATTTAATTTTAATCCCTCGTTTAATTCATTCTCGCGCGCATTTAATTGTTTATTTTTCTAATTAACGTAATTGCTCCGAGTTTCTAATAGTTAATTAGGTTTATTACTATTTGCATTTATTGTTTTCCCCAAGTTTTGACTATGTAATACCCCTCCCCAAATCCTTGTAATAGCTAGGTTTAAATTTCTCACATTTTACTTTCCGTCATTATAAACTGTTAGATGATTGATAATAGGATTGTATGCAAAATATCATAATTTAAAACAGTAGAAAACCCTAAATGTGCAAATATTAAATAAACTGAAAAAATAAACACTTGCACATACTCACTCCTAGGGTTTGCCCCACTTCGGTTGCCTTCGGTAAACGGTCATGAAGTATAGGGAGTTTTAGTGGTTTCCCTCTAGTCCCAAAAGATCAAAAATGACCCATTTAAATGTTGTCTCGGAAAGATCTTTAGGACTCTAGGGTAACTACTAAGGTTTCCTAATCATTTCTTTAGTGAGCGTACTCGTCCCTTTCGATTGTACCTCAAAATCCAACGATGGAGCTACCAACTCCTTAATTGTAGGATAGCGCTGTCTAAAGGAAACAAGAAGACGAACAACCTTTTTTGAGTAGGTAGAAACTCTTAAGTACTTGCTCAAAACAACAAAGTTTTACACTTACACTTTCAAACAAACTTTTCAAACTAAAGTTTTCAAAAAACACTTTGTCACACCCTTGAGGACTGATACAAGGGTTACCATAAAGTGAAACGCGGCACTAAGGCAAATTTCAAACTTTTTCAAACGCACAAACACACAAAAGCAATTTAAGAATGAGAAAGTACCTAAGAGCCCATGGAAAACCATGGATAGAAAGGGTGTTAATACCTTCCCTTTCTATAATCTACCCCCCGTACTCAGTAACATCTCGAAAAAGGTTTTTTATGTTCTTTTTCCTTTTCCTTTGTTGGATGAAATAAAAGTCGGTGGCGACTCTTGCTTACCGTACATTTACGAACAAAAAATGAAAACCAGTAGTAACAAAAAACAGTCAGTTCTGCCACCGTATCACTGAACTGGAGAATCTGCTGAGGAAAAAATTAATAAAGTTGGGTTTACCTTAGGATCTAGGTCATTTTTAAATTGCTTTCTTGTTTGTTTTCCTTGCTTTATCTTTAAGGGTTTTTGCTTGGGTATTGTTGAAGATCCTACACCCAGATCTGGGGACACTTTTTAGGTAAACAAAAATAGATCGTGGAGATTTTATGGCATAGACCGATATGGTTTAAGTGATGGTTTTTTGGTGTGACACTTGGGTTGGTACCGGTATCCTTCGTGTTGAAACGAGGAGAATATGGGGCCGCCGCGTGGTGTCGTGAAGCACTAACAAACCTTAGAACCTTAGTTGAACAAACTTAGCCATTAAAAATTAGTGAGATAGACGGCCTCGGTATAAAGCTGAGGATTGGTTGATACTCGATGCTACACTCATTGAGATCATAATTTCGGGATATTTCAGCCGCAAGAAAAGATTGCCTGAGCTGAAACAATGCCCGATAAAGAATGATCAGTGATATTGAAACCAACTAAACTTCAAGAGGATATGTACGTTTAACCTCATGTAAGACTTTGAACCTAAGGTCTATTGTGTGCTTTGCTTGTGTGTGATTTACACTGTTTGAACATAGCATCATGCATCATAACATAGCATCCATTCTCATTACACTAACCATTTCAAGGACCAAGGGAATTTATCTTTGTTCTGTTTTGCAGATCATGGCTTCCGCTCGTAGAAACACTATCCGAATTAGTTTTGTGAGAATACCTCTCCAACTCAAGGAACTAGTATCAAGGGTTCCTGAAACTTCTTTGTTCACTAAGAGATATGGTCGACTATTCAACCTGGTTACTTCGAGCTTTGATGAAAAGATGATGGGTGTACTCTTTAAGTTCTTTGATCCCAAGCACCACTATTTCATCTTTCCAGACTATCAGTTGGTGCCTACCATGGAATAGTTCTCTTAGTTATTGAATCTACCTATTCTTGACCAGCTGCCTTTCACAGGTTTAGAAGAGGTTCCTAAGCCAGAAGTCATTTCCTCAGCTTTACATCTGAAACGTGCCGACGTGGTACCTAATTGGGAAATAAGAATCAGAGTCAAGGGTTTTCTAGCCAAGTTCCTAATAGAGAAGGCCCAGCTGTTTTGGGATGATTTGGAGTTTAAGGCTTTTGAGGAGGTCTTGGCTCTTCTAATTTATGGGTTAGCGTTGTTCCCTAATCCAGACTTACTCATAGATGTGAATCCTATCAAGATCTTCCTCTCTCGCAACCCTGTGCCTACTTTTCTCGGAGATATCTTGCATGCGCTCCATACTCGTACCATGAAGAGATAAGGGGTTCTTATGTACTGCATGCCATTACTGTCAAGGTGATTTATTTCTCACCTCCCTAAGTCAGTGCTGAAGAATGAAGAAGGTTTGGTTTGGTCGCAAAGGATAATGTCACTTTCTCACGCGGATATTCTCTGGTATTCCCGGTCTATTGGAGATATTTCTATTATTGACTGCTGCGGGGAATTCCCTAATATCCCACTACTTGGCATTAGGGGAGGCATAACTTACAATCCTTGTTTGGATCTGCGACAATTTGGTTACGCTCGAAGGGATGGTCCTCATGAGATTCTTATCCAGGGAATTATGTTTAACTATGAGGATGATGTTCAAGGGTATTGCCATAGGTTCATACGAGCCTGGGGCATGGTAAACAAATCCGACATCAAGACTTTGGGGCCAAATACTTCTATTCCTATGGAACCTTATCTCCAATGGGTACGAGCTCATGCTCAGAAACTTATGATGCCATACATAGTTGTCTTACCAGTGATTGTGGAGCCCATTACTGAAGGGGATATTCCATACACGGTTCTTCATCCTGATATGCCAACCGATCTTGAAGAATTAAAGAGGTCCTGGATTCAGTTGAAGAAGGAGCGGGATACTTATAGGGACCAGTTCTATGCCCAGGAGAAGAAAGTTTTAGAGCTCATAAAGCAGGTTCATGAGGAAAGAAGCCTTAATGTCTATCTCGGCACGAAGAGTAAGCATCCATGGGAAACTTGATTTCTTTTAGTTTTTAGAATTTTCAATTGAAACGCCTAAAAGGCAATTGTACTTTGAATTCTACTAATAAAATCTTTGTTTCATTTCGTTCGCAAATTTAAATTTCCCAAAGTCCTTGAAATAATTGCATACACATGCCATACATATTAATGCATAAACAGGTCACATAACAGGTTTCTCATCTTCTTTGCTATTTATTTCAGCAATAATGTCTTCTGAACAAAGTATCAAGGATATTTAGGCACAAAATGCCCAATTTCAGAAAATGTTCATAGCTTTGGCTAAAGGACAGGAAGATCTGAAGGCCCTTATTCTGAAAGATAGAAATAAGAAGGCAAAGAAGACCGCTAGTGTCCTGAATCTGGGTAGAAGATTCATGGGACCATTGAAGCAACCAGTTGATCTGACCTCTTCATCTAAAGAAGGGGAGAATCAAGAGGGTGGGAGAAGGGATGAAGTCCCTAGCCCAAGGTTTTCTGAGGATGAATCTGATTACAATGATGAACAGTATCCCCCGGCTGAGGATAAATACAAGCAGTTAGAGGATCGTCTGAATGCAATGGAGATCCAAAGAGTACCAGGGTTGGATTTTGAAGAGCTGGGTTTGGCATCAGGGGTTGTCATCCCACCAAAGTTCAAGGCTCCGGTATTTGAAAAATATGATACGGTGTCTTGCCCTAAGCTTCATCTCCGTTCTTATGTGAGGAAGATCCGGCCTCACACTATTGATAGGAACTTGTGGGTCCATTTCTTTCAAAATAGTCTGTCTGAAACTCAATTTGAGTGGTTCTATCAGCTGGAGGGGGTCAATGTCCACAACTGGGAAGATCTGGTTGCTGCCTTTTAAAAGTAGTATCAATATAACACTGACCTTGCTCCTACCCGTACTCAACTCTAGAGTATGTCCATGGGTGCAAGCGAAGGTTTCAAGGACTACGCTCATAAGTGGGGAGATTTGGTAGGGAGAGTCCAATCCCCTTGGTCTGATAGGGAGTTGGTGGACATGTTTCATGGTATGCTATCTGGTTCGTTCTTCAATCACTTGATTGGTAGCTCCTCAGCTGGTTTTACAGAGCTGATATTGACTGGAGAAAGGGTAGAAGCCGGGATCCAAAGTGGATAGATCCAGAAAGACATCTCTTCAAGTATAGTGAAGAAGCCATTCACGGGTAAGAAGGAGGTCAGTGCTATTTATAACCCAAGAGGTCATATCAAAATCCAGCGTCGTCCAACAGTAGGGGCTGTGATGATACCTAGGCCTGCAGCTACTCAACAACGAAACAATCAGCCAAGGGTAGAAAGACCTCAAAGGCAGTTTACTCGAATCAATATGACATTGTCTGAAGTTCTACCCATCTGTTAAAATCGAACTTGGCAACCTTGAAGGAGGCTCCCAAGAATCCCAACACCATATCTCCTCGGTAAAATCCAAACGCTCGGTGTGCTTACCATTCTGTGAGTCCGGGCCACGATACAAATGACTGTTGGGCTCTGAGGAATAAGATATTGGACCTGATCGAAGAAGGAGATTGAGTTTGATTCTCCTGAGAAGACTAATGTCATAACTGCTCCCATGCCCAAGCAAAACTATGGTGTTAATGTCGTTGATACTGATCTATTTGTTACTTTTGTTGATGAAGTTTTCACTCCTCTCATGACCGTCAAGAAGAATTTGTTGCTGGCCAGTTTATTTTCAGGTTATGGTGAAGGTTGCCACATTTGTTTATCTATGCCTTTTGGTTGTTATTTGCTGAAAGCAGGTGTTCAACACCTGATGGATAATAGAGAAATTTTGTTCAAAAAGACTCTGATTCCGACTGTCCTATATGAAGATGTTGCTATCATAACCATTTCCACCAATACTTCCAAGGTCTCCTCCAAAAGACCTGTTAGGATTACAACTACTCCAAGAATTGCTCCATTGATAATCACTTCTCCTGGCCCTGTACCGTACTCCTTGGACAAAGCTGTTCCTTGGAATTATGGTGCTGACGTTTACTACCATGGTGTCAAGAAGGATTTGAAGACTGAAGAGACTGATCACGATATCAATAACATTATCGGGACCAGCAAAATTACTCGAAGTGGAAGGGTTTTCTCTCCTGAGATCTCCCTGAAGAATGTTTCTAAGCCTGTTGTTATTCCATTTGTTGTTCCTGATAATACTTCTTCTACTACTCCCATCCTTACTCCAGTTGTTATCCCTGTCGATGAGTCATTTGGGACTCGGGGCAAAGAAGTTGTGGGTGAGCCTTCCCGGACGGAGGCACCTAGAAAAGTTGTTTTGGAATCCTCTAAACAAGAAATGGAGGAAATTTTAAAAATAATCAAGAAGAGCGACTACAATGTGGTCGAGCAGCTGGGGCAGACCCCTTCAAAGATATCAATGTTGTCTCTGCTATTGTGTTCCGAGGCCCATGCGAGAAGGCTTTGATTACATTTCTCAAGATTGCGCATGTGCCGCAAGAAACCTCCGCTGACCAATTTAAAGACTGTGTGGCCAGTTTGACTACAGATAATGGGTTGGGTTTTTCAGATGCTCATTTGATACCAAAAGGGAGAAAGCATAATGATGCTATGCATGTCTCAATCGAATGTAGGGGAACTACCATGGCCCATGTGCTGGTGGACACTGTATCGTCACTGAATGTTCTGCCCAAGAAGGCTCTTGATAGGCTAGATTATGAAGGTTTGGCCTTAAAGCCCAGTAACATTGTGGTGAGGGATTTCGACGGTTCAAAGAGAATGGTGCACGGGGAGGTGGACATCCCTGTCAAAGTGGGTTCCCAGACCTTTGAATCCCCCTTCTACGTGATGGATATTAGGCCATCTTGTTCTTTTCTGTTGGATCATCCTTTGTTTAATGAAGCTGGGGTTGTTACTTCTATGTTGCACCAAATGTTGAAGTATCCAGTGAAGGGGAAGATTGTCACCGTGCATGGTGAAGAGGAGTATATGGTAAGCCATCTGAACTCTTTCAGGTATATGGAGATGGACGGGAAATTCATAGAGACCCCTTGTCAAAATTTTGAAGAGGTTCCCCAGATTATGGCATCAACCGAGACTATCACTAGTGTGATGAAGATCACCAAACCTCCTTTGAAGATGGCTTCTCTCAAGGACGCTAGAGTGGTAGTTGAAGAAGGTGGGTGTACCATTTGGGGACAGCTCCCTGATTTTCCTCATAAAACTGACAAATTTGGTTTGGGCTTTACTTCAGGAGCTCAAAGGGTTGTTCGACGTGCTCGGGCTCGAGGACCTCCCCTGTGCATCAACAATCGTGGCGTCAACGCTATAGAAGACAATGATGAGGATTATGATATTGACAGCTGGATCTACCCTACTACCAACGGTGGACCTAGTAACTGGACAGCCAAGGATTTTATGCCGATTACTTTTGCTCAGCAGTAATTGTCTTACTTGTTTTTCAAATTTGTAATAAACAATATAAACTCGATGGCTTTGTGTCTTACCCGAGGCACAATGGTTTATTTGTGAGGGTTATTATATGTCATTATCATATGTCATCAATAAAACATTGGACGTTTCTTGCATACAAATTTTGTGTTCTCTATTTTTCTTTCTACTTTTCACTTTACCAATACAGCTATCCTCTTACACACACTCACATAATCAAACTGCAGATCCATATCCACTCTGGATCCCATTGATAACAGTTCTGCTATTGCTAGTTATAACTTCGAAAATCTGATCAACCAAGTCGAGGACGAAAGTGAGGAAGATTATGAGGTACCTGGAGAACTTGCTAGACTGTTATAGCAGGAGGAGAGGGATATACATATTTATGAAGAGCCAGTTGAGACGATAAACTTGAGCACAAAGGTAGATAGAAAAGAAGTTAAGATCAGCGCAGATCTGGAGCTTAGTATCAAATAGCGGTTGATACAGATGTTGCACGATTATGTTGAGATCTTCTCCTGGTCATATGAAGACATGCTTGGTTTAGACACTGATATTGTGGTACATTGTCTGCCGACTAAAGAAGATTGCCCTCCGGTAAAGCGAAAGGTCTATCGTATGCGCCCTAAAATGTCAGAGAAGATCAAAGCAGAGGTTATGAAACAGTTCAACACTGGGTTCTTAGTTGTCACCTCCTACCCGCAGTGGGTTGCTAACGTCGTTCCGGTACCTAAGAAAGACGGTAAGGTACAGATTTGTGTGGACTACAGAGACATGAACAGGGCAAGACCCAAGGATGACTTCCCGCTTCCCCACATTGATGTTCTGACAACACGACACATCACAAAATATTTTCCTTCATGGATGGTTTCTCTGGCTACAATCAGATCAAGATGGCACCCGAAGACATGGAGAAGACAACCTTCGTCACACAGTGGGGCACTTTCTGTCACAAGGTGATGCACTTTGGGTTGAAGAATGTTGGGGAAACCTATCAACAAGCCATGGTAGCTCTGTTCCATGATATGATTCACTATGAGATAGTGGTTTATGTGGATGACATGATAGCCAGGTCTCAAACCAAGGAAGAACACCTTGATCATCTACAAAAGTTGTTTGACAGGATGAAGACGTACAAGTTGAGACTAAATCTGAACAAGTGCACCTTCGGGGTAAGATCTGGTAAACTTTTGGGGTTCATCATCGGTGACAAGGGTATTCAGGTATGCCCTATAAAGGTGAAGGCCATACAAGAGATGACGGCTCCCCGTACTGAGAAGGAGGTTAAAGGTTTCTTGGGACGCTTAAATCATATCGCCAGGTTCATTTCATATTTGACTGCTACTTCTGAGCCAATCAACAAGCTCCTGAAGAAAGATTGAGTAGTAAAATGGAATGACAAATTCCAGACCACTTTTGAAAGAATCAAGGAATACTCTCAAGAACCACCAATTATGATGCCTCTGATTGAAGGAAGACCTTTGATATTGTACTTAACGGTGCTATACAATTCAATACAGTGTGTGCTGGGACAGTATGACGAGTCTGGTCGAACAGAGCACGCAATATACTACCTTAGAAAAAAGTTTACCGACTGTGAAACACGATACTCACTGCTCGAGAAAACTTGTTGCACTTTGGCATAGGCTGCTCGCCGACTAAGACAGTATATGTTAACTTACACTACTTTGTTGATATCTAAGATGGATCCAATTAAGTACATCTTCGAGAAGCCCGCTCTCTTTGGAAGAATAGCAAGATTACAAATGATCTTAACTGAATACGATATACAATATATAACCCAGAAAGCAATCAAGGGAAGTGTATTAGCTGATCATTTGGCTCATCAGGCCGTGGATGACTACCAGTCCATGGATTTTGAGTTCCCGGACGAGAATATTATGCTAGTAACTGACTATGAAGAACCTGGGCCGGATGAAGGACCTGAAGAAGGATCCCGATGGACTATGGTTTTTGACGGAGATTCGAACACACTCGGTAATGACATTGGGTGTGTAACCATATCTCCTGAGAGTTGTCATACTCCTTTCACTGCCCGACTATGCTTCAACTGTACCAACAACATTATGGAGTGTGAAGCCTACATCATGAGTCTCAAAGTTGCTATTCACCTGAAGATCAAGTTCTTAAACCTTTTCGGGTATTCAGCCCTTGTGATAAGCCAAATCAAAGGAGAATGGGATACGAAGCACCCGAATCTCATCCCGTACAAAGAGCACGTGCTGACATTGCTCCCACACTTTCAGGAGGTCACCTTTGAACATTTCCCACGAGAAGAGAATCAGCTAGCGGACGCACTAGCTAGCATGTCTTCTATGTTCAAGGTCAGGTGGAACAATGAAGCTCCCCGAATCACTATTGAGAGGTTAGATGAACCAGCATACTGCTGTGAAATTGATACTTAAGAGGTAGAAGACAAACCTTGGTTTCACGAAGTAAAAAGGTATCTTGAGGCTCAAGAATATCCCGAGGGGGAATCTTTCAATGATAAGAAGTTTATGAGAAGGTTTGCTACGAAATTCTTCCTCAGTAATGGAATCCTCTACAAGCACAACCACGACTCTACCTTACTGCGGTGTGTAGACAAGAGTGAAGCAAAGAGGATTATGACAAATTTACATGAAGACACCTACGAAACCTATTCAGGTGGACATACCATAGCTAAGAAGATCCTACGGGCAGGATACCACTGGTCAACTACGGAAGCAGATTGTTATCAGCACTCCCGAACTTGCCACAAGTGTCAAATCTACACCGATAAAGTACATGTAGCTCTGGTTCCCTTGAATGTCTTGACGGCTCCTTGGCCCTTTGCAATGTGAGGCATCGACATGATCAGAGAGATTAGACCTACCGCTTCCATTGGGCATCGCTTTATCTTGGTGGCCATTGATTACTTCACGAAGTGGGTTGAAGTTGCCTCATTTTCTACCGTTACCAAGAATGTTGTGGCGCGATTTATCAAGCATAATCTGATATGTCGGTATGCTGTGCCAGAGAGAATCATCACTGACAATGGTACCAATCTCAACAACACGATGATCACCGAACTCTGTAAGCAATTCAAGATACATCATCATAACTCTTCTACTTACCGGCCGAAGATGAATGGCGCTGTCGAAGAGGCTAATAAGAATATCAAGAGATTATACAGAAGATGACAGTGACATACAAAGACTGGCATGAGATGTTACCATTTGCTCTTCATGGGTACTGTACTTCAACACGGACGTCGACAGGGGCAACACCCTACTCTCTGGTATATGGTATGGAGGTTGTCCTGCCTATTGAGGTACAGATCCCTTCTCTGAGGATTATGAAAGATGCGGGTTTGAACGAAGATGATTGGATCCAGACTCGACTTGATCAACTGAATCTGATCGATGAGAAGAGACTTACTGTTGTCTGCCATGGTTAAATGTATCAAAAACGAATGATCAAGGCTTTCAATAAAAAGGTCAGACGCTAAGCATATCAAGTCGTAGATCTAGTGATCAAACGTATAATACTGCTGTAAGGTGATCCCAGGGGCAAATGGACTCCCACATACGAAGGGCCATTTATGATCAAAAACATTTTCTCGGGTGGAGCCATGATTCTGACCACCATTTCCGGTGACGACCTTCCTCACCCTGTCAATGCGGACATAGTGAAAAGATACTACGCATGATTAAAGACTTGCTAGGTTGACTAGCCTAGGCAAAAATAAGGGCTTCCCGGCAAAAATAAGGGTTCGAACAAAAATTAGGGATGAAAACAAAAAATTTGTACACCCGGCAAGTCGAAAACCTGAAAAGGCGGCTTGGGCAAAAAAGCGTATCCCGGTGGATTGAAAACTCGAAAGGGAGGTCCAGGAAAAAGTTAGGGATGTAAAGCGTATCACTATGTCCCATTGGATCACCTTGCGACCAGACCTCAGTATCAACTATCAAGCTTGAACGACACCGATCAATCAAGTCAACTTGTGACAAGCAGCGAAGTGATGAGACGCTGGAGGACATAGCGGTAATAGCAGAATTGGAACTCAATAGGATTATTACGCATAGATGTTTTCTTCTCGTTGTACATAATATTGTATAACTTTCATTTTTTACGGAGGCGTTCTCTTACTAGAGCGTCAGCCTCCTTGTACAAAAATGCCTGTTATAGGCCAACTTCAGAAATTAATACAAAGTAATTTTTACAAAACCGTTTGTTTTTCGTTTTCTGTTTTGTTTTGCAAAAAAAAGTCCAATGATTTATTATTGACATATGCATTTGAATATAATTATTATTTACAAATATTCTCATAGGAAACGGAAAGACAGTTGCTCATGACATAAGGAACGGGGAAAAATTAAAAAAAAAACATGTCAAGCCCGACAGTTACTATGTTTAGCATGGTACAGGGGCAGAGACAGTTTTGAAACAAGGTCACCCTTACATGCGACCCCGTGACGTCTACAATCCCCACATAGTAGAGGCAACCAAAGATTTATCATCGGCTTCCCCAAATAGGAGTTGCTTTCCCCAGTAAAGTTCCTTCAGAGATCCGACATCTATTTCCCCAGCGAAATTTTACAATTGCAAGCGGTTCATAAAGTTTTCTCTTGAGAAAAGTTTATTTCTCTGAATACAAAAGCTCAATCCCCAACAGAGGTTATTCCTCCAACTACAGAAGTTCATCCTCCAGCGCAGTTTATTTCTCTGAATCAGCAAAGCATCTCCTCTATCTAACAGAGTTATTCTCCCGCAGAGTTATTCTCAAACAGAGTCTCTCCCAGGAAAAATATTCACAAACAAAAAGGAGAAAATCCACGGCATAGTCATCTTCATTCACCATCCTCAGTGGAAGTAGAAGAACCACTTTTTCTACAACGGTCAGGAATTCAATTTCCAGTACTCTCCAGCAGCAGTCAGGGATTTATTTTCCCATACTCGAATATTTCATAATAGTGTTAGAACATAGTTTGATTCTACAACCCTTAATTAGAGTTTTGATGATAACAAAATACAAGAATAAATAAATTGTAAGATTTATATATAAGACAAATATGCTTCTTAAATTATGTTCTGTATGTACAGAAGTTCTGATGGAATCAGCATCAGCATCATCAGAAGCATCAGAAGATCAGTAATATATCAGCATCAGAAGATCAATAACATGTGCTACACGCTGAAGCTACCAGATCATACGCTGAAGCTTGATGACCAGAATATGCGTTTAATACACTCTGACTCTGATCAAAGATCTCTACCAAGTTAAAGCATCAGCACTCTGAAGCGTTATCATAAGCAAAGAAGACTTTGAAGCGTTACTAAGTATTCAAGACAGATTAATTACCAACGGCTCTCTTCAAGACAAGATCTTCTCAATAAGGAAAGTGTGTTATTATCATTGAAATGGCTTTATGGACAACGTATCTCTTCCTTGGCTATTTAAACAAGTCTTTGTGAGAAAAGACCACGCCTATCACACGAGAGCACTCATCATTTTTGCTAAGCCTTCAAACCACGCTTACGCAAACGCATTAGCAATTCAGTGTTACTTCAAGCTTAATTTGTGCATTATCACAGTTGTGATATACTGTTTTATTAGAAAACACTAAACACATTATTGTTCAATTATTTGTAAAGAGATTTCCTTGAGATAAACCGGTCTGTGGTTATACTCAAGAAGGCTTTAACAGTTGTTAAAGTAGTTGTGTAATCCTTTGAATATAGTGGATTAAGACCTCGTTGGAGAGAGGCGAAATCACCTTGACGGGTGGACTGGAGTAGTTTGAGATCAAACGAACCAGGATAAAAATACAGTGTTGTCTAAGCTTTTGATTTAAGTTTTACAATTCAACCCCCCTTATTGTGTTTTTCACATCTTCAATTGGCATCAGAGCGCCTGGTTCTGAGCTTATAACACTTAACCGTGTCAGTACAAGATCCAGCGTCAGAAAAACACAATGGCAGGACCAAATCAAAACATCAGCAATGAGAACAATGAAGAAAGAGACAGATTCAGTGGCAAACCTCCAGTCTTTGATGGAGAGAACTTTGACTACTGGAAAGACAGAGTTGAGATTTTCTTTCTGGCCCATGATGCTGATCTGTGGGACATGGTGACTGATGGATACACGCACCCAGTGGATGGAAGTGGTCAGAAGATTGACAGGAAAACAATGTCTGATCAGCAAAAGCGTGAGTTCAGAAATCATCACAAGGCCAGAACAATTCTTCTCAGCGCCATCTCCTATTCAGAGTATGAGAAGATATTAAACAGAGACACTGCAAAGAATATGTTTGAATCTCTGAGAATGACGCATGAAGGCAACATTCAAGTCAAAGAAACCAAAGCCCTTGCACTCATTCAGAAGTATGAGGCATTCAAGATGGAAGAGAGTGAATCAATAGAAACTATGTTTTCAAGATTTCAAATTCTTGTTGCTGTTCTCAAAGTTCTTGACAAAGGGTATTCCACTGCTGATCACGTTAAGAAGATCATCAGAAGCTTTCCAAAACAGTGGAGGCCAATGGTCACAGCGCTTAAGCTAGCCAAGGATCTCAACAAAATCTCTTTGGAGGAACTTGTCAGCTCCCTCAGAAGTCACGAGATAGAGCTAGAAGCAGATGAACCTCAAAAGCAAGGTAAGCCATTAGCTTTAAAATCTAATCGAAAATCTGACTCCAAAGTTTTGCAGGCTATGGAAGAAACGTCTGATGGGTCCTCATCAGAAGAAGATGAACTATCTCTCCTCTCCAGAAGGGTGAACCAATTGTGGAAGAAGAGGCAAAGGAAGTTCAGGAATCCCAGAAGATCTGAAAATCAGAATGAATCCTTCTCCAGATACAGATGGTCAGAATCCTCCTCTAGACACAGAAGATCTGAAGGTTCTTCAGGAAACAAAAAGCCAAACAACAAAGACATCATCTGCTATGAATGTAACAAGCAAGGGTACTACAAAAGTGATTTCCCAAAGCTTCAGAAGGAAAAGCCCAAAAAGAAGTTTGGCAAGGAAAAGAAGAAAAGTCTCATGGCTACATGGGATGATTCTGACACATCTGAAGTTGACTCAGAATCAGATGATGAAAGAGCAAACATAGCTCTCATGGCAAACATAACAGAAGATAGTGAAGCTTTTGAGTCAAAATCTGAATCAGATACAGAAGAGGTATTCCCTGACTTTACTATAAATTTTACTAAGGTTGAACTAGCTGAAAGCCTTAATGAAATTCTGGAAAGATATCAACAGATCAGAGTCAAATTCAGAAACATGAAAAGGAATCTTGCTTCTGACTCTGATAAGACTGAGAGTCTCAAATTGGAGAATTCTGAGTTAAAAGACAAAATTTCAAAATTAGAAAACCAATTGCAAAACTCTCAGAAGGAAACAATCCCTGAAACTCCCAACAGTGCTGATGAGATCATCAAGGAGTATGATCACAGCTTTCAGAAGTTTCTAGCTAAAAACATAGATAGAAGCAAAATGGCTTCAATGATCTATGGAGTTAGCAAGAATGGCAGAAAAGGGATAGGATATCAAGGTAAGGTACCTACACCAAAAAATGCCATGGATTTAGTTATAAAACGTACTCCACTTGATTCACACTTTATATATGGGCACACACATGACATAAAATATACAAGTAGTGATTACTCTGTCAAACCAAAATTCAACCAGAGTTTTGGTAAAACTAACAAATCAGGACCCAAGAAAATATGGGTACCTAAGGATAAAATAATACATGTGGCAGATATCTTTAGCAGCAAAGCAAAAACACCAGTCATGGTACCTGTACTCTGGCTGCTCACGACACATGACGGGAATAAGGCATATGTTCCAAAGCCTGGAACTTAAGCCTGGAGGCCACGTAGGTTTTGGAGGCAATTAGAGAGGAAAGATCATTAGCTCTGGAACAGTAGGTAATGGAAATCTTCCCTCTATAAGTAATGTTTTACTAGTTGATGGATTAATGATTAATCTGTTATCCATAAGTCAATTAAGTGATAACGATTATGATATAATGTTCAATCAAAATTCATGCAAAGTTGTGAGTCAGAAAGATGGGACTATCCTATTTAATGGAAAGAGGAAAAACAACATTTATAAAATAAAACTTTCTGAACTAAAAAGTCGGAATGTAAAGTGTCTTATGTCTGTTAACAACGAGCAATGGATCTGGCACAGAAGATTGGGACATGTTAGTATGAGAAGAATATCTCAGATTAACAAACTCAATCTGGTCAGAGGACTTCCTAACCTGAAATTCAATTCAGATGCTCTGTGTGAAGCATGTCAGAAAGGCAAGTTTGCAAAACCAGCTTTCAAATCCAAAAACGTTGTTTCCACCTCCAAACCATTAGAACTTCTACACATTGACTTGTTTGGATCTGTTAAAACTGCTTCAGTCAGTGGCAAGAAGTATGGGTTAGTAATCATAGATGACTATAGCCGATGGACATGGGTAAAGTTCTTAAGACACAAGGACGAGTCACACTCTGTGTTTGTCACCTTCTGCAACCAAGTTCAGAATGAAAAGGATCTTAGAATCGTCAAAGTCAGAAGTGATCATGGTGGAGAATTTGAAAACAAAGATTTTGAGTCATTCTTTAATGACAAAGGCATTCTGCATGATTTCTCTTGTCCTAGAACTCCCCAGCAAAATGGAGTTGTAGAACGAAAGAATAGAACATTGCAAGAAATGGCCAGAACCATGATCAACGAGACTAACGTTGCTAAGATCGTCTGGGCAGAGGCAATAAACACAGCGTGTTACATTCAGAATATAATCTCCATAAGACATATTCTGGAAAAGACTCCATATGAATTGTGGAAGAATAGAAAGCCCAACATTTCCTACTTTCACCCATTTGGATGTACATGTTTTATTTTGAATACAAAAAATTATTTGAACAAGTTTGACTCTAAAGCACAAAAGTGTATTATGTTAGGATATTCTAAACGCTCAAGAGGGTACAGAGTATACAATACAGAAACACAGATTGTGGAAGAGTTAATCAGTGTTCATTTTGATGATAAGCTTGACTCTCAAAAGTCAAAGAAGAATGAATTCCTTGCAGGTATGGAAGTTGAACTCACAGGTACTGAAGACAAATCATCAGAAGCTCTAAACAGAGACACTCCCTCAACATCAGAAAGAGGCACTGCAAGCAATCCAGGACCTTCTGTTGATCAACTCCAGAAAAGACTATCCAGAAGCAGCATGGATCACCCAGAAGAAACAATCTTAGGAAGAAAGGAAGATCCAATCAGAACAAGGTCTAGCTTCAGAAACTCTGAAGAATCCCTCATGGGACTGGTTTCTCTAATTGAACCAACAACAATTGATGAAGCACTTCTGTTCAATGACTGGATTCTAGCAATGCAAGAGGAGCTAAATCAATTCACAAGAAGTGACGTATGGGATCTAGTTCCAAAACCAAAAGGATTCAACGTCATTGGAACAAAATGGGTGTTCAGAAACAAACTGAACGAACAAGGTGAAGTCATCAGAAACAAAGCACGACTGGTAGCACAAGGTTATAGTCAGCAAGAGGGGATAAACTATACAGAAACCTTTGCTCCAGTCGCCAGGTTAGAATCTATCAGACTCTTAATTTCATTTGATGTTAATAAAGGCATCACTCTGTATCAGATGGATGTCAAGAGTGCATTCTTAAATGGCTATATAGAAGAAGAGGTATATGTGCACCAACCCCCTGGTTTTGAAAGTTCCAAAAATCCAGAATATGTGTTCAAACTAAAGAAGTCACTGTATGGTCTGAAACAAGCTCCCAGAGCTTGGTATGAAAGACTAAGTAACTTCCTGTTAGAAAAGGAATTCACCAGAGGGAAAGTGGACACAACCTTGTTCTGTAAGACAGTTAAGAATGACATTTTAGTATGTCAGATTTATGTTGATGACATCATATTTGGATCTACTAAACCTTCTCTGGGAAGAAAGTTTGCTAAATGTATGCAGGCAGAATTTGAGATGAGCCTAATGGGGGAACTAAAATTCTTTCTGGGCATCCAGATTAATCAAACCCCAGAAGGAACTTACATTCATCAGAGCAAATATGTCAGAGAACTTCTGAAGAAATTTGATCTCTCAGAATGTAAGCCATCAAAGATTCCAATGCATCCCACGTGCATTCTGGAAAGAGAAGAGGTAAGTAAAAACGTAGAACAGAAGGTCTACAGAGGTATGATTGGTTCTCTTCTCTATCTGACGGCTTCAAGGCCTGACATTTTATTCAGTGTTTGCATTTGTGCTAGATTCCAATCAGATCCTAGAGAATCTCACTTAACAGCAGTTAAGCGAATTTTCAAGTATCTGAAAGGTACCACTAATCTGGGTTTGTTTTATAGAAAATCAAGTGATTACAGTTTGATAGGATACTGTGATGCCGATTTCGCTGGAGACAGAGTAGAACGTAAAAGCACTTCTGGAAGCTGCCAGTTTCTGGGAGAAAATCTGATCTCATGGTCCAGCAAAAGACAATCCACAATTGCTATATCAACAGCAGAAGCTGAATACATAGCAGCAGCTGGATGCAGTACACACATGCTCTGGATGAAAAGTCAACTTGAGGACTTCCAGATATTTGAGAGTAACATTCCCATCCTCTGTGACAATACTTCTGCTATTTTTCTCAGCAAAAATCCTATTTTGCATTCTAGGGCTAAGCATATAGAAATAAAACATCATTTTATTAGGGACTATATTCAGAAAGGGATTTAAAATTTAAAATTTATTAACACAGACCATCAATGGGCTAATATTTTTACAAAACCTCTTTCTGAAGATAGGTTCAACTTCATTCTGAAACATCTCAGCATGAAGCTCTGCCCAGAATAAAATTGTTTTGATTCCATATCTTAATCTTCAGAACTTTGTTTATTTTTCTGTGAACTACTGATCAATCTTTCTTCAGATCTTTAGAAGTACAGATTGTATCAGAATCTATCCATGAAGATCTGAGTGCTTCATTTCAAGGATAGAAATGTGTTGTTCACTCAAGCAAACAAGTGTCATCCAGTCATCAGCTATTTTCTGAGGCTGAACACGCATTCACGTTTCTGAAAAGGCAAAAGAGCCGATTGGATGCATTGAGACACATGTCATGGTTAACCGTTCCAATATCTTTCTGAATCCCCTAAAATCAGCTATCATTAAATGCTAATAATCATTATTAATTTCTCTATCTTGCCGTTTATATTTTCAAAATTGTTTAGAAATATATTTAAACACACTTCACACCATTCACACACTTTTACCTTCACTTTCATTTTCTCTCAAACTTACTGATTTCAGTTTTCATACTTTCTCAAAACCCTTTCAATCTTTTTCACAAAAAACTTCGTGTGAACATGGCCTCTTCCAGCATTCCTACTTCAAGTACCTAGAAAACAGGTTCCTCTAAACAGTATGAAGAACCCTACAGAACGCTTCTCACACCAGTCAAAAATCTTGAAGTTCTGTCAGAATTGATCGTGGATTTCAACAGCCTTCAAGAAAATGGGTTTAATCTCTCTGAAGAGGTTAAGGCTCAAGGCTGGGAAAAGTATTTTGACAGACTGGTGGGTCTAACATTCCCTGTTCTGGTAAAGGAATTTTGGATTCACGCTTCATCTTCCAACCATCAAGTTACGTCTTACATCATGGGGAAGAAGATTGTTATTACTGAAGACCTGATTGCAAGATTAATAGGCTACAGTGGTGGTGGTGTTCGTTGCATTGACATGGATGAAAGATGCGCTGATGTTGTCCTAATTGCAAGGGAAATCTTCACTCTGGGGCTTCCCTCCAGCAAGATAAGGGATTTAAAAGATCATCACAGAATTTGGGCCAAGATCATTATGGGTTGCATAAACCACAGGAAGCCTACCAGCTCTCCTGACTACATCAATATTGATCATCAATTTCTAATCTACTTCATCTCTCAGAAGGTCAAGATAAATCTGTCTGATCTGCTGTTTAATCATCTCAGGACAAGTGTTAAAGAAACAAGAGAAGAGGAGCGCACAAAAAGGGATTGGATACCCCTAGGAAGACTTATATCAGATATTCTAACAGAGAATAAGCTGATTGATCATCTTACAGAGGCTTAAGAAATCAGCTCTTTGGAAGCTACTGTTGGCAAACAACTGAATGCAAAGAATCTGAAGAAAATGAAGTTGATTGAGAACATCAAGAAGGAACCCAGGGTCACTCCTTTTGCAGCAATCTCCAGCAGAAGAGTCCCTCTGGATAACTTCCCATTGTTCTCAAAAATTGATTCTAAACCATATATAATACTCAGATATCTGGATGCTTGCAAGGCTGATGGCACAACACCAAATCTGAACATTCAGGATCTGCAGCAGAAGGCTCCAGAAGTTGTGCTGAAGAAAACCAAGAAAAGGAAAGCTGCAGCAGAAGGATCCTCCCAGCAGACTCCTAAAAAGAGAGGTAATCTTTCTTCTGTAACTGTTTTAGATTTAATTGTTGTATCAACATCTATCCCAATTTCCACTCAATCTGAAAACCCCACACCTCAAACTTTTGATGATTTTGACATTGTTTTTTACCCCTATGAATCATTAACCCTTAGAAGATCTCGCTCCCAACCTCAAAATCCAAATACTGAAGCAACCCAACAGGAACTTGCAAAAGTTCTTTCTGATATAGACCAACACACTTCTGCTCCCATTCCAGAAAATCCAAATCCTGAAACCATCACAGAACCACAACCAGAAATTCCCATCTCACCACAACCAGAAATTCCCCTCTCTCCAGAACCAGAAATCCCACTACCTCCATCTCCTCAACCAGAAATTAATCCACCTTCTCCACAACCAGAACCATTTCAACCAGAAGTTCAAACTTCTGAGACTCAACCTTCAGAACCAGAACCAGAACCAAAACCAAATCAAACTGTTGATTCTGATACCATTCCTGTTCCTGGAATCACATAACCTCTGGCCATTCATTTGCCCTTTGGCACCATTGTGAATTTTCCCCAACTTCCCTCTTCACCAGAATTAACTCCACCAAATTTCCCATCAAGTCCAATCATAATTCCTGACTCTCCCACTCCCTCACCAAAGAACAATCCAGAAGACAACATCAAGACTGTCATTGACTTAACAGTTTTTGAATGTTGTGATCGGTGGATCTGGAACTGACTGTTTAACACTGGTTTCACGAAATGTCGTGGTAAGCAAGAGTCGCCACCGTCTTTTATTTTCTCCAATATGGAAAGGACAAAAGCATAGAAAAATTCCTTATTGAGATTAGTTCTCGGTTCGGGAGGTAGATTTATAGAAAGGGAAGGTGTTAGCACCCTTTCTATCCATGGTTATCCATGGGATCTTAGATACTTGCTCATTTGTGTTTTCAAAATTGTTTGTTTGCTTTTCAACTGTGGGTTTAAAAAAGTTTCTTTGAAAATTTCAGTTCGACTCTTGTATCAGTCCTCAAGAGTGTTTGAAAAATTGCTTTTGAAAGCTTTTTGAAAGGTGTCGGTGTGAAAAAGAAGTTTTGATTTGTTTTGAGTTAGAGCAAGTATCTATGAGTCGTCTACCTACCCTAAGGAATTCGTCTGTGTAAATGTCCTTAAAGTAGTGCCATCCCATCATTGAGAGGTAGGTAGCACCACCGTTGGAGGTGTTCGGGTCAATTCGAGTTTAGGGACAGTATGGTCACCGAGCAACGGTAAGATACCTTAGGAGCTACCCTTATGCCATTGATCTTTTATTCCGAGGCAACTATTCTGAGGCAACTTGTTTTGAGGCAACCAGATCAATGGGACATAAGGACTCACTAAGATGTCCTATAGTCGACGACCACGTTTCGAGGGACAAGGCAACAGTGTGGTCACCAGAGCAATAGGAAGACACCTTAGAAGCTACCCTCATGCCATGTTCATGGACATGAGGACTTACTAAAACGTCCTCTACTCGACGACCACCTTTCGAGGGGCAAGGCAACAGTGAGGCGTACCCTAAGAGTGGTGTGTGAATTGTGTGTCATTTTCAGTTTATTTCGTTGTCTTGTCATGCATCGGTGATCTACGCTTTGTTTTTATTTTTGGCATACATTCTTTCATGTGATTGTTAACAGTTAAAGGTGCGGGAATTTAAAGTGCGGAAAAGATAAAGGTCCTACGCTATTACAAAGGCGCGGGTCTACATCGCCAAATTAAACCAAGACCCGATTTAAAATAAAGTGCAGAAAGTAAATGAGTCTCTAATTATTATTACAAGGCCTTGGGGCAATTACATTATGTCCATAAAAATAAAAATAAATGCGAAAAGAAATTAGAATCGAGCGCGAGGGCGTTGGACCCTTTAAGGAATTAAATTGAAATTGAAAATTGATTTAATTATTAAATAAAGCAAGAACTTATTTTTTGATGTTTTTGGATTTATGGAATTAAAGAAAATTAAATTGGAATTAAAAGTCAAATAATTCTAGTTCTAATTGTTTTTTTAATTTATTAAAGAAAATTGTCTAAGTTAAACCTAATTTAAACCTAATTGATTAATTACAAGTATTTACAAAATTAATTAATGGTTAATAATAATTATAATAAGAAAATGAAAGTATTTAAATAAAAAAAGATAAAAATGTGCTAAAGACCTATTTTTTATATTTTTTAGTTATTGAGAAAAAGAAACATTAAAGTTAACAACCTAAAATTAAAACTAAATTAATTATTGAATTTATTTACAAAATAAAATATTAGTGAGTTAAATAACAAACATATTTTATTTTTGACTTTCTGACTTTTTTTGTATTTTTTGTATCATGAAAATTAATTTAATAAAAAAATAATTAAGCATTAAAAAGAAATAAAAGAAATCAAATAGAAAATAAAAATAAAAATAATGCAGACCATAGGGGATGGTAGACCCAGTTTTGGAGGTGATTTGAGGAATTAAGCCCATTTGAATGAGGCCCCTTCTGACCTTTCAGACTTGTATGTGGAGCGTTGACCAGTGCATATGATGGAACTCACTTGATAACCCTTGGATTGACCTTTCCAGACGCGTGGCAGGCAGAGGCGTTGGGCTTCATGGTGGTCATTAGGATGGGAGCTGCATGGGAAAGAGTTAAACAAAATAATAGAAACAATTTGAGGGGACCTGGGATTCGAACCCAGGTCCCAGTGTTTACCAATGAAAGCCTTTACCAAGTGAGCCATTTGCGCGCTTTGTACATAAAATAAAAAACAAATAATATAAAACAAAATTGACATTAGTGTTATGAAATAAAAAAAGGGCGCTGGATTTCAAACCATCCACTCACACCATGCCACGCAAACCTTCGTCTCCAATTGTGCCTGTAATAAAAATGAAATAGCGGGGGTTTTAAACCCCCCCAAAGCACCGTCCACAGAAAATAGCGAATAGCTCGTGGTGAAAAAGAAATAGGGCGCGATGGTTAAATTCCATTCATTGGAAGGTTCTGATTTTAATGGTAGGGGTCTCATGGTCCAATTATTCCAGATATGCAAAGCCCTAAAATTAGAGGTCTGAAACCCTAAGCAATGTCCATGGTGAATTCGCGTACAGGCCTTGAAAACTCAATTAAATCATGCTATCAGCTTCAAAACATTCACATTAGTCCAAATCCATGATTAAAAATGAAAAATACAGCATGAATAATGCAATACGAATATCAAAACTTTTAAAGAAAACCAGACTTGGTTATACCGATTCTTGGCGTATGGAGTGTTGAATTTGATTGGAATCGCTTCCTTAGGATGTCAGCAACGTGTTTGGATGAGAATGAGGGTCTGAAACAAGCTCTAGAAGTGTTTTCAGTTTTGCAATTTTGTGTGAAAAATGCCAAGTTTGCTTCTCAGTTTTGGTGCAGCTCTGGTCGTGTTGTTTTGTCTGATCACTTGCATATGTGTTATGTAACATGTTTTGATAGGAATTATGGCCTCATAATGCAAGGCATTCAAACTTGAGATTTTCCATAAACCTCCATTAACAACCTTCCATTTTTGAACCTATTTTTGAATTCTTTCTTGATTAGGCCTTGAAACGAAATTGGGATGTTGCATAATGATGATTCAAAGCTAGTTAAGACCAAATATCCCCCTTAATTGAACTTCTTGATTTTTATTTGATTTTAAAGGATTTAAAATGAGTTAAATCCAATAAAATCAAATAAAAATGAAAAAATTAAATTTAAAATTTGAAATAAAATGTGGGACACGTGGGAAGCATGGCCAAGCTAATTCAAGTGAAAAAAGTGGGCCCCTTTTGTCAAAAATGAAGTTTCAAGGATAAATGATTTTGGCCATTTCACAAAAATTTCCCAACTTCTCCAATGCACATCTTGCTCAATATTTAAGCTTTGATCATGTTCTTGGACATTTTGGAAAGGTCTTGAATTCCTCTAACCAATGTCTTTGCTCCCATGTCATTTTGATTTACCAATCTCAAGTTATGGTCTTTGACTTAAAGTCCCTTTTTGTTGACTTTTGAAAATGACCTATAATGTTGAAATTGATAACTTTTTGTGAGAGCATTTCTTCGACTTGGAATGTGAAGATGAGTTGTAGGAAATGTCCTCCCCTTAAATATGAGCATTGGATGGGATTTTTCTGATGAACCATGAAAAAGATATGCCTTGGTCAAGTTACAGTTGACTTTTCAACTGTCCAAAAATAGAAACTTTTGCATCTTGAGACTTTTTGAGCCAAACTTTGAAAATCATGATCAAGCATTGATCAAATGATGTTTGTGGCTTCAAAATAAGATGTTGACCAAAAATTTAGACTTTTGACTGCCAAATGACCATTTTGCCCCTACAGTTGACTGTTGAGCAATTAGGGTTTTTGACTGTGCAACTTGACCTTGTGAGCCTTGAAACTTGACATGTAGGTGCTTGACAATGTGTATGAGCATGGGAGACTTGATTGAGCTCTTGAAAACTTCAGCTTCCTTGTGAGAACCAAAACCCTAGTTTGACTGGCTTCAGGAGGATGGTTGACTGTGCAATCCTTGGAGTAGCCTTGAACCATTTGAGGTGATGCTTGGAAAAACTTTTGAAGAATATGGGAGGGAAAATTTTGGGGTACAACAGTTGCCCCTGTTCAATCTTTTTAGACCTGAGGATGTAGATTAGCTTGTGTGCCTTTCGTGATCCGAGGGTGGAAGATGATTGAACACTAGAGTGCCCAGAAATTTGCACTCACATAGTTGAGTATCAGCAGTGTAACAGCGGGAATGGGCTTACAGATGCCATTTGGAGAGATGGTGGATAAGAGGATGGGCTTATAGATTCCATCTGGAGGTGTCGATCGCGTAAGAGATTCCTTAGCGAGAACTTGCGTACTTGAGAATGAAAGAAAATTACCTGGTCTGTTACAGGAGTTGACTTTCAAACTCTTTATGTAGACGTGCCCTGGCTGGATACAGGAATCGAATCTTTAAACCCTTCAGACGTGCCCTGGCAGGATACAGGAATCGAGTCTGGAAATGTAGTCGTCAACAGATACTCCCTGGCAAGATACAGGAATCGGATCTTCGAACTCTTCAGACGTGCCCTGTCAAGATACAGGAATCGAGTCTGGTACTGTAGTCGTCAACAGATACTCCCTGGCAAGATACGGGAATCGGATCTTCGAACTCTTCAGACGTGCCTTGTCAAGATACAGGAATCGAGTCTGGTACTGTAGTCGTCAACAGATACTCCCTGGCAGGATACAGGAATCAGATCTTCGAACTCTTCAGACGTGCCCTGTCAAGATACAGGAATCGAGTCTGGTACTGTAGTCGTCAACAGATACACCCTGGCAAGATACAGGAATCGGATCTTCGAACTCTTCACACGTGCCCTGTCAAGATACAGGAATCGAGTCTGGTACTGTAGTCATCAACAAATACTCCCTGGCAAGATACAGGAATCGGATCTTCGAACTCTTCAGACGTGCCCTGTCAAGATACAGGAATCGGATCTTCGAACTCTTCAGATGTGCCCTGTCAAGATACAGGAATCGAGTCTGGTACTGTAGTCGTCAACAGATACTCCCTGGAAAGATATAGGAATCGGATCTTCGAACTCTTCAGACGTGCCCTGTCAAGATACAGGAATCGAGTCTGGTACTGTAGTCGTCAACAGATACTCCCTGGCAAGATACAGGAATCGGATCTTCGAACTCTTCAGACGTGCCCTGTCAAGATACAGGAATCGAGTCTGGTACTGTAGTCGTCAACAGATACACCCTGGCAAGATACAGGAATCGGATCTTCGAACTCTTCAGACGTGCCCTGTCAAGATACAGGAATCAAGTCTGGTACTGTAGTCGTCAACAGATACTCCCTGGCAAGATACAGGAATCAGATCGTCGAACTCTTCAGACGTGCCCTGTCAAGATACAGGAAACGAGTCTGGTACTGTAGTCGTCAACAGTTACTCCCTGGCAAGATATAGGAATCGGATCTTCAAACTCTTCAGACGTGCCCTGTCAAGATACAGGAATCGAGTCTGGTACTGTAGTCGTCAACAGATACTCCCTGGCAGGATACAGGAATCAGATCTTCGAACTCTTCAGACGTGCCCTGTCAAGATACAGGAATCGAGTCTGGTACTGTAGTCGTCAACAGATACTCCCAGGCAAGATACAGGAATCGGATCTTCGAACTCTTCAGACGTGCCCTGTCAAGATACAAGAATCGAGTTTGGTACTGTAGTCGTCAACAGATACTCCCTGGCAAGATACAGGAATCGGATCTTCGAACTCTTCAGACGTGCCCTGTCAAGATACAGGAATCGAGTCTGGTACTGTAGTCGTCAACAGATACTCCCTGGCAAGATACAGGAATCGGATCTTCGAACTCTTCAGACGTGCCCTGTCAAGATACAGAAATCGAGTCTGGTACTGTAGTCGTCAACAGATACTCCTTGGCAAGATACAGGAATCGGATCTTCGAACTCTTCAGACGTGCCCTGTCAAGATACAGGAATCGAGTATGGTACTGTAGTCGTCAACAGATACTCCCTGGAAAGATACAGGAATCGGATCTTCGAACTCTTCAGACGTGCCCTATCAAGATACAGGAATCGAGTCTGGTACGGTAGTCGTCAACAGATACTCCCTGGCAAGATACAGGAATCAGATCTTCGAACTCTTCAGACGTGCCCTGTCAAGATACAGGAATCAAGTCTGGTACTGTAGTCGTCAACAGATACTCCCTGGCAAGATACAGGAATCGGATCTTCGAACTCTTCAGACGTGCCCTGTCAAGATACAGGAATCGAGTCTGGTACTGTAGTCGTCAACAGATACTCCCTGGCAGGATACAGGAATCGGATCTTCGAACTCTTCATACGTGCCCTGTCAAGATACAGGAATCGAGTCTGGTACTGTAGTCGTCAACAGATACTCCCTGGCAAGATACAGGAATCGGATCTTCGAACTCTTCAGACGTGCCCTGTCAAGATACAGGAATCGAGTCTTGTACTGTAGTCGTCAACAGATACTCCCTGGCAAGATACAGGAATCGGATCTTCGAACTCTTCAGACGTGCCCTGTCAAGATACAGGAATCGAGTCTGGTACTGTAGTCGTCAACAGATACTCCCTGGCAAGATACAGGAATCGGATCTTCGAACTCTTCAGACGTGCCCTGTTAAGATACAGGAATCGAGTCTGGTACTGTAGTCGTCAACAGATAGGCCCTGGCAAGATACAGGAATCAGATCTTCGAACTCTTCAGACGTGCCCTGTCAAGATATAGGAATCGAGTCTGGTACTGTAGTCGTCAACAGATACTACCTGGCAAGATACAGGAATCGGATCTTCGAACTCTTCAGACGTGCCCTGTCAAGATACAGGAATCGAGTCTAGTACTGTAGTCGTCAACAGATACTCCCTGGCAAGATACAGGAATCGGATCTTCGAACTCTTCAGACGTGCCCTGTCAAGATACAGGAATCGAGTCTGGTACTGTAGTCGTCAACAGATACTCCCTGGCAAGATACAGGAATCGGATCTTCGAACTCTTCAGACGTGCCCTGTCAAGATACAGGAATCGAGTCTGGTACTGTAGTCGTCAACAGATACGCCCTGGCAGGATACAGGAATCAGATCTTCGAACTCTTCAGACGTGCCCTGTCAAGATACAGGAATCGAGTCTGGTACTGTAGTCGTCAACAGATACGCCCTGGCAGGATACAGGAATCGGATCTGGAATTACGACAGTTGATAGCAATTACCTTTGTATTAACTTCTGTCCTGAAAAGACAAAACGTTAGTTGTATGCGATGCCATGATGTATGACATACGAGATGTTCTCAGAATGAATGAGATTGTATGTTCATGATGCGTATATGCATGCTATAATGTATGAAGATGTGTTGTTTATGAATGTATGTTTTCATCTAGGAAAAAAATCCTTGACGGGTGCCGGGAAGTCACATCCTGGGCTGATGTTAGAGAATAGTGTTTCCACTGGGGAGTGATGGTTGCAAGAATAAACCGGGAGGAGAAGATGACTCCGTTGGGGGAATAAACTTATTGGAGAGATTACTCTGCGGGAAGAAAATTATTCTAGCGATCTGGCTGGGGAACAATACTCTGTGGGGAGAGAGGTACTTTGCTAGGATATTGATGGTAACTTCGCTGGGGATACCGTTGTCATGTTGGAAGTGTTAATAGACTTCGCTGGGGATAAGAAGACTTCACCGAGGACGATCTTCTCGTGGCTTTTGGCTGAGGATAACCTAGTTATATCCTAGTAGGGAAATAACCTTTGAATAAAGCCGGGGGACGCGTTCGTGCTCTATGGGGATAAGCTTCCAGAATCTACTAGGGATAAGCTTACTGCTTGGGGAGATGGATTCCAACTTCCCTGGGGAAATTGGATTGGATTCTCCTGGGGAAATTTTGAGATGTACTGGAAGTAACTCCACTGAATGTCTGACATGCCGCCGGGGAACAATCTTTAGGTCAAGACTGCCGGGGATGCTTGTTAGGAATGCTCATATATTGTTGGGGAATGTTGAGATTTGCTGGGGATACCCAACTTCCTTAAGACTGATTGTATAGTTTTGCTTGGGGAGAGTGCGCTGACTTGTTGGCTCACTCTCTGGGGAATTAAGATACGCTGGTCATGTTCTTCAGCTGAACTTACCTTAGTACCTTGGTGGACAGAGCCATTAGATCGCTTGGGCAACTCATCATTGCCCCTGTTTCTGAGGTGGGAGGGGAAGACCTGTGATGTGCTGATAGTTGTTGATGGACAAACCTTCTTCTGGTAGGCAGGTGACAAGATGACAGGACATGGCCGTACGCTTTGATCCCTGACTTTTGCTTGGACCGCCCTTTCGGGTTTTCAGTCCACCGGGATATCCATTTTTGCCCAAGCCGCCTTTTCAGGTTTGCGACTTGCCGGGTGTACAAATTTTTTTCTTTTCATCCCTTATTTTTGCCCGAACCTTTTGGTTCGCCGGGAAGCCCTTATTTTTTCCTAGGTGTGTCAACCTAGCGGGTCTTTGATTATGCGTAGTATTTTTTCGACTATGTCCACGCTTTCCGAATGTAGGGAGCTGCCCCTGTTAGAAGTGTTTTGTCATGCCCCAGAAGATGTTTGATCATGCAAGATTTGTTGCTGGAATTCCTCAAAATGACTCGGGCGAAGATTTGCCCCATGCTATTTGGTCTTTGAGAGATTCTACGAATCTTGATTGGACTGCCCCAGGTGGTGGACCATGATCATGTCGCGCCCCTTGATTGGAAGTGCTTTTGTTCACTAGGTATTCATCGTGCGAATTTCCCTGCTGCTCAAACAAATATTCATATGCAAACAAAGTTATGTTAAAAATGCAAAGCTTATGTCTGTTTCGAAGTTTTTGGAAATGCATTCTTTTTCATAAAACAAGTGAATGTTTGTAAAACGTGATGTCAACTCCGTATTTTATCGCAAACCTTAAGGAGTCAGGATACCTTTCGTAACAGTATGCTTTCGAATTAACCAATGCTTCAGCTAGGACTTTTAAAGGTTGTAGCGTGGCCTGGTTCACGGTTTAAGAAACAAAGGATAAAGGCTCAAATTATTTGTACCCACCCGCTCTTCGTGATGTTCTGCAAACCTAAGCTCAGTTGATCGTGTGTTAGACCTTGTTTGAGTCTTTGTCCTGATGTTCCAATGATGGTTCAGATATTGATAATTTATTCTGAATAGGCAGTCATTTTTGTTTTGTTGAGGGTTTGTATGACCTCTTTCTTTTTGATTTCGTTATCCCTAAATTTCTCCTGAACTGTTTCTTTTTGGAATTACAGTCAGTGGGATGCCCCATTTTTGTAAGTCTCCTTCATAGGTTTTGACTTATTGGGTTTTTTTGTTTTTTTTTTTGAGATATAATGACTGCCTATCTTTTATGATTATTTGGAACCATCACTGTCTTTCATTTTGTGAGGACCTCTTTGGTGCTATTCGTTGTGCACTTGGATCAACTGAGAGAACTACCCTGCCCCAGGTTATGATTAAGGGTTTTAATTTTCGAAAAGAAAAACTCCTACTTCTTTGGCTCAAAGGGGTTAACGAGGGATTATCTGCCTTATAACTCCAGTGTTTAGGAATTGAAACAATGCCTGTACCTCATCAGCGGGGATGTTCAAAAGCATACTGCAGATTGTGGTATTGTTTTCGTCATCCTCCTTCAAGAGGCTTAGAATTATTAATCGAGCGTTGATCACCAGAAAAAATATGAAAATAATTTGCATATAGTGAATACGAATATATTGCTTCAAAACAGACATATGCGATGCATTAATGAAATAACAACGTTTAACATGAACAAATGTTTGAACAATCAAAAGAAAATTACAACTTGAAAAATTCTAATGAACAAAAGTCTTTTAGTCTTAGGACTCGTTACTTCAACGGGTGCATCTTGTAGGGATGGCAGAAGACCTCAGCTTGACCCACTTGGGTGAAATCCACTACTCCTTCATCAATCAGATCCTGGACCTTGTTCTTCAGAGCCCAGCAGTCGGCAGTGTCGTGTCCAGGACTATCAGAGTGATATGCACACCTTTTGTTGGGATGATAGTTAGGAGCAGAGATGTTGGGGTTCCGGGGAGGAGCCCTTAATGTAATCAGATTCAACCTCAGCAGGTGTTGTAGTGCTTGAAACAAAGGCATGTTGAGCTGGGTGAACTGCCTCTTGGACCTGCTTGGCCTACTCAGATCAACCTGTTGCTCTGGGCGAGGTTGTAGTTGGACCTGTGAGGTAGTAGCAATTTGGAGAGTTCTATCCTTCACCATGCCAGGTTCTTGTCCTCTTGGAAGCTGATCAAAGACCTGGTCCCTGACTTGGGCAGGTTGCTTCATATGGTGTCTCTCTTGGTGGAGCTGGCTGATCATGGTCCTCAACTCTTCTTGCTCCCGAGCTAGACCTTGGATGAGAGCCCTTTTCCCCAGCATCTGGGTTTTCAATGTATCTACTTCAGCTTGTAGACGTTTCAATCGTTCGTCCTTGTCATCTTCAGCACTGCTCTTGGCCAAATTCCCCATAAGGAGTGTCCTTAACTCTTCTTGCCCCTTGGATAGGCTTACGAAGATCTCCCTGAACTGAGTCTCTTGAGCACGAAGACCCTGGTTATCTTGTTGGGAAGCCATTGCTGAAATAAACAGCGACGAAGGTAAGTGACCTATCAAAGGAGTACCTGTAATGCAATGATAGGTATGTATGCATGCAATGTTTTCAAGGATCTCGCGGGGTAAACAAGAAAATTGTTAGAACTAGGTAGCTTGATTGAGGGAACTGCATGTTGTTGAGAGTCCTTCTTCAAAGGTCAAAGGCTCACCATATCCAGTGGGTCATAGCCCCTGACAACCTTGGCTAGAGGAAAATAAATCCCCTTTGCCCCTTGCTGGACAGTTGGTTCATCATGACCTGCATCACAAGCCCTTGAGATCCTTGAAATGTATTAGTCCTTATGCGGGATGTATGCAATGGTATGATGGTATGGTGTCATGCTATGCATGGGGTGATATAAGTAACCCTGTTATGAGTCCGGGTTAAGGACTATAAACAAAACCTGCAAGAAACTTAGTAAACTCTGTTATGAGTCCCAATTAAGGACTATAAACAAAACCTGTAAGAAAACTTAGTAAACCCTGTTATGAGTCTCAATTAGGGACTATAAACAAAACCTGTAAGGAAACTTAGTAAACCCTGTTATGAGTCTCAATTAGGGACTATAAACCAAACCTGCAAGAAAACTCAAGTGTCAGATAACAAGTAGTCAAGTTGGAAGGCACACAAGTCACACAAGAGAAGCCCTTAGAGTTTAGGCCAGCATGGGGTCTGGGTATTACCCTCTTGAAGTTGGTGGGCTCAAACCTGTCCTATCAAAGTAACCGGGTTCTAAGGATCTCAATATCATTGGATTGCTTTCATTGTTCATCGTTTCGATTTAGCCACTGACTGGCAACCAAAATATCCCAAGAAAACAACCCTCAACTGAGTGTAGTATCGAGTATCAACCGACTTCGGACTACACCAAAGTAGTTATCTCACTACCCTAAAGAGGCCAAGATGGTTCAATTAAGGTTCCTAAGGTCTGTTGATGCTTCACGACACCACGCGGAGGCCCCGTACTCTCCTTGACTGAACTCAAGGGTTACCGGTACACACCAAAGTGCCACATCAACGTAGCAGACTGCTTCAACCATGTCGGTATACCCCGCACACTTCCCTCACAGCCTTGTTGCTACTTTCTAAGAAGGTATCCCCAGATCCGGGTTAGGATCTAAAGAACTCCCAAGACAGTCCCACAATTTAAAGCAAACAAGTCAAAGCAATTGAAAACACAGTGATCTTAGTCCTAAGGTACACCTCACTTTAAAGAGTCCCCAGCAGAGTCGCCAGTTCTGTGATCGGTGGATCTGGAACTGACTGTTTAATGCTGGTTTCGCGAAATGTCGCGGTAAGCAAGAGTCGCCACCGTCTTTTATTTTCTCCAATATGGAAAGGACAAAAGCACAGAAAAATTCCTTATTGAGATTAGTTCTCGGTTCGGGAGGTAGATTTATAGAAAGGGAAGGTGTTAGCACCCTTTCTATCCATGTTTATCCATGGGCTCTTAGATACTTGCTCATTTGTGTTTTCAAAATTGTTTGTTTGCTTTTCAACTGTGGGTTTAAAAAAGTTTCTTTGAAAATTTCAGTTCGACTCTTGTATCAGTCCTCAAGAGTGTTTGAAAAATTGCTTTTGAAATCTTTTTGAAAGGTGTGGGTGTGAAAAAGAAGTTTTGATTTGTTTTGAGTTAGAGCAAGTATCTATGAGTCGTCTACCTACCCTAAGGAATTCGTCTGTGTAAATGTCCTTAAAGTAGTGCCATCCCACCATTGAGAGGTAGGTAGCACCATCGTTGGAGGTGTTCGGGTCAATTCGAGTTTAGGGACAGTATGGTCACCGAGCAACGGTAAGATACCTTAGGAGCTACCCTTATGCCATTGATCTTTTATTCCGAGGAAACTATTCCGAGGCAACTTGTTTTGAGGCAACCAGATCAATGGGACATAAGGACTCACTAAGACGTCCTATAGTCGACGACCACGTTTCGAGGGACAAGGCAACAGTGTGGTCACCAGAGCAATAGGAAGACACCTTAGAAGCTACCCTCATGCCATGTTCATGGACATGAGGACTTACTAAAACGTCCTCTACTCGACGACCACCTTTCGAGGGGCAAGGCAACAGTGAGGCGTACCCTAAGAGTGGTGTGTGAATTGTGTGTCATTTTCAGTTTATTTCTTTGTCTTGTCATGCATCGGTGATCTACGCTTTGTTTTTATTTTTGGCATACATTCTTTCATGTGATTGTTAACAGTTAAAGGTGCGGGAATTTAAAGTGCGGAAAAGATAAAGGTCCTACGCTATTACAAAGGCGCGGGTCTACATCGCCAAATTAAACCAAGACCCGATTTAAAATAAAGTGCAGAAAGTAAATGAGTCTCTAATTATTATTACAAGGCCTTGGGGCAATTACATTATGTCCATAAAAATAAAAATAAATGCGAAAAGAAATTAGAATCGAGCGCGAGGGCGTTGGACCCTTTAAGGAATTAAATTGAAATTGAAAATTGATTTAATTATTAAATAAAGCAAGAACTTATTTTTTGATGTTTTTGGATTTATGGAATTAAAGAAAATTAAATTGGAATTAAAAGTCAAATAATTCTAGTTCTAATTGTTTTTTTAATTTATTAAAGAAAATTGTCTAAGTTAAACCTAATTTAAACCTAATTGATTAATTACAAGTATTTACAAAATTAATTAATGGTTAATAATAATTATAATAAGAAAATGAAAATATTTAATTAAAAAAAGATAAAAATGTGCTAAAGACCTATTTTTTATATTTTTTAGTTATTGAGAAAAAGAAACATTAAAGTTAACAACCTAAAATTAAAACTAAATTAATTATTGAATTTATTTACAAAACAAAATATTAGTGAGTTAAATAACAAACATATTTTATTTTTGACTTTCTGACTTTTTTTGTATTTTTTGTATCATGAAAATTAATTTAATAAAAAAATAATTAAGCATTAAAAAGAAATAAAAGAAATCAAATAGAAAATAAAAATCAAAATAATGCAGACCATAGGGGGTGGTAGACCCAGTTTTAGAGGTGATTTGAGGAATTAAGCCCATTTGAATGAGGCCCCTTCTGACCTTTCAGACTTGTATGTGGAGCGTTGACCAGTGCATATGATGGAACTCACATGATAACCCTTGGATTGACCTTTCCAGACGCGTGGCAGGCAGAGGCGTTGGGCTTCATGGTGGTCATTAGGATGGGAGCTGCATGGGAAAGAGTTAAACAAAATAATAGAAACAATTTGAGGGGACCTGGGATTCGAACCCAGGTCCCAGTGTTTACCAATGAAAGCCTTTACCAAGTGAGCCATTTGCGCGCTTTGTACATAAAATAAAAAACAAATAATATAAAACCAAATTGACATTAGTGTTATGAAATAAAAAAAGGGCGCTGGATTTCAAACCATCCACTCACACCATGCCACGCAAACCTTCGTCTCCAATTGTGCCTGTAATAAAAATGAAATAGCGGGGGTTTTAAACCCCCCCAAAGCACCGTCCACAGAAAATAGCGAATAGCTCGTGGTGAAAAAGAAATAGGGCGCGATGGTTAAATTCCATTCATTGGAAGGTTCTGATTTCAATGGTAGGGGTCTCATGGTCCAATTATTCCAGATATGCAAAGCCCTAAAATTACTCTGAAACCCTAAGCAATGTCCATGGTGAATTCGCGTACAGGCCTTGAAAACTCAATTAAATCATGCTATCAGCTTCAAAACATTCACATTAGTCCAAATCCATGATTAAAAATGAAAAATACAACATGAATAATGCAATACGAATATCAAAACTTTTAAAGAAAACCAGACTTGGTTATACCGATTCTTGGCGTATGGAGTGTTGAATTTGATTGGAATCGCTTCCTTAGGATGTCAGCAACGTGTTTGGATGAGAATGAGGGTCTGAAACAAGCTCTAGAAGTGTTTTCAGTTTTGCAATTTTGTGTGAAAAATGCCAAGTTTGCTTCTCAGTTTTGGTGCAGCTCTGGTCGTTATGTTTTGTCTGATCACTTGCATATGTGTTATGTAACATGTTTTGATAGGAATTATGGCCTCATAATGCAAGGCATTCAAACTTGAGATTTTCCATAAACCTCCATTAACAACCTTCCATTTTTGAACCTATTTTTGAATTCTTGCTTGATTAGGCCTTGAAACTAAATTGGGATGTTGCATAATGATGATTCAAAGCTAGTTAAGACCAAATATCCCCCTTAATTGAACTTCTTGATTTTTATTTGATTTTAAAGGATTTAAAATGAGTTAAATCCAATAAAATCAAATAAAAATGAAAAAATTAAATTTAAAATTTGAAATAAAATGTGGGACACGTGGGAAGCATGGCCAAGCTAATTCAAGTGAAAAAAGTGGGGCCCTTTTGTCAAAAATGAAGTTTCAAGGATAAATGATTTTGGCCATTTCACAAAAATTTCCCAACTTCTCCAATGCACATCTTGCTCAATATTTAAGCTTTGATCACGTTCTTGGACATTTTGGAAAGGTCTTGAAGTCCTCTAACCAATGTCTTTGGTCCCATGTTATTTTGATTTACCAATCTCAAGTTATGGTCTTTGACTTAAAGTCCCTTTTTGTTGACTTTTGAAAATGACCTATAATGTTGAAATTGATAACTTTTTGTGAGAGCATTTCTTGGACTTGGAATGTGAAGATGAGTTGTAGGAAATGTCCTCCCCTTCAAGATGAGCATTGGATGGGATTTTTCTGATGAACCATGAAAAAGTTATGCCTTGGTCAAGTTACAGTTGACTTTTCAACTGTCCAAAAATAGAAACTTTTGCATCTTGAGACTTTTTGAGCCAAACTTTGAGAATCATGATCAAGCATTGATCAAATGATGTTTGTGGCTTCAAAATAAGATGTTGACCAAAAATTTTGACTTTTGACTGCCAAATGACCATTTTGCCCCTACAGTTGACTGTTGAGCAATTAGGGTTTTTGACTGTGCAACTTGACCTTGTGAGCCTTGAAACTTGACATGTAGGTGCTTGACAATGTGTATGAGCATGGGAGACTTGATTGAGCTCTTGAAAACTTCAGCTTCCTTGTGAGAACCAAAACCCTAGTTTGACTGGCTTCAAGAGGATGGTTGACTGTGCAATCCTTGGAGTAGCCTTGAACCATTTGAGGTGATGCTTGGCAAAACTTTTGAAGAATATGGGAGGGCAAATTTTGGGGTACAACAAATGTCTTGCTGCAATAAACCATAAAACAGCTATCCCTAAACCAAAACATCCAGATGTTGGTACCAGCTTATTGACATTTGAAACAAAATTACAGAAGTGGATCACTTCTCTGAAACAAGCTAGTCTTGAGCTGGTTGATCCTGCTGCATCAGACTACCTTTGGACAAAGTTCAGAAGATGGGTATGCTCTGAAACCTTTAAGTTGCAAGAACAGAGCTATGGACAAGCTCAACAGAACTTCAGCAATCTGCTGAAGGAAATTGAAGGTCCAGTTCTGAGCAAGCTTCTTAAGGAAGAAGTTCTCCCTCTGGACATTGCTCCCTGGTCTGAACATCGTCCAACATCCAAAGTTCAACCTGCTGAAGAACAGATGGTTCCTGCTGAAGCACTGGGTCAAGAAGAAGATATTGCTGAAAGCTCTGAGAAGCATCCTGTTTCTGAAGATCCTCAAGCTTCGTCCCTTGACAGGCAGACTCTAGAAGACTTGAAAAGATCTGATATGCTGATGCAGGAGAGAATGGATAAGCAGGACAACAAAATTGATGCAATAGCAAGCATGTTAACCCAGCAACAGGAAACCAACACCCAGATTAAGAGCATGTTGGAGGCTTTGTTCACACGACTTCCTCCTCCCTCTTAGAATTTCCTTGTTTTTTTTATAACTTGATTATCTGTAATATTTTTACATTGTTCTGAACTCTTCATTGCTTCTGGTTTTTCAATATAAATGCATTTTTGACTCTGATTATTTGTTCTTTTTGATAACTGACAAAAAGGGGGAGAAAGAATGATATTTTTCAATAACGGATTACTGAGACATAAGTCTCAAACATTATGATCTATTTAAATTTTTTTCTTTTCTGAAAAGCTTACAGGTACAAAATTCTGACGAAAGATACAGTAAAGTACAGTAAAGTTCTGATGCTCAAAGACTCATGGAATTAAAGGGAAGTAATCAACTCAGGGGGAGTTTTCTCTTCTTAGCTCTAATACCTTTTATTCTTTATTTTTAATTGAAAAAATATGGTTTTTGTCATCATCAAAAGGAGGATATTGTTAGAACATAGTTTGATTCTACAACCCTTAATTAGAGTTTTGATGATAACAAAATACAAGAAGAAATAAATTGTAAGATTTATATATAAGACAAATATGCTTCTTAAATTATGTTCTGTATCTACAGAAGTTCTGATGGAATCAGCATCAGCATCATCAAAAGCATCAAAAGATCAGTAATATATCAGCATCAGAAGATCAATAACATGTGCTACACGCTGAAGCTACCAGATCATACGCTGAAGCTTGATGACCAGAATCTGTGTTTAATACACTCTGACTCTGATCAAAGATCTCTACCAAGTTAAAGCATCAGCACTCTGAAGCGTTATCATAAGCAAAGAAGACTCTGAAGCGTTACTAAGTATTCAAGACAGATTAATTACCAACGGCTCTCTTCAAGACAAGATCTTCTCAATAAGGAAAGTGCGTTATTATCATTGAAATGGCTTTATGGACAACGTATCTCTTCCTTGTCTATTTAAACAAGTCTTTGTGAGAAAGGACCACGCCTATCACACAAAAGCACTCATCATTTTTGCTAAGCCTTCAAACCACGCTTACTCAAACGCATTAGCAATTCAATGTTACTTCAAGCTTAATTTGTGTATTATCACAGTTGTGATATACTGTTTTATTAGAAAACACTAAACACATTATTGTTCAATTATTTGTAAAGAGATTTTCTTGAGATAAACCGGTCTGTGGTTATACTCAAGAAGGCTTTAACAGTTGTTAAAGTAGTTGTGTAATCCTTTGAATATAGTGGATTAAGACCTCGTTGGAGAGAGGCGAAACCACCTTGACGGGTGGACTGGAGTAGTTTGAGATCAAACGAACCAGGATAAAAATACAGTGTTGTCTAAGCTTTTGATTTAAGTTTTACAATTCAACCCCCCTTCTTGTGTTTTTCACATCTTCAAATATCATTTCAAGTTTATACATCATGACATGCGCATACATATTGCATAGAGCATAATCTCATTTATCTTGAGAACATCATCACACAATTCATTTCATGCATCACATATAATTAATCCTCTACCTTTTCAGGAAAGATGGTTATCATCAATAATTCCAACAGTTCAAGGTTAAATCCATGAAGATATACATGTCATATATGCAGACAACTAATGGAAAACCAGTTCCCAAAATCAAACGGGTTAACTAATCTACACGATCAAATGAGGCAGCCCTACTATCCAGGCTTTCATTTCGAAGTAACACTACTATCCAGGTTCCTTCTCACAGCCCTACTATCCAGGCTTTCATTTCGAAGTAACCCTACTATCCAGGTTTCTTCTCAAAGCCCTACTCTCTAGGCTTTCATTTTGAACTAAACCTATTATCCAGGTTCCTTCCCATAACTCTATTATCCAGGCTTTCATATCAAAGTAACCCTACGACCCAGGTTCCTTCTCACAGCCCTACTACCTAGGCTTTCATTTCGAAGTAACCCTACGACCTAGGTTCCTTCTCACAACCCTATTATCCAGGCTTTCATTTGAAGTAACCCTACCATCCAGGTTCCTTCTCACAGCCCTACTATCCAGGCTTTAATTTCGAAGTAACCCTACTATCCAGGTTCCTTCTCACAGCCCTACTATACAGGCTTTCATTTTGATGTAACCCTACTATCCAGGTTCCTTCTCACAGCCTTACTATCCAGGCTTTCATTTCAAAGTAACCCTACTATCTAGGTTCCTTCTCACAACCCTATTATCCAGGCTTTCATTTCGAAGTAATCCTATGACCCAGGTTCCTTCTCACAACCCTACTATCCAGGATTTCATTTCGAAGTAACCCTACGACCCAGGTTCCTTCTTAGAGCCCTACTATCCAGGCTTTCATTTCGAAGTAACCCTACCATCCAGGTTCCTTCTCACAGCCCTACTATCCAGTTTTTCATTTCGATGTAACCCTACTATCCAGGTTCCTTCTCACAGCCCTATTATCCAAGATTTCATTTCGAAGTAACCCTACGACCCAGGTTCCTTCTCACAACCCTACTATCTAGGATTTCATTTCGAAGTAACCCTACGACCCAGGTTCCTTCTCACTTCCCTACTATGCAAGCTTTCATTTTGAAGTAACCCTACCATCTAGGTTCCTACTCACAACCCTAATATCCAGGTTGTCATTTCAAAGTAACCCTACAACCCAGGTTCCTTCTCACGGCCCTACTATACAGGCTTTCATTTCAAAGTAACCCTACGACCCAGGTTCCTTCTCGCAACCCTACTATACAGGCTTTCATTTCAAAGTAACCCTACTATCCAGGTTCCTTCTCACATCCCTACTATCTAGGCTTTCATTTCAAAGTAACCCTACTATCCAGGTTCCTTCTCACCGCCCTACTATCCAAGCTTTCATCTCGAAGTAACCCTACTATCCAGGTTCCTTATCATAGCCCTACTATTCAGCATTTCATTCCAAAGTAACCCTACTATCCAGGTTCCTTCTCACAGCCCTACTATCCAGGCTTTCATTTCGAAGCAACCCTACTATCCAGGCTTTCATTCCGATGTAACCCTACTATCCAGATTCCTTCTCACAGCCCTACTATCCAGGCTTTCATTTCGAAGTAACCTTACTATCCATGTTTCTTATCATATCCCTATTATCCAGACTTTCATTTCGAATTAACCTTACTATCCAGGTTCCTTCTCTTTTATCTCCGGACAATAGTTTACAACACTGTAAAACCTGGACCCATCCAGATATGGTCGATTTCATATTCCCTAGTAAGTCGCTGTGCAGCCTGGACCCTGACCAAATAACAACTCACTTTTGTCTCATTAATCAAGAGTTGATTCCCCCGTAGAGTAATGGACTACCGAAGCTCATAGACTCTATTTCCCAGGACATAAATCAACATTCCCCGACGAAGTCCTCCTCAACAGCAGGTACAGGAATTCTCGTAAACGAATCTCTTATGCGACTGATATCTTTTTCTGGATGGCATATTTAAGCCCATCTCTGAAGATTCTCTGTCACCTTCCAAATGGCATCTGTAAGCCCATTCCCAATATTATCGATCAGTATTACTTCATGCGAGTGCAAATTTCTGGGCACTCTAGTGTTCAATCATCTTCCACCTTCAGATCACGAAAGGCAAACCAGCCAATCTACATCCTCAGGTTTAAGAAGATTGAACATGGGAAGCTGTTGTACCCCAAAATTTTCCCACCCATTTTTTACTTAAAACATACTCCTAAAGGTTCTCAATTGCTCAAGTTGACTAAGGATTGACCAGACAAATCCTCCTCCTAAGACAATGAGCCTCAAACTAGGGTTTCACTCCTCATAAAGATGTTTGAGTTCCAAGAGTCCTAAATGGTTTCCATTTCCCTAATATTTCCTCAAGATCATCCATGGCAAGTTTCATGCCTTGCACAAGAAGTTTGCTCAGACAACTGCTTAAATGCCTGAAAATCAACTATGCTAGGGCAAAAGTCAACTGTGACCCACATACAGTCAAACTTCAAGATTTTTGGTCAACATCAACATTTTGAAGTGATCTCCATCATTTTATCAAGGATTGATCATGATTCCTCAAGGAATGCTCCTAATTCATCAAGACTCAAAAGTTGCTAAATTAGAGTTTCTATAGGAAAAGTCAACAAAACATTGACGAGGCATAACTTTCTCATACTTTATCATAAACTCCTCATCCAAGGATCATTTTGAATAGAATCTAATTCCCTACCATTCATCTTCAGCCCTCAAGTTCAAGAAATGCACTCATGAAAAGATATAAATTCAGACATTATAGGTCATTTCAAAAAGTCAACAAAAACACCTTTTGGGTCAAAGCTTCTTACATGAACATGGAAGACCTAATGGAGATGAAACCAAAAGGATTGTTTAGAGGACATCCTAAGCTTTTTAAAAATTCCAAGAACACCTTTTTAGGGTCAAAATTGAGAGAGATATGCATTGTCAAAGTTGGTCATTTTTGGAAATTTGCACAAAGTCAACAATGCCCAAAATTGCATTTTTTCCCACTTGGGCCCATCTTTTCAAGATTGAATCTTAGTCCTAGCATGGTCCACGACCTATGGGACCCTCCATGCCTTATTCACTTATTTATTTAATTTTTTTTTATTTTATTTATTTAAAATTCAAATAAAATCAAGTTAAATCAAATTTGTGGAATGAGATTTCTTTTGCATTTAATTATAGATCCCATATGCTGTCAATGGCCAAAACAAATCGTGCAAGCTCCAAAACAAGAGGAAATCTCCAATTTTAGAAAGATTTGAATCAAAATTCAAGACCATTACATCTTTGGATTTTTTATAATTCTATTGACCTAATCTGATTCACTACTTATAATAATGCATTGCAACCCTGAAGGAGAATAATTCATGTGCAGCTTGCCTCTCTAAGAGCAAGAAAAAATACTGAAATTTTGGATTAAAAAGTGCACATCACATTCCCTTCTACAGGCCGTTTCAAGCCATTCCAAGGATCAAATCACATCCCTGGAAACTCACTGAAGCTTTTGTAAGCATTCCCACAACCTAAAGCATCAAGAATCAAGCGCAAGAATAGTCACGGTTTACCCTTTTTTCCAAAACTCGATTACATTGATTCTGGAATCATAAACATATTTTGATCATATATCTATGCTTGTTATCATATTTACAACATACTGGAATGCTTTGATTGGAGTTTTAGTGCAGGTATGGGCATCTCCCATGGCTAGGGTTCTAGAGCTCCAATTTGGGGAACCCTAGTTAGAGGCAAAATTAAGCCAAATTAATGGCCTCTTCGTGTCGAGGGGTTGATTTTCAATCGATCCATGGCTTTGGATGGAATTTATTCTGCTTGTATTGCATTGGGATGTTTACAGGTTTGTAGCCACATAAAAGAACTATCGCTATAGCCTATAGTGACAAATTGGACTGTAGGTAAAAGCCTGGTTTCTAAAACAACAATTCTGGGAAGAAGATGAGGGCGTGGCAACATACCACTGGCCCATTTAAAATTCGCGCATTTTCTGGACACACTACTTTGTTTAGATTATATTTAATTTTGTTTTTTATGTTAACAAGTAAACCTTCCAGCGCAGATGGTCCAAGAACGAATGCGCGAGGCAAATGTCCTGGGCTCGATCCGAGGCGTGTGCATATTATTTTTCTTACAACTTCTTTGCAGATCCAGCGCATCACATAACCAAGCGTCACAATGCGCCCACAGATCCAGCCCTTGGATCATCACATGGCCCAGATCTAACGCATCACAAGCGCAGCACAGGGTGCACTCCCTGAAGGTGATCCCCACTGGATCCAGCGCAAATGGGCCAGCTATTCTGGGCCTGGAAAATTCAACCATGCACCTCCTAGAATTACTTTCAAACCAGGCCCATTTTATTTCTTTTTTAATTTCTTGTTTTAATTATTAGTTTTTAATTATTTTACAAAATAATTGTTTTTTTTAATTAAATAAAAAATCATAAAAACACAAAAAATATATTAGAATTAGGTTTTTTTATACAATATTTAATTCTATTAATTAATTGGGTTAATTAGCATGCTTTAAGTTCTTTTTTTCATAATTAAAATTAAGTAGAAATTAGGTTAATTTGCAAAAGTAATTACTTTTCTCCAAAAACCCAAAAAAATATTTTCTCTTTATTCACTAATTAAATGTTTTTTTGAATTTAATTTTAATACCTCGTTTAATTCATTCTCGCGCGCATTTATTTGTTTATTTTTCCAATTAATCTAATTGCTCCGAGTTTGTAATAGTTAATTAGGTTTATTACTATTTGAATTTACTGTTTTCCCCAAGTTTTGACTATGTAATCCACCTCCCCAAAGCCTTGTGATAGCTATTTTTAAATTTCACACATTTTACTTTCCGTCATTATAAACTGTTAGATGATTGATAATAGGATTGTATGCAAAAGATCATAATTTAAAACAGTAGAAAACCCTAAATGTGCAAAGATTAAATAACCTGAAAAATAAACACTTGCACATACTCACTCCTACGGTTTTCCCCACTTCGCTTGCCTTCGGTAAACGGTCATAAAGTATATGGAGTTTTAGTGGTTACCCTCTAGTCCCAAAAGATCAAAACTGACCCATTTGAATGTTGCCTCAGAAAGATCTTTAGGACTCGAGGGTAACTACTAAGGTTTCCTAATCATTGCTTTAGTGAGCGTACTCGTCCCTTTCGATTGTCCCTCAAACTCCAATGATGGAGCTACCTACTCCTTAATAGTAGGATAGCATTGTCTAAAGGAAACAAGAAAACAAACAACCTTTTTCGAGTAGGTAGAAACTCTTAAGTACTTGCTCAACAAAACAAATTTTTACACTTACACTTTCAAACAAACTTTTCAAACTAATGTTTTCAAAAAACACTTTGTCACACCCTTGAGGACTGATACAAGGGTTACCATAAAGTGAAACGCCTCATTAAGACAAATTTCAAAACTTTTTCAAACACACAAAAGCAATTTAAGAATGAGCAATTACCTAAGAGCCCATGGAAAACCAAGGATAGAAAGGGTGCTAATACCTTCCCTTTCTATAATCTATCCCCCGTACTCAGAAACATCTCGAAAAAGGTTTTTTTTGTTCTTTTTCCTTTTCCTTTGTTGGATGAAATAAAAGTCAGTGGCGATTCTTGCTTACCCTAAATTTGCAAACAAAAAACGCAAACCAGTAGTAACAAAAAACAGTCAGTTCTGCCACCGTATCACACCTACCAACAAAAAGCAATAGAGCAAATCGAGGAAACTCAAGCTGCATTCAAAGAGGATCTCGACTAAGTAAAGGGTGATGTAATTTCGATGAAAGGAGATCTAAGTCAAGTTCTCCTAGCATTGAAGAACATCAATGATACGAAACACAAGATTCCCAGGGAAGCTTTCAAAGAAGTAACCCAAACTATTGGTGCATCAGGAGGTCACCAACCAAGGAAGGAGCCAGAAGCAGGACTCCAAAAGTCCGTCATGGCCCAAAATGAAACTGAAACTAAAGGGTTTATCCTACCACAACTAAAAGCAGGGGCATCACATACCCTACAGATGCCGACCAATAATGAAAACAACTACTTGGACCTGCAATGTGGAAACCACGACCCAGAGGATGCCAACCGAGCACCCATAAAGACGACGGGTACTCAAGCAATTGATGAACCACGGGTGACGAATCAGTATAAAGCTCTGGAGGAAAGTGTGATCGGTGGAAATAAAACTGACTGTTTAAAGCTGGTTTCGCGAAATGTCGCGGAAGCAAGAGTTGCCACCGTCTTTTATTTTCTCCAACATGGAAAGGACAAAAGCACAGCAAAATTCCTTATGAGATTGTTTCTGGGTTCGGGAGGTAGATTTATAGAAAGGGAAGGTGTTAGCACCCTTTCTATCCATGGTTATCCATGGGCTCTTAGATACTTGCTCTTATGTTTTCAAAATTTGTTTGCTTTTCAAGTGTGTGTGGGTTTGAAAAAGTTGCATTGAAAGATTTCTGAATAACTCTTGTATCTGTCCTCAAGAGTGTTTGAAAAATTTGTTTTGAAAGCTTTTTGAAATTGTCAGTGTGAAAAGATTATTGATTGTTTTTGAAGAGAGCAAGTATCCATGAGTCATCTACCTACCCAAAGGAATTAAGCTGTGTAGAAGTCCTTAAGGTAGTGCCATCCCACCATTGAGAGGTAGGTAGCACCACCGTTGGAGGTGTTCGGGTCAATTCGATTTTAGGGACAGTGTGGTCACTGAAGCAACAGTTAGGACACCTTAGAGTAACCCTAATGTCCTAGATCCTTTTTAATCCGAGGCAACCGTTTCGAGGCAACTGTTTCGAGGCAACTGGATCTTTGGACTAAGGGTGACCTCTAAGACGTCCTATACTTGATGACCACGTTTTGAAAGCAACGAGTGAGGCGTACCCTAGAAGTGGTGTGTGTATTGTGTGTTGTTTTCATGTTAATGTTTGTCTTTGTAATTAGTGAGCTACGCGTTGTTTTTATTCACATACATTCTTCCATGAATTTAGCAGTTAAGGGGTGCGGAAAGTAAATTGCGGAAACATAAATCCTACGCTATTACAAGGCGCAGGTCTATACATCGCCAAAAATACAAAGACCCGTTTTTTAGTAAATAAGTACGGAAAGTAAATAAAAACAGTAAAAGTCCTAATTACTATTACATCCGGAGGCAATTACATAATAATAAACCGTGCGCGAATAAAAATTAAATCGGAACGTTCTAAGGGTGTTGACCCTTTTAAGAAAAGAAATTGATTTTTTTGTGTTTTTTGGAATTAAAATGAGATTAAAACTAACTAATGACTAATTAATTAATTTAATCAAAAGAAAACATTTTTTTTTGTCTTTTATGTTTTTTTTTATGAAATAAAATAAAAAAGAGAAATAAAAATAAAAGTTAACTTTACCTAATTCTAGATCTATTTTAATTATTAAAAAAAAGGTTAAAATGGCCTAATTAAAAACTAATTCAATTATTGTTTATTTACAAAAATAAAATAATAATAATAAAAATAATTAGTTCTATTTTTTTGATTTTTTTATGAAAATGTGTTAATTATGTTAGTTGTGTTAATAATAAAAAAAAAAAAATTAAGCAAGTAAATAAAAAAAGAAAATGTCAAAACAAAATAAGAAGAAGAATAAAACCCAAGGGGGTGTGGACTGAAATGGAGGGTGTTGGATTGAGATTGTGGCCCATTAGCAGGAAGCTTGTTTGACCTTTTTGATAGCCTATGCCCACGTTGACTCCAGAGTATGGTGTGCTGGCCTTCTGGACCTTTGGATCTGCACTGATGACACATGGCACGTTGGATGTGTGAGGCTTATGGTGTCCAGCGCTTGGGGAATCTGCACAAGAACATTTAAGAAAAAATAGCATTGGAAATATGGGGGACCTGGGAATCGAACCCAGGTCCCAAGGATTACAAGACACGTTTCCAACCACTGGACCAAACCTGCACATTTGTTAATGAAATAGAAAAGAAATATAATATAGAAAACACGCATTATATGCTGAAAAAACAAAAAGAGCGCGCATGATTTTTGAATGGACTAATGCCTGGTTGCCACGCCATCGTCTTCAAGCTTTTCTGCAAAGATAAAAACACATAGCGGGGGTTTTAAACCCCCACAAAATACAGGCAATATGAAAATAGCGATTAGACGCTCAGGAAGCATAAATTGGGCGCGAGTATCTCATTCGATTCGTCTTGAGCTTTTGAGTTTGACCATGCCTGTTTTGAGGTTCAATTTTACAGTATACAAAAAGCCCCAATTTCCAAATTCTGAAAACCTAGAAATCGCTAATGGTAGTTTTTGTTTCACAGCCTTATAATGAAATTAAAACATGCAGAAAGTTTTGTAATGGTGTCAGCAATGCATAATAACGTTCAAAATGAATTAAAGATGCATGGAAATGGAGTTCAGTTTCTCAAAATTTGGACAAACCGTGTGACTTGTGTGCTTCGATTCTGATGGTGTTAGGGCTTGTTTGTGCTTGCAGATCGTCCCTAGCAATGTAAGGAGTGTATTTGGATTGAAATGGAAGCTTGAATTGTACTGCAACTAGGTTTTCAGTTTATGATTTTTCTCTTCAAAATTTGGAAGTGGCTTATGCTGTATGGGGCTCTCTAGCTCGTGAATTGCATATGGAATGCTTGCATATATGTTTTGTAATGTGTATCAATCCAAATAATGGTCATTGAAGCCTTGCAATAATGTTCTTGTTTCCTCCATAACCAACATTGAACCACTTGCCATATTTGTGAAAATTTGAATTTTTATGCCCATAATAGGTCTTGCACGAATTTGGAATGTACTTCATGGTATATCAAAGCAAATCAACACAAAATATATCCCTCCATTAATTTTCTTGATTTTTATTTGAATTTTAAAGATTTAAAATGAATTAAATCAAATAAAATCAAATAAAAATGGAAAAATTAATTTTTAATCTTGAAATAAATTGTGGGACACGTGGGAGGCATGGCCAAGCTGAAACAAGTGGAAAAAGTGGGCCCCTTTTGTCAAAAATGAAATTTCAAGGATAGTTGACTTTGGCCATTTCACAAAAATTTCCCAACTTCTCCAATGCATATCTTGCTCAATTTTGAAGCTATGAACATGTTCTTGGACATTTTGGAAAGGTCTTGAAGTCCTATAACCAATTCCTTTGGTCCCATGTCATTTTGATTTACCAATCTCAAGTTATGGTCTTTGACTAAAAGTGCCTTTTTGTTGACTTTTGAAAATGACCTATAATGTTGAAATTGATAACTTTTTTTGAGAGCATTTCTTGGACTTGGAATGTGAAGATGAGTTGTAGGAAATGTCCTCCCCTTCGAGATGAGCATTGGATGGGATTTTTCTGATGAACCATGAAAAAGTTATGCCTTGGTCAAGTTACAGTTGACTTTTCAGCTGTCCAAAAATAGAAACTTTTGACACCTTGATGATTTTTGAGCCATTCTTGTGAAATCATGGTCAAGATTTGACCAAATGATGATTGTGGCTTCAAAATAAGATGTTGACCAAAAATTTTGACTTTTGACTGCCAAATGACCATTTTGCCCCTACAGTTGACTGTGAAGCAATTAGGGCTTTTGACTGTGCAACTTGACCTTGTGAGCCTTGAAACTTGACATGTAGGTGCTTGACAATGTGTATGAGCATGTGGGACTTGATTGAGCCCTTGAAAACCTCAACTTCCTTGCAAGAACCAAAACCCTAATTTGACTGGCTTAGGAGAGTGGTTGACTGTGTAGCCCTTGAATAGACTTTGAACCATTTGAGGTGATGCTTGGCAAAACTTTGAAGATTATGGGAGGGAAAATTTTAGGGTACAACAGTTGCCCCTGTTCAATCTTCTTAGACCTGAGGATGTAGATTAGCGTGTGTGCCTTTCGTGATCCGAGGGTGGAAGATGATTGGACACTAGAGTGCCCTAAAATTTGCACTCACATAGTAGAGTATCAGCAGGTGATAGCGGGAATGGGCTTAAAGATGCCATTTGGAGAGGTGGTGGATAGGAGGATGCGCTTAAAAATGCCATCTGGAAGATGTGACAGAACCTTGTCGGGAATGGGCTTATAGATGCCATTTGGAACTGTAATGGATAGCTGCGTCCGAATAAGAAATAAAATGGCCTCCGTGTCTGGAGCATATCTAGTCTGTGTTTGAATGAGTGACAATATTTCATTCGAATCTGGATCGTATCTGGACTGTCTTTTGAATGAATCTGGACTAAACAATAGAATAGCATCCGGGCTGGAGCATCTCTAAGTTGTCTTTGAAAAGAACTCTGAATAAGCAAAAGAATAGCGTCCATATCTGGAGCATTTCCCAGCTATATCTGAAAGGAAACTCTTGAATAAGCAAAAGAACAGCATCCATATCTGGAGCATTTCCAAGCTATCTCTGAAAGGAAATTTGGAAGAAGTATCAGAACGTCTCCATACCTGGGTCACATCTGAACTATCTCTAGAAGGAGTCTTGAATAAGCAAAAGAACAGCATCCATATCTGGAGCATTTCCAAGCTATCTCTGAAAGGAAATCTGGAAGAAGTATCAGAACGTCGCCATGCCTGGGTCACATCTGAACTATCTCTAGAAGGAGTCTTGAATAAGCAAGAGAACAGCATCCATATCTGGAGCATTTCCAAGTTATCTCTGAAAGGAAATCTGGAAGAAGTATCAGAACGTCGCCATGCCTGGGTCACATCTGAACTATCTCTAGAAGGAGTCTTGAATAAGCAAGAGAACAACATCCATATCTGGAGCATTTCCAAGCTATCTCTGAAAGGAAATCTGGAAGAAGTATCAGAACATCGCCATGCCTGGGTCACATCTGAACTATCTCTAGAAGGAGTCTTGAATAAGCAAAAGAACAGCATCCATATCTGGAGCATTTCCCCGCTATATCTGAAAGGAAACTCTTGAATAAGCAAAAGGACAGCATCCATATTTGGAGCATTTCCAAGATATCTCTGAAGAGAAAATCTGAATAAGCAAAAGAACAACATCCATCTCTGGAGCATTTCCTAGCTATCTCTTTAATGTAGATATGCCCTGTCTAGATACAGGTATTGAATCCATAATCAATCGCTCACAGATATGCCCTGGCTAGATACAAGTGTCGAATCTGGAACTGCGACAGTTGATGGTAATCATCTTTGGATTGACCTTTTTCCTGAAAAGGCAAAACATCAGTTATATGCAATGTCATGATGCATGAACTGCATGATTTTAAGATGCTCTCAATAATAAATGAGATTTGTGTTGTATGATGCGTATGCATGCTATAATGTATGAAGATGTGACGTTTATGAAATGCATTTTTGTCTAGGAAAATATATTCTTGACGAATGCCGGGAAGCTGAATCCTGGGCTGATGTTTGAAGAGTAGAGTTCTTCATTTCCGCTGGGGATGATGGTTGCAAGAATAAACCGGTAAGAAAAGATGACTCCGTTGGGGATTAAACTTGTTGGAAAGATACTCTGCGGGGAATACTCTATGGGAAGAGATGCTTCGCTGAGGTTTGATGATAACTCCGTTGGGGATACCGTTGATGAGTTATGTTGGGGAATTGATGAACTCCGCTGGGGGATAGGAAGAACTTCGCCGAGGACGATCTTTCCGTGGTAATTGGCTGAGGATAACCCAGTTATACCCTGGTGGGGAAATAACCTTTGAATAAAGCCGGGGAGACGCGTTCGTGCTACATGGGATAAGCTTCCAGAATCTACTGGGTATAAGCTTCCTACTGGGGAGATTGATTCAACTCTCCTGGGGAGACTTTGGACTGTATTGGGGAATGGTTCCACTGGGGTGTCTGGTATTCCGTCGGGGAACAATCTTATATTAAGACTGCCGGGGATGCTTGCTTAGGAACATCTGTATACTCCGCTGGGGAATATTGAGATCTTATGGGGATACCCAACTTCCATAAGGCTGACTGTAGGCTAACTCTGCTTGGGGAGAGTGTTGCTGACTTGCTGGAAACTGTGCCTTTTCAGGGCTTATGGGGGACCAACTCTGCTCGGAGGAGAGTACTGTTGAATCCTGTCTTACTTAACGGGGAGTGAAGGTATCCTGGTTACGTTCTTCAGCCGAACCTACCTTGGTACCTTGGTTGACAGAGCAACTAGACCGCTTGGACAACTCATTATTGCCCCTGTTTCTGATGTGAGAAGGTGGCCTGTGAGGTGTTTGATACCTGCCGATTGACCAATCTTTTTCTTGTAGACAAGTGATGAGATGACGGGACATAGTCGTACGCTTTGATCCCTAATTTTTGCCTGGACTGCCCTTTCGGGTTTTCAGTCCACCGGGATACCCATTTTTGCCCAAGTCGCCTTTTCAGGTTTTCGACTTGCCGGGTGTACAAATTTTTTCATTTTCATCCCTTATTTTTGCTGAACCTTTTTGGTTCGCTGGGAAGCCCTTATTTTTGCCCAGGTGTGTCAACCTAGCGGGTCTTTGATTATGCGCAGTATTTTTTTGACTATGTCCGTGCTCTCAGGATGTAGGGAGGTGTCAGACTACCAGAAGACCTTTGTTTGATCGTCCAGTGCCCCAAGTGATCCAGATGGAGATTTGCCCCAAGATGGTTGGCCTTTTGAGAGATTCTCCGAATCTTGACCTAACTGCCCCAGATGTTGGACAATGATCATGCTATGCCCCTTGATTGGAGGTGCTCTTGTTCATTAGACATTCGTCGTGCGAACTTTTATGCTGTTCAAACAAATAGTCATATGCAAACAATGTTATATCAAGAATGCAAAGCTTATGTCTGTCTTGAAGTTTTTGAAAATGCATTTTTTCATAAAACAAGTGAATTTTGTAAAACTGTGATGTCAACCCGTTATTTTACCACAAGCCCTAAGGAGTCAGGATACCTTTGGTAACAGTATGCTTTCGAACTAAACCCATGCTTCAGCTAGGACTTTTTAAGGGTTGTAACGTGGTCTGGTTCACGGTTTAAGAAACAAAGGATAGAGGCTCAAATTATATTTGTACCCACCCGCTCTTCGTGATGTTCTTCAATCCTAAACTCAGTTAATCGCACGTTAGACCTTGTTTGAGTCTTTGCTCTGACATTCCGGTGATGGTTCGGATATTGACAATTTATTTTGAATAGGCAGTCACTTCCTTTTGTGTTAAGGGTTTGTAGGACCTCTTTCTTTTTAATTTCGTTATCCCTGTTTTTGCCTGAACTGTTTCTTTTGTGATGACAGTCAGCAGGATGCCCCAGTTTTCGTAAGTCTCCTTCATAGGTTTTGACTTATTGGGCTTTTATTTTGAGAAATGATGACTGCCTATCTTTATGATTATTCGGAACCATCACTGTCTTCTGTTTTGTAAGGACTTTTTGGTGCCATTCGTTGTGCACTTGGATCAACTAAGAGAACTACCCTGCCCCAGGTTATGATTAAGGGTTTTAATTTTCGAAAAGAAAACTCCTACTTCTTTGGCTCAAAGGGGTTGACAAGGGATTATCATCCTTATAACTCCAGTGTTTAGGAATTGAAACAATGCCTGTACCTCATCAGCGGGGTCTGTTCAAAAGCATACTGTAAAGATCGTGGTATCGTTTTTGTCATCCTCCCTCAAGAGGCTTAGAATTATTAACCGAGCGTTGATCATCACAAAAATATGAAAGAAATTTGAATATAGTGAAAATAATTGGATTAATTCAAAAACAGACATATGTAGTGCATTAATGAAATAAAAGAGTTTGCTATGACATTAATTGTTTGTATAAGCAAAAAATTACAACTCGGAAATTCAAATAAACAAAAGCCTTCAATGATTGGGAAAAGGAGCAGTGATTATGTTTGGAGTCTCTGGTGCTTCAAACTGAATCTCTCTGGCGTCAATCATGTCTTGAATCTTGTTCTTCAGAGGCCAGCAGTTCTCCGTAGTATGCCCCGGGCTATCAGAGTGGTATGCGCACCTATCGTTGGGATGATAGTTAGGAGCAGAAGTGTTTGGATTCCGGAGAGGAGCCCTTAAGGTAATCATCCCTGCCTTCAACATTTGCTGTAGCGCTTGATCCAGTGACATGTTGATCTTAGTGAACTGTCTCTTGGGTGCAACCTCCTTACGTTGTTGCCCCTGTCCTTGTTGAGCTGGCCTAGGATTATAGATCTGGGTTGCCCCTACATGTTGATCATGGCGACTCTTTTTACTATGCACAGCATTGGACTCCTTCTTCCCACTGTAAGGCTTTTTATGAGCATCAGCAGGTGCAACTTCTTGAATCTTTCCAGCCTTGATACCAGCTTCAATCCTCTCCCTGGTCAAGATCAAATCTGTAAACCCATCAGAAGAATTCCCAATCAGATGGTTGAAAAAAGGACCAGACAGGGTCCCCAAGAACATGTCAACGAGCTCACGGTCAGTCAAAGGCGGCTGCACCCTTCTAGCCAGGTCTCTCCACCTTTGCGCATACTCCTTAAAACCTTCACCCGTCCCAAGTGACATACCCTGGAGTTGGGTACGCGTAAGAGCGAAGTCGGCATTATACTGATACTGCTTATAAAAAGCAGTAGCCAAGTCCTCCCAGTTACGAATAGTGGTTCCATCCAGCTGATAGAACCATTCGAGTTGAGTCCCTGAAAAACTCTCCTGGAAGAAATGGATCCATAGATTCTTGTCAACTGTGTAGGGCTGGATCTTCCTTGCGTAAGAGCGGAGGTGCAACTTAGGACAGGAAGCCCCGTCGCACTTCACAAAGGCAGGTTCCTTGAACTTGTGAGGGATCACCACCCCAGAAGATAAACCTAGGTCCCCAAAGTCCAACCCAGGCACACGTTGGATATCCATAGCATTTAACTTGTCCTCCAGCTGTTTGTACCGGTCCTCAGCAGGAGGGTACTGTTCATCATTGAAGTTTGTCTCGGTGTCAGAGACCACAGGACTAGGAACCTCTCTCCCTTGGTGACTGCCTTCCCCAACAGATGGAGTAGTCCTCTCAGCTTCATTTTGCAGTGTATTCCCAGATCTGCGTCTAGGGTTGAACAAAACAATCCTCTTCTTCTTCTTTTTCAAGAGCAGAGTCTTCAATTACTGTTGTCCTTGTGCTAAGCTCATGACCAGCTCCTGGAACTGGGCGTTCTGGGCCTGGAGGGCCTTGATAGCTTGCTCGTTGGATGATTCAGGATTCATGATGACTGTTGAAATAAACAGCGAAGAAGGTAAGTGACCTGTAACAAGGATACCTGTAATGCAATGATATGTATGTATGCATGCAATGCTTTCAAGGATCTCGCGGGGTAAACAAGAAAATTGTTAGAATTTGAATCTGGTTGCTTGATTGAAGGAGCTTCATGTTATTGAGAGTCCTTCTTCAAGAGTCAAGGCTCACCATATTGAGTGGGTCATAGCCCCTGACTCAAGTCATTAACCTTGGCTAGAGGAAAATAAATCCTCTTTGCCCCTTGCTAGACAGTTGGTTCATCATGACCTGCATCACAGACCCTTGAGATCCTTGAAATGGGTTAGTCCTTATGCAAGATGTATGCAATGGTATGATGTTATGCTATGCATGGAGTGATGTAAGTAGGCCCTGTAATGAGTCCCAATTAAGGACTGTAAACAAAACCTGCAAGGAACCCGTGTTGTTAGATAATAAGTATGCAAGTAGTCAAGTTTGAAAGCACACAAGTCACACAAGACAGCCCTTAGAGTTTAGGCCAGCATGAAGTTTGGGGTACTACCCTCTTGAAGTTGGTGGGCTCAAACCTGTCCTATCAAAGTAACCGGGTTCTAAGGAGCTCAATATCATTGGATTGTTTTCTGTGTTCATTGTTTCGATTTAGCCACTGAACTGGCGATCAAAATATTCCAAGAAAATAACCCTCAATGAGTGTAGTATCGAGTATCAACCAACTTTGGACTGCACCAAAGTCAGTTATCTCACTACCCCTAGAGAGGCCAGGATGGTTCAATTAAGGTTCCTAAGGTCAGTTGATGCTTCACGACACCACGCGGCGGCCCCATACTCTCCTTGACTTGACTCAAGGGTTACCGGTACTCACCAAAGTGCCACATCAACGTAGCAGACTGCTTCAACCGTGTCGGTATACCCCGCACAGTTCCCTCACAGTCTTGTTGCTACTTTCTAAGAAGGTATCCCCCAGATACGGGTTAGGATCTATAGAACTCCCAAGACAGGCCCAATAATATTAAAGCAAGCAAAACAAAGCAATTGAAAACACAAGTATGAGCTATCCTAAGGTACACCTCACTTAAAGTGTCCCCAGCAGAGTCGCCAGTTCTGTGATCGGTGGAAATAGAACTGACTGTTTAAAGCTGGTTTCGCGAAATGTCGCGGAAGCAAGAGTCGCCACCGTCTTTTATTTTCTCCAACATGGAAAGGACAAAAGCACAGCAAAATTCCTTATGAGATTGTTTCTCGGTTCGGGAGGTAGATTTATAGAAAGGGAAGGTGTTAGCACCCTTTCTATCCATGGTTATCCATGGGCTCTTAGATACTTGCTCTTACATTTTCAAAATTTGTTTGCTTTTCAAGTGTGTGTGGGTTTGAAAAAGTTGCATTGAAAGATTTCTGAATAACTCTTGTATCTGTCCTCAAGAGTGTTTGAAAAATTTGTTTTGAAAGCTTTTTGAAATTGTCAGTGTGAAAAGATTTTTGATTGTTTTTGAAAATAGCAAGTATCCATGAGTCATCTACCTACCCTAAGGAATTAAGCTGTGTAGAAGTCCTTAAGATAGTGCCATCCCACCATTGAGAGGTAGGTAGCACCACCGTTGGAGGTGTTCGGGTCAATTCGATTTTAGGGATAGTGTGGTCACCGAAGCAACAGTTAGGACACCTTAGAAGTAACCCTAATGTCCTAGATCCTTTTTAATCCGAGGCAACCGTTTCGAGGCAACTGTTTCGAGGCAACTGGATCTTTGGACTAAGGGTTACCTCTAAGACGTCCTATACTTGATGACCACGTTTCGAAGGCAACGAGTGAGGCGTACCCTAGAAGTGGTGTGTGTATTGTGTGTTGTTTTCATGTTAATGTTTGTCTTTGTAATTAGTGAGCTACGAGTTGTTTTTATTCACATACATTCTTCCATGCATTTAGCAGTTAAGGGGTGCGGAAAGTAAATTGCGGAAACATAAATCCTACGCTATTACAAGGCGCAGGTCTATACATCGCCAAAAATACAAAGACCCGTTTTTTAGTAAATAAGTACGGAAATTAAATAAAAACAGTAAAAGTCCTAATTACTATTACATTCGGAGGCAATTACATAATAATAAACCGTGCGCGAATAAAAATTAAATCGGAACTTTCTAAGGGTGTTGACCCTTTTAAGAAAAGAAATTGATTTTTTTGTGTTTTTTGGAATTAAAATGAGATTAAAACTAACTAATGACTAATTAATTAATTTAATTAAAAGAAAACATTTTTTTTTGTCTTTTATGTTTTTTTTTTATGAAATAAAATAAAAAAGAGAAATAAAAATAAAAGTTAACTTTACCTAATTCTAGATCTATTTTAATTATTAAAAAAAAGGTTAAAATGGCCTAATTAAAAACTAATTCAATTATTGTTTATTTACAAAAATAAAATAATAATAATAAAAAAAATGTTAGTTCTATTTTTTTGATTTTTTTATGAAAATGTGTTAATTATGTTAGTTGTGTTAATAATAAAAAAAAAAAATTAAGCAAGTAAATAAAAAAAGAAAATGTCAAAACAAAATAAGAAGAAGAATAAAACCCAAGGGGGTGTGGACTGAAATGGAGGGTGTTGGATTGAGATTGTGGCCCATTAGCAGGAAGCCTGTTTGACCTTTTTGATAGCCTATGCCCACGTTGACTCCAGAGTATGGTGTGCTGGCCTTCTGGACCTTTGGATCTGCACTGATGACACATGGCACGTTGGATGTGTGAGGCTTATGGTGTCCAGCGCTTGGGGAATCTGCACAAGAACATTTAAGAAAAAATAGCATTGGAAATATGGGGGACCTGGGAATCGAACCCAGGTCCCAAGGATTACAAGACACGTTTCCAACCACTGGACCAAACCTGCGCATTTGTTAATGAAATAGAAAAGAAATATAATATAGAAAACACGCATTATATGCTGAAAAAACAAAAAGAGCGCGCATGATTTTTGAATGGACTAATGCCTGGTTGCCACGCCATCGTCTTCAAGCTTTTCTGCAAAGATAAAAACACATAGCGGGGGTATTAAACCCCCACAAAATACAGGCAATATGAAAATAGCGATTAGACGCTCAGGAAGCATAAATTGGGCGCGAGTATCTCATTCGATTTATCTTGAGCTTCTAAGTTTGACCATGCCTGTTTTGAGGTTCAATTTTATAGTATACAAAAAGCCCCAATTTCCAAATTCTGAAAACCTAGAAATCGATAATGGTAGTTTTCGTTTTACAGCCTTATAATGAAATTAAAACATGCAGAAAGTTTTGTAATGGTGTCAGCAATGCATAATAACGTTCAAAATGAATTAAAGAGGCATGGAAATGGAGTCCAGTTTCTCAAAATTTGGACAAACCGTGTGACTTGTGTGCTTCGATTCTGATGGTGTTAGGGCTTGTTTGTGCTTGCAGATCATCCCTAGCAATGTAAGGAGTGTATTTGGATTGAAATGGAAGCTTGAATTGTACTGCAACTAGGTTTTCAGTTTGTGATTTTTCTCTTCAAAATTTGGAAGTGGCTTATGCTGTATGGGGCTCTCTAGCTCGTGAATTGCATAAGGAATGCTTGCATATATGTTTTGTAATGTGTATCAATCCAAATAATGGTCATTGAAGCCTTGCAATAATGTTCTTGATTTCCTCCATAACCAACATTGAACCACTTGCCATATTTGTGAAAATTTGAATTTTTATGCCCATAATAGGTCTTGCACGAATTTGGAATGTACTTCATGGTATATCAAAGCAAATCAACACAAAATATATCCCTCCATTAATTTTCTTGATTTTTATTTGAATTTTAAAGATTTAAAATGAATTAAATCAAATAAAATCAAATAAAAATGGAAAAATTAATTTTTAATCTTGAAATAAATTGTGGGACACGTGGGAGGCATGGCCAAGCTGAAACAAGTAGAAAAAGTGGGGCCCTTTTGTCAAAAATGAAATTTCAAGGATAGTTGACTTTGGCCATTTCACAAAAATTTCCCAACTTCTCCAATGCATATCTTGCTCAATTTTGAAGCTATGAACATGTTCTTGGACATTTTGGAAAGGTCTTGAAGTCCTCTAACCAATGCCTTTGGTCCCATGTCATTTTGATTTACCATTCTCTAGTTATGGTCTTTGACTTAAAGTGCCTTTTTGTTGACTTTTGAAAATGACCTATAATGTTGAAATTGATAACTTTTTGTGAGAGCATTTCTTGGACTTGGAATGTGAAGATGAGTTGTAGGAAATGTCCTCCCCTTCGAGATGAGCATTGGATGGGATTTTTCTGATGAACCATGAAAAATTTATGCCTTGGTCAAGTTACAGTTGACTTTTCAGCTGTCCAAAAATAGAAACTTTTGACACCTTGATGATTTTTGAGCCATTCTTGTGAAATCATGGTCAAGATTTGACCAAATGATGATTGTGGCTTCAAAATAAGATGTTGACCAAAAATTTTGACTTTTGACTACCAAATGACCATTTTGCCCCTACAGTTGACTGTGAAGCAATTAGGGCTTTTGACTGTGCAACTTGACCTTGTGAGCCTTGAAACTTGACATGTAGGTGCTTGACAATGTGTATGAGCATGTGGGACTTGATTGAGCCCTTGAAAACCTCAACTTCCTTGCAAGAACCAAAACCCTAATTTGACTGGCTTAGGAGAGTGGTTGACTGTGTAGCCCTTGAATAGACTTTGAACCATTTGAGGTGATGCTTGGCAAAACTTTGAAGATTATGGGAGGGCAAATTTTGGGGTACAACAGAAAGATTAAAAGATGTGGAAGATTTTGACGCTTTCGAAGTAGACGCTCTCGAAATGGGCCTAGTTCCTGATGTGGTGATCCAACCAAAGTTCAAAGTACCTGACTTTGAAAAATACAAGGGGCTCACTTGTCCAAGAAATCATATCCGTATGTATTGCAGGAAGATGCATGCCCATGCCCATGATCAGAAGCTAATGATTCATTATTTCCAAGATAGCCTGAATGGGGCATCTTCAGACTGGTATATGCAATTGGAGAGAACGCATATTCAAACCTGGGGAGATCTGGTTAATGCTTTTCTAAAGCATTAAAAATATAACCTGGACATGGCGCCTACCCAGATGCAACTCCAGAATATGTCCCAAAAGAAAGAAGAGTCCTTCAAGGAGTATGCTCAGAGATGGAGGGAGTTGGCATACCGTGTGCAACCACAACTGTTAGAGAAAGAATTAGTAGACACGTTCATGGGGACTTTGCAAGGGCTGTATTATGAGAAGATGGTCAGAATTATCTCTTTGGGGTTCTGAGACCTAGTAACTATCGGAGAAAGAATCGAGACTGGAATAAAAAGTGGGAAGATATCAGGGGGACCATCAAATGCTCCCTATATTTCAAAAAGGCCTGCTTCAAACTTCCCCAAAGGAAAAGAGAGAGAAATTAATGTTGTAGCATCACAACCCAGAGTATAACAACCATTAGTGATCCCGCAAGGGCAGCAGCAAGGCAGAAGGCCACCCAGGAAATTTAATCCGCTCCCTATGCCACCTAGCCAGTTATTGCAACCGCTGATTAAGGCATCATTGGGGGAAATAAAGCCCCTGGCTCCTCTAGTCGGGCCACTCCCACGAAGATACGATGCCAACGCCAGATATGAGTATCATGCTAATTCTCCTGGACATATCATAGAGAAATGTTGGCCATTCAAGCATAAGGTCTAAGATTTGTTAGAATCCCAAGAATCACTTTCGAGAAGCCTAACATTAATTAAAACCCTATGCCTTCGCACGATGGGCCAATAATAAATGCAATTGAAGTAGTCACTGACTTTGGGGCAAGCAGACAAGCAAAAACCCCGATAAATTTGCTGAAAGAATATTTGTTGGGATGTGGATTCCCGCTAGAACACAATGAAGCTTTCGAAAGAACTCTACAAAGGCTAGGGGACCAGGGCATAGTCCAATTCGGAACATACCCTGAAGAAAAATATAAAGCTACTCTAAAGGGCGAAGCACAATTTCCTCCAATCCAAGAGGCCTTTGTCAACAAGGGAGTAGAGCATGGTGGACATGTGGCGAAGATATCCAACAAAGTCAACACCAAAAAGGCAACTGACTTCATCCAAGAATACGCGCCAAGAGAAGAACTCAAAAGATAGACTACCGTGGAGATTCCCGAGATCTTTTTCTTTCCTAAGTAATTTTTTTTCTTGTTTTTGAAAGAACCTATGTCAAGCCCGGGGCATAGGGGTTGCTTGTAAGGGTTCCCTCATTTTATTTCAAACAATATTTACGATTAATAAAAGTGATATTTTGTTTTCAATTAAGATCATTGTCTTTCTCTTGCATTTATTCCGTAAATTTAAAAATGGCAATACTTTCTCTGCATGTGCATTTTCAAATATTCATATACTAAATCTGCACCAAAACATGATAAGCATGCAACTTCATGCCCAAAACCACCGATAATGCTATTGTTGCGACCCTATATAATTTTGATGTTCCTATCAACCAAGCTAAAGAGGAAGATGATAAATATCTTGAACTCTCTAAGGAAATGGCGAGGGAAATAAAACGAAAGGCTGACAATATACAATTATATAAAGAGGCTATTAAGACCATTAAATTGAGCACAGGGGAAGATCCAAAAGAAACCAAGCTAAGGGGAAATGTTAGAGTAAAGCCACAAAGAAGCTGATCAAATTATTGCACATATTTTCTTGTTCTTACACAAATAGGCCAAGGTTATATACATACCTGATGGTGGACAGATCACATATTCAAAGAAGGTTGTTCACCAGTTAGGCAAAAATAAGACACTAAGAAATACCAGGACCTTACAAAGAACCCGAGCCAAGGGCACGTTGGACATTCATGTTCGACGGGGCTTCAAATAAACTAGGGCACGATATAGGGGCAATTTTGACTCCTCCCAAAGAATGCTCACAAGCCATATACCAAGTCAACAACGAATGGGATACTAAACATCTAAAACTGATTCCATATCAGGATCATGTTTTGAAAACGGGCTGCGGAATTCACAAAGATCACTTTCAATCACATCCCACAAAAAGAAAATCAAAAGGTAGACACTCTGGTAACTATATCAGCTAGGTTCAAAGTAACTTGGTCAAACCACGAACCACACATCACAGACCAACACTTAGAAGATCCCGCACATTACCTTGCTATTAAAAAGTGACAATATAATAATCCTTGGTTCTACGACATCAAGAAATACCTCGAAAAAAAAGAACATGCCTCCAGCATCGACAAACGAACTCTACGGAAATTAGCCTCGAAATTCTTTCTGGGTGACGGTGTACTGCACATGATGAACCACAACATGGCCTAGTACTCCAGAATATTTTTCTACCTTGCCTCGCTCACGCGATAAATGGACACCCAACTATGAAGGTCCATACGTAGTCAAAACAACATTCTCCGGTGGTGGTATTATCTTCAGGCGCTGTCAAAAAATACTATGTATAAGAAGCTCACTAAGCTAGAACCTCTAACAGACGACTTAGGCAAGAAGGAGCATCCCAGTGGATCGAAAACCCTAAAGGGCGACCCAGGCAAAAATAAGGGGCATATATAAAAATTTATCCTGGTGGATTGAAAACCCGATAGGGCAATCAAGGCAAAACTTAGGGATTTCATACAAAGAAATAAAGAACAAAAAGACTGCGATCTAAGAACTGCGACTACGAACCACGAAGGGGGAGATAGATCTGAATCATACAACTCAGAAGCAAAGGAGACAAGATCATTAAAAGGATATTGAGAAACAACAGCAACAATTATCATTTTTTTATTGCCATTTACAATTTTAAGGATTTCTATAATTACCCCTTTCTAGGAATTGCACCCTGTATATTCGCCTATTCAGAGGCATAATCAATAAAACATTTGCTTTCTTTGCATCCTTCAAATTTTCTCAGACTTGTTTACAAAATAATATGATTATTTCTTATGAATATTGTCTTGAAATCATTTCGGGGGATTAACAAAATAAAAGCATTTGACAAAACATCGAAAAGGCATTTTGGGTCAGAAAAACATCAAAAGAAAATCCATGTCTACGTTCATGCACATGGCTACTCCTACATCTTGTAACATGAAAGTCTATACACATGTCTACGCCTATGTCTACGCTCACGGTGCAAAAAAAGTCTACATCCGCACATACGTCTTCCCCTATGCTTGCACTCATAATACAAAGTCTACAGAAATGTCCAAGTCTACGCCTTTTCTTACAACATAAAAGGCTACACATATGCCAATACATACGTCTACGCTTACGCATGCGCTTACAACATACAAGTCTATGCATATGCCATTACCTACGTCTACGTCCACGTCTACACTTGCACTTACGATACAGAAAGTCAATGATCAAATTTTTGTTAACATTGTTCTCTGCAACAAAGTTGCGACAACACAACATGCGACACTAGGGAATTGGTAACTCTAAGTCACTGGTTTAAAGGAGAGAATTCCATAAATAGTCTTCATAACATTTCAAGGCATATGCACACCTTACACGCATTTCATACATACATTTTTCCAAAGCATACATACAATATACATTTTTGCATACAATACACATATATCCAGGGTTCCATATCGATGTCAAACATCATACATTTTGCATACATCCAAACATCTCAATATCAGACATCACACGCATGTATCATACAACAAATAAACCGCCTCACCCTAGATTTAGCTATCTAAGTGTCAACCAATAAAATACTTCTCCTACGATTCAGCCTGTCACCTAAGTCTTCATGCTTTGACACGTTCAGCCCATCACCTAAGTCTTTCTGCAGTGATAAGTTCCTTATAAACCTAGCTTATCGCCTTGGACTTCACGCAGCAATTTGCGAGCCTAACCCATTTCCTCAGACTTCATACATCAATGTGTTTCCTTATTCCATGACACAGACTATTGCCTAAGACTTCATGCAGTGATGCTCGAAAACAAATTTAGCTTATCGCCTCAGACTTCACGCATAGATTTGAGAACCAAATCCATTTCCTCAGACTTCATGCAACAATGTGTTTCTTTATTCGGTAACACAGACCATCGTCTCAGACATCATGCAACGATGCTCGAAAACAAAACCCAGCCTATTGCCTCAGACTTCACGCAACGATTTATGAACCTAACCCATTGCTTCAGACTTCATGCAGTAATTTGTTTCTTTATTCCAAGCTCCAGACCATCGCCTCAGACTTCATGCAGTGATGCTCGAAAACAAAACCCAGTCTATCGCCTCAGACTTCACGCAGCGATTTGCGAGCCTAACCCATTGCCTCAGACTTCATGCAGCAATGCGTTTCCTTATTCCACGACACATACCATCTCTTAAGACTTCATGCAGCGATGCTCAAAAACAAATTTAGCCTATCGCCTCAGACTTCACGCAGCGATTTGTGAACCAAATCCATTGCCTCGGACTTCATGCAACAATGTGTTTCTTCATTCCGTAACACAGACCATCGTCTCATACTTCATGCAGCGAAGCTCAAAAATAAAACATTTAGCTCATCGCCTCAGACTTCACGTAGCGATTTGAAAACCTAACCCATTGCCTCATACTTCATGCAACAATGTGTTTCTTCATTCTGCGACACAGACCATCGCCTCAGACTTCATGCGACGATGCTCAAAAATACAAAATTTAGCTTATTGCCTCAGACTTCACGCAGCGATTTACAAATTTAAGCTCATTGCCTAAGACTTCATGCATAAATGCGTTTCTTTATCCCGTAACATAGATCATCGCCTCAGACTTCATGCAATGATGCTCAAAAGAAAACAAAACTCTAGCCTATCGCTTCAGAGGTCATGCAGCGATTCGCAAACAAAACCCATGGCCCCAATCTTCAAGCACTCATGCATCATCAATTATTGTTGTATTCATCCTCCAAATGGATGAATAATCAAAACCAAAGCAAGACATGTACACTTCGCTCTCAAGCTCAAAACCATCTTCCTTGTTATCAAAACCTGGTAAGCGATATATCATCAGCTTTCGCTATTTCCTTAAGACTCGTGAAGGTATGCTACATCAGCGTGACCTTATGACTGGTCGGACAAATTTTGGGTATTCCAAGTATTCAATAAACTTCCAATCAGAACGCACCAGGCATGTGCATTCTCACGCTATTCAATTGGAAGATAATTGAATAGGGGCAGCTATCATACCCCAAATTTTCCTTACCCCGATGATTTATTTTAAAATAGAAAAATATTTAATTAAAGATGGTACAGCAATATCTGATGGCCCATCTTTATCCAAGACTAGGGGGTGTATTTAAATGGGGCTTTCTAAATCAGAAAGACTCATAAACCCATTCGTGAAGCATGTTGACTAATGGGCCATGCGATTCAAAAATGGGAATTATTTCAAAAGAGATAATAATTATTATGTTTATTTTGCATAAGCTTGTTTAGGTTAAGTTGATAAAAAAGGGGGTTTGCTTATCAATAACTAAGCCCATTAAGTTAAGCCCAATTAACTTTTTATTTGTTTTTTTTGTTGAAACAATTCCTGGTTATTAGATATTGGGTTTTAAGATCCTTTATTAAAGATTATTTGGAAAAAAAAACTGTTTTGAAAACCATGTGGGCCAATAGTATAAAAATATGTTGTTGTAATAAAAATACAGTCTTGCTGGGCTGAACAAGAGATAATGCGCAAGCCCAATTGAATTGGAAAGTTGTTTTTTCTGTAATAAAAAAAAGGAAATAATATTGTAGACTAAAGAATAATTTGCAGGCCCATTGAGTTTTTTTTTTTATCTAGCCCATCTAACATTTTTGTTACTACTACTTTATTTTAGAAAAAAACATTATTATCATTAAAACTTTTTATGTTATTAGTTTACTAAAAATTCTTCCTTTACAAATTATTAAGAGATTCATTTTATTATTTATTATTAAAAGGTATTATATTAAATATTTTTATATAATTACTTATTAATAGTTTTTTTGTTTAATGAGAATTCAATTGTTGTTGGGACACAAAAAGAAGGCTTAAACCCAAAATCGTTATTCAATGTGCTGGGCTGAAAGAAACAACACAAGGCCCAAAAAACCATTTTGTACAGATTTGTTTGGAAATTAAAACGCAAGCCCAATAATATAAACACACACTATACAAATCATCACCAAAATGCACGCGCGTTTTGCAATTAACGTTTACTGTACAGATTTTTTTACAAATCAAATCTTTTTCACAACAAAAAAAAACAGAATATTATCTATGAATCAAATCTTGAATAAATCCAGAAATCTTCATTTACAGTCCGAATCTCTAATACACAATAAACCCAAATCCAATCTCAGAAAATAAGAGAATCAATGTTTAAACAAAAACAATTTCAATATAAAAATATATATAGCAAATCTCTATTACAGAATCAATCCCAATAAATTAAAATCCCTAATCTAAGATAATTACAATTCGTAAAACCCTAAGTCAGCCTATAAATACAGAAGAAGATTAATAGTACGAGGGGGGATGAAAATCGCAAAGAAAATACAGAAGGAGAACAACGATAGTACAAAGGAGAAGCGAATTTTATAGTACAAAAGAACTTGAAGAACACCAGTTGTCGTAGAAGAAGAAGCCGCAACTAGGGTTTCGATATCTGAAACCTAGTTGCCATCGTCTCTGCCGCCAGACATCACCGTCGCGCCTCACCGCTACGGCCACCTGTAAAAGAGAAGAAGAATAGGGGATTAACCTAAATCTAAACACCTCTATAATCAGAAGAAGACGATAACACAAAATGGTAACGAATACTTAGCCTTTCATTTTTTTGGATTATTGGGTTAGGGTACTAGCGCCATCGCCGGGAGGGGATGGGGTTCCAGGGTTTGGCTAGGGAAGTGGAAGGGTTTGTACCACGAGAGAGTGAGGAATATGAATACCACTGTAACTGAAACAATGAAAATGAAAATGGAATTAAAACAAATTGTATAATCCGCTTAGATCTAATGCACACGCGCATATAGCAGTTATCATAGTCCCTCAAGTTAATTTGTTGGATACGCATCAAACGGCCACTAGGCCAAGTCTGTGTGATGGTCCGTGCAGCCGCGCCACATGTGACCTCCCTGAACCCCTTCTTACTGCATTTGGTCCAAGCCCAATAACTTTCTACACCCCCTTTTCTAGTTTTACTAAACTCTCAAACAAATTATATCCCCCCTGGCCAACAAAAGTAATGGGCCTAGCCCGGTATTATTTATCACCCTCCTCCTTTTACTTGCTAACTATAACTGCACCCCCAGGTAATTATCTATTTTATAATCTATTTTATACAATTATTATATTATTTTAATTCTATTTTCTTGTTATTATATTATATTATAATTTTATAATAATAATTATTATTATTAATTATAATAATAATTATTAATAATAGTAATTTTTGTTTATAGTATTATTATTAATATTTTTTATCATATTTTATTATTATTTATTTATCATGTATATAATAAATGATTTTTTTATTCAAAATGCATATATTATTTTATACATATTTGCATTAAATTTTTCAATCATGCATTAATAAGGTATTTCACAATTAATACGATTCATAAAAAACACACAACAAATCTCAAACTATTTTTCGCAACAAATTAATCTAAACAATTGTTTTTTTGCAAAAGGGTTTCAAACGGATTTTGACTAATCGCGTATTTAGCCAAAATCTCCGCAATCACTATTGCGGTCAAAATGCGAGGTGATTCAAAATACATTTGCAACCCATATAAAACACCAACCCCATATGAACTACGAATTGGGAATCTGATTCCTCATAAGAGAATACGTAGGCATAAGATCAAAAATCGTAGCGAGTTCTCCTATAAAAAATTAAAAGACTTTTCCTCCTAATTAAAACATAAAACCCTATTTTACCCAAACCTAAACCTAAAACCTAATATCCTTATGACAAGGCATCCCTAAATGCATGTAACACTATTGGACATGATGGGAGGAGCCTTAGAGGTTACAGTGTAGGTACAGAGTAGGTGCAGACTAGGTGGCAGCCTTGGAGAAGGCATCTCTGCATGCATGTAACACGATTGGACATGAAGGGAGGTGCCATTGGACTTGGCGAAAGAGTACAAAAATGAAAGGTGTCGCCATCCCCTTTGGCGAATAAGAGGTGGCATGGGTTGCAGAGTAGGCACATGCTAGGTGGCAGCCTTGGAGAAGGCATCTCTGAATGCATGTAACACTATTGAACGTGATGGGAGGAGCCTTAGAGGTTACAGCCTTAGTTAATTCAAATTCAGTATGACCTATTTAGTCTTACATTTATCAAAACATTGATTCACTTAATCTCTCAAACACTAGAACATTCAAAAATTCCTACAAATAACTCATAAACTTCAAACCTTCCAACCTTCAAACCTTCAAACAATCATACGCAATGGCCTCTGCACCCCAATATGTCTTCAGTGCACATTTCAATGGTGAGACATACATTTGTCCCACCTCTGGGTTTTTGTTTAGAGACACAGACAACATCCGATTTTGTTTAAACAGGAAAGCCAATTTCTTGTACGTCAAAAACCGATTGGAGGCCAAACTTGGACGAGGCGCGGTGACACAAATATTTTTTCAGAATCCAGTTTTTTTTGGTAACAACCAAATAATATTTTATATGGTTGAGGTTCAAGATGACAAGGATCTTCAGAATATGTTTTCCAATCATGAGTATTCTGGGTACGACTCTATTGAGTTGTACATTATGTTGCGAGAGCCTCAGGTGACACAAGTGGTTGATCCTTTGGAGACCGAACAAGCAGAAGTAGATGCAGTTGATGAAGAAGAAGAAGATGATGAGTTAGAGTTTGACGAAATGGTCAATGATGATTCCGAAGACGATGGGATACCTGGTATTCCTGCAAACGAGATCTACACACCACCTCCGCACATGACAAACTTCAACATGGGCGGAGATGAACCGTCTTCTGATTTATTTTTCAATTCGTATATGCAGTCGGATGAAAACTTAAAAGAGAAAGACAAATTTCGTAACAGAGAAGAATGTATCAGAGCCATCAAAAAATTCCACATGCTCAACTCGGTCGATTTTAAGGTGGACCGTGTAAATCCAGAAAGGTAAAAGATTAAGTGTGTCCACCCTGATTGTATGTTCAAGCTCACTGCATCATACAGATTAAGAGATGATTGTTGGGTCATAGGTTCCATATCTACCCACACTTGTGTCAGTTCTACTCAATCACAGGATCATCAAAAACTTAATTATGATCTCATTTGTCAAGAAATCCTACCACTCGTCAGTAACGATCCATCTTTGGATGTGAAAACCATTATCTCCCACATCACTACGGTTTTAAACTATACTCCATCTTACCGTAAGGCGTGGTTAGAAAAGACCAAGGCGATTGAAAAGGTATACGGAAACTGGGAGGAGTCATACCAAGAACTTCCTCGCTACCTGAATGCACTCCAGACTTATTCTCTGGGTAGTGTTTACATTCTGGAAACAGTGCCAACATACGCCCCGAATGGTAGTCAACTCAACGGAAATGGAATATTCAGTCAAGTGTTTTTGGCATTTCAACCTTGCATCACAGGGTTTGCATCATGCAAACCAATTATACAAATTAATGGGACTTGGTTGTATAATAAATACAAAGGCACGCTACTGATGGCAGTTGCACAAGATGGCAACAACAACATTTTCCCAATTTCCATTGCCCTAGTCGAGGGGGAGACTGGTGGTGCTTGGAGCTTTTTTCTAAAAAATATGCAAACACACGTGGCTCCTCAACCAGATCTCTGTTTGATCTCGGATAGACATGCATTCATTGAAAGTGCATACAATAATCCTGCAAACGATTGGCATGACCCTCCTTCTACGCATGTCTATTGCATTAGAAATATCGTCCAAAATTTCACGAGGGAGATCAAAGACAAAACACTAAGGAAAGCGGTTATGAATGCGGGATATGCATTGACACAACCTACATTCCAATATTACCATAACGAGATCCGTTTGTCAAATTCGAAAGCCGGTAGGTGGATCGACAATATTCCGGTAGAAAAATGGACTAGGTCATACGACAATGGCCAAAGATGGGGACACATGACAACAAATCTAATTGAATCGATGAATGGGGTATTCAAAAGCATATGAAACCTCCCGGTCACTGCTATGGTAAAATCAACATATTTTAGGATGGCTTCATTGTTTGCCAAAAGAGGTGAAATATGGAATGCGGTGTTGCAATCTGGAAAACTATGGAGTGAAAGCTGCATGAATTACATTAAGGCAGAAAGTGCCAAAGCCAACAGCCATATGGTTATACGGTTTGACCGACACAGCCATAAATTCATTGTGAAAGAGACAATCGACCATAACGAGGGCCTGCCAAGACAAGAATATAGGGTTGTACTACCTTCTCGTTGGTGCGATTGTGGCAAGTTTCAAGCCTTTCGTATGCCTTGCTCTCATGTCATTGCTGTGTGTGCCTATACTCATCAAGACGCGTTACAACTTCTGTCACACATTTACAAATCTGAAACGTTGTTCAATGTTTACAACAACAACTTCCCTTTGGTAGCAAAACTAGATTATTGGCCTGCATACGATGGCGAAATAGTATGGCACAATGAAAAATGCGAAGGAACAAAAATGGTCGTCCCAAAAGTAAGCGCATCACAACCGAAATGGACTCCCTTGACAAGCTGGAAAGAAAGTGTGGTTTATGTCGTCAGGTCGAACACAATCACAAAAATTGTCCGAATCAGGCTACTGCCTCAACCACATAAAAATTGTATTACATAAAATCTTTCCTTTATTATGTTGTAAACATTAGGGTTTTTTGTTAACAGTATTTGTTACAATAAATATTGCGCGAATAAGAAAAAAACACGATAAACCGTCTACGAAATTACAACTGTTAAAACAATATCATCTGACCCATGCATCATCAACATTACGTCGCTGTTTGTTTTGACTTCCTCCAACCAAACATTAGGTCTTCCTGTCGCAAGTGAGGTTGTTGTTCGTCTTTGCTGGATCCTTCTAATTTTTCCCCCTCCACGATGTCTCTATCTAGCCATCGCATCAACTCCCGCTTCAGACGCTCCATTGAGTGAATGTGGCAGAATTTCATTTTCATCGGAGGTTTTGTGACGGAGAAGATAACGTAACCATCTCTGGTAAAAATCATGGGCGATGTCATGACGCAAATAACAGAGTAAAAAATAAGAAAACAGTGCGAGAACGTGTGAGAAATGACGGAGAAACGGACGAATTATTTATAAAAAACAGCATTTTGCCCTAGGAGCCAAGTGAGATGGCGCCTCCTCTCACTTTTATAGTGCATGCGCCATCTCACTTGGCTAAAAAAGAGATGAGGCGCCAAGTAAGATGGTGCCTAGGGCATATTGCTTAGTGGAGGCGCCAAGTGAGATGGCTCCTCCTTTGGGGAGTCATCTGAAACATGATTATTTGCATAATTTTTTCCGAAACATGGTTATTTGTGAATTTTTTTTTAAAACATGGTTATTCCAAAAAAAAGTTCTCAATTTTCCTCTTCAAAAACTTTTGGTGTTATTACTTTATTATTGGCCGATGATTTCATATGAGGTCTCCCTTTCATTTCTAAATTTTTCTGTTGTAATTTTTAATTTATTTGGTTTTTAATTATATTTTTATGAAAATTATCATTGGATTCTTGATTCTTACTCCTAATATATTACATCAGGGTGTCTGAACAAAAACTCTGAAAAACAGATAAAACCAACAGAGATGAATTTTTCACTAACAAAAACCTACAACTCTCGAAAACACCGGATCCGCCATAACTACACCGCAAATCCAAAAACCAAACTCCTATGTCATTTTTCGTACCGGAACAGTATGTTTCATTTTTGCTTTTTTTTTTTATATTTTGTTTTCTATTTATGGAGTGAGTCGTTTCGTATTTGAATGAGATAAATGTTAAAGTGAATTTTCTTTTTATTGGAATGAGAGAGTATAAACCTTAAAAGGAAAAGAAGAAGATAATAAGAAAATTTGTTGATTCATTCTCTTTCATGATTCTCATTTATTATATATATTTACTGTTATTCTTTTTTTAATGTTAAAACAAAACTAACACATGGCATGATTTGTTGGCTCAGATTAAAATTCAAGTAAAGCTTTATTATTTATTTTTTCTTTCCATTTTATATTTATATTTTAACATAAAAGAAATATAGATGAAAGAGTAAGAATGAACGATGTTACCACATTGTGACTTGTTCTTTTTTTTATTATTATTTTTTTACTAGTTGTTTATTATTTTTATTATTATTATGCTCTATTCATAATTTTGGGTTATATCATTTGGGTTTTGTTTGGTATGGTTTTGTGTACTTACTACTTACACACCCCTGTCTTTTGGGTTTGAATTCAATATCAGAATTAAATGTCCATGCTATTAACACCCCCTATTTTACTACCTTAATATAATTTACACCCTCTGTGTTTTTAGTTTATTTCTTTTATTATTTTTATTATTTCTATATTTTTTATTTTAATATATTTAATTATTATTATTATTATTATTATTATTATTATTATTATTATAAATCAAATATTATTTTTCAACTCATGCAAATATATTTTATTTATTGCATTAAATTATATTTTAATCATGCATTTAAATAAGATATTTTCTATAATTAATACCTTAAAAAATATTCAACCAACAACAAAGTATTTTTTCATAAATCAAACTGACTCAACAATTAATTTTCAAAAAAGATTACGAAAATATTTTAATTAACTGCGCACTTTGTCCAAAATCTCTATTATTCACACTCGGACTAAGTACAAGGAGAATTAAAATATCTTTGTAATCCATAAAAAACACAAATCCCTACGAACTACGAATTGGGACTCAGATTCCTCATAATAGGATACGTAGGCATACGACTAAAAATTGTGGCGAGTTTCCCTATTAAAAAATTAAAATCCTTACCCTAAACCTTTAAAACCTAAACCCTGGTATCTGTTGTACCCCAATTTTTGCCCCTAAGATCCCTCTATCATCTCATGTCAATTCAATTACAACAAGGTCACATTATTGTTTGGTTTTTCTCCTTATCTTTAGCTTTTCTCATGGGGAATCACCAAGCACGTTGACTTGTATATTGTGATCATTTATGTTTTGTATTGATTAACTTTTAACTAAAAAATACAATGAATGTTTTCCCTAATTGATGATATTATAGGTGAAAGAACAACATATTCCATCTAGTTGATCTATAGGTTCATGAGTTTATTTCCATGCCTTCTTCAACAAAGCTTCATTTAGATTCAAGCCTCATTATTGAAGATGTTTTGAAGTAATATCATTAATCATGCTTCAAGTTGTCAAAGATAGTTCAAGAATATAAGGGTTGATTGAAGAAATTTGACCTAATTGGACAAGTTCTTGATTTCTTAGTCCCAAGTGCATTTTTCCCTTAATTCTTAATATTTGGAAGTGGTTATGGTTGCTATGGTTTCGCATTATCATCCTCAACAACTTATATTTACATGACAAAAGTATTTGTGCAAGAAAGTTAGTGAAAATTAAAAAGAGTTTCCAAAGCATTTTGTTGCTCTAGGAGCTAGGGTTTTGAACTTCTAAGGGATATATCTTCCTCATCTTTTGGTATTTTTGAGTGATTCCAAAGACATGCTTATCTTTAAAGGGTTATCAACAAATAACTTCAAAAGTTTCAAGAAAAGTTTATGTGGAAGATGCCTAATGTTTGAGAAAAATTACAAGTCCTCTAAATAGTCCATTAAATTCCCTTGTGTGGCTTCAAAAGATCATAACTTGGTCAATTTTATCTCCTTGAGCCAATTATTATTTCACAATGATCTTAAAAGTGTGAACATAAACTCTTATTTCATGTGCAAAGCTTCAAAATGGATGGAAGATGCCCTAAGGATGCAAAAGATTATAGGTCATCTCATGGATTCTCACCAACTTCAGAGTCATAACTTTCTCAATTTTTGGAGTTTTTAAATGGTTCAAGTATCAAAATGTCATTCAATAGATCTACTTCATGCCATCGTTTTGGGTTAAGAGAAAATTTTAAATGGAAGGACATGTTTGGATGCAAGACATTATAGGTCATTTTTGAAGAAAAACTTAGAATTTTTCAAAGTACAAAAAGTCAGAATTTTTTCCATCTTTGACTCATCACAACTTTTAGCTCAAGCATCCATTTGATTCCATTCTTTGCACATTGTAAAGTTTGTGATCTCATGTTTCCAAGTTATTAATAATCAAATCCTAAGGTTCCCTAAATCATTCACACCGTTGATTCAAAGATGGTACCTTGAGACTGAAGTTTCCTCCACAGTCAGAATTTGAATTTCATGATTTGGCCTCTAAATACAAAAAATTTGTGCGTTTTTACTTCTAATCATGTTTAGAAATCTTCTAGAAGTGATTAGCACCTTGAAACACAAGTTTTGATTGAGTTTTGAGCAAAACAGAAGTCACACTTTTCATGTTTTCAACTTCACACGATTTCCCTCCAAACTTCATCATTTCACACGCTTAAGCATTCCATTAGCTTCCCTATAAATAGAGGGTCATACCTCATTCATTTTCTCAAGCTTAGATAGCCAGAATCACCCTACCAGACTCTCTCTTCAACCCACTTTTTTGCAACTTCGAATTTGGTTTTACTGCTTTCCTCAATCCATTTTCTTTGTTAATTCTTCATCCTTGAACTTCACTGAAGCTAACAGAAGCAGAACCAAACTCTAAGACTTCCTAAATCGTGCTAGCCAAGTCAAGTTTCAGAGCTCTGAATTTGAACCTCAATAGATAGATTCCCTCATCAATTCTATTACACTTTGGTACTATAATGAAGCTCTCATCATTATGATTCTAGTCGCAACATTTGTTTTCAACTGGAAGTGAGTTTTGGCCATGGATTTTAAAATCCATTTTCAAATATTTCCTTCTGAAACGACTGAGCTACACCTTACATATATTTTTTGCGAGGGTGCCATTGGAATCGTCTTGAAGAGACTTAGCGAATGGTACCAATCTCGAGCTCTAATTTTTTCATTTCATGAACCTGCAAACCGTGTGGACAGAGGTTGAAGAGGACCTACGTGTCTGTATTCAACCAATGAGAATTTGCCACACATTCTTTTCAAATCTGATTTAATAGCTGATCACGTGTTTTATTCATTAAAGACCATGATATGCACGGCGCATCTGATCCATTGGATTAGCTTATTATCGCGTTTTGACTCTCGTCCAATGGTCTATATTTTTTTTACTTTATTTTTTATTTCTGATTTTTATATTTAAATGTTTTAAACTTCAAATTAATCATAGAAAATTAATTTCTGACTCAAAAATTATGAAAAAATTCATAAAAATATTTTCAAATATTCTCTTTCCGATTTTTATTTTTTCATAATTCTATTTTCAGATTTTATATTTTTTATAATTTTTCCTTTGTTTTGTTTTGTTTTTAATTGTTTAAAAATACTTTTTGACATTTTTAAATTCTAGAAAAATTCATCAAAATCATCTTTCTTATTTCTATCCTTCTGAAATTTTCTAGAATTTTATTTTTGACTTTTACTATTTTTGATATTTTTTCACTTAGTTGAATAATTTTAATTAGTTTAAAAATATTTTTCTGATTTAAAAAATTACCAAAAAATTTATAAAAATATTTGAGATCATTTCTGATTTTTCTATGGTCTCTTCTGATTTTTCTTTGATATTTTGAATATAGTTTGGTATTTTCCCTTTTATTTTCATTTCAAAAAACATTTTAAAAATCTTTTATTTTTATTTTATTCATTAAGTATAATTTCATTTTTGTATATATTCTGACCTTGTGACTTTTGATCATGGACTTCATTAACATCATTGGATCTTGGGTGTTGACTTTAACTCCACCAAAATGGACGAATGATTTTAATGATAGTTTGATTAAATTTTTATTTCAAATATATCCCTTCCCTCTTCATCTTATCCCTTTCTTATTGTGCTACATGTTGTTAGAGGATGATCTACATATCATCTCTTTAAACATATGGCACATAAACTGCTATTGACCGGCCTCAAAATAGGTGCAACTTATATATAAGTCCACTTACAATTGCTTAACATAGCGCTAAATTTTGTCCCGGTTTGAGAAATGATCATTCGTGGCCCAAACCTATGATTGCAAGCCCAAGTATGTTAATTTGAAGCCTTTTATCCAATAATCTTGAGATTCATTGTTAGGAGGCTTTGGTCTTATCAATCCTCTAATGAATCTTTATAAGCTTTGGTCAAAGTGGATCACTTAAACATCATTGATCATTTCTTGTTGCCTTGAGATTTTGAAAATGAATGATATACTTGACAAAAAGAAAATGAAACTTGTTATTGAGAAGCTTTGATTTTATAAATTTTCTAATGAGTTTTCACATGCAAGTTTCAAGATATTCATTTAAATAACCTCTAATTACAAATTCATTAACATTTGACTTTTACTTTATGCCCTTTATTTATGTTTTTATTTTATGTCTTTACTTTATGCACCATTTTATTTTAGCATTTACATTTCATGCTATTTTCATATTTTCTCACTAGAGCATTTACTTTTATGTCATTTTTATTTTGCTAACTTGAGCTTCTCATTTCTTTTTGAAGATACCTAATAATCAACTTGAACCATAAAAAACTTTAATGTTACTTGACTATTTGGTTACTATCCTTGGCATTATAAAGTGATAGACTTCTTGGACTTAAGATTAGATACCTTGGCTTAACTTGAGACCTTGTTACTTTCATTGCTATTTTGTCTGGAGTTCTTGGGGTTTACCCTAAGACATTGGGTTATTTGTTTGCTTTATGTGCAGGTTGTTTTGGTTACATGATTTTTTTGTGATCGAGAATTCATCTATATACAGTCGTTACTCTGCCCAATTTTTGTGAAAGACCTAATGCATTTGAAGCTTGGTTTTCTTAAGAGGTTTATTATCACTACTTGTTGGTTTCAATCCAAAGGATGGTAATTCTACATTGACTCATTGTGTCAAGTGTTGGCTTCTTGTTGGTTAGACGGTTCTTTTCTCTAGCTTTTATTTTATGCTTTAGGATAGTCCCTTCATCTCCTCCTATCTTCTTTAATTTCAAAAATCTTCTCCCTCCTTTTCAAAACTATTCTTGTTTTCTAAACTTGAACCACTTTCACAATAAACTTGGATTTAGGTCCATGGATTTTCAAAACATTTTCTTAATTAAACTTTAACCAACTTAATAATACTTTGACATTTTTGTGAGAAGACTAAAAGTCAACCAATCTCATTCAAACCATTTTGTCACTTTGGCTTCTTATCTTAAATTTTTTTCCAAAGATTAGACTCTTGTCAATCATTGTCGTGATGCGAGCTACTACACTTCTATGATATGTAGTGAAGTGATATATTTTTCACTTGGGTGTTGTGCGAGGCTTTGTGGATTTTAAAATCCAAGCCATATCTTCCACTTTGAGATGATGAAAATTCTCCTTTCTCATAATCATGGGTAGTAGGTAGGTTTTCCACTTGGATATGACGATGATGTCTCGTCTCTTAAAAAATTAACCAACACACTTGTGTTTTAAAATTTTTTAATGTGAACTACGTGTACCCTGATCCCCTATTGCACGGAAGGTGGTATGTAGGCAATAAATGTTCGCAACCGCGGCGGGTGCAAAAATTATAAAAAATACTTATTTCCTCATCCCCATAATCTATTTTTGTATACAACTCTTATAGCCAAAATACACATATTTTCAAAGAGGTTCCTACGGAGTACCGTAGATATTTAGGGTGTTAATACCTTCCATTTTCATAATCAACCCCCGAACATAGATTCTCCCCCCCCCTCTTTTTTGTGTTATTCTCTATTTTCCTGTTCCTTTGGAAACAATAAAGCGCGGTGTCGATTTTTATTTTTGATCTGTACGAGTCAGGTCAATCCAATGGCTTAGTCTTAACACTTCTACTGCTAGAGAAAAAATGGCGACTTCACTGGGGAGAGATCGACCAAATGCTGGTCCATCCCTAAGTGGGTTGAGATTATCTTTGTTTATTTGTGTATGTCTTATTATTTGTTCTATATTATGTGTTGTATATATGTTTGTCTAGATTTTCCTAATTTTCAGGGTGCTTGGTGATTTCTCATAAGTCCTCTACCCGGACTTAGGAAAACTTAAGATAGGACCGGCAGTATCATGTTAACTTTGAGGGAGTAATCCCAAAAAAGAAGGCATGAGATCCCCCACTCAGTGGAGGCCCCTTTGACTGTAGTGTTGTTTGACGATTAATCAGGAAGACGTGTTGCTTTTGACCTGAGAGCCTGTTGAAACTGATGATCGTAGAACCCTTAACCCATCTTGTTATTTTAGGTGTAGTGTGGAAGCTATGACGGAGTAATACGAAAATGGTTGTCACACGATATTACGCTCGGACGAGTTTTTCCAAAGAATATTACTAATTACCGAGTTAATCGAGACGTTGGTAATATCGAAGGAAGGATGTAGACTCTGAGAACCTCTTAGAACCTTATTCAGCAGGTGATAAACTATTAGACCATACCTTGTGGGTAGTACCTTTGACTCCATGCTCGTGACGCCAAACTTATGAACCCCCCATGTTTGTGATCTTGTGTGTGATTGTTGTATCATGCATTCATGCACTCAAGAGCATCTTTTAAGACATTATGGTTCAAGGGACTTAAAGTTTACTCTTTGTGAATATCCAAGGTACTTTTAACCATGGATTCTTGAAAAAGAAAGACTCAGAAGTACAGTTTCAAGAATCCCAAGATAGATGATTTGATGAGTCTAATTCCCGAGATTGAGAGTTCTGCAGATTTTCAAAAGAAGTATGGATCCATCGTATCTCTCATGAAGCTTAGGATGAAAGAGAATATTCTCTCGACTTTGGTCCAGTTCTATTATCCGATGTATCAATGTTTCACTTTTCTTGATTATCAGTTGATGCCTACATTAAAGGAGTATTCTTATCTACTGGGATCACCTGTTACTACTTGTGTTCCTTTCACCGGTTTGGAGGGGGAGCCAAAATATCATGAGATTGCTGCTTTGATTCATTTGGGGAATTTTGAGATTGTGGCCTACATGACTATCAAAGGAGGAATCAAAGGCTTACCCGCTCAGTTTTTATTAGAGAAAGCTCGATACTTTTCTAGGATGAAGAGTACAGTTTCTTTTGAGGCCATCTTTTCCCTACTTGCTTGCAGGTTGTTCTTATTTCTGAACATCGACAACTTCGTGGATGTCAAGGCCATCAGGATATTTTTGATAGGGAATACAGTCCCTACATCATTATGTGATGCTTATTACTCCATTCATCTTCGGGATTCTTATCATGGATGGATGATCATATGTTGCATGCCTTTGTTGTATCAGTGGTTTATATCTCACTTGCCTCGATCTGATGCTTTCTGGGATGTCAAAAAGGAACCTCGTTTGGATACAAAGGGAATGGCCCTCACTCATTCAGATATTGTTTGGTACCATCAGGCTTACCATGATGTAGATATTTTCGATAGTTGTGGTAGTTTCCCCAATGTACCTCTTCTTGGTACAAAGGGAGGAATTAACTACAATATTGTTCTTGCACGACGAAAGCTTGGATATCCGGTGAGGGATAAGCCAAATAGTATTCATTTGAGTGGTTTCTTTCTTATAGAGGGAGAGAATCATATGGAAGCTAAGAAGAAAATTGCAAATGCTTGGCGTCATATTGATAGGAAGAGTAGAAAGGACTTGGGACATAGAGGGGTTGTTTCTTTGGCGCCTTATCTTCAATGGGTACAAGCAAGGACAATTCAGTTGAAGATGCCATATTCCCGTGAAGCACCTATGCCTGATATATTTGTGAAGACCACTCCTCCCTCTTTGGATGACGTAGAAGAGCTTCAGCTGACCCTAGTCAGGATGCAGCAGGAGAAAGAATCTTGGAAGAATAAGTGTCAGACTTTAGAGATATCCTACCGGGCAAACTTGAAGGAGAAAAATGAATTGATTGAGATTCTCGAGATTCGTGTTATAGAGATGATGGAGAGTCAGGAGGATTTATTTTCCTCTATAACTCAATCAGGGCTTATTCATTTACTTCCCGACTCTGGTGATTGGAAAATGGTTCCTAACAGGGATGCAGAAGAGAACAAGTGGTTGAAGGCTCGGATCGCAAGATTCATAGGAAAGCGTTAGTGTGTGGAGTGAGCTTCATCAGCTTTGCTTTCTTAGGATTTTAGATTCTATCTTCTTTTTTGGGATTGTTGAAACTTGTACTAAAAAGATGTAATCCATTTTGGAAGTTATTATACCGAGCTTTTTCAGTATTTCAAATTTGTTAGTACTTTAATATTCGCAAATTGTTCATAAATCTTTGAGTTCCTTGAATTTATTAATAATAAAATAAATCATGTGCATTTCATATCATGCATCATCTTGTACATATTTCTTGCATTTCTTTTCATACCCAGGTGTCTTAATGAATTTCTCTGCTTCGTTCAGCAAGTTGTCTCACCAGTATAATACTCGAGCTAATTCCAAGAAGAAAATGGAGAATCTTGAACAGGAAAATCGTGAGTTACGCGACGAGGTTACTGCTCTGAAGGTCGTTATGGATAATTTAACTGCTTTGATGGAATCATTGGTGGATGCTCAGAATCAGCCACCACTTGCTCAGCCTCAACAAACAACATTTGCTTCTGAACATCCATCAGTTCCCGTTTCTATTGCCCCAGTTACTGTTGCTCATAATCGTATGCCTCAGGGTTATCCATGGGGAATGCTAGAAAACTTCATGCCAGAAGGTTTTAATCTTGACACTCAATCTTCTCTAGTTGTTCAAGCTACTTCTACTCCTGTACCTCCTGTGGTGCATATTACTCCTACTGCTAGAAATGAGACCACTATAATGCACCTCCTTCGGTGAATGATGTGTCATTTGTTAATGATGAAGTTTATCGTCCTGTTCCTTCACCAAGTGAAAGCTTAGGCTTCTATGATCGAATGGACGATTTTCAGGATCAATTTGATAAGATGCAGAAAGAGATGAAGGCCCTCAGAGGAAAAGAATTGTTTGGGCAGAAGTTGAACGATCTGTGTTTGGTTCCAAATGTGAAAATACCTGCAAAGTTGAAAGTATCCGAATTCTAGAAATACAAGGGCAATACATGTCCCCGTGCTCACCTTGTGATGTATGTGAGAAGGATGTCTACTCATACCGATGATCAACGCCTGTTAATTCACTTTTTCTAAGACAACTTAACTGGTGTTGCATTGATGTCGTACATGAGCTTGAATAGTGCCAACATTCGTACTTTCAACGACTTGGATGAAGCGTTTATTAGACATTATAAGTATAATGTGGACATGGCACCTGACCATGATCAACTCAGTGCAATGGTCCAGAAAGATAAGGAATCGTTTAAAGAGTATGTACAGAGATGGCGTGAAGTAGCCGCCCAAGTGATCCCTCCAATGGAAGAGAAAGAGATGAAAAATATTTTCCTGAAGACTTTAGGTGCCTTCTACTATGAAAGAATGGTGTTGAGTGCACCAAGTGATTTTGCCGAAATGGTGAGTATGGGCATTCCTTTGGAAGAAGCTGTAAGAGAGGGACGTTCAAGAGAGAATGGTTAATCCTCCTAGAAGAAATCATCAACGCCACCAACAGGTTTCTTCGGTAACTCCAGTTGTCAATGTGGCTCGGACCACATTTTCTTATCAAAGATCATCCCATCAAGGATATCAAGGGCAGATTCAAAAGAGATATGATTTTGACTTTATCCCCATGAGCTATGCAGAGTTAATCCCGACATTGATTCAGAAAAAGTTGGCTCAGACCAGGCCACCCCCTGCTATACCATCACCTTTGCCTTGGTATTATAAGGCAGACCAGGCGTGTGCTTTTCATCAGGGAGCACCAAGGCACAATGTTGAGAATTGTTATCCTTTGAAATTTGAAGTACAAAAGATGGTAAGATCTTCCCTTTTATCCTTTAAAGATGTTTACCCTAACATTAAAGATAATCCTTTTCCAAAGCATGGAGGAGAAAATATCGTAAACATGGTTACTGGTTGTCCAAGGGACTTCCAGATATTTGATATCAACCTGGTTATAGGAGATCTGGTGAAGATGCATGTTGACCTCTGCAAGTTTAGTACTATACGCATGACCATGTTGTTTGTGGTATTTGCAGTACAGATATACAGGGGTGTGATAAGATAAAAGCTTATCTTCAGGAAATGATGGACGAAGGTCTCGTTCATATAATCAGACCAAGGGCAGAGTACGAGGAATATGTGAATATGGTCTTTGTATGTCCTGGAGAATTCTGGATCTTTAACGTGAACCATATGAATGATGACTTGGTGCATTTGCATGCTACTTTCTGTCACATGGATGGTCAAGTAGAATGCTATTATGTGTCTTGTCTAGTCTACTGCAAAGATTCGTGAGGTTGTTCCATTGTGAGAAAGTGTGTTCAGTTATTGTTGGACAACGGTACTATCAACGTTTCGGGAAATAGATATGATTACAATGGGATTAATGTGATTGAAGATTGCTTGGCGGAGACTGTGTCAGATGATGAGTATGCTTCTGCAGATGAATTCTTTTCCTCAGGTGAAGATATGTTCTCCAACAATGATTTTATGATGCCCAAGTATTCTAAAGATGGGGTGAACGTTATGTTAGAACATAGTTTGATTATACAACCCTTGTAAGAGTTTTGATTATAACAAACACTCAAAGAACAATTATGCTCCCTAAATAAGTATTTTGTTTTGCAGAGAAGTTATGATGGAAGAAGCATAGAAGATGAGTTAGATCATTGTTCAACCTCTGATTTAATACATCTTTTATAAAGAAGTTCTAAAGATGCATCTTCTGAGTGCCTAAACACTGCGAACAAGAATTACGTTATTCTGATTCATACAGTTATGGAAAGAAGTAACGGTAACTTTCATCTTCTGAAGCAAGCATGTTCTGAAGCGTTACAATTCACTTATGGATACTCAAAAGTAACGGCTGAAAGGAGACAATAATCTCTATATTTGGAAAGCTCTTTAATTACTATTTATCAACATTCCAAAAGCTCCCACATCAGTTGCCTATATAAACAAAGCTTGAAGGAGAAATCATTGACGACTTTTGAGCACACAACAAACGAGATATTTTCATCACCTTCAACGTACTGAATTTCATTTGTGTAAAACATCACTTGTGTGATACTGTTTTGTTAGAAAACACATCTTCTACACTCTTTCAAATATTTTATTGTGTAATTCCTTGAGAAAACAGGGTTGTGGTTTATGCTCAATAAGACTTTGATGGTTGTCATAGTAAGTGTGTAATCAAGTTTGGTTAGTGGATTAAGACCTCGTTGAGAGAGGAGAAATCACCTTGGCGGGTGGACTGGAGTATTTTGAGTTCAAACGAACCAAGATAACCAACGTGTTTTACTATAAGTTTTAAAAACCCAAATTCACCCCCCCCCCTTCTTGTGTTTTTCCATTCTTCAATTGGCATCAGAGCGCCTGGTTCTGAGTACAAGCACTTAACTGTGTCTAAAAAAGATCCAAGCAAGAAAAACACTATGCTGGGACCAAGTCAGAACATCAGCAATGATTACCATGATGAGAAAGACAAAACCAGCGGCAAACCTCTAATCTTTGATGGTGAAAACTTCGATTACTGGAAATACAAAATCGAAAGTTTCTTTCTAGCTCATGACGCTGATCTCTGGGATATGGTGACTGATGGGTACATACATCCTATTGATGAAAGCGGTCAGAAGATTTACAGAAAAAGAATGACAGATCATCAAAAGATAAAATTTAGAAATCATCACAAGGCCATAAATATTCTCTTGAGTATTATCTCATACACAGAGTATGAGAAGATCACAAACAGAGAGTCAGTAAAACACATGTTTGACTCCTTGAGAATGACGCATGAAGGCAACATGCAAGTCAAAGAAACCAAAGCTCTTGCGCTTATTCAGAAGTATGAAACTTTCAAAATGGAAAAAGATGAAACCATTGAAACAATGTTTTCAAGATTTCAAATTCTGGTTGTTGGGCTAAAAGTTCTAGATAAAGGGTACTCAACTACTGATCATGTAAAGAAGATCATCAGAAGTTTACCTAAGAAATGGAGACCCATGGTCACAACTATTAAACTGGCCAAAGATCTGAACAAAATCTCTCTCGAAGAACTTGTCAGCTCCCTGAGAATTCATGAGGTAGAGTTAGAAGAAGATGAGCCCTAGAAGCAAGGTAAGTCTTTAGCTCTTAAATCTAACAAAAAATATGAACCGGAAGTTTTGCAGGAAAAAGAAGAAAAATCTGGTGGATCCTCATCAGAAGAAGAGAATTATTCTGAACCATCTTCTAAATACAGAAAATCAAGTAACAGAGACATTGTCTGCTACGAATGCAATGAACAAGGGCATTATAAAAGCGATTGTCCAAATCTTCAAAAAGAGAAACCTAAAAAGAAGTTATTTAAGGAAAATAAGAAAAACCTCATGGCAACATGGGATGACTCAGACTCTTTTGAAGATAAGGCAGAATCAGAAGATGAAAGAGCCAACATAGCTGTAATGGCTAACATCTTAGATGACACTGGATCATCTAGATCAGAGTTACACTCAGAGGCAGAAGAGGTATTCTCTAACTTTTCTATATCTCAATTAGAAGAAAGTATGTCATAAATTCTAGAAAGATATCAGAAAATTTGAGTCATAAACAAGAAACGAAAAAAGGATCTAGTTTCTAACTCTGAAGAAACTAAGAAACTGAGATCATAAAACTCTGAGCTTAAAGAAACAATTTATAAACTAGAAAATAAATTACAAAAGGCTCAAAAAGAAATTGTCTCAGAAGTTCCCAGTAACTCTGATAAGATCATAAAGGAATATGATCATAGCTTTCAAAAATTTACTGCTAAAAACATAGATAGAAGCAAGATGGCTTCAATAATCTATGGAGTTAACAGAAATGGAAAAAAAGGAATAGGACACAAGGGTAAAGTATCTCAAACTAAGAAAGTTAAGGATATGGTCATAAAACACACACCTGTCTATTCTAACTTCACCTATGAGCACACACATGACATAAAGTATACTAGTAATGCTTTTTCTGAAAAACCAAAATTCAAACAGAATTTTGGTAACTCTAACAAACAAGGATCCAAAAAGATATGGGTACCTAAGGATAAAATTGTCTATGTTGCAGACGTCTTTAACAGCAAAATTGAAACACCAATCTTGGTACCCATACTATGGATGCTCTCGACATATGACGGGAAGAAAACATATGTTCCAAAGCTTGGAGCTTAAATCTGAAGGCTACGTAGGTGTCAGAGGCAATTGTTGAAGCGTGTAGCGGCAAGCAACAAAAGTTTTGGAAATATTTATCTAGAAATTTATCGTGTCCATATAGATTGGTTATTGAATTGCCGTTCGACAAATCTCTCGTTAATGAGTTTGGGGATAAATGGGTTTGTAAATAAATTGTTATCAATAGAAAATAAATGTCAACAAAAGTAAAAACTAAGGAAGAACTTATCAAGCCTGCATATAATATACTCATCACAAACTTAAATCTACTGACCAGTTACATTCAACCTAACAATACTCATCAATGTCCCTACGTATCACTCACAATAAAAGTCATTTCTAACCCAAATTGAGAGACCGACTGTATCACCAATGAAATAATGTCTCTACCTCCTCAACAACACAAAAGACAACTATGTTACTCGCACTGACGATCTCTCAGTGCAGCCCAACCAACATAGAGGCATTAAGCTCTGATACCCAAATAGATGTTAGCTCTAAATCTATCTCTATTGTTAAGAAACTAAGAGATAATCATCCTAGATAAGAATCTAAGCAGTATATGTTTATAACAACTCAAATCCCTAACACAGAGCAAAAATATAAGACAACAATCCACAAAGATTTGTAAAGCAAGTTTAATATAATGCCATGGAAGACAAATATACATAAGTTCAGAGTAAATACATGTAAAAACTCAACACATAAAGAATACACAAAGAGGAAGAGAAATGAACCATAAATATCCCAGTTTGTCAGTGCCGATTGATGAGCAGTCTACCATTGACCATCCGTACGCAAGCTTCAATGTTGTTTTCTAAGTTAATCCTTTCCAAAAATGAAATTTGATGGAGTTGGGATCAAAAATACCCAAAACCATACCAAAAAAAGTGTTTTTACACCTAAATGAGCATTTCTGACAGTCCAGCATCATCCGGCGACCAAAAAGTGTTGCCCAGCGACCAAAACAGCGTTTTTCCCATGCTATAGCTCGCCTAGCATCGCCCGGCGACCAAAAGCGTCTCCCGGCGAAGGATGACCCAAGGTTGAAAAATTAGCACAGCATTCTGAACTGTTCCGGCCATAACTTTTGAACCGCAAATCCGATTCGCACCCGGTTCAAAGTGTTGAAAAGCTTATTCAATAATATTTCTAACAATGACAAAATATAAACCAAATTTATTATTTCTTATTCTTTTATTTTGAGTCTTATTCACTGACGAGTTGCTCAAAATCCCACGTTTGAAGTCGTGTCTTCGACACTTTATTGCTCATGCTCCAAATACACATCAATACTTATAAAATGAATGGAAAACTATCAAACGATACACTTTATACATGAAAATGAATTATGCACAAACTAAACATATTTATTCACAAAGTTAGGTTATTCAATCGATATTAACAACCAAGAGTCGATAAGTGCAACAAAAAATATATACAAAATAACTACACTTTTGCACTTATCAAACTCTCCCCAACTTGAATCATTATTTGTCCTCAAACAAAGTATAATAACCTAAAGAACAAAGAACGATAAATTAAAGAATCACGAATCAACAGGTTTTGAAAACAAAAAACAAATGCAATGGTTCAAATGAAAAATAGTACACACAAAGTAAACACTTACCACTAAACTACGAATATAACATAAACACGAAACAAATGCTAAATAAATAAATCATACCAAACATTCTAAAAATAATACTAGTTCACAAATGAATCGCACCTAGAAAACACAATCATCAGTAGATGAAAAACACAAAAATTGGGTATTTTCACTCATCCAACAATCTGGCAAACAATAGACTAAATTATGTATCATTCCAAAAATTTACATTGAAAATATAAAAGAAAGAATCTCAAGGGATTTTCAAGGTTGTAATGTGGCTTGGTTAACAAACAAGTGATAAGTCCTAAAGCTAATCGAAACAAAAACTTTCCTAAACCTAAGGGAGTAATTACTTCCACAAAGTTTCAAACAATAGAATTTCAATCAAAATTCTTCTTGATCACAAATTTCAAACCAACACACATCACTTATTCAAGACAACATTATTCCATACTCTTTTTTGTTTTTCTTTTTCAAAGCTTTTCTATTTTTTTCCTTTATTTTTCTATCACTTCTTTTTCCCATTTTTTTCTTTCTTTTCTTTTCTTTTTCTATTCAACCACATAGCAATCAACCAATAAATACATAATCATTTTTCTCCCCAACTTGAATTCAACCGTATCATTATGTGAATACTCCCTACTTTCTAAGGCAAGGTAAAAATTCAAACCAAAACAATGGTTGAGGGTTCAAGAAAACAACGAAACAACATCCATGCAAAAGGGAAAACTAAACACTCATAGACAAGAATTTAGAAAATACAACATGAATATCGACAAAAAGCTCAAAGGGGTTACTAATGATCACACGCTCGTAAGGTGAATTGACTTATTTGGCCAAGGTAGTTAATCTCAAAATGAAACAAAAAATGCCTTGATCATGTTCGACCTTTCATACAATCAACACAAACAAAAGATTAAGTATAATAAAATTCAGTTAAAACAAGAATTTTGACCTCTAGCATATGTGAACAATGGAAAGCTACCTCACAAAAAAGGGTAGGAACTAAAGTGATTCACAAATGAACAAGTATACAAGATAATGAATGGCATAAAAATTGTAAAAAGTATAAGTATCATGAATATGCTAAAGTATAGAAAGCGATAAACACATACCTCGAACGTGTACAAAACATTAATAAAATCATTACCATGCATTCACAAGCCAAAAAGATTAAACTTGACAAATAACCTCAATATTCTACAAGTTACCAAACCAAAACTTGAGTGCAAACAACAACAAAAGAATTAGAAAAATAATACTCCTACAAAATTTCAATGTACAAAATTTACAATATATACAACGAAACAAAACTCCTCAAGCTAAACATGGCAAGCTTTCGAAAAACACAAATTGACATAACAAAACAAATACAAATAACGATATGAAAACCAGGTGAAAATGAATTAACAAATTGAAATGTGAAGATTTGAAATTCAGAACATTTCCTTATTTCAACTTGTTAAAGCACAAATCACCACACACATAAACAAATACAAACAAACATGCTTGTTTTACGTTATAAGCTCGACGCCTTTATTGTGCGAGCTAGTAAACTACTCTCATAATACCATGACATTGTCACACCGCACAAACCAAAAGAGAGTGTCCTAACAATCATATAACAAACGTTAGGAAAACGAGACAATTCACAATAATACATGAAAACACATATATGGACAAAAATCATATACAAGTTAATGTACAATTTATATACAACATATACATTAATTATAAAACTCAAAAACAAAAGAATTATCGCAATGCGAAGAAAATAGAACCAATCCCCAGCAACGGCGCCATTTTGTTGGAGCGTGTAGCAGAAAGCAACAAAAGTTTTGGAAATATTTATCCGGGAATTTATCATGTCCACAGAGATTGGTTATTGAATTTTCGTTCGACAAATCTCTCGTTAATGAGTTTGGGGATAAATGGGTTTGTAAAGAAAATGTTATCAACAGAAAAATAAATGTAAACAAAAGTAAAAACTAAGGAAGAACTTATCAAGCCTGCATATAATCTACTCATCACAAACTTAAATCTACTGACCAGTTACATTTAACCTAACAATACTCATCAATGTCCCTACATATCACTCACAATCTAAGCCATTTCTAACCCAAATTTAGAGACCAACTGTATCACCATTGAAATGATCTCTCTACCTCATCAACAACACAAAAGACAACTATGTTACTCGCATTAACGATCTCTCATCACAACACAACCAACATAGAGGCATTAAGCTCGGATACCCAAGTAGATGTCAGCTTTATATCTATCTCTAGAGTTCAGAAACTAACAGATAATCATCCTAGATAAGAATCTAAGAAGTATATGTCTATAACAACTCATATCCCTAGCACAGAGCAAAAATCTAAGACAATAATCCACAAATATTTGTAAAGAAAGTTTAATATAATGCCATAGGCAACAAATATACATAAGTTCAGAGTAAATACATGTACAAACTCAACACATAAAGAATACATAAAGAGGAAGAGAAATGAACCACAAATCTCTCGGTTTGTCAGTGTCGATAGATGAGCAATCCACCCTGGATCATCCGTATGCAAGCTTCAATGTTGTTTTCTAAGCTAATCCTATTCAAAAATGAAGGTTGATGGAGTTGAGATCAAAAATACCCAAAACCATACCTAAAAAATGTGTTTTTACACATAAATACGCATTTCTGACCGTCCAGCATTGCCCGACGACTAAATAGCATTGCCCGGCGACCAAAACAATGTTTTTTCCACGCTACAACTCCCCTAGAGTCGCCCGGCGAAGGATGACAGAAGGTTGAAAAATTAGCACAGCATTCTGCACTATTTCTGCCATAACTTTTGAACCGTAACTCTGATTCGCGCCCGGTTCGAAGCGTTGGAAAGCTTATTCAATGATATTTCTAACAATGACAAAATATAAACCAAATTTATGATATCTTATTCTTTGATTTTGAGCCTTATTCATTGACAAGTTTCTCAAAATCGCATGTTTGAAGTTGTTTCTTCGATACTTTATTGCTCATGCTCCAAATACACATCAATATCTATAAAATGAATGGAAAACTATCAAAGGATACACTTTATACATGAAAATGCATTATACACAAACTAAACATATTTATACATAAAGTTATGTTATTCAACTGATATTAACAACTAAGAGTCAATAAGTGCAACAAAAAGTATATACAAAATAAATACACTTTTTCACTTATCAACAATCAGAAATGAAAGATTATTGGCTCTGGAACTACTGGTAATGGTACACTTCCTTCTATAACTAATATTCAGTTAGTAGATGGATTAATGCATAACTTGTTATTCATAAGTAAATTAAGTGATAACAATTATGATATAATCTTCATTCAAAAGTCTTGTAAAGCAGTTAGTTAGAAAGACGGATCTGTCCAATTTAATGGAAAGAGAAAGAACAACATTTACAAAATAAAACTTTTTGAACTAAAAAGTCAGAATGTAAAATGCCTTTTGTCTGTTAACGATTAGCAATGGGTCTAGAACAGAAGATTGAGGCATGTTAGTATGAGAAGGATATCTCAGATTAACAAACTCAATCTGGTCAGAGGACTTCCTAACCTGAAGTTCAACTCAGATGCTTTGTGTGAAGCATGTCAAAAAGGCAAGTTTGCAAAACCCCCTTTCAAAATAAAAAATGTTGTTTCTACCTCTAAACCATTAGAACTTCTGCATATATATATATATATATATATATATATATATATATATATATATATATATATATATATATATATATATATATATATATATATATATATATATATATATATATATATATATATATATATATATATATGGACCAGTGAAAACTACAACCATTAGTGGCAAGAAGTATGGATTAGTGATCGTAGATGACTATAGCAGATGGACATGGGTAAAGTTCTTAAGATACAAGGACGAGTCACATTTTGTGTTCTTTTCTTTTTGTAACCAAGTCCAAAATGAAAAAGATCTTAGAATTGTTAAAGTCAAAAGTGATCATGGTGGGGAATTTGAAAACAAAAAATTTGAATTATTTTTTAATGAGAATGGCATCTCTCATGATTTCTCTTGTCCTAGAACTCCTCAACAAAATAGAGTTGTAGAACGAAAGAGTAGAACTTTACAAGAAATGGCCAAAACCATGACCAACGAGACTAACATTGCTAATAACTTCTGGGCAGAAGCAATTAACACATCATTTTATATTCAGAATAGAATCTCCATAAGACCTGTTATGGATAAGACTCCATGTGAGCTGTGGAAGAACAGAAATCCCAACATTTCTTATTTTCATCCATTTTGAAGTACTTGTTTTATTCTAAACACTAAAGAACATTTGAACAAGTTTGACTCTAAAGCACAAAAGTGTCTCATGTTAGGATACTCTGAATGCTCAAAAGGCTATAGAGTATATAACAAAGAAACACGGATTGTAGAAGAGTCCATGAGTGTCAGATTTGATGATAAGCTTGACTCTCAAAATTCAAAGCAGGGTAAAACTTTTGCAGATATAGAAGTCCAATTTACAGGTACTAAAGACTCTGCATCAGAAGTTTCTCACAAAGAATCTCAGTCAACTCTAGAAGAAGATGTCACAAACATTACAACAACATCTAAAGAGCATTTCCAGAAAAGACAATCCATAAGCAGTTTAGTTCATCCGAAAAACAAAATTCTGGGAAAGAAAGAAGACCCAATCAGAACAAGATCTACATTCAGAAATTCTGAACAATCTCTCATGGGATTAGTGTCTCTGATTGAGCCAACTTCCATTGACGAAGCCCTTCTGGAAAATGATTGGATACTTGCAATGCAGGAAGAACTAAACCAATTCACCAGAAACGATGTGTGGGATCTAGTTCCTAAACCAAAAGGGTTTAACATTATTGGAACCAAATGGGTATTCAGAAACAAACTGAAAGGACAAGGAGAAGTCGTCAGAAACAAAGCACAACTAGTGGCACAAGGTTATAGTCAGCAAGAGGGGATAGACTATACAGAAACCTTTGCTCCAGTCGGCAGAATATTTCTATAAACTAAAGAAATCACTATATGGTTTGAAACAAGCTCCCAGAGCTTGGTATGAAAGACTAAGTAGTTTTTTGTTAGAAAATGATTTTACCAGAGGGAAGGTGGAAACAACTTTATTCTGTAAACTATTTAAAAATGACATTCTCGTTTGTCAGATTTATTTAGATGATATTATTTTTGGATCTTCTAAATCCTCTTTGGGAAGAGAATTTTCTAAGTCTATGCAAGCAGAGTTTGAAATGAGATTGATGGGAGAACTCAAGTTCTTTCTGGGTATCAAAATCAATAAAACTCCAGAAGGAACATACATACATACATAAAATCAAGTATGTCAAAGAAGTTCTGAAGAAATTTGACTTGTCAGAATGTAAGCCAGCACAAACTCCCATGCACCCCACATGCATTCTGGAAAAAGGAAGAGGTAAGTAAGAAGGTAGAACAAAAGATCTACAGAGGTATGATTGGTTCTCTCTTATATTTAACACCTTCAAAACCTGATATTCTGTATAGTGTATGTTTGTGTGCTAGATTCCAATCAGATCCTAAAGAGTCTCACTTAACAATTGTTAAGCGAATTTTCAAGTATCTGAAAGATACTATTAATCTTGGTCTTTGTTATAGAAAAACAAAAGAATACAAATTAGTCGGGTATTGTGATGCTGACTTTGTTGGAGATAGAATAGAAAGGAAAAGTACTTCTGGAAGCTTCCAATTTCTGGGAGAAAATCTAATCTTGTGGTCCAGCAAGAGGAAATCCACCATTGCATTGTCAACTGCTAAAGCTGAATATATAGCAGCAGCTGGTTGCAGCACACAAATGCTCTGGATGAAAAGTCAACTTGAAAACTTTAACATATTTGAGAGTAAAATTCATATGCTTTGTGACAACACTTCTGCTATATGTCTTTCAAAAAATCCCATTTTACAATCTAGGGCTAAGCATATAGAAATGAAACATCATTTTATTGGGGATTATATTCTGAAAGGAATTCTTTCATTAAAGTTCATAGACACAGACCATCAATGGGCTGGTGTTTTCACTAAACCCCTTTCTGAAGATAGGTTTAATTTCATTCTGAAACATCTCAGCATGAAACTATGCCCATAATGCTGGTTTTGTTTATGTATACGTTAACCCTCAAAACTTTATGTCTTTAGTTTTTGTGTGAACATATGATCAATAGTTCTTCAGAAGTAAGAAGGAAAGTTGTATCAGGATCTATCTAAGAAGATCTGAACGTTCTCCAAACGGTTCATTTCAAAGATAGGTTGCAGTTTACAATATCAACATTTGTCAACTCAACGTAAGGTTTTCCTCTAAGGCTGAACATGTGTTCAAATTCTGAAGAGACTAAAACGTTGATGGGATGCATTGAGACTCGTGCCATATTGGTAACTATTTCATATCTCTACGTCATCCCTCTTTTCAGGAATCACTAATGCTAGTAATCATTTTTAACCCTTTTCTTGTTAATTAAGTCTCTTATTATCCTATATATACGTTGCTCACTTTCAATATCACTTTTCCACTTCCAATTCGTTTTTCTCTCTTAAGTTTGTTCAACATTTCAAAAACCCTAAAAAAATTGTGTGAACAATGGCTTCCTCCCAACAACTTACTCAAAGCTCTCAAAGCATTCCTGGCTCTTCTTCTTCAATAACAGAAAGGTATGAAGAACCCTTAAGAACTCTACTTACTCCAATTAATTTGCTTGAAGTTCTGTGTGAGCTCATTGTAGACTTCGTCATCATGAAGGAAAACGGATACGATCTAACCCATGATGTTGAGTTCCAAGCATGGAACAAGTACTTTGATCGTCTACTGGGTCCAGTTTTTCCAAGACTTGTTAAAGAATTATGGATTCACGCTACAACTTCAAATCACCAGGTCACTTTTTTTGTGATGGGAAAGAAAATAGTAATCTATGAAGATCTCATTGGGCAATTGATAGTTCATAATGGCGGTGGTATTCGTTGCAGCGATATAGATGACAAAAGCTCTGACCTAACAAATATTTCAAAAGAGATTTTTACTTCTGGCCAACCATCCAAAAAAGTCAAAGATCTGAAAGACTACCTCAGAATTTGGTCAAAAATCATTTTGGGTTGCATCAACCACATAAAACTCCCAAGTTCTCCAGACTAAATCAATATTGATCAGCAATATCTTATGTACTTCATAGCAACCAAAGAAAAGTTTAATCTTCATCATCTTCTATTTAATCATCTAAAGACCAACATCAAAGAGACAAAAGAAGAAGAAAGAACAAAGAGAGACTGGATTCCTCTGAGCAGACTCATCTCAGATATTCTAACAGAAAACAAACGGATATAACATCTAACTGAGGCACAACAAGTCAGCACTCTGGAAGTTTGTGCTAGTAAACCTCTCAACACTATGAATCTGAAGAAGGTGAAGATTATTGAAACCATCAATAAGGATCCAACAATAAAAACCAAGGAAGTCATTACAAATAGAAGAGTACCTCTGAAGGACTTTCCACTCTTTACTCAAACAAATGCTTATCCAGATATTATTATTAGGTATCTGGATGCTTGCAAAAGGGACGGGACAAATGCAGAAGTAAACATCCATGATCTGAGACAACAACCTCTGGAAATTTCTCCCAGAAAATTAAGGAAAAGGAAAGTTGTTGCAGAAGGAACTTCTCAGAAGATTCTTAAGGCTGCTAAAAAGAAAGGTAATCCATCTTTTATTTCTTTTATTGAATCAGTATTGTTATCAACATCTGAAAACCCTTCTTCTCAAAAACCCACAGAAGATCCATCGCCACAAACTTTTGATGACTTTTACATTGAATTTGACCCCTCATTATCTCTAGATAACCTTCTGAACAATCCACCTATTACCCATATTGACCAAAATCAGTCTGAACTTGCTCAAGTTCTTTCTGATATTGATCAATTTGATCTGCTGTGTGAAGCTCCCCACACAGAACATCTAAACTTTGACTTTGATACCACAAAATCCATTCCTGGAATCACTTTCCCTCTCATGGTCTCTCAACCATGCACAATTCCCTCAACTTCCTCACAAAACCTCTCCATCCCAGATATTCCATCTCCCTATAAATCCACTCCACCAAACTCACCAAATTCACCCATTGTTATTTCTGACTCTCCCTCTTCCAATAACCACCCAGAAGATCCCCTTCGAATAGTTATAGACTTAGAAGCCTTGGACAATCTCGTCACAAGTTCTCAGAAAATCGCCATTACAAAACCAAAACTAAAAATTTCCAAAGTAGATGTTGGTAAATCTCTACTGATTTTTGAAACAGAAATATAGGAATGGGTTAACTCGCTGAAGCTAGCTTGCGTAGAGAATCTTAATCCAGATGCTTTTGATTCTCATTGGAACCAGGTCAGAAAATGGTTCAGCTCTGAATCCATGAAACTCAAGGAGATAAGTTATGAGATTGCTCAATAGAACTTCTGTGATCAACTGAATATCTTCAAGGATCAAGTTTTGCGTCACTGGGAAAAGAAGCCACTCATTCTGTTGGATAATGTCCCTTGGGAAGATCATCCACCAACAACATGTGGTGAACCATCCTCTGATCCTCTTCCTCTGGTTATGTTTTAATACAAAGGCAAGGAAGTTGAAAAATCTCCTGAGTCAGAATCAGCCGCAGCTTGCTCTGAAAAAGTGATTCCTTATGCTGATATACCCTATTCATCTCTTGTGCTACAAACTTTGGAGGAGTTGTAGAAAGAGAATATTGGGTTTAAAGAAAGGCTAGACAAGCAGGATGATACATGCAAGGAAAACAAGAGGAATCAAACAATCAGATCAAGAGTTTATTGGAAGCCCTGTTCACACGACTTCCACCACATCAAACTTAGTTCTGAAATTTGTTCTCTTCATTGTGTTCTTGTTATTTGTTTTCTTCAGAATGTGTTTTATAGAAATCCTTTTGAATACAAGCCATCTTTTATTGCTTAAAGTGTTTTTATTTATTTTTTATTCTTGACAGAAAATGGGGGGAACGTAAGATATTTCTAATATAACAGTATCGAGACTCAGTCTCAAACCTTTTGAATATCATAACTTCTACTATTTTCTAAAAGCAAAACAGGAACAAATTATTTTGAGGACAGAAGTGGACGCATCAAAAATCCTTTTCTCAAAAACTCTAATCAGAGTAATCTTCATGGAAGTATTTCTTCTCTATCTGATTATTCAACTCATGGGGAGACTTTAAATGCTTTATGTTCTTTAAGTTTCTATCAAAATATCCATGTTTTTGTCATCATCAAAAAGGGGGAGATTGTTAAAACATAGTTTGATTCTACAACCCTTGTAAGAGTTTTGATGATAACAAACACTAAAAGAACAATTATGCTCCATAAATAAGTATTTTGTTTTGCAGAGAAGTTCTGATGGAAGAAGCACGGAAGATGAGTTAGATTGTTGTTCAAACTGTGATTCAATACTTCTTTTATAAAGAAGTTCTAAAGCTGCAACTTCTGAGTGCCTAAACGCTGTGAAGAAGAACTTCGTTATTCTAATTCATACAGTTTTGGAAAGAAGTAACGGTAACTTTCATCTTCTAAAGAAAGAATGTTCTGAATCGTTACAATTCACTTATGGCTATTCAAAAGTAACGGTTGAAAGGGGACAAGAATCTCTATATTTGGAAAGCTCTTTAATTACTATTTATCAAGATTCCAAAAGCTCCCAAATGTGTTGCCTATATAAACAAAGCTTGAAGGAGAAATAGTTGACGATTTTTGACTACACAACAAATGAGATATTTTCATCACCTTCAACGTATTGAATTAAATTTGTGTAAAATATCACTTATGTGATATTTTTTTGTTAGAGAGCACATCTTGTACACTCTTTCAAATATTGTATTGTGTAATTCCTTGAGAAAATCGGGTTGTGGTTTACACTCAAAAAGACTTTGACGATTGTCACAGTAACTGTGTAATTAAGTTTGGTTAGTGGATTAAGACCTCGTTGAGAGAGGCGAAATCACCTTGGCAGATGGACTGGAGTAGATTGAGTTAAAACGAACCAGGATAACCAACGTCTTTTTACTTTATGTTTTAAAAACCACAATTCAAACCCCCCTTATTATGTTTTTCCATTCTTCATGTTATTGTGCCTTGTTTCAGTGTCCCTTCCCCTATAGAGATTGAGTACTATATCAAGCCAGTTGTTGCTCCAGTGGTGATTTGCTTGCCAAGTCCTGTTCCTTACGAATCAGACAAAGTCGTGCCATACAAATACAATGCTATAATCTTGGAGGATGGTGTGGAAGTTCCCATCCAACCTTTTTCTGATGTCAAGAGTATTGCTAAAGCCAGCCGAGTAACCCGCAGTGGCGGTGTTTTCGCACCTGTCATTCAAGGGAATGTTAATGCTGATAAGAAGATTATGGAAAGTGTCGAACCCAAGAAAGAAATGGGGGAATATAGTGGTAATACATGGGAAAAAGACGTGGATGATATATTTAAGATTATCAATATGAGCGACTACAGGATCGTAGATAAATTATTGCAGACTCCAACAAAGATATTTGTTCTAGCCCTGCTGATGAACTCTTCTGCCCACATAGAATCTTTGATGAGAGTATTGGATCAAGATTTTGTGGAAAGTAATATGCCGTTGGACCAATTCAGCAGTGTGGTAGGGAATATTACATCCTCTAATAACCTGAGTTTCTGTGGTGACGAATTTCCTGACGAAGGAAGGAATCATAATTTGGCTCTCAATATCTCCATGAATTGTAAGAATGATTCATTGTCAAATGTGAGGATTGATAATGGGTCCGCTTTAAATGTCATACCAAGGAGCACGCTTATGAAGCTGAAGTATCAAGGAGCTCCCATGCCCCCAAGTGGCATAATTGTAAAAGTTTTTGATAGATCAAGGAAGTCTGTCATCGGGGAAGTATATTTTCCTATTCACATAGGCCCTCATTTATTTCAGATTACTTTCCAGGTTATGGATATTGTGCCCGCTTACAGTTGTTTGCTGGGACGACCGTGGATACAAGAGGCAGGTGCTGTCACTTTGACTTTGCACTAAAAGTTAAAGTTCGTGCGTGAAGGAAAGGTGGTCATCATAAATGGAGAACAAGCTTTCTTAATAACTCATTTATCCTTTTTCAGTGTTGTGGAAGCGGATGTAGTTACTGTTGGAACTCGGTTCCAAGCTTTATTCATTGATAATATAAGAATAGAGCTGGTCTGGGATTTTCTATGAAGAATGATAAAGGTAAGAACAAGAAGCCGAAGTCAGCTTTGGGCAAATATCAGGATATCTTTCATGGCGGAGGTTATCTTCATCCAACTCTTCCTAGGACCAATGATATTATGGAGGATGAAGCGGACCAAGAGATTCCGAACTATGTGATGCATGGAGTTAGAGTCCATAATTGGATCACCATTATTGTTCCCTCTTGCATACATATCTCAAAGTAATTTATTTTTTGTTAATCTTTTCAAAAATCTTTCACTTTGCCTAAGGTGAAAGTTGATATTGTATGGGCTTATCTCTTTGCTATGATTTTTAAAATCAATAATAAAAGTTGTCTTTGATTCCCAAATTGTGTTTTTATTTTCTTCTTTTTCTTGGAAAATGGTAATCATGAAAAAAAAACCTTTCAAAATAAATAATAATTGTAATATGCATAATCACTTGCTATGTGTGTCAGTTTCTAAAAGCAATCATAAATCATATGTGTAGATTTATTAAAAAACATGTTGAATACAATGACCATGTGCCCTTTCCCAACATTAAATATCCTGTATATGAGGCCGAAGAAGAAGAAGAATCTGATGAGATTCCAGAAGAGGTTTCGCGGTTGGTTGAGTGTGAGGAAAGTGTTATTCATCCATATAAAGATTCTTTGGAAGTGATTAATTTGGGATCAGAGGAAGATCCAAAGGAATTCAAGATTGGAGCATTGTTGCATCCTGTGATATGGTGGCAGAATCGACTGTTATACTGGTTTATATTTTGTATTTGCAAATGTTGCGGTAAGTAAGAGTCGCCATCGAATTTTATTTCATCCCACAAAGGAAAGGAAAAAGAACAGAAAAAACCTTTTTTGAGAGTTTCTGAGTACAGGGGGTAGATTATAGAAAGTGAAGGTGTTAGCACCCTTTCTATATGTGGTTTTCCACGGGCTTTTAGGTACTTGCTCATTTTGAAATTGCTTGTGTGTGTTTTGAAAAGTTTTTTTGTTTAACTTCGTGATAACCCTTGTATCTGTTCTCAAGAGTGTGACGAAGTTATTTTTTGAAAACTATTTTGAAAGTGTTTGTGTAAAAAGATTTTTATTATTTTGAGCAAGCGCTTAAGATTTCTACCTACTCGAAAAAAGACTGTTCGTTTCCTCGTTTCCATTAGACAATACTATCCTACTATTAAGGAGCAGGTAGCCCTATCGTTGGAGTTTTAAGGGACATTCGAAGGGACGAAATGGTCACTGAAGGCAACAAGTAAGGATACCTTAGACTTTCGAAGGGACTATCATCATAAGATCATTTCTCGTAGGCAACTCGAGGGACAATGAGGGACTATGATCTTTATGACGACTTTGAGTTGCGGGTCTTTGCTAAGATATCCCTATGTTCGAGGGGACATGACCATTATTTCTTAGGCAACCAAGTGAGGCAAACCCTAGGAGTGAGCATGTGCATGTGTGCTTTTTTTTCCAGTTAATTATCTTTGCACAATTAGGGTTATCTACCTTTTTAATTGTTGGTTTATCTTTCGCATACAATCCTAATGTCCATACATCTAGCAGTTTAATAGTGGAGGAAATTAAAAAGTGCGAGAAATTAAAGTCCTAACGATTACAAGGCTTTTGGGTAGATACATAAATATTTGACTGAAAATAAAGATGCGGAAATTAAAATCCTAATTAATCTATTACAAATTTGAAATAGTTACAATAATTTTGAATTAAAAGGAAGTAAAGGCGCGCGCGACGAATTAAATACGAGAATAAATTAGAAGCCTAAAAAATCTAATTAAATTCAAAAAATATTTGTGTGTATTTTTTTATTGAGAAAATAATTTAATTGCAAATTAAACATAATTCTATAATTATTTTTAAATAATAAAAAAACAATCAATTTAATCTAATTAAACTATTTTATTTTCAATAAAATTAATTTAAATGAAAAACCTAATTTTATATATTTGTGATTTTATATTTTTATGATTTTTTTATTTGATAAAAATGATTTTTTGTTGTAAAAAATGATTAAATAAATAAATAAAACAAAAGAAGAAAAAAAGAAATCAAAAAAAGAATGATTTGGGCCTAGTATTGTTGAGTAACCAGGGGGTGTATTATTGATTTCGTTGGGCCCAAGATGCCAGCCCAAACAACTGTGTGTGATTTAGTGCACTGCTCTCTACTGAGCGCTAGATCTGGATCTAAGGATGATCCACTGGTTGGATTTGGAGGGTGTACGATGGATTTTATGGGTATTGCACGGTGGATCCTGTGAAGAAATAATGGAAAAAATGAAAAAGCTCACGCCTGGGATCGAACCCAGGACATTAGGTTCATACCTCTCTCCCTTGACCAACTGCGCTAGCTTGTTCATTCGTCAATATAACAACATAAATACATCATATTAAATGAAGAGTCAGTGTAACAAGAAAACACACGAAATTTAAATCATCCAGTGGCTATCAGACACATCATCATCTTCTTCAGGGAAACTGTCGTTTTAGGTAAGGATCTTTACCTACGGACACCGGCTGTAACTATAACCCTGCAAATCCTCAAAAATCAATACCAGGCATGAGAAATCAAATCTAAGCATACAAATCAACTCGTTTTGATCTCCTGAGTATGATGGCATCCATCTTTTGCCCTGATTTTACCTGCGTTAAAAAGCCCTAAAACACAACCTCAAACCCTAACAATGGAAAATATCCATACATGCGCTAAAAATCCTAATTAATCATACCAATATGTTCTAAATGATGATACAAACATGAAGGCATGCTTAGAAATTATTTATGATGCGTAAATTCACATAACCAAATTCAAAAAAGATGGCAAACCGTGACACTGGAAAATGATGATTTCTGGAGCTTTTACGCGTGCAAACGATGCTGCTAGCCTCAGGGGACGTCCAGGAGTGGATTGGTGGCCTTGAATCACCTTGAATCGTCCTCTAACTCAGAATTCGAACCATACTTTTTTTGCCAAAAAAACTTAGTTTTGTTCTTCTTAGTGAGGCAGTCTTTTCGTCCTCTTTTGGTCTGGCCTCTTTGTGTATATGTATTGGAACATATTAGGTTAACAAAAACAGCTTGAATCTTGAATAATTATGGAGAAAAGATCTTGTTTGTTCAATGCATTATTTATTTCCAAAATAAGCCAAATCATGCCATTCTTGCTCCAATCACCCTTGGCACGATTTGATCCTGATATGCCAGCCTATATCATTTTCATTCAATGCCAAAATCATTCCAAAAGCAATTTACATGATTTATTTTGATTTTATTTGAGTTTTATATGAATAAAATCATAATAAATTAAATAAATAATTATGTGAGGCATGGAGTGGTCCGTGGGTCGTGGACCATGTTAGAAACAAGATACAAGCATAAAAAGTTGGGCCCATTTAAAGAAAAATGCAATTTGGGCATGGTTGACTTTGTGCAAATTTTTAAAAATGGCCAACTTGGACAATGCACATCTCTCTCAATTTTGACCCTAAGAGGGTGTTCTTGGACTTTTTAGAAAGATTAAGATGTCCTCTAAACAACCCTTTTGGTTTCATCTCAATTGGATCTTCCATGTTCATGTGAGAAGGTTTGACCCAAAAGGTATTTTTATTGACTTTTTGAAATGACCTATAATGTCTGAATTCATATCTTTTCATGAGTGCATTTTTTGAACTTGAGGGATGAAGATGAGTTGTAGGGAGTTGCATCCTCTTCAAAATGATCCTTGGATGTGGAATTTGTGATAAAATATGTGAAAGTTATGCCTGGTCAAAATTTGGTTAACTTTTCTTATAGAAACCCTAATTTAGCAACTTTTTTAGTTTTGATGAATTTGGGGCATTCCTTGAGGAATCATGATCAACCCTTGATCAAATGATGGATGTTACTTCAAAATGTTGATGTTGACCAAAAATCTTGATGTTCCACTACATGAGGACCACAGTTGACTTTTGACCTAGTATAGTTGATTTTTAGGCATTTGAGTAATTGACTAAGCAAACTTCTTGTGCAAGGCATGATACTTGACATGGATGATCTTGAGAACATATTATGGAAATGGAAATCATTTGCGACCCTTGTAACTTAAACATCTTGATAAAAATGGAAACCCTAGTCTGAGGCCCATTGTCTTAGGAGGAGGATTTGTCTGGTGAATCCTTACGCATCCTTGGGCAAATTGAGGACCTCAATGAGCATGTGTTGAGTAAAATGAGAGGGAAAATTTTGGGGTGAAACACATCAAAATGCAAAGAGAAATCTGATTGAATTGTTGAAAGAATATGTCGATATATTTACGTGGCCATACCAAGACATGCCTGGTTTAGATACGGATATTGTGGAACATCATTTGCCGTTAAAGCTAGAGTGCCCGTCAATCAAGCAGAAATAGCAAAGAACTCACTATAATATGGCAGTAAAAATTAAAGAAGAAGTTTTAAAGCATATTAATTTCGTTTTTCTTGTGACATCAGGGTACCCTCAGTGGATTGCCAATATTGTCGCAATACCGAAGAAAGACGTAAAAGTTCGCATGTGGGTTGATTATAGATATTTAAACAAAGCTAGTCCAAAAGATGATTTCCCATTGCCACATATTGATATGTTGGTTGATGGCACAACAAAATTCAAAGTATTTTCGTTCATGGACGGATTTTCCGAATATAATCAAATTAGAATGGCTCTTGAGAACATGGAAAAAACAAAGTTTATCACACCCTGGGGAACATTCTGTTATAGAGTGATTCCCTTCAAGTTGAAGAACGCTGGTGCAACTTACTAGAGGGCTATGACAACCCTATTCCATGATCTGATGCACAAGGAAATTGAAATATATGTTGATGATAAGATTGCTAAGTCCCAACCTGAAGAAGGGCATATAGAAGATTTGTTGAAATTTTTTCAGCGTTTGAGGAAGTATCGTCTTCGCTTGAATCAAAATAAATGCACCTTCTATGTCTGATTGGGGAAATTGTTAGGTTTCATTGTCATCCAAAAAGGAATTGAAGTTGATCATGATAAAGTCAAAGCAATTCAATAAATTCCAGCACCAAGAATTGAAAATCAAGTTATAAGCTTCCTTGGGCGACTGAATTATATTTCCTGATTTATCTCCCACATGACTGAAACGTGTGAGCCGTTCTTTAAGTTGTTAAAGAAAGATCAAGGTTGTGTGTGGATAAATGACAGCGAAAGGCCATTTGAAAGTATTAAAGTGTATCTTCTTGAACTTTCTATCTTGCTCCCTCTAGTTGAAGGAAGACCATTGATTATGTATCTGACAGTGTTAGATAATTCTAAGGGTTGTATTTTGGGACAATAAGATGAGACTGGGAAGAAGGAATATGTCATTTATTATCTCAGCAAGAAATTTACTGACTGTGAGTTGCAGTATTCTATGTTGGAAAAGACATGTTGTGCTCTGGCTTGGGCGGCAAAGCGATTGCGGAAATATATGTTGAATCATACTACTTGGTTGATTTCCAAAATGAATCCAATTAAGTATATTTTTGAAAAACATGCTCTTACTGGAAGAATTTCCCGTTGGCAGATGTTGTTGTCTGAATATAATAATGAATATCATACTCAGAAGGCTATAAAAAGCAGTGTGTTGGCAGATTATCTTGCTCACCAACCAGTGGATGATTATCAGTCTGTTAAATATGAGTTCCCTGATAAGGGTGTTATGTTTCTAAAAGAGAAAGATTTTGATGAACCATTGCTTAAGGAAGGTCCTGATCCTAAATCTCGTTGGGGCATGGTGTTTGATGGAGTTGTGAATGCTTTTGTGAAAGGAATTGGTGTTGTGATCATCACTCCCCATGATCACATATCCCATTTATTGCAAGGATGACTTTTGATTGTACCAATAATATGGCAGAGTATGAGGCTTGTATCATGGGTCTCGAGGAGGCCATTGATCTTAGAATCAAAATTCTAGATGTGTATGGCGATTCAGCTTTGGTAATAAATCAGATTAAAGGAGAATGGGATACTTGCCATCCTGGCTTGATCCCTTAAAAAGACTATGCTAGAAGGTTATTACCCTTATTTAATAAAGTTGAGTTATATCATATTCCTAGAGATGAAAATCAGATGGCAGATGCATTGGCAACTTTGGCCTCTATGTATCAAGTGAATAGTTGGAATGGTGTACCTCGTATCACAGTGCGATGTTTGGATGAACCAGATCACGTGTTTATAGAAGAGGGAGTAACAGATGAAAAACCTTGGTATTATGATATCAAGCATTTTCTCCAAACTCGGGAATAGCCGATTGGTGTATAAAACAAAGATAGAAAGACATTGAGAATGTTGGCATGTAGCTTTTTCCTCAATGAAGATGTGTTATACAAAAGAAATTATAACATGGTCTTGATCAGATGCGTGGATAGACACGAAGAAGACATGTTGATGTAGGAGATCCATGAACGTTATTTTGGTACCCATGCCAATGGACATTCGATGGCAAAGAATATGCTTAGGGAAGGTTACTATTGGATAACAATGGAAGAATTTTTTTTATTAATAACCATGTATTAAAAAAATATTTCGCAAATAACTGGGTTTCGGAAAAAATTACGCAAATAACCATGTTTCAGATGGCTCCACAAAGTAGGAGCCATCTCAATTGGCGCATGCACCTAGGGTTTTGCCCTAGGCGCCATCTCACTTGGCGCCTCCCTTGTCTTTTAGCCAAGTGAGATGGCGCATGCTCCTTAAAAATGAGAGGAGGCGCCATCTCACTTGGCGCCTAGGGCAAAACTAGGGCAAAATGTTGTTTTATAAATAATTCGTCTGTTTCTTTGAAATTTCTCACACTTTCTCGCACTGTATTTTTATTTTGTACTCCGTTATTTGCATAATGACGTCGCCTATGATTTTTAGCAGAGATGGTTACGTTATATTCTCCACCACGAAACCTGCGATGAAAATGAAATTCTGGCACATTCACTCCATGGAGCGTCTGAAGCGGGAGTTGATGCGGTGGCTAGATGGAGACATCGTGGAGGGGGAAAAAATTCGAAGGATCCAGCGAAAACGACCAACAACCTCGCATGCGACAGGAAGACCTAATGTGTGGTTGGAGGAAGTCAAAACAGACAGTGATGTAATGCTGATGATGCATGGGTCAGATGAAATTGTGTTAACAGTTGTAATTTCCTAGATTGAATATCGTTAATCATTGTTGTACGCGAAAACCCTAATGTAATTTCCTATATTGAATTTCTTAAATTGTGTTAACAATTTTATTAACGGAAAACCCTAATGTTTACAACACAAATATTGAAAAGATTTATTGTATTACAATATTTATGTGGTCGAGCCAGACGCCCGATTTGGACAGTTTTTGCGATTGTGTCCGACCTGACGGCATAAACAACACTTTCTTTCCAACTTGTCAAGATCGTCCATTTCTGTTGTGATGCGCCTGCTTTTGGGACGACCCTTCTTGTTCCTTCGCATTTGGTCATTGTGCCAAACTATATCGCCGTTGTATTCAGGCCAATAGTCCGGTTTTGCCACCAAAGGAAAGTTGTTGTTGTAAACAGTGAGCAACGTTTCAGATTTATAAACATTTGAGAGCAGTTGAAGCGCGTCTTAATGGGTATGATCACAAGCGGCAATGACATGAGAGCAAGGCATACGAAATGCTTGAAACCTTCCACAATCGCACCATTGAGAAGGTAAAATGACCCTGTATTCTTGTCTTGCCAGGCCTTCATTATGGTCGATTGTCTCTTTCACAATGAAGTTGTGGCTGTGTCGGTCAAACCGTGTAACCATGTGAGTGTTGGCTTTAGCACTTTCAGCCTTAATGTATTTCATACAGCTTTCACTCCATAGTTGTCCTGATTGCAAGACCGCATACCACATTTCACCTCTTTTGGCAAATAACGCAGCCATCCTAAAATACGTGGATTTTACCAAGGCAGTGATTGGGAGGTTTCGTATGCCTTTGAATACCCAATTCATTTATTCAATAAGATTTGTTGTCATATGCCCCTATCTTTGGCCATTGTCGTATGACCTAGTCCACTTTTCGATCGGTATATTGTCGATCCACGTACCGGCTTCTGGATTAGACAAACGGATCTCGTTGCGGTAATATTTGAATGTGGTTTGTGTCAATGCGTATCCCGCATTCATCACCGCTTTCCTCAATGTTTTGTCCTTGACCTCCCTCGAGAAATTCTGGACGATATGCCTGACGCAATAGACATGCGTAGAAGGAGGGTCATGCCAACCATTTGCTGGATTATTATAGGCACTTTCAATGGAGGCATGTCTGTCCGAGATCAAACAGAGATCTGGTTGAGGAGCCACGTGTGTACGAAGATTTTTCAGGAAAAAGCTCCAAGCACCACCGGTCTCCCCCTCGACAAGGGCAAACGCAACGGGGAAAATGTTATTGTTGCCATCTTGTGCAACTGCCATCAATAGTGTGCCTTTGTACTTCCCATACAACCAAGTCCCGTCAATTTGTAGAATTGGTTTGCATGATGCAAACCCTGTGATGCATGGTTGAAATGCCCAAAACACGCGACTGAATATTCCGTTACTATGCAGTAGACTACCATCTTGGGCGTACGCTGGCAATGTTTCCAGAACATAAACACTACCTGGAGAATATGTCTTGAGTGCATTTAGGTAGCGGGGAAGTTCTCGGTATGACTCCTCCCAGTTTCCGTACACCCTTTCAATCGCCTTAGTCTTTGCTAACCACGCCTTACGGTAAGACGGAGTGTAGTTAAAAACCGTGGTGATGTGGGAGATGATTGTTTTCACCTTCAAAGAAGGGTCGTTGCTGACCAGGGGTAGGATTTCTTGACAGATTAGATCATGGTTGAGTTTTCGGTGGTCTTGTGATTGAGTGGAACTTACATAAGTATGGGTAGTCATGGAACCTATGACCCAACAATCACCCCTTAATCTGTATGATGCGGTCAGCTTGAACATACAGTCAGGGTGGACACACTTGATCTTGTACCTTTCCGGGTTTACATGATCCACCTTAAAATCAACCGAGTTGAGCATGTGGAATTTTTTGATGGCCCTGATGCATTCCTCTCTGTTACGAAACTTGTCCTTCTCTTTTAAATTTTCATCCGACTGCATATACGGTTGGAAAAACAAGTCAGTAGAAGGTTCATCTCCGCCCATGTTGAAGTTTTTCATGTGCGTAGGTGGTGTGTAGATTTTGTCAGTAGGAATACTTGGGATGCCATCATCGTCAGAATCGTCGTTCACCATTTCATCAAACTCTAACTCGTTATCTTCTTCTTCATCATCAACTCATACTCTCAAGCATTCTGAACAATGGCTCTTCTAACAATGGGCGATACTCACAGAGGCATAAGGGAAAACATTGCTGCATTTGTAAGTCTCTTCTTTGGTTATACATTTTTCATACTTCAAATAACGTGTTGTTCATCTTAATTAATCTTACACTTGTTTAATTATGATCTCAGGATACAAAAAGATTCAGAATCCATTCGCACAACTACCTGGCTCCCGACCCATTTATCGTCCCTTATCTGGAATATGCAGGTTTTGGACATGTGATAAAGATCTCCAACTGCACCATTGACTCAAAATTCATTCTTGCAATGTTGGAGAGGTGGAGACCGGAGACCCATACATTTCACCTACCAATAGGTGAATGTACCATCACTCTCGAGGATGTGTACATGCTACTGGGCCTCCCTATCGACGGTAAGGCGGTGAACGGGTCGGTTCAACAACCCAACTCACAGTGTGAAGAACTGTTGGGTAGGGATATGGTAGAAGGTGGTGGAGCAAGAGGGCAGGGAATACTACTCACTGACCTGAAACGGCATTATGCAAGTATGGAATTAAATGAAAATTCCTCAGAGAATGACCGAGTAGTAAAAGCCAGAACGTATCTTATGATACTTTTTGGTACATTTTTATTTCCCGAAAGTACGGGAAATAGTGTAAATTTCATGTACTTACATTTACTAACAAATTTTGAAAAAACTAGAAAATATAGTTGGGGTTCTGCAGTATTAGCCCACCTGTACAGTTCCTTGTGCAAAAACGCAGTCAAGGAAAAATGTACATTTTATGGGTGCGCATTTTTACTACAAGCCTGGGGTTGGTGGAGGATGGAGTCCTTAAACCCCATCAACAACAACACTTTTGGTTTCTCGTACGCAACAAAGTAAGTCATTAAGTTATAGCATTTATAACTATTCTGCTCTTTCCAAAATATATGCTAAAAATAACATGTTTCTCATTTCCTTTAGGTACTGCGTGAGGGGTATGGATTACGGCAAGAATCCAAGATTCAATGTCGCACTCTACCGGAATCTGTTGGATCACTTAGGCCCAGATGACGTACGTCGTAGCTTTTAACTTTTGTTCATTTTAATTATTTATACATTACTTTTGCGCTAACCTGATTTAAATTTTATCGCAGTTCGTCTGGAGACCATATTTGGGTTTGGGCCATGCTCCAAACCCAGAGGATGCAGCAACTTGGACTGCAAAGACTGCACTCATTCGGTTCAACATTGTGGAGATGCACCACAGCGACCGTGTGAAGATGCAGTTCGGAATGCATCAAGAGATACCAAGTGATCCAACAGATTTATCCCCCTGGCATCTAAAAAGGGTCGTCGCCCAGTGGGGTCTTACCAACTGGAAAGACTTTGCTCCGGAATGGTGTAAAATGTGGCAAAGGCGTCACCGCTACATCTTGCAATCCCCGGTTTTCCTTACTCAAGGTAACATGCGACACACTGATCAATATATGTCGTGGTACAGGTCGGTTAGTAACCCAGAAATGCACGTGTCTCATCTGAGGTACTTGGTTGACCCACGCACACAATGGGCACAACCCTCGATTCTCCATCAACAAACCCAAAATCCATCAACCTCAAACCAACCCCCAAGAAGAAACAGACCAACAAACACACAACCATATTCCCCACCACAACACAACCACAATCAAATGCCGTACTACCAACCACAATCACCACCAAACTACCAATACCCGGATATGCCTCAAACCCAACCACAATACCAACCCCAATACCAGCACACCCACATACCCCAGACACAATTTCAGTCTTCCACATATCCCAATATGGCGCCCTCAACATCCAGCCTTAGCCCTGATATGGGAATGTCAGAAGATTATGACCAAGCCGACCAAACCTACCATCAACCACCATATCACCAAACAACCCAACATCCACAATACCAAACACCACAAGATACATTTCCTTTCTACCCCCATACTCAGACGACCAATGCTACCGACCAACCATGGAACCCCACCCACCGCCAACACGACCAAACTTTGAGGGTATGGGTAACCGACTGTACCAGAGCGGATCTTCGAGATATGGAGATCTTACTGATTTTATGGATTCGGATCGCATTGACTTCGCTGGGCCATCGACCTTGCCGCAGCAGGAAACGCAACGGCACCCAGCAAGAGAAAGGCGAGGACGGGGATGCGGAACCGGGGGTCATTACCGGGTTCCGGGGGATCACTGATGTATCTTTTTTTTTCCCAGTATTTTTTGTATCCATTTTTTTACTGTTCTTTTAATGTAAAACAGTTGAATGTAATTATTTTTTTTTAAATAAAAAATCCATTTTGTTGATCTCTGTCTAATACGCAACGCACAGGAAAGAAAAAAAAAATTTTGCCCTAAATTTGTACATAGGCGCCATCTCACTTGGCTTAGGGCATGCCCTAAGCACTTAGGCGCCAAGTGAGATGGCGCCTCCCTTAAAAAAGGAGGTGCATGCGCCAATTGAGATGGCTCCTCCTTTGTGGAGCCATCTCAAACATGGTTATTTGCGTAATTTTTTCCGAAACCCGGTTATTTACGAAATATTTTTTTAATACATGGTAATTAATAAAAAAATTTCAACAATGGAATCTGACTTTTATAAATTTTTAAAGAAGTGCCATAAGTGTCAGATTTATGCCAAAAAATTCATGTGCCTCTGACACTTCTCAATGTTATTTCTTCCTCGTGGCCTTTCTCTATGTGGGTGTTGTACCCCAAAATTTTCCCTCCCATTTTTACTCAAGACATGATCATTTAGGTTCCCCACTTGCCCTAGGATGACTAAGAATTGACCAGGCAAACTCTCCCCCTAAAGGCAGTGAACCTCAAACTAGGGTTACAATTTCAAGCAATATGTGTGAGTCCCAATGATCCCAAATGTTCTACATTGTCCTAATATGTTCTGAAGATCATCCATGCCAAATTTCATGCCCTGCACAACAAGTTTGCACAGTCAACTGCTTAAATGCCGGGAAATTAACTATACTAGGTCAAAAGTCAATTGTGGGCTATATACAGTCAAACTTCAAGATTTTTGGTCAACATCAACATTTTGAGGTGATATCTCATTTGATCAAGGGTTGATCATGATTCCTCAAGAAATGCTCCTAATTCATCAAAAGTCAAAAATTGCTAATTAGGGTTTCTATAGGAAAAGTCAATCAAACTTTGAACAGGCATAACTTTCTCATACTTTATCAGAAATTTCTACACCAAGGCTCATTTTGAAGAGAATCCAATTCCCTGCAACTTATATTCAGCCCCAAGTTCAAGAAACGACCCAGTTAAAAGATACAAGCTCAAAAATTATAGGTCCTTTCAAAAAGACAACAAAAACACCTTTCGGGTCAAAGCTCCATACATGAATATGGAAGATCCAATTGAGATGAAACCAAAAAGGTTATTTATAGGACATCTTAAGATCTCTAAAAAGTCCAAGAACACCCTCTTAGGATTAAAAATGAGAGAGATATGCCTTGCTGAAGTTGACCAATTTTGGGAAAAGTGCATGAAGCCAATATTGACCAAACTTAAATTTTTTCCAAATGGGCCCATGTTGTCGTGCTTGAAACTCGTTTCTAACATGGCCCACGACCTCGAAGGTCACTCATACATTATTTCATTATTTTTATTATTTATTTTGATTTTTTATTCATTTAAATTCAAAATTAAATAAAGAAATAATGGAAATTATGTAAGAATTGATTTGGGACCTTTTTCCATTAAGTATTGGGCAAGATTTGCTGATTATGTCAAAGGAAAATCGTGGAGGGAAGATAAGATTGGATTTATTCCAAAACAAGCCAAAAATCAAATAATTAGAAAGAAAATAATTCTCATCAAAGCATGGATCTTCTTCTACAATTGTTGATCTAAAATGATTTACTACATATGCACATCAACCCTAGACCAAAAGAACACGTGAAGACTGCCTCCAAACCAAGAACAAAGTTACAAAATTATTCAAGTGTGGTGCAATTTAAAATCTCACTCTCCAGCCAATCTCAACCAGATCCAGGCATTCCATCATCCTTCTGAGGATCCTAGGGGTAGAACCAACCCCTTCCTGAAGGCCAAAGCATACAGAACCACCCCCTGCGATAACTCACGGTTTGCAAAATTCTCAAACTTCAAACTTTCGATTCATGGCATATAAATGATAACTCTGCACATATTTGAGTTTAATATCACATATGTGTATGTTTTGAACCGTTACATGCAAGTTTTGACGCCAGAATCAAGAAGTGCCATTGTTAGGGCACAAGTTTTCTTTTCCTTCGCATCTGCGTTTACAGGCCATTTCAGCCAAAAAGAAGACCACCATCAAGATCGAAACCTATGATTGAGGGGGTGTAGGTCAAGTTTCTGGATTGGAAAGGTCGTATTCTGCAGGTTTCAATTTTTGTCTCGCCGGAGAAGACAACGGTCAACCACCGTGAGGGGTGGTTTGACCCCCCTGCACTGGCATGGCTGGATAGCTTTCTCTGATTGGCTCATTTGAAATCCAGGGCCCTACTCCACGCGCGCGTTTTATTTGTTAATATATTTGACTAAATTTTCACATATTATATTTTATTTCATTTATATTAAGAATGTGCGGTATGGTCCAGTGGAAAGAACAAAGGGGTTAAGGAATTATGTGTGTGGGAGGTCAGAGGTTCGACCCTTGCCTCCTGCATATTATTTTTCTGATTTGTACATGCAAATCCAACGCTTCTTGCTCTAACGTGCGCACCATAGACCCTCAAACTCATGCCATCAGATCCCAATTGCCTGGATCCAGCGTCTCCAAGCTTGCATCCCCATGATAAACCTGCCAGACGTAACAACACCAGATTCAACGTAGCTGTGGGCCACCAGATCTGGGCCTTGGCAAAATTCAGCAGCATACCCCCAATTTGGGTTTCTCACCCCTCAGGCCCATCTTTTTTAATTACTTTATTCTTTTTTTAATTAGTTTATATTTTTTGTTTATTCATTTTTTTAAATCAGAAAATCATAAAAATAGGACTGAGTTTTTTAAGAAAAATTAATTTTTGCAAATTAATTTAGTTTAATTAACTTTAATTTGTTTTCCTTAATTTAAAATTAATTAGAGATTAGGTTAAATTTCAAATTTTTCATAAAAAACATCAAAATATTTTTAATAGGCAATTAGATTTTTAGGGTTTAGAACTTATTCTCGTCTAAATTTTTACGCTTTATTTTTCATACGATTATTTATTTTTGTTTAACTATATAAATGTGTCCGATTTGTAATAGTTTAATTAAGGTTTTTAATTTCCGCGCTTTACTTTTCAGTCATATATAATTGTAATTGCCACGAAGCCTTGTAATAGCCGTAGGTTATTACCTTTCACATTATATATTAAATGCCTGTATATAAACTGGTAGTAAATTAGGCGTGCATGACAAGAACTAATCAATCAATCATTAGATCACTAACATCAATATAATATACTTGAAAAAAGCACATTGTTGCACACTTGCACCCCTAAGGTATTTCCAACTTTGGTTGCCTTCGGAAATGGTCATGTCCCTCGAACATAGGGATACTCTTAGAAAAGACCTTCAGTTTAAAAGTCATCATAAAGATCATGGTCCCTTAGTGTCCCTCGAGTTGCCTACGAGAAATGATCTTGTCCCTCGATGTTGCCTACATGATGACAGTCCCTTTGAACTGCTAAGGTATCTCGACATATTGCCTTCAATGACCATAAATGTCCCTTTCGATAGTCCCTCAACATCCAACGATAGTCCCTTAATAGTAGGATAGCACTATCTAAAGGAAAGGAGGAAAAAATGCCTTTTTTGAGTAGGTAGATAACTGTTAAGTACTTGCTCAAATCTGATTCCCTTTTACACTTACACACTTTCAAAACTCTTTTTCAAAATGCTTTATCACACTCTTGAGGAATGATACAAGAGTTATCATAAAACAAACAAAATCTTTCAAAACACATAAACACAAAACCAGTTTTCAAAAATGAGCATGTACCTAAGATCCCATAGATAACTACAGATGGAAAGGGTGCTAACACCTTCCCTTTCCATAATCTACCCCCCTTACTCAGAAAATCTCAAAAAAGGGTCTTTTTTTGTTATTTTCACCCTTTCCTTTGTTGGATAAAAGAAAAGTCAGTGGAGACTCTTGCTTACCGCAACATTTGTGAACAAAAAATGCAAATCAGTATTAACAGTCAGTTCTGCCACCCTATCACAGAACTGGCGACTCTGTTAGGGAAATAATAAAAGTGGGGTTTACCTTAGGATCTAGTTCATTTCTAATCTGTTTTCTTTGTCTGTTTTGATTGCTTTACCTTTAAGGGTATTGTTTGGGTTACTATAGATCCTACACTTGGATTTGGGAAAACCTTTTAGGTAAGTAGCAATAGATCATGGAAACTGTGCGGGGTATACCAACACAGTTTAAGCGATAGCTATGTTGATGCGATACTTTGGTGGTTACCGGTATCCCTGGAGTTAATCAAGGAGAATACGGGGCCGCCGCGTGGTGTCATGAAGTGTCAACTGACCTTAGAACCTTAATTGAATAACTTTCCTATTAGGAGGTAGTGAGATAGCCGTCTTTGGTGTATCCCTAAAGTCAGTTGATACTCGATACTACATTCATTGAGATTTGACTCCCGAGTTTTGTTTGGTGGCAAGTCAATTGTCTATTGGAATGAAACTTGTGAGAAAGATCAGTGATATTAATATCCCTTAGAATCCGGTTACTATTTATAGGATAGGTTGAACCAATCAAAACTTCAAGAGGGTATTACCTTAAAACCCATGCAAGCCTTAAACCTAAGGTCTTTGTGTGATTTTCTTGTGATTTCTATATTTGTGATTTCATAGAATAATCATGACATCATAACATGGCATATCATACTAACCATTTCAAGGATTTTCTCGGGCTTATCTTTATACTGTTTTGTAGGACATGGTATCCGCTCGCAGGAACACTATCCAAGTCAACCTTGTGAGGGTACCTCCTCAACTCAAGGAATTAGCATAAAGGATTCCTGAAAGTTCTCCCTTCACTAAAAGACATAGTCGACTTCTCAACTTGGTCACTTCAAACCCTGATGAAGAAATGTTAAAGGTGCTCTTTCAGTTCTTTGACCCGTTACATCACTGCTTCACTTTTCCTGATTACCAGTTAGTGCCTACTATGGAGGAATTTTCTCAGTTATTAAGGGCGCCTATCCTTAATCAGTTACCATTAAATGTTATGGAAAGAGACCCAAAGCCTGAAGAGATTGCTCAAGCTCTGTCTTTACAACGGTCTGATGTAGTGGAAAATTGGGAAACCAAAAGAGGTGTCCAAGGATTTCTAGCTAAGTTTTTATTTGAGAAAGCTCACCATTTTTGGGATACCCTGGTTTTACAAGATTTTGAAGAAGTGTTGGCCCTTCTCATCTATGGGATGGTATTATTCCCTAAATCGGACCAACTCATAGATGTGAATGCGATTAAGGTTTTTCTGTCTCATAATCCGGTGCCTACTTTACTTGGGGATATTCTACACTCTCTGCATACTCGCACTCTAAAGAGAAGAGGGACCCTTATGTGTTGCACTCCTCTATTGGCTAGGTGGTTTATTTCGCACCTACCTCGGTCTGTTTTGAGAAATGACCAGGGTATGAGATTGTCTCATAGGTTAATGTCCCTTACACATTCGGATATTCAGTGGTGTTCTCGATACTTGGAGAATGTTACCATCATTGATCGCTATAGGGAATTCCATAATGTCCCTCTCTTAGGCATTAGGGGAGGAATCACTTATAATCACTGTTTCGAGTTGTGGCAGTTTGGTTATGCTAGAAGTGATGGTCCTCATAACGCACTCATCCAAGGAATCATCTTTGACTATGAGAATGATGTTCAGGGTTATCGTAAGAGGTCCATTTGAGCTTGGGGCATGGTAAACAGAGTTGATAGCAAGACACTAGGGCACAAGAATTCCATCCCTCTTGAGCCTTATCTCAAATGGGTGCGGGCTCGTGTTCAATGTCTTATGATGCCTTACCCCGCCGTCTTACATGTGATCATGGAGCCAATTGTTGAGGGAGATACTCCTTACATTGTTCTTCATCCTGACATGCCAACTGATTTTGAGGAGCTACAGAAATTCTGGATCCAACTCAAAGAAGAACGGGATACCTTTGAAACCCAATTCTACGCCAGCGAGAAGAAGGTTTTAGAGCTCACCAGGTTACTTCTCGAGGAGAAGAGTATAAATGCTTTTATTGCACCAAAGAGGATGCGACGGTGGGAAGCTTGAGTCTCTTTGCTTAGAGAGTTATTTTTTATTTGTTACCTTCTTTGTAAGCCCAAGGGGCATCATTGTGATCGTTAAAACTTCTTAATGCAATTAACGTTTGTTCTCTTTCTGTTTAAGCAAATTTAAGTCTTGGAAATCCTTGAAAACATTGCATGCATAAATCATACATATCATTGCATAAACAAGTTTCAAAGTAGGTTACTCATCTTCTTCGCTGTTTATTTTAGCAATGGCTCTAGAACAAACACTGAAGGATCTACAGACTCAAAATGCTCAATTTCAAGAAATGATCATGGCTTTGGCCAAGGGGCAAGAAGAACTGAAAGCCCTAATTGTCAAAGAGAAGACCAAGAAGCCAAGGAAGACAGCTGGTGTGGTGAATTTGGGAAGGAGGTTCAAAGGACCGTTAAGGCAAGTGGTAGAGCTAACATCTTCGTTAAAAGAAGGAGACAATCAAGAAGGGGAGACAAGAGAGGAAGACCCCAGTCCAAGGGAATCTGATAATGAGACTAACTATAATGAAGAGTAGTACCCTCCGGCCGACGAAAAATACAAACAGTTGGAAGAATGTCTAAGTGCAATGGAAATCCAGAAGGTGCCTGGGCTGGATTTTGAAAAACTGGGTTTGGTTTCTGGGGTTGTCATCCCTCAGAAGTTCAAGGTGCCGGTGTTCGCAAAATATGATGGGGTTGTATGTCCCAAGATGCATCTCTGATCCTATGTGAGGAAGATCCAGCCTCACACCGCTGACAAGAACTTATGGGTCCATTTCTTTCAAGATAGTCTATTTGGAACTCAACTAGAGTGGTTCTACCAACTGGAAGAGACCAACATTCATAACTGGGAAGACCTGGATGTTGCTTTCTACAAGCAGTATCAGTATAATGCAGACCTTCCTCCCACCCGTACACAACTCCAAAGCATGTCTATGGGTTCGAGCGAAGGTTTTAAAGAATATGCTCAGAAGTGGAGGGACTTAGCAGGAAGAGTACAGCCCCCCCTGTCTGATAGGGAGTTAGTGGATATGTTTTTGGGTACCCTATCTGGTCCATTTTTCAATCATCTGATTGGAAGCTCCTCAGTTGGCTTTACTGAATTGATTTTGACAGGAGAAAGAGTGGAAGCTAGGATTAGAAGTGGCAAGATTCAGAAGGATGCCTCTTCAAGTCCGGGAAAGTGCCTTTCATAGGGGAAAAAGAGGTCAGTGCTATTTACAATCAACGAAATGAGAGCAAAACTGAGCTCCGTCAAACGTTAGGGGCTATTATGATATCTAAGCCTGCAGCTACTCAACAATGAAATAATCAGCCTAGAGCAAAAAGACCTGTAAGGCAATTCACCAAGATAAATATGACTATGTCTCAAGTCTTGCCACACTAGCTAAAATCTAATCTGGTAACTTTGTGGGAAGCTCCGAAGAATCCCAACACCTCGTCTCCTCACTACAACCCAAATGCTCGTTGTGCTTACCATTCAGAAAGTCCAGGCTATGATACCAATGATTGTTGGGCTTTGCAAAACAAATTGAAAGACCTTATTGAAGAAAAGGAAATTGAATTTGAAGCTCATGAGATTCCTAATGTTATCACTGCTCCTATGCCCAAGCACGGTTGTGGTGTTAATGATGTTGACAATGATGCGTTTGTTACTTCTGTTAAGGAACTTGTTACTCCTCTCATGATCGTTAAGTGGAACTTGTTGAAAGCTGGTTTATTTCCGGGATGTGGCGAAGGTTGCCACTTATGTTTATCTCTATCAACTGGATATTGTTTGTTGAAGGCATGTGTTCAGTGCTTGATGGATGATAGGGAGATTTTGTTTGAAAAGACTCTCGTCCCGACTGTTCCTTGGAAGGATGTTTCAATCATAATCATTTCCACCAATCCTCCCAGGGTATCCACCAAAAGACCCGTCAGGATTAAATCTGCTCTGAAGTTGGCTCCTCTAATCATCACCATGCCAGGGCCAATCCCATACTCCTCAGACAAGGATGTTTCCTAGAACTATGGGGTTGACGTCTACTACCACGGCGTCAAGCAAGACCTGCTGGCTGTTAAAGACCAAGTTTCTGAAAATACTGATCCCGACATTGGCAACATCGTTGGGACCAGTTAAATAACAAGAAGTGGAAGAGTGTTCCCTCTGAGATTTCTCCTCCAAAAGCCGTTACTAGTCCTGTGATCATTCCTACTGTTGTTCATGCTGATACCACCACTGCAACTCCTGTGATTACCCCAGTTGCCACCCCTATCACCGAGTCGGCTGAGACTCGGGGAAAGACATATTGATTGATCCTGTCCAGATGAAGATGCATTCAGAATCTATCGCAGAGGCTTCCAAGAAGGAAATGGAAGAAATCTTGAAGATAATAAAGAAGAGCGACTACAATATGGTGGAACAGCTGGGGCAGACCCCTTCTAAGATTTCAATGTTAGCCCTACTATTATGCTCCGAAGCTCATGCAAAGGCTTTGGTGAAATTCCTTAAAACTGCCCATGTGCCACAAGAAACCTCTGTTGACCAATTTGAAGATTGTGTGGCCAGTTTGACGGCTGATAACGATTTGGGTTTTTCTGATGCTGATCTGACACCCAGAGGAAGAAAACTCAATGATGCGCTGCATGTCTCCATCGAATGCAGGGGAACTACTTTGGCCCATGTTCTAGTAGATATTGGTTCATCATTGAACGTGCTGCCCAAGAAGGCTCTGGAAATATTAGATTGTGAAGGTTTGACCCTGAAACACAGCAACATTGTAGTGAGGGCTTTCGATGGATCAAAAAGAATGGTGCACGGGGAGGTGGACATCCCCATCAAAGTTCATTCTCAGACCTTTGACTCCACCTTCTACGTGATGGATATCAGACCATCTTATTCTTGTTTTGTTGGGTCACCCTTGGATCCATGGGGCGGGAGCTGTCATGTCCACTCTGCATCAGATGATGAAATACCCGGTGAAAGGAAATATTGTCACGGTACATGGTGAAGAAGAATACAGGGTAAGTCACCTGAACTCCTTCAGGTATGTGGAAATGGATGGCGAGTTCATCAAGACTCCGTGTCAGAACTTTGAAGAGGTGCCTCACACCATGACTGCAACTGAAGTTGTCACTAATCTGCCAAAGATCACTAGACCTCTCTTGAAAATGGCTTCTCTCAAGGATGCCAAAGTAGTTATTGAAGAAGGTGGGTGTACCATATGGGGCCAACTCCCTAACATTCCATACAAATCTGATAAGTTTGGTTTGGGTTTCTCTTCAGGGGCTCAAAGGTTTGTTCATCGTGCTCGTGCTGGAGGACCTCCCCTACGCATCAGCAACCATGGGGTCAATGCATTAGAAGAAAGTGATGGAGACTATGACATCAATAGATGAATCTTCCCCACTACCAATGATGGACCCAGTAACTGGATGGTAAAAGAATTTGTACCAATTACTTTTATTCAGAAAGTAATTATTTTTCTTGTTTTTAGATATGTAATAAACAATATAAATTATATGGCCATGTGTCTTACCCGGGGCACAATGGTTTGTTTGTGAGGGTTATCATGTTTCAATCTCATATGTCATCAATAAAGCATTGGACATTTTGCATACAAATTTTTCGCTCTCTATTTTTATTTCCTGTTTTTTTACTTTGTCTATACATCTATGCTCTTACACACACTCACATATTAAACTGTAGATCCATATTCACTCTGGATCTCATTGATAATAGTTCTGCTATTGCCGGTTATGACTTTGAAAATCTGATCAACCAAGCCGAGGAAGAAGGTGAGGACGATTGTGAGGTATTCGGAGAACTTGCTAGACTGTTACAGCAGTAAGAAAGGGCTATACAGCCTCATGAAGAGCCACCTGAGACAATAAACTTGGGCACAGAAGAGGACAGAAAATAAGTCAAGATAGGTGGAAATCTGGAGCTTAGTGTCAAGCAGGGGTTGATACGAATGTTGCATGATTATGTTGAGATATTTGCCTTGTCATATGAATACATGCCAGGACTAGACACGGGTATTATGGTTCATCGTCTGCCAACTAAAGAAGATTGCCCTTCAGTAAAGCAGAAGGTCCGTCGTATGCGTCCTGAAATGTCAGAGAAAATCAGAGCAGAAGTGATGAAGCAGTTCAACGCTGGGTTCTTAGCTGTCACCTCTTATCCACAGTGGGTTCCTAACGTAGTCCCGGTGCCTAAAAAGGACTTTAAAGTACAGATGTATGTGGACTAAAGAGATTTGAATAGGGCGAGCCCCAAGGATGACTTTCTGTTTCCCCATATTGACGTTCTGGTTGACAACACCGCACATCATAAGATATTTTCCTTCATGGAAGGTTTCTCTAGTTACAATCAGATCAAGATGGCACCTGAAGACATGGAGAAGACAACCTTCATCACACAATGGGGCACTTTCTGTTACAAAGTGATGTCGTTTGGGTTGAAGAATGTTGGGGCAACCAATCAGCAAGCCATGGTAGCTTTGTTTCATGACATGATTCACCATGAGATAGAGGTCTATATTGGTGACATGATAGCCATGTCTCAAACTGAAGAAGATCACCTTGATCATCTACAAAAGTTGTTTGATAGGTTGAAGACATACAAGCTGAGGTTAAATCTGAACAAGTGCACCTTCGGAGTAACGTCTGGTAAACTTCTAGGTTTCATTGTTAGTGACAAGGGTATTCAGGTAGACCCTGCAAAGGTGAAGGCTATACAAGAGATGACTGCTCCTCGCACTGAGAAGGAGGTTAGAGGCTTCTTGGGACACCTAAATTACATTGCCAGATTCATTTCCCATTTAACTGTTACTTGTGAGCCAATCTTCAAACTCCTGAAGAAAGATCAAGTGGTAAAATGGAATGACGAATGTCAGACCGCCTTTGAGAGAATCAAGGAATACCTTCAAGAGCCTCCAATTTTGATTCCTTCGATTGAAGTTACACCTTTGATAATGTACTTAAAAGTATTAGATAATTCAATGGGGTGTGTGCTGGGGCAGCATGACGAGTCTGGTCGAAAAGAGCATGCAATATACTACCTTAGCAAAAAGTTTACCGACTGTTAAACAAGATACTCACTGCTCGAGAAAAATGGTTGCGCTTTGGCATGGGCTGCTCGCTGACTGAGACAGTATATGCTGACCCACACTACTTTGTTGATATCAAAGATGGATCCGACCAACTACATCTTTGAGAAGCCCGCTCTCTCTGGAAGAATAGAAATATGGAAAAGGATCTTGACCGAATACGATATCTAATACACGAGCCAAAAAGCAATCAAGGGAAGTGTAGTAGTTAATTATTTGGTTCATCGGGTTGTGGATGACTACCAATCCATGAACTTAGAATTCCCGGATGATAATTGTTGTACCCCAAAATTTGCCCTCCCATATTCTTCAAGGTTTGCTAAGATCATGCTTCAAAATGTCCCAAGGGGTTGCACAGTCCAATTGCCTCCTAACAGTCAAAAATTAGGGTTTTAGTTCTGGCAAAGAAATTGAAGTTTCCAAGGGTCCAAACAAGTCCCACATGCCTATAAACATTGTCAAGCATCCATATGCCAAGTTTCAAGACTCACAGCACAAGATTGCACAGTCAAAAACCCTAATTGCTCAACAGTCAACGACAGGGGCAAAATGGTCATTTGACTGTCAAAAGTCCAAATTTTTTGTCAACATCTTATTTTGAAGCCACAAACATCATTTGATCAATTCTTGATCATGATTCTCAAAGCATGGCTCAAAAAGTCTCAAGATGCAAAAGTTTCTATATTTGGACAGTTGAAAAAGTCAACTGCAAATTGACCAGGGCATAACTTCCACATGGTTTATCAGAAAAATTCCATCCAAAGCTCATTTTTAATAGAATGACATTTCCTACAACTCATCTTCACACTTCAAGTCCAATAAATGCTCTCACAAAAAGTTATCAATCTCAACATTTTAGGTCATTTTCAAAAGTCAACAAAAAGGCACTTTAAGTCAAAGACCATAACTTGAGATTGGTAAATCAAAATGACATGGGACCAAAGGCATTGGTTATAGGACTTCAAGACCTTTCCAAAATGTCCAAGAACATGATTAAAGCTTAAAAATTGAGCAAGATATGCCTTGTGGAAGTTGGGAAATTTTTGGGAATTTTGAAAAGTCAACTTTGCTTCAAATGCCTCAAAAATGCTAATGGGCCTCAATTTCTTCCATGAATCATCACCCAAAAGCTATGCACGACCCATTGACATCCAAGGGAGTTATTTTATCATTTTTGATTAATTATTTGAATTATTATTATTATTAATTCACTTAATTAAAATTAAATATGACAAAAATAGCAAATCAATGTTTTTAAATCCTTTTATGCAGTAAATACCTTCCACATGTGATAGAGATTTCGTGCACCACATCAAAGGGACCAAATCTTCCAAATAGGCAAGTTTTCATGGCAAAAAGGATTGAAAAAGATCATGGAAAATCACAAATTCAAAAGCATTGAATACATGGATCATGGGCTTGTTTTGCTTGACCTAATCATGCTACATACATATACAAACAAAACCTAATGCACAAGGACAAAAAAAGCTGCGCAAGAACTGAGAGAACAACTTTGCATTTTTTCCAAAAAAATTGAAAATTGTTTTCACAGCTAGAGCTCGTTTCAAAGCCAAATAACTATTCCATCACACTCCTGACACATCCAGGAAACCATTCCAATCAAAGCCAACCCTCCATACGCAAGGAATTGGTATAACAGTGTTTTACTTTTCTTGAAAATCTTGATAATCGTATTCCATTTTCCATGCATTATTTGTAACTTTTAACCATTGATTTACACTAACATGAGCATTCTAAAGCTAATGGTATCGTTCAATTGAAGAATGGCTGTCTGTAGGAGAATCCACCATGGACATTTCTTAGGGTTTCAGAGACCCTGATTTAGGGCTTTACACGTCTGGAAAAATTAGACAACAAGACCTACACCATTGAAATCGTGACATTCTGAAGGATAAAATCCATACCTCGCACCCTTTTTCTTTTTCACTATATCCTAATCGCTATTTTTCCTGGTCTTGTTTAGTGGGGGTTTAAAACCCCCGCTATTTGCTTTTATTTGCAGGTACAAAACGGAGAAGAAGCATGCGTGGCTTGACGTTACTGGACCATTCAAAATTGGCGCGTGATTTTGTTATTCAGATTACTAACTTTTGTTCTTTTTTATAATAATCACGTTCCACTAATATATCAAAGAAACGCACTAGCTCAATTGGTTAGCACGCTGGCATGTAGGTATTGGGACCTGGGTTCGATTCCCAGGTCCCCCATATTTCCCTATAATTTTTGTTGTAACATGATTCTGTGCAGTACGCTCCCAGTGACCCATCATACAACGCATATGCCCCTACTTGCCATGCAATTTGATTGATCAATCCAATGGTCACAAAAGCAGTCCACCATGCACACTGGTCAGCTGATGCACACGTAATCCCATAAAGTCCAAAGGGCCTTGCATTTCAATGGGCCTAATTGCTGCAAATTAACCTCCAAAAAAGGCCAACACCCCCAGGGTTTGCATTTTCTTTTTCCTTTTTCTTTCTTCTTTTTTATTATTAATTGTCTTTCTTTTGTTTTATTTAATTCACCAAAATATAATTTTCACAATAATAAAATCAGAAATCAAAACAAAAAAATATGTTTTATTAATATTAGTTTCTATTAATTTTGTAAATAAATTCCAATAATCAATTTAGTTTAATTTTAGGTTTAACTTTAATATTTTCTTAAATAACTAAAAAATATAAAAAAATAGGTTTTTAGCATTTCTTATTCTTTTTCTCAATAATTAAATTTTTCTTCTTATTATTATTAACTATTAATTTATTTTGCAAATAAACTTGTCATTAAATAATTAGGTTAAATTAGGTCAAAATTTAAACATTTCTTAAATAATTAAAAACAATTTAGAGCTAGGGTTTTAGTTAATTTCTAATTTCAATTAATTCTCTTTATTTCCATAAATACCAAAAAACATCAAAAAATAACTTCTTTTCTTATTAAATCATTAATTCACTTCCAATTTCAACTTAATTTCTTTAAAGGGTCCAACGCCCTCGCATACTCGATTCTAAATTCTTTTCGCGCGTTTATCTTATTTTCTTTGTGAAGTTTATGTAATTTCCCCAAAGCTTTGTAAATAGTAATTAGGACATTTACTTTCCGTATTTTTATTCAAAATCGGGTCTTTGTTAATTTGGCGATGTATAGACCCGCGCCTTGTAATAGCGTAGGACCTTTATTTTCCGCACTTTAAATTCCGCACCTTTAAACTGTTAATCACATGAAAGAATGTATTCCTAAATAAAATCAAAGCGTAGCTCACCCAATGCATGATCAAGATATAACTGAAAATGACACACAATTCACACACCACTCCTAGGGTACGCCTCACTGTTGCCTTGCCCCTCGAAATGTGGTCGTCGAGTATAGGATGTTTTAGTAAGTCCTTATGTCCATGAACATGGAATAAGGGTAGCTTCTAAGGTGTCCTACTATTGCTCCGGTGACCACACCGTTGCCTTACCCTCGAAACGTGGTCGTCGGCTATAGGACGTCTTAGTGAGTCCTTATGTTCCATTGATCTAGTTGCCTCGAAACAAGTTTCCTCGGAATAGTTGCCTCGGAATAAAAAGATCAATGGCATAAGGGTAGCTTCTAAGGTGTCTTACTGTTGCTCGGTGACCACACTGTCCCTAAACTCGAATTGACCCGAACACCTCCAACGGTGGTGCTACCTACCTCTCAATGGTGGGATGGCACTACCTTAACGACATTAACACAGCCTAATTCCTTAGGGTAGGTAGATGACTCATAGATACTTGCTCTAATTCAAAACAAATCAAAAACTTCCTTTCACACCGACACTTTGCAAAAAGCTTTCAAAAACAACTTTTCAAACACTCTTGAGGACTGATACAAGATTCGAACTGAAATTTTAAACGAAACTTTTTCAAACCCACTCACACTTGAAAAGCAAACACTTTTGAAAACACAAATGAGCAAGTATCTAAGAGCCCATGGATAAACATGGATAGAAAGGGTGCTAACACATTCCCTTTCTATAAATCTACCTCCCGAACCGAGAGTTAATCTCAATAAGGAATTTTTCTGTGCTTTTGTCCTTTCCATATTGGAGAAAATAAAAGACGGTGGCGACTCTTGCTTCCGCGACATTTCGCGAAACCAGCGTTAAACAGTCAGTTCCAGATCCACTGATCACAGAACTGGCGACTCTGCTGGGGAATATACTTAAAGTGAGGTGTACCTTAGGACTAAGATCACTGTGTTTTCAATTGCTTTGACTTGTTTGCTTTATTATTGAGGGACTGTCTTGGGAGTTACATAGATCCTAACCCGGATCTGGGGATACCCTGTTAGGTAGCATAAGTTGTGAGGGACTTGTCCGACGTAGACCGACATGGGTGAAGCAGTGGCTACGTTGGTGTGGCACCTTGGTCTGTACCGATATCCCTTGTGTTGCAACGAGGAGAATATGGGTCTTCTGAGGAGTCATTAAGCACCAACCGACCTTAGAACCTTAAATGACCCAACTTGGCCAATAGAACAGTAGCAGTATGCTACGCCCATTGAGGCTAAAATCTCGTGATGGTTCTGGCTGCAAGAAAAGATTGCGATGCTGGAGTTATGACCGATTGAGGGTAGTCAGTGATATTGGGATCCTCTAGAACCCGGTTACTTCTGATAGGACAGGTCTGAACCAACAAACTGAAAGAGGGTAATACCTAGACCCCATGCTGGCCTAAACTCTAAGGGCTTGTCTTGTGTGACTTGTGTGCCTTATCATGTTTGCCTTTGTAAATATTTGTGGTATGCTTTATCATAACATCATGCCATCATAAACATTGCATGCATCCTGCATAAGGACTGACCATTTCAAAGACAAGAGGGTTTCACCTTTGCTCTATTTTGTAGGACATCATGATGCCTATGCGAAGGAATACTATCCAGTTCAACTTTGTTCACCCACCTGAGCTGCTTGAAGAGTTGGTTGGCAGAATTACAAATACTACTTCCTTCATCCAGAGGCACGGTTATCTTCTCAGCTTAGTCACAGCAAAGTGGGACCAACAGTTGATAAGTGTCCTGACCCAGTTCTATGACCCTCTGTATCAGTGCTTCACCTTTCAAGACTTCCAGCTGGTCCCTACCCTGGAAGAGTTCTCTGATTTGCTTGGCATCCCTATCTTGGATCAGACTCCCTACACTGGTTGGGAAAAGACTCTTAGGCTTGAGGAGGTTGCTGCAGCTCTTCCCTTGACTCACCAAGAAGTAATGGACAACTGGGTGACTAGAAGCGGAGTTAAGGGTTTCTTGGCAAAGTTTCTGATTGGTAAAGCTAACAATTTCTGGAATGACTTGGACTTTAGGGCATATGAAGATATCCTGGCTCTCTTAATCTATGGTCTAGTCTTGTTCCCTAATCCTGACAACTTCATCAATGTCACTGCCATAAGGATCTTCATGTCTCAGAACCCGGTGCCCACTCTCTTGGGTGACATCCTGCAACAACTTCATGCTCGTACTGCCCGAAGACGAGGAACTCTGTGGTGTTGTATCCCTTTGTTGGTGAGGTGGTTTATTTCGCACCTCCCTAAGTTCGTGTTGAAGAACCAAGAAGGAAGAGGTTGGGCTCATAGGTTAATGTCTCTCACTGACAAGGACATCATTTGGACTCTCAGAGGTTTGGATGAGATAGCTGTTATTGATCGTTGCGGAGAATATCCTAATGTTCCTTTGATTGGTACCCAAGGAGGAATCTCTTATAATCCGTGTCTAGCGCTCCGTCAGTTTGGAAGAGCCAGAAGAACAGGGCCTCATGAGATGTTGGTGCCTCACATCAGTTTTGAGTTTCAGGCAGATAGTGACGGGCTGCGTCGTAGGTTCATCAAGGCTTGGGACAGAATTCACAAAGCTGACCCACAAGAGTTAGGACCAAAGACCTCTCTACCTATGGAAGCTTACTACAAATGGGTCCGCATCCGTGCTCAGAAGTTAGGTATGCCGTACGAAGCTGTCAAACTCATCGTTCTTGAGTATCCTAACAAAGATGGGGTTCCCCCAACTGTCCTCCCTCCTCAGGTACCTACTGATTATGAGACATTAAAGAGGTCTTGGACGCAACTGCAAGAAGAACGGGATTCTTACCGGGAAAAGTTCAACGAACAGGAACTGAAGATCCAGAAGCTGACAAAGCAGTTGGAGAATGAGCGGGCTCTGAATGACTACATCCGTACTGAGAAGAGGAGACCATGGGATCAATGATGAGCTTTGGATGTTCTTTTACAGCTTTATTTCCCTTTTCAGTATTTCCATTTTTATGTAACGCCTAAGGGCAACCTATTGAACAATTTAAATTTCAAAGTTGAATCTAATGAAGTGTGTTCCTTTTTGTTTACAAAGTTGATTCCCGATTGTCTTTGAAAACATAAATCATACGCATTCCATTCATCATGTGCATAGCAGTTATTCTTCTTTTCAGGTTGCTTACTGTTCTTCGCTGTTTATTTCAGCATCATGAACCCCGAATCATCTACCGAGCTGTCTATCAAGGCCCTTCAGGCGCAAAACACACAATTTCAGGAGCTGATCATGGGTTTGGCTCAAGGTCAAGAAGAGCTGAAGGCTTTGCTCCTGAAGAAGGAGAAGAAGAAGAAGAGAACTGTTCTGTTCAACTCGGGCCGGAGGTTTGGTAACACTCTGCAGAATGAGGAAGCTGGTTCTTCTGTAGGCAAAGACAGTCCCCAGGGGGGAAGAGGTCCTAGTCTGGTAGTCTCTGACAATGAGACTGATTTTAATGAGGAATAGTATCCTCCAGCTGAAGACCGGTACAAGCAATTGGAAGACCGTCTGAACGCCATGGAGATCCAACAAGTGCCTAGTTTGGATTTCAGAGACTTGGGTTTATCTACTGGTGTGATCATCCCTCACAAGTTTAAAGCACCATGTTTCACCAAGTATGACGGGGCGTCTTGCCCTAAATTACACCTCAGATCTTATGTGCGGAAGATTCAGCCGTACACAGTGGACAAGAACTTGTGGATCCACTTCTTCCAGGAGAGTCTTTCAGGGACTCATCTCGAATGGTTCTATCAGCTGGATGGGACCAAGGTTCGTAACTGGGAGGAGTTGGCTACTGCGTTTTACAAGAAGTATCAATATAATGCCGACCTTACTCCTACACGTACCCAACTCCAGGGTATGTCGCTAGGATCAGGCGAAGGTTTTAAAGAGTATGCGCAGAAGTGGAGGGACCTGGCTGGCAGGGTGCAACCACCATTAACTGACTGTGAATTGGTGGATATGTTCTTGGGGACCCTCTCTGGGCCATTTTTCAATCATCTTATCGGTAATTCATCTGTAGGGTTCACTGACCTCATTTTGACTGGGGAAAGGATAGAGGCTGGTATGAAGTCCGGAAAGATTCAGAAAGGTGTGTCTTCAAGTGCTGAAAAGAAACCCTTTAAGAAAGAGGCCAGTGCTGTGTATGGGTCTAGAAGGCAAGATAAACCAGAGCGCCGCCAATCTGTCAACGCGTTGGTGATTGCTAAACCTGCTGCCGCTCCTCGACAAACTAATCAACAAAGGGCTGAAAGACCCAGAAGAGAGTTTACCCGGCTAAGTATGACCTTGTCACAAATCTTTCCGCAATTGCTATCAACCAACTTGGTGACTGTTAGGGAGGCCCCGAAGGTTGTGAATACTGCATCCCCCAAATATAATCCAAATGCCCGATGTGCTTATCACTCCGATAGCCTGGGGCATTCTACTGATGACTGCTGGGACCTGAGAAATAAGGTGCAAGACCTTATTTATGCGAAGGAGGTACAGTTTGAGGCACCTGAGAAGCCTAATGTAGTGACAGCTCCCCTGCCTGCTCATGGAGTGAATGCTATTGGGGATGAAGACGAAGTGGAAGAATCAGAGTTCGATAGCTGGATTTATCTGACGGCCGACAATGGACCTAGCAATTGGATTGCAAAAGACAACCTACCTGTTACTTTTTTTACGCAGTAATGAATTCCTTTGTTTTTGTTATTTGTAATAAACAATGAATTGAAACTTTATGGCCCGGTGTCTTACCCGGGGCACCGTTGGCTTCATTTGTGAGGGCTTATAACTGTCATTTACATATATCATGAATAAAGATCTTGGACGTTTTTTCGCATTTCAAATCTTGTGCTCCCTTTATTTCTTTCTTTCTTTATATATTGCAAAACAGCTGTATTTACACACACTCACTCATACAGGTTTCAATCCACTCTGGATCTCACTGGTAACGACTCTGCTACTGCCAGTTCTGACTTCGAAAATCCGATCAACTTAGCCGAAGACGAAGGTGAAGATGATTGCGAAGTGCCTGGTGAGCTTGCAAGACTGTTACTCCAGGAAGAGAGGGCAATTTAACCACATGAAGAGCCAGTGGAAACGATAAATCTGGGTACTGATACAGATAGGAAGGAAGTCAAGATTGGTGCCAATCTGGAGCTCAGCGTGAAGCAACGGTTGACCCAGATGCTACATGATTATGTGGAGATCTTCGCCTGGTCCTACGAAGATATGCCTGGGTTGGATACCGACATTGTGGTCCATCATTTTCCTACCAAGGAAGACTGCCCTCCAGTTAAGCAAAAGGTACGCCGTATGCGTCCAGAGATGTCTGAGAAGATCAAAGCCGAGGTTATGAAACAGTTTGATGTCGGGTTTCTTGCAGTAACTTCTTACCCTCAGTGGGTTGCCAACGTGGTGCCGGTACCGAAGAAAGATGGTAAGGTCAGAATGTGTGTTGATTATAGGGATCTGAACAGGGCCAGCCCCAAGGATGACTTCCCCTACCTCACATTGACGTTCTGGTTGATAATACGGCTCAGCACAAGGTGTTCTCTTTCATGGATGGTTTTTCAGGTTATAATCAGATCAAGATGGCTCCTGAAGACATGGAAAAGACTACCTTTGTTACTCAGTGGGGCACCTTCTGCTACAAGGTCATGCCATTCGGGCTGAAGAATGCTGGGGCAACCTACCAACGTGCCATGGTTGCTTTATTTCATGACATGATCCATCATGAGATAGAAGTGTATGTTGACGACATGATTGCAAGGTCCCAAACTGAGGAGGAACACCTTGACCATCTGTAGAAATTATTTGACCGTCTGAAATTGTACAAGCTGAGGTTGAACCCGAACAAGTGCACCTTCGGGGTAAGATCTGGAAAGTTGCTAGGCTTCGTTGTAAGTGACAAGGGTATTCAAGTGGACCCTGCCAAGGTTAAAGCTATTCAAGAGATGCCAGTTCCTAAGACAGAGAAAGAGGTCAGAGGCTTTCTAGGACGTCTGAATTACATTGCTCGATTCATCTCACACCTAACTGCTACTTGTGAACCAATCTTCAAGCTGCTGAAGAAAGATCAGGTAGTACGTTGGAATGATGAATGTCAGGCCGCTTTTGACAGAATCAAAGAGTATCTCCAGGAACCACCCATCCTTATGCCACCGGTCGAAGGGAGACCTATGATACTATACCTGACAGTACTTGACAACTCAATGGGGTGTGTGATGGGGCAACATGACGAGTCTGGCCGAAAAGAGCACGCCATTTATTACCTTAGAAAAAAGTTTACCGACTGTGAGACCCGATACTCACTGCTCGAGAAAACTTGTTGCGCTTTGGTATGGGCTGCTCGCCGGCTGAGACAGTATATGCTGACTCACACTACCTTGTTGATCTCAAAGATGGATCCAATAAAGTACATATTTGAAAAGCCTGCTCTATCTGGGAGAATAGCAAGATGGCAAATGATCTTGACAGAATACGACATCCAGTACACGACTCAGAAAGCTATCAAGGGAAGTGTATTGGCAGACCACTTGGCACATCAGGCGGTAGACGACTATCAGTCAATGAACTTCGAGTTTCCAGACGAGAGTATCATGATAGTGACTGATTGTGAAGTACCTGGACCGGATGAAGGACCTGAGGAAGGATCCCGATGGTCTATGCACTTTGACGGAGCCTCCAACGCTTTGGGAAACGGTATCGGCGCTGTAATCATATCCCCTCAAGGCACTCATACTCCACTTACTGCCCGACTATGTTTCAACTACACCAACAACATGGCGGAGTATGAGGCATGCATCATGGGTCTTCAAGCTGCGATTGACTTAAGGATCAAGTTTCTGAGTGTCTTCGGAGATTCCGCTCTCGTGATCAATCAGATCAAAGGAGAGTGGGATACGAAACATCTGAATCTTATTCCTTACAAAGAATGTATGTTGACAATGATCCCCCATTTCACAGAGATAACTTTTGAACACTTTCCGAGAGAGGAGAATCAGTTGGCGGACGCGTTAGCTACGATGTCTTCCATGTTCAAAGTCAAGTGGGATAATGAGGCTCCCCGGATCATCATTTGGAAACTGGACGAACCGGCATACTGTTGTGATCTTGAGGCTGGGGAAGTAATTGAGAAACCTTGGTACCATGAGGTGAAGAGATACTTAGAAGCTCAAGAATAACCTGAAGGTACATCTGTCAACGATAAAAAGTTTCTGAGAAGGTTCGCAGCGATGTTCTTCCTTAGCAATGGCGTTCTGTACAAGAGAAACCATGATTCAACCTTACTGCGTTGTGTGGATAAAACTGAAGCAGAAAGGATCATGGCGGAGCTACATGAAGGTACCTTCGGAACACATTCCAGTGGACACACCATGGCAAAGAAAATCCTTCGGGCAGGATATTACTGGTCCACCATGGAAGCCGACTGTTACCAACATTCTCGGACATGTCATAAGTGACAGATTTATGCAGATAAGGTGCATGTTCCTGCAGTCCCTCTGAATGTCCTGACTGCACCTTGGCCTTTTTCAATGTGGGGCATAGACATGATCGGCGAGATTAAACCTACGGCATCCAATGGGCATCGCTTCATCCTGGTAGCGATCGATTACTTTACGAAGTGGGTTGAAGCAGCTTCTTATGCCACGGTAACCAAGAATGTTGTGGCACGATTCATTCGGCATAACCTGATCTGTCGGTACAGCGTCCCGGAAAGAATCATTACAGACAACGGTACCAATCTTAACAACAAGATGATCACTGAGCTCTGCGAGCAATTCAAGATACAGCACCACAACTCTTCTCCCTACCGGCCGAAGATGAATGGGGCTGTAGAAGCAGCGAATAAGAATATCAAGAAGATTGTGCAGAAGATGACAGTAACCTATAAAGATTGGCACGAAATGTTACCGTTTGCTCTACATGGATACCGTACCTCAGCAAGGACGTCAACCGGGGCAACTCCTTTTTCCTTGGTCTACGGCATGGAGGCAGTCTTACCGATCGAAGTGCAGATACCCTCTCTCCGGATAATGAAGGATGCAGATCTGAGCGAAGATGATTGGATCCAGACACGACTTGATCAGCTAAACCTTATTGATGAAAAGAGACTTACTGCTATATGTCATGGTCAGACGTATCAAAAACGGATGATCAGGGCATTTAACAAAAAGGTCAGACCACAAGAGTATCAAGTTGGGGATCTGGTAATCAAGCGCATCATCCTTCCTCAGAGTGATCCCAGGGGCAAATGGACCCCTACGTACGAAGGGCCATTTGTGGTTAAACATGTGTTCTTAGGAGGAGCCATGATCCTAACCACCATGGATGGTGACAACCTTCCTCACCCCGCCAATGCAGACATAGTGAAAAGATACTACGCATGATAAAGACCCGCTAGGTTGACACACCTAGGCAAAAATAAGGGCTTCCCGGCGAACCAAAAGGGTTCGGGCAAAAATGAAGGGATGAAATGAAAAAAATTTGTACACTCGGCAAGTCGAAAACCTGAAAAGGCGGCTTGGGAAAAAATGGGTATCCCGGTGGACCGAAAACCCGAAAGGGCGGTCCAGGCAAAAGTTAGGGATTAAGGCGTAATACTATGTCTCATTGGATCACTTTGCATCCAGAATCCGGTATCAACATCAAGTCCAGACGGCATCAATCAATCAACTTCATCTTCAGCTAGGTCATCAAGTGATGAGACGCTCGAAGATATAAAGGCGATAGCAGAGTTGGAACCCAGTGGGATTATTCTTTTCACATAGCTGTTTTGTTTTCCCTTTGTACAAATTTGTATAAACTCTTTTGTTCGGCGGCGCTCTCTTACTAGGATGTCAGCCTCTTGTACATAAACGCCTATTTACAGGCAAATTCAAAAATCAATATAAATACACTTTTCAGATCAATTGCCAATTGTTTCTCCTTTTTTCTATTTTGTTTTGCGAAGAACGTCCAAGGTTCAATTTGTGATATATGCATTTGACAATAATTGCTAACTCATAAATATTTGCATACAAAACAAAGGATTAATTACAGGTAACATTAGAAACAGGGGCATTAATGAGTGGTCTAAGCGATCTAATTGCTTTGTCCATCAAGGTACCAAGGTAAGTTCAGCTGAAGAACATAACCAAGATATCTTAAATCCCCAGAGAGTGAGCCAGCAAGTCAATGCACTCTCCCCAAGCAAAGCTATATTATCAGCCTTAAGGAAGTTGGGTATCCCCAGCAGATCTCAACATTCCCCAGCACAGTATACGAACATTCCTAACAAGCATCCACGGTAGTCTTGATCTAAGATTGTTCCCCGGCGGTATACAAGACATTCAGTGGAGTCACTTTCAATACATCTCAAAATTTCCCCAGGAGAGTCCAGCATGGTTCAAGATTTCCCCAGGACAGTTTGAATCATCTCCCCAGCAGTAAGCTTATCCCCAGTAGATTCTGGAAGCTTATCCCCTACAGAGCACGAACGCGTCCCCCGGCTTTATTCAAAGGTTATTTCCCTACCAGGATATAACTGGGTTATCCTCAGCCAAAAGCCACGGAAAGATCGTCCTCGGCGAAGTCTTCTTATCCCCAGCGGAGTCTATTAACACTTCCAACATAGCAACGGTATCCCCAGCGGAGTTATCATCAACATCTCAACGTACCTCTCTCCCCACAGAGTATTGTTCCCCAGTGTGATCGGTGGATCTGGAACTGACTGTTTAACGCTGGTTCGCGAAATGTCGCGGAAGCAAGAGTCGCCACCGTCTTTTATTTTCTACAAATGGAAAGGACAAAAGCACAGAAAAATTCCTTAAAGAGATTGCTCTCGGTTCGGGAGGTAGATTATAGAAAGGGAAGGTGTTAGCACCCTTTCTATCCATGGTTATCCATGGGCTCTTAGATACTTGCTCATTGTGTTTTCAAAAGGTTTGTTTTCTTTTCAACTGTGGGCTTTAAAAAGTTTCTTTGAAAATTCCAGTTCGACTCTTGTATCAGTCCTCAAGAGTGTTTGAAAAGTTTCTTTCGAAAGCTTTTTGAAAATGTGTTGGTGTGAAAAGTATTTTTGAATTTGTTTTTGAATTTAGAGCAAGTATCTACGAGAACCTACCTACCCTAAGGAATTCATCTGTGTAAATGTCCTTTAAAGTAGTGCCATCCCACCATTGAGAGGTAGGTAGCACCACCGTTGGAGGTGTTCGGGTCAATTCGAAGGTTCGGGACATGGTGATCACCAGAGCAATGGGAAGACACCTTAGAAGCTACCCTCATGCCAGGTTCCCGGATCATGAGGACTTACTAAGACATCCTCTACTCGACGATCACCTTTCGAGGCAAGGCAACAGTGAGGCGTACCCTAGGGGTGGTGTGTGCGATTTGTGTGTCGTTTTCATTTGCATTTATCTTGTCATGTCATTGGTGTTCTACGCTTGTTTTTATTTTTGTCCATACATTCTTTCATGCCATTTGTTAACAGTTAAAAATATCGCGGGAAAAGTAAATTCTAAGTTATTACAAAAGGCGCGGGTCCACATCGCCAAAATTAAACCAGGACCCGATTTGACAGAAAAATAAAGGAAGTAAAAGAAAATTAAAAGGTTACATGGCCTTGGGAGAGATACATAAATATTTAAGCGAAATAAAATAAATATGCGAATTAGTAAGAAATTAAGAACGAGGGCGTTGGACCCTTTTTGCAAAGTTAAACTAATGAGGAATTAATTAATTAAAAAGAAAGAAAGAACTTGTTTTTTGGTATTTTTTAGTATTTTAGGATTTAATATGAAAAAAAAGAATTAATTGAAATAAATACTAACCCTAATTCTAATGGCTTTTAATTTATTAAGAAAACATTGAATTTTAACCTAAATATTAACCCTAATTTTTATATACAATTTAATTATAAAAATAAATATTTAATTATTTAATTATTTATGAAAGAAAAATAGAAAGATGAAAATTAACCAAACCTAATTCTATGTTTTTTTTTTAAATTTATTATGAAAATATTAAATTAAACCCTAATTTAAAACTAATCAATTTACATGCAAATTTATTTATGAAAATACTAGAAATATAAATATTTATTATTCTAATTCTTTTCTGATTTTTTTTTATTTTTAGGTGTTTTTTATATTTTGTGAAAATAATAAATTAATTAAACAAATAATAATTAAAAGCAAATAGAAAATAAAATAAAAAATATTATGGCAAACCTAGGGGGGTTGTAGTCCCCAACATGGAGGTTAAGTCCAAGAATTCTGGCCCATTTAGCATGGCCTGTTTGACTTTCTCCAGGGAGTATGCTGGCGCGTTGACTGGGGTCCATGATGTGTCTCAATTCTTGGCCTTGTGATTGATGAAGCTGGACGCGTGGACGCTTGATTTTGTGGGTGTATCATGGGACAACAACGTTGAACCTGCATAGGAATATTAATTGGAAAAAAATATGTGGAAAGGGTGGGGACCTGGGATCGAACCCAGGTCCTGAACATCACCAGTCAACACACGCGCCACTGAGCCAATTCATGCGTTTTGTATATTAAATAAACTAAGAATAATATAATAAGAAAACAATGGTTAGTGGTAATCAGCGCGCGAACTTTCAAACCGGCCACCCATCGCTTGCCACGAGTTCATCTTCTTCGTTGGATTTCCTGAAACAAATTTAACAAACATTTAACGGGGGTTTTAAACCCCCTCAAAATATGTTGATTTCAATAATAGCGATTAGACCATGTGGCCTCAGAAATTTGGCGCGATGGTCCCAATCTCTTCGTCCCAACCTGCTGATTTCGTTCATGGCATTGTTATGTCTTAATTTTATAGGAATGGAAAACGCCCAAATTAGAAATCTTGGAACCCTAGCTATCTCTAATGGTGAATCCTCATATAGGGCATGGAACTTCAATCAAACTGTGCAGTTAGTTTGTAAACATCATCTTAAACACGAAAACAACAACAAAATATGTTAAAAATGCATGGATAATGGAAAACAGTTTTGGAATTTTCTCTACCAATTTCAGTGATGACTTCGCGTTTTCTTGAGTATGGGGCTTAGTTTTTGATTGGAATATGTCCTATGATCCTTGAGGAAGCTAATGGGATAGGTTTTGAGACTTGAATCGCCTTGCAAAGGTGTTTTCAGAATTGAGATTTTTTGAGAAAAAGTGTGAGTTTGTGCAAGGGTTTTCTGAGCAGCTGCGTGGTCAATGGCCTTAGGTTTTCGTTCTATGCTTATGTATGAATAAATTAGGTCAACAATCCTGATCAAAATCTCTTGCAATGATGGCTTTTGAGATTTGATTTTCAAGCATTATTTTTCAATCTTTTTCCATGTGTTTTTGCTCTCAATCATATCAATTCTCTCCAAATCTTTCCATATTGGATCATGCACGAGTTATTGAGTAGATTTTGTGCACAAAAAGATTGTAAGACCTAGGTTAAATATTTTTCATGTATTTAATTTGATTTAAATGAATTATTATAAATAAAAATTCAAATAAATAAATAAAAAATGAAGAAATACTTCCCTTTGGGCCAAGTGGTCGTGCACATGCCATGGATGATGAATTGTGGAAGAAAAATGGGCCCATTAGCAATTTTAGGTCATTTGAATCAATGTTGACTTTTCAAAATATCCAAAAATTTCCCAACTTCTACAAGGCATAACTTGCTCAATTTTTAAGCTTTTCTCATGTTCTTGGACATTTTGGAAAGGTCTTTGAGTCCTCTAACCAATGCCTTTGGTACCATGTCATTTTGATTTACCAATCTCAAGGTATGGCCTTTGACTTAAAGTCCCTTTTTGTTGACTTTTGAAAATGACCTATAATGTTGAAATTGATAACTTTTTGTGAGAGCATTTCTTGGACTTGAAGTATGAAGATGAGTTGTAGGAAATGTCTTTATATTCAAAATGAGCTTTGGATGGAATTTTTCTGATAATCCATGTGAAAGTTATGCCCTGGTCAATTTACAGTTGACTTTTTCAGCTGTCCAAATAAGGAAACTTTTGCATCTTGATGATTTTTGAGCCAAGCTTTGAGAATCATGATCAAGCATTGATCAAATGATATTTGTGGCTGCAAAATGAGATGTTGATCAAAAATTTGAACTTTTGACTGTCAAATGACCATTTTGCCCCTACAGTTGACTGTAGTGCAATTAGGGTTTTTGACTGTGCAATTTTGTGCTGAATGTCTTGAAACTTGATATGAGGATGCTTGACCATATTTGTAGGCATGTGAGACTTGATTGGACCTTTAGAAACTTCATTTTCTTGATCAAAACAAAAACCCTAATCTTGACTGTTTGGGAGACCCTTGACTGTGCAACCCTTAGGGAGATTTTGAGGCTTGACTTGGCAAATCTTTGAAGAATATGGGAGGGCAAATTTTGGGGTACAACAGTTGCCCCTGTTCAATCTTCTTAGACCTGAGGATGCAGATTGGCTGACGTGCCTTTCGTAATCCGAGGGTAGAAGATGATTGAACACTAGAGTGCCCAGAAATTTGCGCTCACATAGTGGCAGTGTGATGGTGGAATGGGCTTATAGATGCCATTTAGAGATTGCTGGATAGGATGATGGGCTTATAGATGCCATCTGGATGTTGATCGCGTAAGAGATTCCTTAGCGAGAACCTGCATACCTGCAAAAGAAAAAACGAGTACCTGACATGTTGCAGGAGCTGGTTTTCAGATGCTTGGTATAGACATATCCTGAATGATTACAGGAGCTGAGTCTGGAGCTTCACAAGATGATGAATGAACCAGGGATGGTTACTACCTTAGCATGAACGGTAAGAGAACCTTGGGTGACTTTAACCTCAACAATGCTCGTTGAGAAAATCTTGGTGGGAATTATCATCTTCGCAGTATCGGGAAGAGAACCAAAGGAAAATATAATCTGAAAGGGAATTACATCTCTCGCACCGTCTGGGAGAGAACCATAGGAAATTATAACCTGAAAGGGAATTACATCTCACGCACCGTCGGGGAGAGGACCAAAGGAAATTATAACCTGAAAGGGAATTACATCTCACGCACCGTCGGGGAGAGGACCAAAGGAAATTATAACCTGAAAGGGAATTACATCTCACGCACCGTCGGGGAGAGGACCAAAGGAAATTATAACCTGAAAGGGAATTACATCTCACGCACCATCGGGGAGAGGACCAAAGGAAATTATAACCTGAAAGGGAATTACATCTCACGCACCGTCGGGGAGAGGACCAAAGGAAATTATAACCTGAAAGGGAATTACATCTCACGCACCGCCGGGGAGAGGACCAAAGGAAATTATAACCTGAAAGGGAATTACATCTCACGCACCGCCGGGGAGAGGACCAAAGGAAATTATAACCTGAAAGGGAATTACATCTCACGCACCGTCGGGGAGAGGACCAAAGGAAATTATAAACTGAAAGGGAATTACATCTCACGCACCATCGGGGAGAGGACCAAAGGAAATTATAACCTAAAAGGGAATTACATCTCACGCACCATCGGGGAGAGGACCATAGGAAATTATAACCTAAAAGGGAATTACATCTCACGCACCGTCGGGGAGAGGACCATAGGAAATTATAACCTAAAAGGGAATTACATCTCACGCACCGTCGGGGAGAGGACCATAGGAAATTATAACCTAAAAGGGAATTACATCTCACGCACCGTCGGGGAGAGGACCAAAGGAAATTATAACCTAAAAGGGAATTACATCTCACGCACCGTCGGGGAGAGGACCAAAGGAAATTATAACCTGAAAGGGAATTACATCTCACGCACCGTCGGGGAGAGGACCAAAGGAAATTATAACCTAAAAGGGAATTACATCTCACGCACCGTCGGGGAGAGGACCATAGGAAATTATAACCTAAAAGGGAATTACATCTCACGCACCGTCGGGGAGAGGACCATAGGAAATTAAAACCTAAAAGGGAATTACATCTCACGCACCGTCGGGGAGAGGACCATAGGAAATTATAACCTAAAAGGGAATTACATCTCACGCACCGTCGGGGAGAGGACCATAGGAAATTATAACCTAAAAGGGAATTACATCTCACGCACCGTCGGGGAGAGGACCATAGGAAATTATAACCTAAAATGGAATTACATCTCACGCACCGTCGGGGAGAGGACCATAGGAAATTATAACCTAAAAGGGAATTACATCTCACGCACCGTTGGGGAGAGGACCATAGGAAATTATAACCTAAAAGGGAATTACATCTCACGCACCGTCGGGGAGAGGACCATAGGAAATTATAACCTAAAAGGGAATTACATCTCACGCACCATCGGGGAGAGAACCAAAGGAAATTATAACCTGAAAGGGAATTACATCTCACGCACCGTCGGGGAGAGAACCAAAGGAAATTATAATCTCAAAGAAAAACCTAAAATGGAATTATATCTCACGCACCGTCGGGGAGAGAACCAATAGGAAATTATAATCTTAAAGAAAAATCTAAAATGCTTCCACTGAGTCTTCATCAGAAAAATCTGTTGGGAGTCGATTTAGCTGGAATAGAGAAGGCCTTGGACTGGATAAGAAATCTTTGGAGTCGATTAACCGAACCTGTCTAGGTCTTGAAAGATGTTTGAGAATTTAGCTGAATCTTTCCTGAAAGGTAAAGGTCAGTCATATGCAATGCATGATACGGATTAGGCAATGATGTTCTCAACATAAATGAGATTTGTATGTTATGATGCGTCTATGCATGTTATAATGATGTATGTGATGTTTTATGAATGTATGTTTTCGTCTAGGAAAGTAAATCCTTGACGGGTGCCGGGAAGTCACTCCTGGGCTGATATTGAAGAGTAGATTTTGCTTCCGTTGGGGATGATAACTGCAAGAATACCGGTAGGAGAAGATGACTCCGTTGAGGAATAAACTTGGCGAATGGAAGATTCTGCGGGGGGGAAAATACTCTAGCGACCATGCTGGGAAGTGATACTCTGTGGGGAGAGGGATGCCAACTTTCCTTGGGGAACTGGATTGGACTTTCTGGGGAAGTTTTGATATGCTGGGGAAGTGATTCCTTTGAATGTCTGGTATACCGCCGGGGAACAATCTTTTAGATCAAGACTGCCCGGGATGCTTGTTAAGAATATGTACACATGCCGCTGGGGAACGTTGAGATCTATTGGAGGATACTCAACTTCTTTGAGATTGGATAACTCTGCTTGGAGAAGAATGCACTGACTGCTGACTTACTCTCTGGGGAATTAAAATGTATTGGTCATCTTCTTTAGTTGAACCTATCTTGGTACCTTGGAGGACAGAACAATTAGATTGCTCAGACAACTCTTTATTGCCCCTGTTTCCAATGTTACCTGTGGAGGTGCTTGGTGATTGTCGATTGACAAATCTTCTTTTGGTAGGCGAGTGACAAGATGCTGGGACATAGTCGTATGCTTTTGATCCCTAACTTTTGCCTGGACCGCCCTTTCGGGTTTTCAGTCCATCGGGATACCCATTTTTGCCCAAGCCTCCTTTTCAGGTTTTCGACTTGCCGGGTGTACAGATTTTTTCATTTCATCCCTTCATTTTGCCCGAACCCTTTTGGTTCGCCGGGAAGCCCTTATTTTTGCCTAGGTGTGTCAACCTAGCGGGTCTTTGATTATGCGTAGTATTTTTCCGACTATGTCTGTTCTCAGAAAGTAGGGAGTTGCCCCTGTTAGAAGTGTTTTGTCATGCCACCAGAAGATTTTCGACCAGGCAAGATTCGTTGTTGAAATGCCCCAGGTGGCTCATGCGGAGATTTACCCCAGGCTATTTGACTTTTGAGAGATTCTCAGAATCTTGATTGGATTTCCCCATATGATAGACCCTGGTTATGTCGTGCCCCTTGATTGGAGGTACTTCTGTTCATTAGGCATTCGTCGTGCGAACTTCTGCTGTTCAAACAAAAAGTCATATGCAAACAATGTTATATCAAAAATGCAAAGCTTATGTCTGTCTTGAAGATTTTGAAAGTGCATTCTTTTCATAAAACAAATGAATATTTGTAAAACGTGATGTCAACTCCGTATTTTAACGTGAGCCTTAAGGAGTCAGGATACCTTTCGTAACAGTATGCTTTCGAACTAACCCGTGCTTCAGCTAGGACTTTTAAGGGTTGTAACGTGGCCTGGTTCACGGTTTAAGAAACAAAGGATAAAGGCTCAAATTTTATTTGTACCCACCCACTCTTCGTGATGTTCTCCAAACCTAAACTCGGTTGATCATACGTTAGACCTTGTTTGAGTCTTATTTTCCGGTGATGATTCGGATGTTAATAACTTATTTTGAGTAGGCAGTCATCTCCTTTTTTGCTGAGGGTTTGTAAGACCTCTTTCTTGTCTGATTTTCTTTGTTATCCCTTTCTTTTTTTGCCTGAACCGTTTCCTTTTTTGGAATTACAGTCAGCGGGATGCCCCAGTTTTGTAAGTCTCCTTCATGGGTTTTGACTTAATGGGCTTTTTATTTTTTGAGATATAATGACTGCCTATCTGTATGATTGTTCAGAACCATCACTGTCTTTCTTTGTTTTATAAGGACCTCTTTGGTGCCATTTGTTGTGCACTTGGATCAACTGAGAACTACCCTGCCCCAGGTTATGATTAAGGGTTTTTAAATTTCGAAAAGAAAAAAACTCCTGCTTCTTTTGCTCAGAGGGGTTGACGAGGGATTATCTTCCTTATAACTCCAGTGTTTAGGGATTGAAACAATGCATGTACCTCATCAGCGGGGTCTGTTCAAAAGCATACTGTAAAGATAGATGTATCGTTTTCGTCATCCTCCCTCAAGAGGCTTAGATTTTTAGATCAAGAGTTGACATCAGAAAAGATATGAAAATGATTTGCATATAGTGAATACGAATATATTGCTTTGAAATAGACATAAGCGATGCATTAATGGAGTAACAATGTTTAACATGAATAAATGTTTGAACAAGAGAAAATTGCAACTTGAACATTCGAATGAACAAAAATCTTTTCATCTCAAGGCTTGTCACTTCACATGGTGAATCTTGGAGGGATGGTAGAAAAATTCTGCCTGGACATCTTGTGTGAACTCCAATGCCCCTTCATCAATCAGGTCCTGGATCTTGTTTTTCAAGCTCCAACAATCATCCGTAGTATGCCCTGGGCTGTCAGAGTGATAAGCGCAGCGGGCGTTGGGGTTATACTTTGGTGACGTTGTGTTTTGGAACTTCGGAGCCTCTTTTAGAGTTACCAGCTTGGTCTCCAGCAACTGTGGCAATATCTGGGATAAGGTCGTGCTGAGCCGAGTGAACTGCCTTCTCTCGCTCTTTTGTTGGTTGCGATGTTGAATTTGTGACACTGGAGCCGTTTGGGGAGCTCTCTCCTTGCTTCTTTGTCTCAAAGGTGGTCGAGCGATGACTGGCTTTTTACCCTTAGACTTTTGCCCCAGCTGGTTACCCTGAAGCAGTTGGTTGACGAGGAACCAGAGCTCGTCTTGTCTTTGAGCTAACCCTTGAATAGCAGTCACCTGCCCCAGCATCTGGGCTTTCAATGCATCCACCTCAGCTTGTAGGTGTTTCAGCCTTTCACCCTCAGCATTGTTTCTAACAAAGGTCTCCATGAGAAGTGTCCTTAGCACCTCCTGCCCCTTGGATAGATTCAGGAGGATTTCCTTGAACCGAGTCTCTTGAGCAAGACAGCCCTGGTTATCTGGTTGGAAGGCCATTGCTGAAATAAACAGCGAGAAAGGTAAGTGACCTGCAACAAAGATACCTGTTATGTAATGATGTGTATGACATGCATGCAATGTTTTCAAGGATCCCGCGGGGTAAACAAGAAAATTTGTTAGAACTCGGGTCCGGTAGTTCGATTGAAGGAACTGCATGTTGTTAAGAGTCCTTCTTCAAGGGTCAAAGGCTCACCATATCCAGTGGGTCATAGCCTCTGACTCTAGTCATCATGTCTGGTTTTGATTTCCAAACAACCTTGGTTATGGGAACCTTCTTCAGGAGTCAGAGCTCACCATGTCAAGTGGGTCATAGCCCCCGACAACCTTGGCTAGAGGAAAATAAATCCTCTTTGCCCCTTGCTGGGACAGTTGGTCCATCATGACCTGCATCATAAGCCCTTGAGATCCTTGAAATGGGTTAGGATGTATGCAATGGTATGATGTCATGCTATGCATGGGGTAATGTAAGTAACCCTGTTATGAGTCCCAATTAAGGACTGCAAACCAAAACCTGCAAGAGACTCGGTAAAACCTGTCATGAGTCCCAATTAAGGACTAAAACAAAAACCTACAAGAAACTTAGCAAGCCCTGTCATGGGTCCCAATTAAGGACTAAAACAAAACCTGCAAGTAGTTCATGTGTCAGATAGATAACAAGCATGCAAGTAGTCAAGTACGAAGGCACGCAAGTCACACAAGAGAAGCCCTTAGAGTTTAAGGCCAGCATGAGGTCTGGGTATTACCCTCTTGAAGTTGGTGGGTTCATACCTGTCCTATCAAAGTAACTGGGTTCTTAGAGGATCCCGATATCATTGACTACCCTCAATCGATCATAACTCCAGCATCGCAATCTTTTCTTGCGGCCAGAACCATCACGAGAGTTTAGCCTCAATGGGCGTAGCATACTGCTACTGTTCTAATGGCCAAGTTGGGTCATTTAAGGTTCTAAGGTCTGTTGGTGCTTAATGACTCCTTGGAAGACCCATATTCTCCCCGTTTCAACACGAGGGATATCGGTACAGACCAAGGCGCCACACCAACGTAGCCACTGCTTCACCCATGTCGGTATACGCCGGACAGGTCCCTCACAGCTTATGCTACCTAAACAGGGTATCCCCCAGATCCGGGTTAGGATCTATGTAACTCCGATGCAACCCACAATAGTAAAGCAAGCAAATCAATACAATTGAAAACACAGTTATGAACTAGCCCTAAGGTACACCTCACTTTAAGTTATTTCCCCAGCAGAGTCGCCAGTTCTGTGATCGGTGGATCTGGAACTGACTGTTTAACGCTGGTTCGCGAAATGTCGCGGAAGCAAGAGTCGCCACCGTCTTTTATTTTCTCCAAATGGAAAGGACAAAAGAACAGAAAAATTCCTTAAAGAGATTGCTCTCGGTTCGGGAGGTAGATTATAGAAAGGGAAGGTGTTAGCACCCTTTCTATCCATGGTTATCCATGGGCTCTTAGATACTTGCTCATTGTGTTTTCAAAAGGTTTGTTTGCTTTTTAACTGTGGGCTTTAAAAAGTTTCTTTGAAAATTCCAGTTCGACTCTTGTATCAGTCCTCAAGAGTGTTTGAAAAGTTGCTTTCGAAAGCTTTTTGAAAATGTGTTGGTGTGAAAAGTATTTTTGAATTTGTTTTTGAATTTAGAGCAAGTATCTACGAGAACCTACCTACCCTAAGGAATTCGTCTGTGTAAATGTCCTTTAAAGTAGTGCCATCCCACCATTGAGAGATAGGTAGCACCATCATTGGAGGTGTTCGGGTCAATTCGAAGGTTCGGGACATGGTGATCACCAGAGCAATGGGAAGACACCTTAGAAGCTACCCTCATGCCAGGTTCCCGGATCATGAGGACTTACTAAGACATCCTCTACTCGACGATCACCTTTCGAGGCAAGGCAACAGTGAGGCGTACCCTAGGGGTGGTGTGTGCGATTTGTGTGTCGTTTTCATTTGCATTTATCTTGTCATGTCTTTGGTGTTCTACGCTTGTTTTTATTTTTGTCCATACATTCTTTCATGCCATTTGTTAACAGTTAAAAATATCGCGGGAAAAGTAAATTCTAAGCTATTACAAAAGGCGCGGGTCCACATCGCCAAAATTAAACCAGGACCTGATTTGACAGAAAAATAAAGGAAGTAAAAGAAAATTAAAAGGTTACATGTCCTTGGGAGAGATACATAAATATTTAAGCGAAATAAAATAAATATGCGAATTAGTAAGAAATTAAGAACGAGGGCGTTGGACCCTTTTTGCAAAGTTAAACTAATGAGGAATTAATTAATTAAAAAGAAAGAAAGAACTTGTTTTTTGGTATTTTTTAGTATTTTAGGATTTAATATGAAAAAAAAGAATTAATTGAAATAAATACTAACCCTAATTCTAATGGCTTTTAATTTATTAAGAAAACATTGAATTTTAACCTAAATATTAACCCTAATTTTTATATACAATTTAATTATAAAAATAAATATTTAATTATTTAATTATTTATGAAAGAAAAATAGAAAGATGAAAATTAACCAAACCTAATTCTATGTTTTTTTTTTAAATTTATTATGAAAATATTAAATTAAACCCTAATTTAAAACTAATCAATTTACATGCAAATTTATTTATGAAAATACTAGAAATATAAATATTTATTATTCTAATTCTTTTCTGATTTTTTTTTATTTTTAGGTGTTTTTTATATTTTGTGAAAATAATAAATTAATTAAACAAATAATAATTAAAAGCAAATAGAAAATAAAATAAAAAATATTATGGCAAACCTAGGGGGGTTGTAGTCCCCAACATGGAGGTTAAGTCCAAGAATTCTGGCCCATTTAGCATGGCCTGTTTGACTTTCTCCAGGGAGTATGCTGGCGCGTTGACTGGGGTCCATGATGTGTCTCAATTCTTGGCCTTGTGATTGATGAAGCTGGACGCGTGGACGCTTGATTTTGTGGGTGTATCATGGGACAACAACGTTGAACCTGCATAGGAATATTAATTGGAAAAAAATATGTGGAAAGGGTGGGGACCTGGGATCGAACCCAGGTCCTGAACATCACCAGTCAACACACGCGCCACTGAGCCAATTCATGCGTTTTGTATATTAAATAAACTAAGAATAATATAATAAGAAAACAATGGTTAGTGGTAATCAGCGCGCGAACTTTCAAACCGGCCACCCATCGCTTGCCACGAGTTCATCTTCTTCGTTGGATTTCCTGAAACAAATTTAACAAACATTTAACGGGGGTTTTAAACCCCCTCAAAATATGCTGATTTCAATAATAGCGATTAGACCATGTGGCCTCAGAAATTTGGCGCGATGGTCCCAATCTCTTCGTCCCAACCTGCTGATTTCGTTCATGGCATTGTTATGTCTTAATTTTATAGGAATGGAAAACGCCCAAATTAGAAATCTTGGAACCCTAGCTATCTCTAATGGTGAATCCTCATATAGGGCATGGAACTTCAATCAAACTGTGCAGTTAGTTTGTAAACATCATCTTAAACACGAAAACAATAACAAAATATGTTAAAAATGCATGGATAATGGAAAACAGTTTTGGAATTTTCTCTACCAATTTCAGTGATGACTTCGCGTTTTCTTGAGTATGGGGCTTAGTTTTTGATTGGAATATGTCCTATGATCCTTGAGGAAGCTAATGGGATAGGTTTTGAGACTTGAATCGCCTTGCAAAGGTGTTTTCAGAATTGAGATTTTTTGAGAAAAAGTGTGAGTTTGTGCAAGGGTTTTCTGAGCAGCTGCGTGGTCAATGGCCTTAGGTTTTCGTTCTATGCTTATGTATGAATAAATTAGGTCAACAATCCTGATCAAAATCTCTTGCAATGATGGCTTTTGAGATTTGATTTTCAAGCATTATTTTTCAATCTTTTTCCATGTGTTTTTGCTCTCAATCATATCAATTCTCTCCAAATCTTTCCATATTGGATCATGCACGAGTTATTGAGTAGATTTTGTGCACAAAAAGATTGTAAGACCTAGGTTAAATATTTTTCATGTATTTAATTTGATTTAAATGAATTATTATAAATAAAAATTCAAATAAATAAATAAAAAATGAAGAAATACTTCCCTTTGGGCCAAGTGGTCGTGCACATGCCATGGATGATGAATTGTGGAAGAAAAATGGGCCCATTAGCAATTTTAGGTCATTTGAATCAATGTTGACTTTTCAAAATATCCAAAAATTTCCCAACTTCTACAAGGCATAACTTGCTCAATTTTTAAGCTTTTCTCATGTTCTTGGACATTTTGGAAAGGTCTTTGAGTCCTCTAACCAATGCCTTTGGTACCATGTCATTTTGATTTACCAATCTCAAGGTATGGCCTTTGACTTAAAGTCCCTTTTTGTTGACTTTTGAAAATGACCTATAATGTTGAAATTGATAACTTTTTGTGAGAGCATTTCTTGGACTTGAAGTATGAAGATGAGTTGTAGGAAATGTCTTTATATTCAAAATGAGCTTTGGATGGAATTTTTCTGATAATCCATGTGAAAGTTATGCCCTGGTCAATTTACAGTTGACTTTTTCAGCTGTCCAAATAAGGAAACTTTTGCATCTTGATGATTTTTGAGCCAAGCTTTGAGAATCATGATCAAGCATTGATCAAATGATATTTGTGGCTGCAAAATGAGATGTTGATCAAAAATTTGAACTTTTGACTGTCAAATGACCATTTTGCCCCTACAGTTGACTGTAGTGCAATTAGGGTTTTTGACTGTGCAATTTTGTGCTGAATGTCTTGAAACTTGATATGAGGATGCTTGACCATATTTGTAGGCATGTGAGACTTGATTGGACCTTTAGAAACTTCATTTTCTTGATCAAAACAAAAACCCTAATCTTGACTGTTTGGGAGACCCTTGACTGTGCAACCCTTAGGGAGATTTTGAGGCTTGACTTGGCAAATCTTTGAAGAATATGGGAGGGCAAATTTTGGGGTACAACACCCAGCAAGATTGCTAGAGTGGTTATTCCCCGCAGAGTAATCTCTTCATCAAGTTTATTCCCCAACGGAGTCATCTTCTCCTACCGGTTCATTCTTGCAATCTTTATCCCCAGTGGAAACAAAAGCTCTACATCAGCCCAGGATTTAACGTCCCGGCACCCATCAAGGATTTATTTTCCTAAGACGAAAACATACATTCATAAACATCGCATTTCCATACATTATAGCATGCATATACGCATCATGAACATACAATCTCATTTTTGTTGAGAGCGTCATTGCTTATATCATGCATTTCATACATCATGACATCGCATATGACTGACCTTTACCTTTCAGGAAAGATCCAGTTAAATTCTCAGCTATGCCCAAGACTTCTGTCTGGTTCAGTTAAATCGACCCTAAGATTTTTCTGATTCTTATCCCGTCAAAGTTAATCCAAGACCTTGCCTGGTTCAGTTAAATCGACTCCTAAAGATTTTTCTGATGCCGATCCAGTCAAAGGCCTTCTCTGGTTCAGTCAGATCGACGCTAAGATCTCCCTGATTCTTATTCCAGTTGAAGATTCCAAGACCTTACCTGGTTCAGTTAAATCGACTCCTAAAGATTTTTCTGATGTCGATCCAGTCAAAGGCCTTCTCTGGTTCAGTCAGATCGACCCTAAGATCTCCCTGATTCTTATTCCAGATGAAGATTCCAATACCTTGCTTGGTTCAGTTAAATCGACTCCTAAAGATTTTTCTGATGCCGATCCAGTCAAAGGCCTTCTCTGGTTCAGTCAGATCGACCCTAAGATCTCCCTGATTCTTATTCCAGTTGAAGATTCCAAGACCTTGCCTGGTTCAGTTAAATCGACTCCTAAAGATTTTTCTGATGCCGATCCAGTCAAAGGCCTTCTCTGGTTCAGTCAGATCGATGCTAAGATCTCCCTGATTCTTATTCCATTTGAAGATTCCAAGACCTTGCCAGGTTTAGTTAAATCGACTCCTAAAGATTTTTCTGATGCCGATCCAGTCAAAGGCCTTCTCTGGTCCAGTTAAATCAATTCCTAAAGATTTCCCTGATGAAGACTTAGTAGAAGACGCCCAAGGTTCTCTCATCGTTACTGTTGAGGTAGCAATCGCCCAAGGTTCTCTCATCGTTACTGTTGAGGTAGTAGTCGCCCAAGATTCTCTCATCGTTATTGTTGAGGTAGTAATCGCCCAAGGTTCTCTCATCGTTACTGTTGAGGTAGTAATCGCCCAAGGTTCTCTCATCATTACTGTTGAGGTAGTAATCGCCCAAGGTTCTCTCATCGTTACTGTTGAGGTAGTAATCGCCCAAGGTTCTCTCATCGTTACTGTTGAGGTAGTAATCGCCCAAGGTTCTCTCATCATTACTGTTGAGGTAGTAATCGCCCAAGGTTCTCTCACCGTTACTGTTGAGGTAGTAATCGCCCAAGGTTCTCTCATCGTTACTGTTGAGGTAGTAACCATACCTGATTCATTCATAACCTTTTGAAGCTCCAGACTCGATTCCTGTATCTCGCCAGGGCACGTCTGAAGAGGTTTAAGGATTCAATTCCTATAACCAGTCAGGGCACATCTACACTAAGAGTTTGAAGACCGACTCCTGTAACAGGCCAGGTACTCATTTTCTTTTTTTCAGGTACGCAAGTTCTCGTTAAGGAAACTCTTACGCGATCGACACCCAGATGGCATCTATAAGCCCATCCACCTATCCATCACCTCTCAAAATGGCATCTATAAGCCCATCTTCCTATCCACCAGTCTCCAAATGGCATCTGTAAGCCCATTCCCACCATCACACTACTATGTGAGCGCAAATTTCTGGGCACTCTAGTGTTCAATCATCTTCCACCTTCGGATTACGAAAGGCACGCCAGCCAATCTACATCCCCAGGTCTAAGAAGATTGAACAGGGGCAACTGTTGTACCCCAAAATTTTCCCTCCCATATTCTTCAAGGTTTGCTAAGATCATGCTTCAAAATGTCCCAAGGGGTTGCACAGTCCAATTGCCTCCTAACAGTCAAAAATTAGGGTTTTAGTTCTGGCAAAGAAATTGAAGTTTCCAAGGGTCCAAACAAGTCCCACATGCCTATAAACATTTTCAAGCATCCATATGCCAAGTTTCAAGACTCACAACACAAGATTGCACAGTCAAAAACCCTAATTGCTCAACAGTCAACTGCAGGGGCAAAATGGTCATTTGACAGTCAAAAGTCCAAATTTTTGGTCAACATCTTATTTTGAAGCCACAAACATCATTTGATCAATTCTTGATCATGATTCTCAAAGCATGGCTCAAAAAGTCTCAAGATGCAAAAGTTTCTATATTTGGACAGCTGAAAAAGTCAACTGCAAATTGACCAGGGCATAACTTCCACATGGTTTATCATAAAAATTCCATCCAAAGCTCATTTTGAAGAGAATGACATTTCCTACAACTCATCTTCACACTTCAAGTCCAAGAAATGCTCTCACAAAAAGTTATCAATCTCAACATTTTAGGTCATTTTCAAAAGTCAACAAAAAGGCACTTTAAGTCAAAGACCATAACTTGAGATTGGTAAATACAAATGACATGGGACCAAAGGCATTGGTTATAGGACTTCAAGACCTTTCCAAAATGACCAAGAACATGATTAAAGCTTAAAAATTGAGCAAGATATGCCTTGTGGAAGTTGGGAAATTTTTGGGAATTTTGAAAAGTCAACTTTGCTTCAAATGCCTCAAAAATGCTAATGGGCCTCAATTTCTTCCATGAATCATCACCCAAAAGCTATGCACGACCCATTGACATCCAAGGGAGTTATTTTATCATTTTTGATTAATTATTTGAATTATTATTATTATTAATTCACTTAATTAAAATTAAATATGACAAAAATAGCAAATCAATGTTTTTAAATCCTTTTATGCAGCAAATACCTTCCACATGTGATAGAGATTTCGTGCACCACATCAAAGGGACCAAATCTTCCAAATAGGCAAGTTTTCATGGCAAAAAGGATTGAAAAAGATCATGGAAAATCACAAATTCAAAAGCATTGAATACATGGATCATGGGCTTGTTTTGCTTGACCTAATCATGCTACATACATATACAAACAAAACCTAATGCACAAGGACAAAAAAAGCTGCGCAAGAACTGAGAGAACAACTTTGCATTTTTTCCAAAAAAATTGAAAACTGTTTTCACAGCTAGAGCTCGTTTCAAAGCCAAATAACTATTCCATCACACTCCTGACACATCCAGGAAACCATTCCAATCAAAGCCAACCCTCCATACGCAAGGAATTGGTATAACAGTGTTTTACTTTTCTTGAAAATCTTGATAATCGTATTCCATTTTCCATGCATTATTTGTAACTTTTAACCATTGATTTACACTAACATGAGCATTCTAAAGTTAATGGTATCGTTCAATTGAAGAATGGATGTCTGTAGGAGAATCCACCATGGACATTTCTTAGGGTTTCAGAGACCCTGATTTAGGGCTTTACACGTCTGGAAAAATTAGACAACAAGACCTACACCATTGAAATCGTGACATTCTGAAGGATAAAATCCATACCTCGCGCCCTTTTTCTTTTTCACTATATCCTAATCGCTATTTTTCCTGGTCTTGTTTAGTGGGGGTTTAAAACCCCCGCTATTTGCTTTTATTTGCAGGTACAAAACGGAGAAGAAGCATGCGTGGCTTGACGTTACTGGACCATTCAAAATTGGCGCGTGATTTTGTTATTCAGATTACTAACTTTTGTTCTTTTTTATAATAATCACGTTCCACTAATATATCAAAGAAACGCACTAGCTCAATTGGTTAGCACGCTGGCATGTAGGTATTGGGACCTGGGTTCGATTCCCAGGTCCCCCATATTTCCCTATAATTTTTGTTGTAACATGATTCTGTGCAGTACGCTCCCAGTGACCCATCATACAACGCATATGCCCCTACTTGCCATGCAATCTGATTGATCAATCCAATGGTCACAAAAGCAGTCCACCATGCACACTGGTCAGCTGATGCACACGTAATCCCATAAAGTCCAAAGGGCCTTGCATTTCAATGGGCCTAATTGCTGCAAATTAACCTCCAAAAAAGGTCAACACCCCCAGGGTTTGCATTTTCTTTTTCCTTTTTCTTTCTTCTTTTTTATTATTAATTGTCTTTCTTTTGTTTTATTTAATTCAACAAAATATAATTTTCACAATAATAAAATCAGAAATCAAAACAAAAAAATATGTTTTATTAATATTAGTTTCTATTAATTTTGTAAATAAATTCCAATAATCAATTTAGTTTAATTTTAGGTTTAACTTTAATATTTTCTTAAATAACTAAAAAATATAAAAAAAAATAGGTTTTTAGCATTTCTTATTCTTTTTCTCAATAATTAAATTTTTCTTCTTATTATTATTAACTATTAATTTATTTTGCAAATAAACTTGTCATTAAATAATTAGGTTAAATTAGGTCAAAATTTAAACATTTCTTAAATAATTAAAAACAATTTAGAGCTAGGGTTTTAGTTAATTTCTAATTTCAATTAATTCTCTTTATTTCCATAAATACCAAAAAACATCAAAAAATAACTTCTTTTCTTATTAAATCATTAATTCACTTCCAATTTCAACTTAATTTCTTTAAAGGGTCCAACGCCCTCGCATACTCGATTCTAAATTCTTTTCGCGCGTTTATCTTATTTTCTTTGTGAAGTTTATGTAATTTCCCCAAAGCTTTGTAAATAGTAATTAGGACATTTACTTTCCGCATTTTTATTCAAAATCGGGTCTTTGTTAATTTGGCGATGTATAGACCCGCGCCTTGTAATAGCGTAGGACCTTTATTTTCCGCACTTTAAATTCCGCACCTTTAAACTGTTAATCACATGAAAGAATGTATGCCTAAATAAAATCAAAGCGTAGCTCACCCAATGCATGATCAAGATATAACTGAAAATGACACACAATTCACACACCACTCCTAGGGTACGCCTCACTGTTGCCTTGCCCCTCGAAACATGGTCGTCGAGTATAGGACGTTTTAGTAAGTCCTTATGTCCATGAACATGGCATAAGGGTAGCTTCTAAGGTGTCCTACTATTGCTCCGGTGACCACACTGTTGCCTTACCCTCGAAACGTGGTCGTCGGCTATAGGACGTCTTAGTGAGTCCTTATGTTCCATTGATCTAGTTGCCTCGAAACGGTTGCCTCGAAACAAGTTGCCTCGGAATAGTTGCCTCGGAATAAAAAGATCAATGGCATAAGGGTAGCTTCTAAGGTGTCTTACTGTTGCTCGGTGACCACACTGTCCCTAAACTCGAATTGACCTGAACACCTCCAACGGTGGTGCTACCTACCTCTCAATGGTGGGATGGCACTACCTTAAGGACATTAACACAGCCTAATTCCTTAGGGTAGGTAGATGACTCATAGATACTTGCTCTAATTCAAAACAAATCAAAAACTTCCTTTCACACCGACACTTTGCAAAAAGCTTTCAAAAACAACTTTTCAAACACTCTTGAGGACTGATACAAGAGTCGAACTGAAATTTTAAACGAAACTTTTTCAAACCCACTCACACTTGAAAAGCAAACACTTTTGAAAACACAAATGAGCAAGTATCTAAGAGCCCATGGATAACCATGGATAGAAAGGGTGCTAACACCTTCCCTTTCTATAAATCTACCTCCCGAACCGAGAGCTAATCTCAATAAGGAATTTTTCTGTGCTTTTGTCCTTTCCATATTGGAGAAAATAAAAGACGGTGGCGACTCTTGCTTCTGCGACATTTCGCGAAACCAGCGTTAAACAGTCAGTTCCAGATCCACTGATCACAAGAATATTATGCTAGTGACTGACTATGAAGAACCTGGACCAGATGAGGGACTTGAGGAAGGATCCCGATGGACTATGGTTTTTGACGGAGCTTCCAACGCACTCGACAATGGCATCGGTGCTGTAATCATATCTCCTAAGGGCCGTCAAACTCCTTTCACCGCCAGATTATGTTTCAATTGTACCAACAATATGGCAGAGTATGAAGCATGTATCATGGGTCTCAAAGCTGCTAATGACCTGAGGATCAAGTTCTTGAGCATTTTCGGGGACAACGAGGCTCCTCGGATCACTATTAAGAGGTTGAATGAACCAGCATAGTGCTATGAGATTGACACTGAAGAAGTAGTAGACAAACCTTGGTTTCATGAAGTGAAAAGGTATCTCGAGGCTCAAGAATATCCTGAGGAGGCGTTTGTCAATGATAAGAAGTTTCTGAGGAGGTTCTCTACAAAGTTCTTCCTTAGTAATGGAATCCTCTACAAGCGCAACCATTACTCTACTTTAATTTAGTGCGTAGAGAAGAGAGAAGAATAGAGGATTATGGCAGATTTACATGAAGGTACCTTTGGCACCCACTCTAGTGGACACGCCATGGCTAAAAAGATCTTATGGGCAGGATACTATTGTTCCACTATGGAAGAAGACTGTTATCAGCATTCCCGAACTTATCACAAATGCCAGATCTATGCTAATAAAGTACATGTACCTCTGGTTCCCTTGAATGTCTTGACAGCTCCTTGGCCCTTTGCAATGTGGGCCATTAACATAATCGGAGAGATTAGACCTACCGCTTCCAATGGGAATAGCTTCATCCTAGTGGCCATTGATTACTTCATGAAGTGGGTTGAGGCTGCCTCTTTTGCTACTGTTACCAAGAATGTTGTGGCACGGTTTATCAAGCATAACCTAATTTATCAGTATGGTGTCCCAGAGAGAATCATCACAGACAATGGTAGAAATCTCAATAATACAATGATCACTGAACTTTGTAAACAATTCAAGATCCAGCATCATAATTCTTCCTCTTAACGGCCGAAGATTAATGGCACTGTGGTGGCTGCTAACAAGAATATTAAGAAAATCAAACAGAAGATGACGGTGACATACAAAGACTGGCATGAGATGTTACCATTTGCTCTTCTTGGTTATCGCGCCTCAGCACATACGTCAACAAGGGAAACACCTTATTCTCTGGTGTATGGTATGGAGGTTGTCCTACTTATTGAGGTTCAGATTCCTTCTTTGAGGATCCTGAAGGATGCGGGTTTGAACGAACACGATTGGATCCAGACTCGACTTGATCAATTGAATCTGATTGATGAGAAAGGCTTACTGTTGTCTGTCATGGTCAAATGTATCAAAAATGGATGATTAAGGCTTTCAACAAAAAGGTCAGACGTCAGGTATATCAAGTGGGTGATCTAGTAATCAAGCACATCATACTTCCACAAGGTGATCCCATGGGAAAATTGACTCCCACGTACGAAGGGCTATATGTAATCAAAAACATAGTTTCTGGTGGAGACATGATTCTAACCACTATGGATGGTGACGACCTTCCTCACCCTGTTAATACGGACATAGTGAAAAGATACTACACATAAATAAAGACCCGCTATATTGACTGGCCTAGGCAAAAATAAGGGCATCCCAGTGAACCAAAAGGGTTCGGGCAAAAATAAGGGATAAATAAAAAAAATATGTACACCCGGCAAGTCGAAAACCTGAAAAGGCAACTTGGGCAAAAAAGGGTATCCCGGTGGACTGAAAACCCGAAAGGAAGGTCCAGGAAAAAGTTAGGGATTTAAAGCGTATAACTACGTCCCATTGGATCACCTTATGACCAGATTCCAGTATCAATTATCAAGCTCAAACGGTACCAATCAATCCATTCAGCTTTGGACAAGTAGCAAACTGATGAGACGCTCAAGAACATAGGGGCAATAGCATAATTGAAACTCAAGGGGATTATTACACATAGTTGTTTCTCTTTATGCACTATTTTGTGTAGTTTTCATTTTTTACGACGGCGTTCTCCTACTAGAACGTCAGTCTCTTTGTACAAAATGCATGTTATAGGCGAACTTCAGAACTCAATACAAATCATTCCTTTGAAAGTACAAAACTATTTGTTTTTTTTTTTTATTTTGCAAAAACGTCCAGTGATTATTTTTGACATGTGCATTTGAATATGATTACTGTTTACAAATACTTGCATAAGAAATAGAAAGACAGTTACTAATGACTTTAAGAAATAGGGCAAAGTCTAAAAAACAATTTGTAGTCCCGATAGTTACTCTTTCCAGCAGGTACAGGGGCAGATACATTTTGAGACGAAGTTACAACTACATACGACCCTGTGACATCTATATTACCCACAAAGTAGAAACAAACAAAGTTTTGATCTCTTCTTCCCCAAGCAGGAATTACCTCCTCCAGCAAGTTCCCTCAGATAGCTGAAATCTGTATTCCCCAGCCGAGTTTTATAATTTCAAACAATTTATAAAACCTCCTCCTTGGTAGAGTTTATTTGTCTAACTGCAGAAGTTTATTCCCTGATAGTAGTTCATTTCTCCGCATCGGTAAAATCTTTCAACAAAGCATTATCTCTCCCCACAGAGTTATTCTAAGGCAGGAGTTAAAAATCTCCAGCAAATCATCTCTATTCATCATCCCCAGCGGAAATAAGGATTCAGCTTCCCAATACTCTTCAGCAGTAGTCAGGGATTCACTTTCCCTTACTAAGAAAATCGCAACAGCATCCCATATTCATACATCATGGCATGCGCATACACGTTGCATACGGCATAATCTCATTTATTTTGAGAACATTATCACACAATGCATTTCATACATCATGACATTGCATACGACTAACAATTTACCTTTTTCAGGGAAAGATCAAATCAACAAGCACCATTGACTACTTACGTTACCCGGTAGTCTTCTCGAAAGCTACGTATGACGAAGGGCTATTTCAGCATTGTTCTCAGAAAGATAGTCTCAAAAGACCTTTCTCTGGTTTAGTTAAATCAATACTAAGATTTTTTCTGATTTCCATTCCAGTAAAAGTTAATTCAAGACCTTCTTTGGTTCAGTTAGATTGATACTAATATCTCTCTGATTTCTATTCCAGTTGAAGATAATCCAAGACTTTTGTCTGGTTTAGTTAAATCGATACTAATATTTTTCTGATTTCCATTCCAGACAAAGTTAATTCAATACCTTCTCTGGTTCAACTAAATCGATACTAAGATTTTCTTGATTTCTATTCCAGTTGAAGACAACTCAAGACCTTTCTCTGGTTCAGTTAAATCAACACTAATATTTTTCTGATATCTATTCCATTTAAAGAAACTGCAAAGCCTGGAGTCCGACCAGATAGCAGTTAATTTCATGTTTCCCCAGTAAGTCACGGTGAAGCCTGGAATTCGACCAGATAATAGTATAAGGTGTTGTGAAGCCTGGAATACGACCAGATAGCAGTTTACTCTGTCAATTACAATGAAGCCTGGACTCGACCAGATAATAGTATACCTTAAATTCAAGTTGAAGCCTGGATCCGACTAGATAACAGCTTAATCTCTTCAAGTCACTGAAGCCTGGACACGACCAGATAACAACTCAAGTCACTGAAGCCTGGATTCTGACCAGATAACAGTTTGAGTTACTGTGAAGCTTCGAGTACGACCAGATAACAGTTTAATTTCATATTCCCCAATCGATCACTGTGAAGCCTGGAATAAAACCAGATAGTAGTCAGCCTTATTGTCCTCAACAAGTCACTGTGAAGCCTGGATCCTAACCAGATAGCAGTTCAGTTCCGTCTCTTCAATAAAGAGATGACTCCCCAGTAGAGTAATGGACAACTGAAGCTCCTAAACTCTATTTCCCGAACAAATACCAACATTCCTCAAAGGAGTCCTCCTTAACAATAGTAATAGGTATTCCCACAAAGGAATATCTCATGAAATCAACATTGTTCTAGATGGCATCTTTAAGCCCATCTCCAATGACTCTCCGTCATATTCTCTGGATGGCATCTTTAAGCCCATCTCCGACGATCTTCTGTCATCTTCTCCAAATGGCATATGTAAGCCCATTCCTGATATTGTCTACACAATCAAGTATCATTTCAGACGAGTGCAAATTTCTGGGCACTCTAGTGTTTAATCATCTTCCACCTTCAGATCACGAAAGGCAGACAAGCCAATCTAAATCCTCATGTTTAAGAAGATTGAACAGGGGCACCTGTTGTAACCCAAAATTGTCCCTCTCATTTTTACTCAAGACATGCTCATTAAGGTTCCCAACTTGCCCTAGGATGACTAAGAATTGACCAGGCAAAAAGGCAGTGAACCTCAAACTAGGGTTTCAATTTTAAGAAATATGTCTGAGTCCCAAGGATCCCAAATGTTATCCATTTTCCTAATATGTTCTCAAGATCATCCATGCCAAATTTCATGCCCTGCACAACAAGTTTGCTCAGTCAACTGCTCAAATGCCTGAAAATCAATTGTACTAGGTCAAAAGTCAATTATGGCCTATATACAGTCAAACATCAAGATTTTTGTCAACATCAACATTTTGAGGTGATATCCATCATTTTATCAAGGGTTGATCATGATTCCTCAAGAAATGCTCCTAATTCATCAAAAGTCAAAAATTGCTAATTAGGGTTTCTTTAGGAAAAGTCAACCAAACATTGACTAGGCATAACTTTCTCATACTTTATCAGAATTTTTTCCACCAAGGCTCATTTTAAAGAGAATCATATTCCCTACAACTTATCTTTATCCCCCGAGTTCAAGAAATGACCTAGTTAAAAGATACAAGCTCAGACATTATAGGTCCTTTCAAAAAGTTAACAAAAACACCTTTTGGGTTAAAGCTCCTTACATTAATATGAAAGATCCAATTGAGATGAAACCAAAAAGGTTGTTTAGAGGACATCCTAAGCTCTCTAAAAAGTCAAAGAACACCCTCTTAGGATTAAAAATGAGAGAGATATGCATTGCTGAAATTGACCAAATTTGGGAAAAGTGCATGAAGCCAATATTGACCAAACTTAAATTTTTTCCAAATGGGCCCATGTTTTCATGCTCGAAACTTGTTTCTAACATGGGCCACAACCTCTGAGCTCACTCATACGTTATTTCATTATTTTAATTATTTATTTTGATTTTTTATTCATTAAAATTCAAAATTAAATAAAGAAATAATGGAAATTATGTAAGATTTGATTTGGGGTCTTTTTCCATTAAGTATTGGCCAAGATTTTCTGAGTATGTCAAAGGAAAATCGTGGAGGGAAGGTAAGATTGGATTTAGTCCAAAACAAGCCAAAAATCAAATAATTAGAAAGAAAATATTTCTCATCAAAGCATGGATCTTCTTCTACAATTGTTGACCTAAAATGATTTACTACATAAGCACATTAACCCTAGACCAAAAGGACACGTGAAAACTGCCTCCAAACCAAGAACAAAGTTACAAAATTATTCAAGTGTTGTGCAATTCAAAATCTCACTCTCCAGCCAATCTCAATCAGATCCAGGCATTCCATCATCCTTCCGAGGATCCCAGGGGTAGAACCACCCCCTATGATATATATGTCAGTTTCTAAAAGCAATCATAAATCATATGTGCAGATTAATTAAAAAACACGCTGAATATAATGACCTTGTGCCCTCTCCCAACTTTGAATATCCTGTATATGGAGCCGAAGAAGAAGAATATGATGAGATTCCAGAAGAGGTTTCGCGATTGCTTGAGCACGAGGAAAGTGTTATTCAGCCATATAAAGAGTCTTTGGAAGTGATTAATTTGGGGTCATAGGAAGATCTGAAGGAATTAAAGATTGGAGAATTGTTACATCCCAATGCAAAGAGCAAGTTGATTGAATTGTTGAAAGAATATATGGATATATTTACGTGGCCATACCAAGACATGCCTGGTTTGGATACGGATATTGTGGAACATCATTTGCCGCTAAAGCTAGAGTGCCCTCCAATCAAGCAGAAATTGCAAAGAACTCACTATAATATGGCAGTAAAAATTAAAGCAGAAGTTTTAAAGCAGATTAATATCGGTTTTCTTGTGACATCAGTGTACCCTCAATGGATTGCCAATATTGTCCTAGTACCGAAGATGATTTCCCATTGCCACATATTAATATGTTGGTTGATAGCACAATAAAATTCAAAGTATTCTCGTTCATGGACTGATTTTCCGAATATAATCAAATTAGAATGGCTCCTAAGGACATGGAAAAAACAACGTTTATCACACCCTGGGGAACATTCTGTTATAGAGTGATGCCCTTCAAGTTGAAGAACGCTGGTGCAACGTACCAGAGGGCTATGACAACCCTATTCCATGATCTGATGCACAAGGAAATTGAATTATATGTTAATGATAAGATTTCTAAGTCTCAAACTGAAGAAGGGCATATAGAAGATTTATTGAAATTTTTTCAGTGTTTGAGGAAGTATCGTCTCCGCTTGAATCAAAATAAATGCACCTTCAATGTCTGATCGGGGAAATTGTTAGGTTTCATTGTCATCCAAAAAGGAATTGAATTTGATCCTGATAAAGTCAAAACAATTCAATAAATGTCAGCACCAAGAATTGAAAATCAAGTTAGAGGTTTCCTTGGGCGATTGAATTATATTTCCCGATTTATCTCCCACATGACTGCAACATGTAAGCCGACCTTTCAGTTGTTAAAGAAAGACCAAGGTTGTGTGTGGACAGATGAATGCCAAAGGCCATTTGAAAGTATTAGAGAGTATCCACTTGAACATTCTATCTTGCTCCCTCTAGTTGAAGGAAGACCATTGATTATGTATCTGACAGTGTTAGATAATTCTAAGGGTTGTATTTTGGGACAACAAGATGAGACAGGGAAGAAGGAATATGCCATTTATTATCTCAGCAAGAAATTTACTGACTGTGAGTTGCAGTATTCTATGCTGGAAAAGACATGTTATGCTTTGGCCTGGGCGGAAAAGCGATTGCGGTAATATATGTTGAATCATACTACTTGGTTGATTTCCAAAATGAATCCAATTAAGTATATTTTTGAAAAACCTGCTCTTACTGGAAGAATTTCCCGTTGGTAGATACTGTTGTTTGAATATAATATTGAATACCATACTCAGAAGGCTATAAAAAGCAGTGTGTTGGCAGATTATCTTGCTCACCAACCAGTGGATGATTATCAGTTTGTTCAATATGATTTCCTTGATAAGGGTGTTATGTTTCTGAAAGCGAAAGATTGTGATGAACCATTACTTAAGGAAGGTCCTGATCCTAATGCAGGTGGGGCATGGTGTTTGATGGAGCTGTGAATGCTTATGGGAAAGGAATTGGTGTTGTGATCATCATTCCCCATGGATCGCATATCCCATTTACTGCAAGGCTGACTTTTGATTTTACCAATAATATGGCAGAGTATGAGGCTTGTATCACGGGTCTCGAGGAGGCCATTGATCTCAAAATCAAAATTCTAGATGTGTATGGCTATTCAGCTTTGGTAATAAATCAGATTAAAGGAGAATGGGATACTCGCCATCCTAGCTTGATCCCTTACAAAGACTATGCTAGAAGATTATTACCCTTCTTTAATAAAATTGAGTTCCATCATATTCCTAGAGATGAAAATCAGATGACAGATGCATTGGCAACTTTGGCTTCTATGTATCAAGTGAATACTTGGAATGGTGTACCTCGTATCACAGTGCGTCGTTCCGATGGACCATCTCACGTGTTTACAAAAAAGGGAGTAACAAATGAAAAACCTTGGTATTATGGTATCAAGCATTTTCTCCAAACTCAGGAATAGCCGATTGGTGCATAAAACAAATATAGAAAGACATTGAGAAGGTTGGCATGTAGATTTTTCCTCAATGAAGATGTGTTATACAAAAGAAATTATAACATGGTCTTGATCAGATGCGTGGATAGACAGGAAGCAGACATGTTAATGCAGAAGATCCATGAAGGTTCCTTTGGTACCCATGCCAATGGACATTTGATGGCAAAGAAGATGCTTAGGGCATGTTACTATTGGCTAACAATGGAATCTGATTGTTATAAATTTCCAAAGAAGTGCCATAAGTGTTAGATTTATGCCGAAAATTTCATGTGCCTCCGACACTTCTCAATGTTATTTCTTCTGCGTGGCCTTTCTCTATGTGGGTGTTGTACCCCAAAATTTGCCCTCCAGTTTTTACTCAAGACATGCTCATTAAGGTTCCCAACTTGCCCTAGGATGACTAAGAATTGACCAGGCAAACTCTCCCCCTAAAGGCAGTGAACCTCAAACTAGGGTTTCAATTTTAAGTAAGATGTGTGAGTCCCAAGAATCCCAAATGTTCTCCATTGTCCTAATATGTTCTCAAGATCATCCATGCCAAATTTCATGCCCTGCACAACAAGTTTGCTCAGTCAACTGCTCAAATGCAAAGAAATCAATTGTACTAGGTCAAAAGTCAACTATGTCCTATATACACTCAAACTTCAAGATTTTTGGTCAACATCAAGATTTTGAGGTGATATCCATCATTTGATCAAGGGTTGATCATGATTCCTCAAGAAATGCTCCTAATTCATCAAAAGTTAAAAATTGCTAATTAGGGTTTCTATAGGAAAAGTCAACCAAACTTTGACCAGGCATAACTTTCTCATACTTTATCAAAAAAAATTCCACCAAGGCTCGTCTTGAAGAGAATCCAATTCCCTACAACTTCTCTTCATCCCCCAATTTCAAGAAATGACCCAGTTAAAAGACACAAGCTCAGACATTATAGGTCCTTTTAAAAAGTCAACAAAAACACCTTTTGGGTCAAAGCTCCTTACATGAATATGTAAGATCCAATTGAGATGAAACTAAAAAGGTTGTTTAGAGGACATCCTAAGCTCTCTAAAAAGTCCAAGAACACACTCTTAGGATTAAAAATGAGAGAGATATGCATTGCTGAAGTTGACCAATTTTAAGAAAAGTGCATGAAGCCAATATTGACCAAACTTAAATTTTTTCCAAATGGGCCCATGTTTTCATGCTTGAAACTTGTTTCTAACATGGCCCACAACCTTTGAGCTCACTCATACATTATTTCATTATTTTTATTATTTATTTTGATTTTTTATTCTTTAAAATTCAAAATTAAATAAAGAAATAATGGAAATTATGTAAGATTTGATTTGGGATCTTTTTCCATTAAGTATTGGGCAAGATTTGCTGATTATGTCAAAGGAAAATCGTGGAGGGAAGATAAGATTGGATTTAGTCCAAAACAAGCCAAAAATCAAATAATTAGAAAGAAAATATTTCTCATCGAAGCATGGATCTTCTTCTACAATTGTTGACCTAAAATGATTTACTACATAAGCACATCAACCCTAGACCAAAAGGACACGTGAATACTACCTCCAAACCAAGAACAAAGTTGCAAAATTATTCAAGTGTGATGCAATTAAAAATCTCACTCTCCAGCCAATCTTAATCAGATCCAAGCATTCCATCATCCTTCTGAGGATCCCAGGGGGTAGAACCAACCCCTTCTTGTAGGCCAAAGCATACAAAACCACCCCCTACGATAACTCACGGTTTGCAAAATTCTAAAACTTCAAACTTTCGATTCATGGCATATAAATAATATCTCTACACATATCTGGGTTTAATATCATATTTGTGTATGTTTTGAACCGTTACATGCAAGTTTTGACGCCAGAATCATGAAGTGCCATTGTTAGGGCACGAGTTTTTTTTTCTTTGCATCTGCATTTACAGGTCGTCTCAGCCAAAGAGAAGACCGCCATCGTGACCGCATCCTATGATTTAGGGGGGATAGGTCAAGTTTCTAGATTGGAAACATCGTATTCTGCAGGTTTCAATTTTTGTCTCGCCGGAGAAGACAACGGTCAACCACGCTGGCGTGGATGGATAGCTTTCTCTGATTGGATCATTTGAAATCCAGGGCCCCACTCCACGCGCGCATTATTTTGTTAATATATTTGACTAAAGTTTCACATATTATATTTTATTTCATTTATATTAACGAATGTGCAGTATGGTCCAATGGCAAGAACAAAGGGGTTAAGGCATTATGTGTGTGGGAGGTCAGGGGTTCCACCCTTGCCTCCTACATATTATTTTTCTAATTTGTACATGCAGATCCAGCACTTCTAGCTCCAGCGTGCGCACCATAGACCCTCAAACTCATGCCATCAGATCCCAATGGACTGGATCCAGCGTCTCCAAAATTGTATCCCTATGATGAACCTGCCAGACGTAACAACACCAGATCTAATACAACTGTGGGCCACCAGATCTGGGCCTTAGCAAAATTCAGCAGCATACCCCCAATTTGGGTTTCTCACCCCTCAGGCCCATCTTTTTTAATTACTTTATTCTTTTTTTTAATTAGTTTATATTTTTTGTTTATTAATTTTTTTAAATCATAAAATCAGATAATCATAAAAATAGGACTTAGAGTTTTTTAAGAAAAATTAATTTTTGCAAATTAATTTAATTTAATTAACTTTAATTTGTTTTCCTTAATTTAAAATTAATTAGAAATTAGGTTAAATTTTAAATTTTTCATATAAAAACATCAAAATATTTTTAATAGGCAAGTAGATTTTTAGGGTTTATAACTTATTCTCATCTCAATTTTTGCGCGTTATTATTCATACAATTATTTTTTTGTTTAATTATGTAATTATGCCCGGTTTGTAATAGTTTAATTAAGGTTTTTAATTTCCGCACTTTACTTTTCAGTTATATATAATTGTAATTGCCCTGAAGCCTTGTAATAGCCGTTGGTTTTTACCTTTCGCACTATATTATATTCATGTATATAAACTCCTAGTAAATTAGGCGTGCATGACAAGAATTAATCAATCAATCATTAGATCACTAACATCAAGATAATATACTTGAAAAAAGCACAATGTTGCACACTTGCACCCCTAAGTTATTTCCCACTTTGGTTGCCTTCGGAAATGGTCATGTCTCTCGAACGTAGGGATACTCTTAGCAAAGACCATCAGTTTAAAAGTCATCATAAAGATCATGGTCCCTTAATGTCCCTCTAGTTGCCTACAAGAAATGATCTTATCCCTCGATGTTGCCTACATGATGACATTCCCTTTGAACTGCTAAGGTATCTCTACGTGTTGCCTTCAATGACCATAAACGTCCCTTTCGATAGTCCCTCAACAGCCAACGATAGGTCTACCTACTCACTAATAGTAGGATAGCACTATCTAAAGGAAAGCAGGAAAGAGAATGCCTTTTTCGAGTAGGTAGATAGCTGTTAAGTACTTGCTCAAATCTGATTCCCTTTTACACTTACATACTTCCAAAACACTTTTTCAAAACGCTTTATCACACTCTTGAGGACTCATACAAGAGTTATCATAAAGCAAACAAAACCTTTCAAAACACATAAACACGAAAACAATTTTAAAAAATGAGCAAGTACCTAAGAGCCCATAGATAACTACGGATGGAAAGGGTGCTAACACCTTCCCTTTCCATAATCTACCCCCCTTACTCGGAAAATCTCGAAAAAGGTCTTTTTCTATTCTTTTCATCCTTTCCTTTGTTGGATAAAATAAAATTCGGTGGCGACTCTTGCTTACCGCAATATTTGCAAACAAAAAACGCAAACCAGTATTAACAGTCGGTTCTGCCACCGTATCACAGTGGGGGTATTAACATGATTGGAATGATTGAACCTAAGGAGTCAAATGGACACCGTTTCATTTTGGTAGCACTTGATTACTTCACCAAATTGGTAGAAGCATCTTCATATTCTAATGTTACTAAGAAAGTGGTAGTGCGTTTCATCAAGAACAATCTTATATGTCGGTATGGTGTGCCAAGCAGGATTATCACCAACACCGGCTTGAATCTGAATAACAAGTTGATGACAGAACTCTATGAAGAATTCAAGATTATCCATTATAATTCATCTCCTTACAAGCCAAAGATGAATGGGGTTGTTGAAGCTTCTAAAAGAATATATAGAAGATCATCCAGAAGATGGTTGTTACTTATAAATATTGGCATGAGATGCTCTCTTTTGCTTTGCACGTGTATCGTAAATCTGTCCGCATGTCAACAGGGGAAACTCTGTTCTCCTTTGTGTATGGTATGGAAGTAGTGCTCCCGATTGAGGTTGAGATTCTCTCTTTACGCGTCATAATGGAAACCAAGTTGTCAGAGGCTGAATGGGTCAAGAACAGGTTTGACCAATTAAATTTGATTGAAGAAAAGAGAATGAAGGCCTTATGCCATGGCTAGTTATACCAAAACAAAATGAAGAAAGCTTTTGATAAAAAGGTTAAGCCTCGTGAATTCAGATAAGGAGACCTCGTGCTCAGGAAGATCATGTCTTTTAACGCTGATTCTAGGGGCAAATGGACTCCCAATTTTGAAGGCTCATATGTTGTCGAAAGCCTTCTTTGGAGGTGCATTGATTCTTGAATTTATGGATGGCGAGGAGTTCCCGCATTCCGTGAATGCCGATGCAGTCAAGAAATACTCCGCCTTAAGAAATAAAAGAGCAGCTCGCTAAGTCAAAAACCCAGAAAGGCGACTTAGGCAAAAAAGAGCGTCTCGGTAGGCTGAAAACCTGAAAGGGCGGTCTAAGCAAAAATTAGAGACATAAATGAAATAAAATTTCCCTCTAGGTTGAAAACCCGCAAGGGCAACTTAGGTAAAAGTTAGGGATTTCTTGGCAAGTAACTGCGTCAGACAAGGCTTGGTCATTGAAGCAAAAATCTTCTTGGATCCTCACCATACTTCAACAAAAGTCGCTGCTCAGGAATTCAAAGTTTTTAGGGAGAATAGTGATCATTATATTTCAATGTATCTTTTCCAATATATATTACCATTTTCCAAACTTTGTAATCATCTATGGAGTCTCGCCATTCGCAGACTACCATTCTATTAATAAAGTTTGAGCTTTTATCCAATTATTTGCAATTCTTATTTTATTCTGCTTAAAAAGACTCCATTTATTATTGATAGTAATTTTCAAAGAAAAAGATTAAATAACAAAAAAAAAATTGAAAGGAATTTACAAATTACTTTTTACTTTAGATTTTGTGACACAAGAAAAACAAAAATGGTGAATTCCAAGGATAAACGAACTCAGAAATTTTAGATGTTTGTTATCCCAGGAAGGCTATCTCAGATAGTTGGAGATTAAACCAATTGGCGTAAGGTGCCGTATCGGGCTTGTGATCCCCGTTTCCCCAACCAAGTCTTGGTCCATTTTGATTTCAGGTTTTCATGGTTTGAAGTCTCTATCTCAGATTCCCTAGTAAGGTTTTCTCTCATATGACGAAAGTCCTTTCTTCTTAGCAGTAATGGAATTATTGTTGTTTTCCCAGGCAACTAGGCAAGGGTAGTATCTTTTCTAAGAAGTGTTGAAACAGTTGTCAACTTTTTTTGGGTTTTCTCCAGTCGAGTGCTGGGTTTGATTTAAAATCCCCATAATTTTTATTTATTATTGTATTGTTTGATTTCTTAGATCCCCAAGAGAAGCTCATATTTTGTTTCTGGCTGGAATTTGTTATCCCCAGGTGTTTTCATAATTTGTCCCCAGGGAAGATTGTGTAATCATCACTCTTGGTATTGGAGAATTTATTTTTGGGCCCCTTAACGATGTGGTGTTGTACTCCCTAATGAAGTTAGCACGGAATCCCCAATCAATATCTCAACAATGTAGTTTTCATCTTCTCTAACAAAGTCAATATTATAATCTCCAGTGAAAATCTAGAGTTGAAACATTTGTTTTCCCCATTGAAGTCTGTGTGATTTTCCCCGGTGAAACTCAGAGGATGATGTTAGATCCCTGTATTTGTACTGATTCTATTGTGCGATTTGATTAATTTCGGGATGTGTTTCTTCCCAGTGAAGTTAAGACATGGGATATGAATTTGTTTCCTCAGTTGATACTTACTGTCTTTTGGGAATTTTCATTTTGGATGTGATTTAGCCGAGTATTAACCTTACCCAATTTGGTTTTGTCTGTTTATCCCCAGTATCAGTGAGAAGGTTCATTTGTTACTCCAATGGATGGTAGTCTCGTCATTATGGGAGATAGATCATTGTTGATATTTGTTATTCCAACGAATGGTAGTCTCGGTATTATGGGAGATAGTTCGTCGTTGAAATTTTTTACTCCAATGGATGGTAGTCTCGTCATTATGGGAGATAGTTTGTTGTTGAGATTTGTTACTCCAATTAATGGTAGTCTCATAATTATGGGAGATAGTTCCTTTTTGAGATTTGTTGCTCCAATGGATGGTAGTCTCGTCATTATGGGAGATAGTTTGTTGTTGATATTTTTTACTCCAATGAAGGGTAGTCTCGTCATTATGAGAGATAGTTCGTTGTTGAGATTTGTTACTCTGATGGATGGTAGTCTCGTCATTATGGGAGATAGTTTGTTCTTGAGATTTGTTACTCCAATGGATAGTAGTCTCGTCATTATGGGAGATAGTTTGTTGTTGATATTTGCTACTCCAACGAATAGTAGTCTCATCATTATGGGAGATAATTCGTTGTTCAGATTTGTTACTCCAATGGATAGTAGTCTCGTCATTATGGGAGATAGTTCATTGTTGAGATTTTCTTACCCCAATGAATGGTAGTCTCTTCATTATGGGAGATAGTTTATTATTGAGTTTTGTTACTCCAATGAATGGTAGTCTCGTCATTATGGGAGATAGTTCATTGTTGAGATCTTTTTCTGATGGATGATATTCTCTTCATCACTGGAGATAGTTTGTCGTTGAGATTCACTTTACTCTGAAAAAGTTTGTTTTTTTCCAGTCATGAATACTGATGCTAAAAAATTGTTTCTTTTGATCTTTTATTTTTTATTTCCCCGGTGGTGTCTTGTGTAACCATAGGATTTGTTTGCTTGCATGCACAATCATAAATTGCATGGCATCTTAGGGCCAAAAAATAGGGTTTATTTTATATTTAAGTATCTTCAATCGTGTCGACACGAAGATTTTAATCTTCATATCTCCGGATAGAAGACACTTAAATAAGGGAAAGTTTTGTACCCCAATTTTTTCCCCTAAAATCCCTCTATCATCTCATGTCAATTCAATTACAACAAGATCATATTAAGGTTTGGTTTTTCTCCTTATATTTAGCTTTGCTCATGGGGAATCACCAAGCACCTTGACTTGTATATTGTGATTATATATGTTTTGTATTAATTAACTTTTAACTAATAAATACAATGAATGTTTGACCTAATTGATGATATTATAGGTGAAAGCACAACACATTCCATCAAGTTGATCTATAGGTTCATGAGTTTATTTCTATGCCTTCTTCAACAAAGCTTCATTGAGATTCAAGCCTCATAGTTGAATATATTTTGAAGTAATATCATTCATCATGCTTCAAGTTTTCAAAGATAGTTCAAGTATATAAGGGTTGATTGAAGAAATTTTACCTAATTGGACAAGTTCTTTATTTCTTGGTCACAAGTGCATTTTTCAATCAATTCTTAATATTTGGAAGTGTTTATGGTTTCTATGGTTTCCCATTATCATTATCAACAACTTATATTTACATGACAAAAGTATTTGAGCAAGAAAGTTTGTCACAATTGAAAAGGGTTTCCAAAGCATTTTGTTGCTCTAGGAGCTAGGATTTTGAACTTCTAAGGGTTATATCTTACTCATCTTTTGGTATTTTTGAGTGATTCCAAAGACATGATTCTCTTTAAAGGGTTATCGACAAATCACTTCAAAAGTTTTAAGAAAATTTAATGTGGAAGATGCCTAATGATTGAGAAATATTACAAGTCCTCTACATAGGCCATCAAATTCCCCTGTGTGGCCTCAAAGGATCATAACTTGATAAAATTTTATCTCCTTGAGCCCATTCATTTTTCATAATGATCTTAAAAGTGTGAACTTCAACTCTTCTTTTATGTGCAAATCTTGAAAATGGATGGAAGATGCCCTAAGGATGCAGAAGATTATAGGTCATCTCATGAATTTTCACCAAATTCACAAAGTCATAAGTTTCTCATTTTTTGGAGTTTTTAAATGGTTCAAGTCTCAAAATTTCATTAAAGAGATCTACTTCATGCCATATTTTTGGATCAAGAGAAAATTTTAAATGGAAAGCCATGTTTGGATGCAAGACATTATAGGTCATTTTTGAAGAAAAACTTAGAATTTTTCTAAGTACAAAAAGTCAGCATTTTTTTCCAACTTTGACTCTTCACAACTTTCAGCTCAAGCATCCATTTTATTCCATTCTTTGCACATTGTAAAGTTTTTTATCTCATCTTTCCAAGGCATTAATAATCAAGTCCTAAGGTTTCGTAAATCATGCACACCATTGATTCAAATATGGTACCTTGAGACTGAAGTTTCCTCCAAAGTCAGAATTTGAAATTTATGATTTGGCCCCTAAACACAAAATTTCTGCGTGTTTTTACTTCTAATCATGTTTAGCAATCTTCCAAAAGTGATTAGCACCTTGAAACACAAGTTTTGGTTGAGTTTTGAGCAAAATAAAAGTCACAGTTTTCATGTTTGCAACTTCACACAATTTCCCTCCAAACTTCATCATTTCACATGCTTAAGCATTCCATTAGCTTCCCTATAAATAGAGGGTCATACCTCATTCATTTTCTCAAGCTTAGATAGCCATAATCACCCTTCCAAACTCTCTCTTCAACCCACTTTTCAGCAACTTCGAATTTTTTTTACAGCTTTCCTCAATCCATTTTCTTTGTCAATTCTTCATCCTTGGACTTCACTGAATCTAACAGAAGAAGAACCAAGCTCTAGGACTTCTTAAATCGTGCTAGCCAAGTCAAGTTTTAGAGCTCTGAATTTGAACTTTAATAGGTAGATTCCTTCATCAATTCTCTCAAAATTTGGTACTGTAATGAAGCTCTCATCATTATGATTCTAGTCGTAACATTTGTTTTCAACTGGAAGTGAGTTTTGGCCATGAATTTTCAAATCTTTCCTTCTGAAACGGCTGAGCAACACCTTACATAAATTTTTCGCGAGGGTGCCATTAGAATCGTCTTAAAGAGACAAAGCGAATGGTGCCAGTCTCGAGCTCTAATTTTTCAATTTCATGTATCTGCAAATCATGTGGTTAGAGTTTGAAGATGACCTATGTGTCCGTCTTCAACCAATGAGAATTTGCCACGCATTTTTTTCAAATCTGATTTAATAGTTGATCACGTGTTTTATTCATTAAAGACCATGATATGCATAGCGCGTCTGATCCATTAGATTAGCTTACTAACGCGTTTTGACTCTCATTCAATGATCTATATTTTTTTTACTTTATTTTTTATTTCTGATTTTTATATTTAATTGTTTTAAACTTCAAAAAAAAAATCCTAGAAAATTCATTTCTAACTCAAAAATTATGAAAAAATTCCCAAAAATATTTTCAAATATTTTCTTTCTGATTTTTATTTTTTCATAATTCTATTTTCAGATTTGATATTTTTTAATAATTTTTCCTTTGTTTTGGTTTGTTTTTAATTATTTAAAAATACTTTTTGACATTTTTAAATTCTGGAAAAATTCATCAAAATCATCTTTCTTATTTCTGACCTTCTGAAATTTTTCTAGAATTTTATTTTTGACTTCTACTATTTTTGATCTTTTTTTCACTTAGTTGAATAATTTTAATTAGTTTAAAAATAATTTTCTAATTTTAAAAATTACCAAAAAATTTATAAAAATATTTGAGATCATTTCTGATTTTTCTGTGGTCTCTTCTTATTTTTCTTTCATATTTTGAATATATTTTTCTATTTTCCCTTTTATTTTCATTTCAAAAAACATTTCAAAAATCATTTTCTTTTTATTTTATTCATTAAATACAATTTTATTTTTGTATATATTGTGACCTTGTGACTTTTGATCATGGAATTCATTAACATCATTGGATCATGAGTGTTGAGGGTGATCTACATCTTATCCCTTTCTCATTGTGCTACATATTGTTAGAGGTTGATCTACATATCATCTCTCCAAACATATGACACATAAATTGCTATTGATTGACCTTAAAATAGGTGCGAATTCTATATAAGTCCACTTACGATTACTTAACATAGCGCTAAATTTTGTCCCAATTTAAGAAATGATCATTCGTGGCCCAAACCTATATTTGCAAGCTCAAGTATGTTAATTTGAAACCTTTGATCCAATAATCTTGAGATTCATTGTTAGGAGTCTTTGGTCTTATCAATCCTCTAATGAATCTTTATAAGCTTTGGTCAAAGTGAATCACTTAAACATCATTGATCATTTATTGTTGCCTTGAGATTTTGAAAATGAATGATATACTTGACAAAAAGCAAATGAAACTTGTTGTTGAGAGGCTTCGATTTTATCAATCTTCTAATGAGTTTTCAAGTGCAAGTTTCAAGATGGTCATTTAACTAACCTCTAATTACTAATTCATTAACATTTGACTTTTACTTTATGCCCTTTATTTTATGTTTTTATTTTATTCCTTTACTTTATGCACTATTTTATTTTAGTATTTACATTTCATGTTATTTTCATCTTTGCTCACTTGAGCATTTACTTTTATGTCATTTTTTATTTTGCTCACTTGAGCTTCTCATTTATTTTTGAAGTTACCTAATAATCAACTTGAACCATAAAAAACTTTAATGTTACTTGGACTATTTGGTTACTATCCTTGGCATTATGGAGTATGGACTTATTGGACTTAGGATTAGAGACCTTGGCCTACCTTGAGACCTTGTGACTTTCATTTCTATTTTGTCTTGAGTTCTTGGGGTTTACCCCAAGACATTGGGTTGTTTGTTTGCTTTGTGTGCAGGTTATTTTATTACATGCTCTGTCTGTGATTGGGAATTTATCTGTATACAACCATTACTCTGCCAAATTTTTGTGAAAAACCTAATGCATTTGAAGCTTGGTTTTCTTAAGAGGTTTATTATCACTACTTGTTGGTTTCAATCCAAAGGATGAGAATTCTACATTGACTCATTGTGTCAAGTGTTGGCTTCTTGTTAGTTAGACAGTTATTTTCTTTAGTATTTATTTTATGCTTTAGGATAGTCCCTTCATCTCCTCATATCTTCTTTAATTTCAAAAAATTTATCCCTCCTTTTCAAAACTATTCTTGTTTTTTAAACTTGAACCGCTTTCCCAATAAGCTTGGATTTAGGTCCATGTATTTTAAAAACATTTTCTTAATCAAACTTTAACCAACTTAGTAATACTTTGACATTTTTGTGAGAAGACTAAAAGTCAATCAATCTCATTCAAACCATTTTGCCACTTTGGCTTCTTATATTAAATTTTTTCCCCAAAGATTAGACTCTTGTCAATCATTGTAGTGATGCAAGCTACTACACTTCTACGATATGTAGTGAAGTGAGATATTTTCCACTTGGGTGTTGAGCGAGGCTTTGTGGATTTTAAAATCCAAGCCATATCCTTCACTTTGAGATGATGCAAATTCTCCTTTCTCATGATCATGGGTAGTAGGTAGGTTTTCCACTCGGATACGACGATGATGTCTCATCTCTTAAAAAATTAACCAACACACTTGTGTTTTAAAATTTTTAAAGGTGAACTACGTAAACCCTGATCCCTTATTGCACTGAAGGTGGTACGTAGGCACTAAAGGTTCGAAATCACGGAGTGTGCAAAATTTGTAAAAAATACTTATTTTCTCATCCCCACAATCTATTTTTGTATACAAATATTATAGCCAAAATAAACAGATTTTCAAAGAGATTCCTACAGAGTACTGTAGATGTTTAGGGTGTTAATATCTTCCCTTTTCATAACCAACTCCCGAACTTAGATTCTCTCCCACCTCTTTTTTGGGTTATTCGCTCTTTTTCCATTCCTTTGGAAACAATAAAGCGCGGTGGTGATTTTTTTTATCTGTACGAGTCAAGTCTATCCAATAGCTTAGTCTCAACATATCTACCGCTACAGTATCCTTGTGAACAAGGTAGATGAGGGGTGCGTAATGTGACACCCCAAATAATCCGATTATTAAATAATTAGAATTTTTAATTATTAAATTAATTGGAAATTTAATTATTAGTATTTTTGGATTATTGGAATTAATTTAATTAATTAAAGGAAAGAAGTATTGGTGGTGTGAAGAGTGATTAGAGGGTGTGAGGGATAAAATACTCTACTCTTACTAATTACTAATTTAATTATTTTATTGGAATAATAAAAGGAGTATTAAAAGGAAAAAGAAGAGAAAGGGAGTTATTTTGGAATATTCATCATACGTGCATTTGAGAAGAGGAAAAAGAAGGAGAAAACCGGAAGCGTCAAAATTCGAAGAACCCACAAGGTAAGGGGTGATTTCGATTAGTTAATTCGTATTATCGGTTTAGATATTCAATAGTATGGATCATAGTATGTTAGGGAATCCCGGTTTGGAATTCTAGGGTTCCGTAGAATTGTCCCTATTGCGTCGAATTGTAGGTTGAAAACCATTAGGGTGTCAGATGATAAAAAGGAATGATGAAATAATGTTGTTTGATGTTATAATGGTGCAAAATGGATGTGTTTTGGTGTTTCTCATGTTGAAATTCGTATGGGTATGTTTGGAATTGGTTTAGAATGAATAAATGCTGTCAAAAGTGCAGAATTTGACTCTGCAGGTCGTGGGAACCGGTTCCCAGTGGGTAGGAACCGGGTTCCACTGTGTGAATTTATAAAAACTGGAAAAAATGCACGTAGGAACCAGTTCCTGTATAGGTAGGAACCGGGTTCCCATACATTTTTCCATAAGCGTGATTTTTTTAACTTCGCAGGAACCGATTCCTGCATATGTAGGAACCGGGTTCTGCTGTAACTTTTTGAAAAATATTAAACTTTGAAAATTCATAACTTTCAAACCGTAAGTCCGTTTTGAGTGCCGTTTTGGACGTTATTTCTTAAATTTAATGCTCTATTTTATAAAATGAAAAGATTTCCTAAAACCTGAAATTATTTTGAAAATGAGTCAAATCCCGGAATAAGTGATTATTGGCTAACGCACATGGGTGTGTATGTAGCAGTGAACCTGTGATGGATGGATGTATTAGTATTGTATGAATGAAAGGCATGTTTATGTTGTTAATGATGGTGTGCATGATCGTTGAGATATCATGTTTTTGGTTTTGGTTCAGTTATGATAAATTGATGTATTTCGTAGACTGATTTGATGTTGCATGCTAGTGATGTGCGTGCATATGCATTGTTTTGGTGAAGTTAATTCCCATTGTATGGAATTTGACATGTATTGCCGTTAACCGATACCCGGGTGATGATGGGTGGTTAGGCTGGATTCGTGTCCGGGTGTTTATGGACGAATCGATGGTTGTTGTATCCGGTTGATGACGGATCAGTGTTGGGTGACTTGGTCACGTGTTGGTACCACATGCATTGTGTCTGCATTTGTGTTTGCATGGAATTGTAACATGTTAGGATGTCTTCCAGTGTTACAATTCTTTGGTTGATTATTGATTTGTGAATAATGACTTGTATGATAGGAACTGCGTGTTGAATCTGAATTTATGCTAAAATAGGTGAAATAATATGCTTGTGATATAATGTTGATTGAGAAGCTTATAATGCATGTTAATTATGAGAAATCTCACCCTTACTTTAACAATTTCAGATTAAAGTTAGCAGCTCAGGAGTTGGTGAGGATGGCTCTAGAGCTATGTTACTTTAAGTCCGCGTGTCAGTGTCGTGCTCTGATAGGTTATAACACTGGGGAACGTTTAGTTGAGGAATTAGTTATTATTCAATTGTTTCTTTGAATTTCATTGGGAATAATTATGTTTTGGTTTATTCCGTTTTGGTTATGGTATTTTTCCGCTGTGTAAGACATGGTCTTAATTTGATTGAATTATTTGAATAATGACCCTCAGTGTAGCATGACTACTATTTTATTGGAAGTTTTATTTATTTCATAATTGTGACATCCCTTGTTCCGTGTTAACTCTGATGGAATATGTCTTTAATCATTGATATAATTAATATTATTCAGGGTATTTTAAAAGGGGTGTTACAATAGTGGTATTAGAGCATAGTCGGTCTTGTCTTGTGTCGTTATCCCTTTTGTATGCGACTAGTGTAAGATGACACTGTCGATACTTGTGTGATGATGAGGTTGTTTTGTAATGTTACAGAACAATGGCCGGAAGAGGTAACGGAAGAAACGACGATGCTATTGCTGAAGCATTGGGAATGTTGGCTGGAGTACTCAGAGGGAACCAGCAGGGAGCTGTGATTGGTGCTAACCGATAATTGGGGAATTTTCAGAGGAATAATCCTCCGTTGTTCAAGGGTTCACATGATCCCGAAGGTGCTCAGAAGTGGTTGAAGGAGATCGAGAGGATCTTCAGAGTAATTGACTGTGCTGAAGGGCTAAAGGTGAGATACGGAACTCACATGTTAGCAGAGGAAGCTGATGACTGGTGGGTTGCTACCAGAACTGAAATGGAAGAAGATGGTATTGCATTGACTTGGGCTGTGTTCAAGAGGGCTTTTCTGAGGAGGTACTTTCCTGAGGACATCATAGGCAAGAAGGAGATTGAGTTTCTGGAACTCAAGCAGGGTAACAAGACTGTCAGTGAGTATGCTTCGAAGTTTACTGAGTTAGCGAAGTATTATGCTCATTATACTAATGATGCAGATGGAGAATTTTCCAAATGTATCAAGTTTGAGAATGGTCTTCGTGATGAGATTAAGAAGGGTATTCGGTATCAGCGTATCCGAAGATTTCCTGATCTGGTTGACTGTAGTAGGATTTTAAAGGAGGATCTTGCTAGCACTAAGTCGAATGCTCGAGGGTATGTTGATCGGAAGGGTAAGCAACAGATGGATCGTGGTAAGCCTTATGATAGAAGTAATCAGAGACCCGGTGGTTGGAAGAAGTTTGGTGGAGGAGATTCTAGTTCTTCCATTAAGTGCTACAAGTGTGGTGAGACAGGACATCGTATGGTGGATTGCAAAAGTAATGATAAGAAGTGTTTCAAGTGTGGGAAACTCGGCCATGTGGCCAATGATTGCAGAGTAAGAGTGGTGACTTGTTACAACTGTGGTGAAGAAGGTCATACTCGTCCTCAGTGTACAAAACCCAAGAAGGAGCAAGCTGGTGGTAAAGTGTTTGCATTGTCTGGGTCAGAGACTAAGCCAGATGATCGGCTGATTAAAGGTACATGTTTTATTAATGACATACATTTGATTGCGATTATTGATACTGGAGCTACGCATTCTTTTATTTCTTTGGATTGTGCTAAAAGATTGAATTTGGAAATTTCTAATATGGATGGAAGTATGGTTATTGATACTCCTGCGTCGGGTTCAGTGACTACTTCGTATGTTTGTAGGAATTGTCCTATTGTGATTTTTGGTAGGGGTTTCGGTATGGATTTAGTGTGCCTACCGTTAGAACAACTTGATATCATCCTTGGAATGAATTGGTTGGAATTCAACCAGGTTCATATCAACTGTTTTGCGAAGACGGCTATTTTTCCATAAGAGGTTGGTGTCGAAGATGTGACTATGTCGGTTAAACAGATGAACCTAGTTGTGAAAGATGGTGCTGTGGTATTTATGTTGTATTCTGCAATAGAAGCAGAGGGAAAAGCAAAGAGTGGTGGATTTCCAGTGGTGAATGAATTTCCAGAGGTGTTTCCGGAAGACGTTAGTGAATTGCCACCTGAGAGGGAGGTAGAATTTACTATAAATTTGATTCCTGGAACTAGTCCGGTGTCGATGGCGCCTTACCGTATGTCGGAATTTGAATTATCAGAGTTAAAGAAACAGTTGGAGGAGTTACTTGAGAAGAAGTTTATTCGTCCGAGTGTTTCGCCGTGGGGTGCTCCGGTGTTGTTGGTTAAGAAGAAAGAAGGTTCAATGAGATTATGTGTTGATTACAGACAGCTGAATAAAGTTACAATCAAGAATCGGTATCCTTTGCCGAGGAACGATGATTTGATGGATCAACTAGTTGGAGCTTATGTATTTAGTAAGATTGATCTGAGATCTGGATATCATCAGATTCGTGTGAAGTTGAAAGATATTCAGAAAACTGCATTTAGAACGAGGTATGGACATTACGAGTATTCTGTTATGCCGTTTGGAGTTACTAATGCACCTGGTGTTTTAATGGAGTATATGAACATGATATTTCATCCGTATCTTGATAGGTTTGTGGTGGTGTTCATTGATGATATTCTAATTTATTCGAAGAGCGATGAAGAGCATGCAGAACATCTCAGAGTTGTGTTGGAATTGTTGAAAGAGAAGAAGCTTTATGCGAAGTTGTCCAAGTGTGAATTCTGGTTAAGTGAAGTAAGTTTTCTTGGCCATGTAATTTCCAAGAATGGAATTGTTGTGGATCCTACGAAGGTAGAAGCAGTATCTCAGTGGGAAGTGCCGAAGAATGCTTCTGAGATCCGTAGTTTTCTGGGTCTTGCAGGTTATTACAGGAAGTTTATAGAAGGATTTTCCAAATTAGCGTTACCATTGACTAAGTTGACCAGGAAGGGTCAGATGTTTGTTTGGGATGTTGAATGTGAGAAAGGATTTCAAGAGCTGAAGAGGAGGTTGACAAGTGCTCCGATCTTGATTTTGCCAAATCCGACTAAGTCTTTTGTTGTGTATTGTGACACATCATTAATGGGATTAGGTGGTGTGTTGATGCAAGATAAGCAGGTGGTGGCTTATGCTTCGAGACAATTGAAAGTACATGAAAGGAATTATCCAACTCATGATTTGGAGTTGGCAGCTGTTGTGTTTGTTTTGAAGTTGTGGAGGCATTATTTATATGGTTCTCGGTTTGAGGTGTTCAGTGATCACAAAAGTCTGAGGTATCTCTTTGATCAGAAAGAGTTGAATATGAGGCAGAGGAGATGGTTAGAATTTCTAAAGGATTATGATTTCGTTTTGAATTACCATCCTGGTAAGGAAAACATTGTTGCGGATGCCTTGAGTAGGAAGTCCTTGAATATGTCGATGTTAATGGTCCGTGAGTTAGATTTGGTTGAGCAGTTCAGAGATTTAAGTTTGGTATGTGAAATTACTCCGAATAGTGTGAAATTGGGTATGTTGAAACTGACTAGTGGTATTCTGGAAGAAATTCGGAATGGACAGAAGTCTGATGTTGGGTTAGTTGATAAATTGACATTGATCAACCAAGGTCAAGGAGGCGAGTTCCGGATTGATGAGAATGGTGTTATGAGATTTGGTAATAGGGTGTGTGTTCCGGATGTTGCAGAGAATAGGAAGAGTATTTTGGAAGAAGGACATCGTAGTGGATTGAGTATTCATCCTGGTGCTACTAAAATGTACCATGATTTGAAGAAGTTGTTTTGGTGGCCGGGAATGAAAAAGGAAATTGTTGAGTTTGTGTATGCTTGTTTGGTTTGTCAGAAGTCGAAGATTGAGCATCAAAAACCGTCAGGATTGATGGAACCGTTGTTTGTTCCGGAATGGAAATGGGATGGAATCTCTATGGATTTTGTGTCTGGTTTGCCAAGGACATCGAGGAATTGTGATTCTATCTGGGTTATTGTTGATCGGTTGACGAAATCTACTCACTTTATTCCGATAAGAATGGATTATCCGATGGAAAGGTTGGCAGAATTGTATGTTGAGAAGGTTGTGAGTTTGCACGGTATTCCTTCTAGTATTGTGTCGGATCGAGATCCGAGGTTTAAATCTAAATTCTGGACGGGATTTCAAGAAGCTTTGGGTACTAAGTTGCGTTTGAGTTCCGCTTATCATCCACAGACAGATGGTCAGACGGAGAGAACGATTCAGTCGTTGGAAGATTTGTTAAGAGCTTGTGTGTTGGAGAAAGGTGGAGCTTGGGATAGTTATCTACCATTGATTGAGTTTACCTACAACAATAGTTTTCATTCGAGCATTGGTATGGTTCCGTTTGAGGCATTGTAAGGTAGGAGGTGTGGGACACCGTTGTGTTGGTATGAATCTGGAGAGAGTGCTGTGATTGGACCGGAAATTGTCCAACAGACTTCGGAAAAGATTAAGATGATTCAGGAGAAGATGAGGACTTCTCAGAGTCGTCAGAAAATTTATCACGATAAGAGGAGGAAAGATCTTGAGTTTAGAGAAGGAGAACATGTTTTTATGCGAGTTACTCTGATGACTGGTATTGGTCGAGCTTTGAAGTCAAAGAAGTTGACTCCATGTTTTATTGGTCCATTTCAGATTACCAAGAGAGTTGGGAAAGTTGCTTATCAGATTACTTTGCCGCCGTCACTTGCAAATTTGCATGATGTTTTTCATGTATCTCAACTAAGGAAGTACATTGCTGATCCGTCTCATGAGATTCGGGTAGACGATATACAGGTACAAGAGAATTTGACTGTGGAAGCGGTACCTGCGAGAATTGAGGATCGGAAGTTGAAACAGTTGCGAGGCAAGGAGATCGCGTTGCTAAGAGTGGCTTGGGGAGGACCAGCAGATGGAAATGTCACTTGGGAGCTGGAGAGTCAGATGAAGGACTCGTATCCCGAACTGTTCGTCTAAGGTATGTTTTCGAGGACGAAAACTCTTTTAGTTGGGGAGAGTTGTGATACCCCAAATAATCCGATTATTAAATAATTAGAATTTTTAATTATTAAATTAATTGGAAATTTAATTATTGGTATTTTTGGATTATTGGAATTAATTTAATTAATTAAAGGAAAGAAGTATTGGTGGTGTGAAGAGTGATTAGAGGGTGTGAGGGGTAAAATACTCTACTCTTACTAATTACTAATTTAATTATTTTATTGGAATAATAAAAGGAGTATTAAAAGGAAAAAGAAGAGAAAGAGAGTTATTTTGGAATATTCATCATACGTGCATTTGAGAAGAGGAAAAAGAAGGAGAAAACCGGAAGCGTCAGAATTCGAAGAACCCACAAGGTAAGGGGTGATTTCGATTAGTTAATTCGTATTATCAGTTTAGATATTCAATAGTATGGATCATAGTATGTTAGGGAATCCCGGTTTGGAATTCTAGGATTCCGTAGAATTGTCCCTATTGCGTCGAATTGTAGGTTGAAAACCATTAGGGTGTCAGATGATAAAAAGGAATGATGAAATAATGTTGTTTGATGTTATAATGGTGCAAAATGGATGTGTTTTGGTGTTTCTCATGTTGCAATTCGTATGGGTATGTTTGGAATTGGTTTAGAATGAATAAATGTTGTCAAAAGTGCAGAATTTGACTCTGCAGGTCGTGGGAACCGGTTCCCAGTGGGGAGGAACCGGGTTCCACTGTGTGAATTTATAAAAACTGGCAAAAATGCACGTAGGAACCAGTTCCTTTATAGGTAGGAATCGGGTTCCCATACATTTTTCCAGAAGCGTGATTTTTTGAACTTCGCAGGAACCGGTTCCTGCATATGTAGGAACCGGGTTCTGCTGTAACTTTTTGAAAAATATTAAACTTTGAAAATTCATAACTTTCAAACCGTAAGTCCGTTTTGAGTGCCGTTTTGGACGTTATTTATTAAATTTAATGCTCTATTTTATAAAATGAAAAGATTTCCTAAAACCTGAAATTATTTTGAAAATGAGTCAAATCCTGGAATAAGTGATTATTGGCTAACGCACATGGGTGTGTATGTAGCAGTGAACCTGTGATGGATGGATGTATTGGTATTGTGTGAATGAAAGGCATGTTTATGTTGCTAATGATGGTGTGCATGATCGTTGAGATATCATGTTTTTGGTTTTGGTTCAGTTATGATAAATTGATGTATTTCGTAGACTGATTTGATGTTGCATGCTAGTGATGTGCGTGCATATGCATTGTTTTGGTGAAGTTAATTCCCATTGTGTGGAATTTGACTTGTATTATCATTAACCGATACCCGGGTGATGATGGGTGGTTAGGCTGGATTCGTGTCCGGGTGTTTATGGACGAATCGATGGTTGCTGTATCCGGTTGATGACGGATCAGTGTTGGGTGACTTGGTCACGTGTTGGTACCACATGCATTGTGTCTGCATTTGTGTTTGCATGGAATTGTAACATGTTAGGATGTCTTCCAGTGTTACAATTCTTTGGTGGATTATTGATTTGTGCATAATGACTTGTATGATTGGAACTGCGTGTTGAATCTGAATTTATGCTAAAATGGGTGAAATAATATGCTTGTGATATAATGTTGATTGAGAAGCTTATAATGCATGTTAATTATGAGAAATCTCACCCTTACTTTAACAATTTCAGATTAAAGTTAGCAGCTCAGGAGTTGGTGAGGATGGCTCTAGAGCTATGTTACTTTAAGTCCGCGTGTCAGTGTCGTGCTCTGATAGGTTGTAACACTGGGGAACATTTAGTTGAGGAATTAGTTATTATTCAATTGTTTCTTTGAATTTCATTGGGAATAATTATGTTTTGGTTTATTCCGTTTTGGTTATGGTATTTTTCCGCTGTGTAAGACATGGTCTTAATTTGATTGAATTATTTGAATAATGACCCTCAGTGTAGCATGACTACTATTTTATTGGAAGTTTTATTTATTTCATAATTGTGACATCCCTTGTTTCGTGTTAACTCTGATGGAATATGTCTTTAATCATTGATATAATTAATATTATTCGGGGTATTTTAGAAGGGGTGTTACACGTAACACTTTCTCGTCATCTAAATGAAGTAAGAACCTAGAATCTCTGTGTACAAAATTAGGGTTTTCTATTAGATTCCCTTCCTTAGGATAAAAACTAGTAGTGGCGACTCAATTTAAAATCCAGTTACAACAGCGGGGTAGGATACGTGAAGCTTTAGCCAATGGGTTATTATCAACCGAGGAAAACAAGATATACGTGGGAACAAAATATGTACCATGGCATTGTATTGCCAGGTAAGAAGAGTAAGGGAAGCAAGTTATGTCCAAAGCGACTAAGCATCTAACTAAGATATCAAAGATCGATGTAGGAGATAGACGACGGTATGACCATACACGGAGTGTTAACATCGACTAATGCAAACTCTTGACAAAATATGGGGGATTGATTACAAGTCCCTTTCCACTTGACGACTCGATAAAAAGAATAACTCAACTCCAAAGCATCGTAGAGCGTCATAAGCTAAGGATGACACAGACAAAATGCAGGGGTCGATTGTGAACCCTTGACCACTTTCCTTCTCTGAGATCTTTGAGCATAAATATAAAACACACTGCAAAATGTCTACTTCAAAGGTAGGACTTTAAACAAGCCACAAACACAGTTAGCACACAAATGCAGAATTACCTTAAACAGGTCTTTAAATAAACCATAGGGGTTCCTGACATGATCAGCAACAAAAATCCCCATTATACATCTCTATCCTACTTCTAATGGCATCATGAAGCTGTAAAATGTGGTAAAAAGTGAGAGAGATAAAGGAAATATATAGGACTACCAATCAAACAAAAGTGTGTCACTAAACTAACATCAACAAATACCCAGAGAATCTCGAACGAGATATCATCAATAATAAACAAAGTCAGAATATGCGTCGAAGCATCAAAGCGTCATAAGCGGTGTGTGTCAGACACAACTAATCAAGTATCCTGCAAGAAAACCAATGATCCATACAATACACAATATACAAGTATACGCCTCATAATTGAGGGACAAAAGATAACAACATACGAAAAGTAGTACCCCACATATAAAGCGGAGTACCAAGATGTCGATACATGAGAAAGTAAGAGGCGTCCAAATCCATTATGGTAATCCTTGTACGAACTCAGCAAACAAGTTAGTGATAACAAGAAAGCAACTGACAATTACATCATCAACTCATAATGTGAAAATCAAGTCATGGCACAAAATGGTAAAAGCGGTTATGTCAAATCACAAAGTGTACATAGAATGAATCCAAAGCAAGAAAACATAAGTGCAATAGTATATAGATAACCAAGGAAACATGAATACAAGTTAAGTAAAAGTCAAAGTACAAGGTACATGTTAATCGGTATCAAAATCCACAAAATCGAGGAATAGGTGTCAAATTTTATCGACTCAGAATTAAACGAAAATCATATGGTTGGTTGCAAACGTTTAAACGGACTCAAAAGCAAACTCAGTTTGAATTAATTCCACCCAGAAGTGGGACTTTTAGGTCAATTTCGTCGGTTGGCAGTAGTGAAAAGCAGAAGAAAAAAAAGTATCTAAAACTGAAAATAAAGTACACCAATAGCTCTGCAATCGTGTAGAAAGTCATGTTCCACTAATCATAAGTGGAAAAATTCATCATGGTTAGGGAATTAGCTAAAAAATGAGATTATGTCAAGTGTTAGAAAAAATTCAAGAATTTTGACATTTTCCACTTATCTCAAGTTTTTATGCATCAAAAGAGATTGGTAATGTATCTTGAGTCAAATGGAAGATGTTACACCTCATGGATAAGCAAATATTAGTATGAGTGTATGCATGTTGACACAATTATAATATTACATGTTATGGAAATGTTAAAGTAAGTGAGCAAAACTAGAATTTAACACTAAGTATTAGTAACCAAGACTTGAATATTAGTACTAGGAATTAGTAAAAAAGAGTATGCATATTAAGGTGAAAATCATAGAACAAACACAACACAAGTTAGTAATCACGATTCTGAAAAATTAGCATTTAGGCACAACACAATTAAGCTCAAACTCAACCAATTTCATATCTATCCATATTTGTTCACAATATCAAGAATTTAACATCAACACAAACAATTACAATTAACTCTATGTCAAAATATTAGCACAATTTCAATAATTAGTTCTTATGTCAATAATTAACAATACAATTCTATGATGGATTTCTACATACACCTAATGTGCAAAGATTATATCTATACATCTATGTCAAAATCTACATCACAAATTCACATAGACATTATCACAAACACATAATATGTACTAGAATATTACAAACTCTATGTCAAGAATTCTATATCTAAACTAATCTGCTTCATCAATTCATGCACAACTCATGTAAACAAAATCAAATTACTCAAGTATTCAACAAAACTATGAGAATTAAATAATGTTACCTAAGAGAATTTGTAGAAAATTGGATGTTGAATAATGTTGATGATGATGCTTGTGATAGCGAAGAGAGAAGGGAAGGATTGTCCGATCGTAGCTACCACAAACAGAGGGAGTATGCGATGGAGGACAAGGCCGCGGACAGAGGGCGGATCACTGGAGGGAGGCGGCCCCAGAGCGACGGTGGAAGTGTGGGAGAGAGAGACTGCGAGTTCTTCTTGGAGGGAGAGAGAATTTTCTTCTCTTCGTTTTTATATTGTTATGTTGAGAGAATGTGAATGAGTTTGAGAGAATAGAAAATGAGAGTGAAGAGATAAAATGAGAGTCTCCTTGTAAAAATTTAGAATTCAAATATATATAGTTTGGCTCCAAAGTGGTGTTTGGGTTGCTTTTTTCAGATTTTTTGATGCATACTCGATACAAAACCCAATCCTCATAATAATTGGTGTAAAATTAATACCCACGGTCTCGAGACTAAATGTGTGACACAATGCAAAAAGAACTGACACGATACAATAAAAATTGAGTGAGTTCGACAACTTTAAGTGACGATAATGTGCCTCTCGGAGCATGATACAGATTTGGGACCTGAAGCAAAGTTTTAGACGATGGAATTTGTGACGCAACGCAAAAAAATGGGATCAACTGGATAAACGATGAGGAAGTTATGCATTTTTGTAGTTGCACTGATGCATAGCAGAATGAATCAAAACATCTTTTTTTTCAATTAATTTCAACATTCAGTCTGGAAAAATGCCTTGAACAATAATGCTCCGATCAAATTTTGAATTTGGCATCTGAAGCAAACTTATAGCTGACATCATTTATGAAATTATTCCGAAAGAATCGTCTGAATGCGATAAAAATTGAAGGAGCTACGAATTTTACAATATTAAGAAATGGTAAATTACAATTTCGGTTCAGGATAATTATTTTCTCAGGTAATCCATAATTCTGAGGACTTTCCTCAAGAAATTAGCTTTCTGTCCGAACACGGGAGTTGAAGATGACATCAAGACGAAAATGTTTTCGTAGAAAACGATCCAAAATGGTATTTCAGTAAAAACTTATGAATTTTTGAACGTTCTCACAACTACAGTTCATCACAGTATTTTCACCGTTTTTTTATTGTATCACTTCTAGGAGAATTGCGTATTCGGAAGCCTTCCTCAAAGAATTAGATTCTGATCCGAACACGAAATTTGTAGAAGACATTAAGAAGGTTTCAAATCCTCAAGAATCACCCCAAAAAAATATTCCAATTAGAAGATACGAACTTTTAAGTATGCGCGCGATGACGGGCCAGCAAATAAATTCAGTATACCGTCTTCAAAGAATTAAAATTCCAGGAGATTTTCTTTACACAATTAGCTTTTGATCTGAACATGAGAAATTATAAGAGAATCCATACAGTCTCAATGCTCGAGGAATCCACTGAAAATACCAAATCGAATGACAGTTATAGATTTCCAAACACTCAATGCACAAATAACCAGTCATGAAGTCCAAACACCGCTTCAGAGAAAACAAATTATTTGGAGACTTTCTGCGCATATTTGGCTTCCGACATGAACAGATGAAATAAAGAAAATATTGAGACGGTTTTAATGCCTGAAAAATCAACTCAAAACAGTATTTTATTGGCAAATTGTGGATTTCTAAGCTCAAACCAGCAGAAACACTGTTTCTAGTTCTCACTGCCTCAATTTCATCGAAACACCGAATTCTTCCATAATTCAGAATGCATTGAAATACATGAGAGCTTTGACATGATGATAAAATTCCTTGATCCCATGAGTATAGATTCAATGACATGTATGCATGCATATGCTAACAAAGTAAAAGCCAATTAGAGTTAAAAATAAAGAGGGTAAATTTTTGGGTACAATAGCGTGAAGTGTAATCTACTGAGTGTTGGATAACTAGTCTAAAAAGGTTTCTCAGTTATCATGAAATATGGAGCTTTAGAATTATTAGACTTCTAGAATAATTTGGTCTTAAAATCTCCAATGTCGAAGAATCAGACATTTAAGACTATAATCATTTCGACAGAGGTACAATGCTTGAAAACAAGTGTCGACCACAAGGATAGTTGGTTGTAGCATTTGAGGTTTGGTCACTTGAACTTTCGATCACTCAATCAATTGATTATTCAAGATATGGTAATTGGCATGCCAAGTCTTGAGATGCTCGACAAACTCTGTGAAGGTAGTTTAGTCAGAAAGCAATCCAGAAATTCTTTTGTTTCGACCATGCCAATGAGATCCTCTTGCATACTCGAAGTTATACATTCAGATGTGTGTGGCCCATTTGAAGAGATAACTATCGATGGAAACATGTATTTTGTTTCATTTGTCGATTAGTACAGTTGAAAGCTACAGATCTATGTGATCAAATGAAAGGATGAAATATTTGAAATCTTAAAGAGATTCAAGATACTTATCGAAAAGCATAGTGAGAAGAAGATCAAAGTTCTGCAAACAGATGGAGGTGATGAATACGCATCCAATATATTTGAATATTTTTGTGAAGAACAACGTGTCGATCATTAGGTAACTGCTCCCCATACGCCTCAACATAATAGACTTGTAGAAAGAATAAATAGAACCATATTGGATATGGCGAGATGCATGCGGAAGAAAAAGAATTTGTCAAAATCCTTATGGGGTGAAGTTGTTTCGACTATAGTTTATATTTTGAACAGGTGCCCTGCCAAGATATTAAAGAACAAGGTTCCTGGAGAATTTCGACCATCAGTTAGTCATTTGAAGGTGTTTGGCTCTATGTGTTACAAGCATGTTCTTGATGCATGAAGAAGGAAGCTTGATACAAGAGTGAACCTATGATTCTGGTAGGATATCATAAAACTGGTGCATACAGGCTGTTCAATCCACTTAATGAGAAATCGTGTTGAGTCGAGATATTGTGATTGATGAAAATTCTACATGGGATTGGAATTCTAATGATGCAATTAACAAGACATTAATGATTTATAGCTTCGACGAAGAAATTGATGAAGTCGAAGTCGAAGAAATTATTGATATTCCAGTCGAAGTCAAAGCAGTTGCTGACATTCCTGACACAATCAAAGTCGAAGAGGGTGTGGCTAGCACAAGTCAAAGGACTCAAAGAACTAGAGTTCGTCAAACAGGACTTCAAGACTATAAAGTGACTGGTGATAATGAAGTAACACTAGAAGAATAATTAGTTCATTTTGATTTACTTGCAGGTGTTAAACCAATCAACTATACTGAGGCTTTAAAGAATAAACAATGAAAGTCATCTATTTTCTAAGAGTTATAGGAAATCAAAATAAATAATACATGGGAGTTAGTCGAATTACCTGCACACACAAACACTATCAAAGTGAAGTGGATTTTGAAGTTAAAATACAATGTTAATAGGTCGATAGCAAGACATAAGGAAATATTTTGGTAGTTAGAGGATTTCTTCAAAGAGAAGGACTTAACTACTCTAAAGTACTTTCTCCAGTAGCAAGATTGAAGAATGTTCGACTGGTGGTAGCCTTGGCATATAAGCAAGGTTGGTTGACATTTCATTTAGAGGTGAAATCAACATTTCTGAATGGTCCTTTAGACGAAGAGGTCTATGTCACACAACCTCCAGGGTTTGTGATTCAGAAGGAAACGAGTAAGGTGTATAAGTTGCACAAAGCGCTCTATGGCCTCAAGATGGAACCTACGGCATGGAACAAGAAGATCGACTCAAACTTCATCGAATTGAGATTTGTCAAATGCAAATCTGAGTATGGTTTCTAGGTTCAGGTTGTGGCACAAAATATAACGATCATCTGCTTATATGTCGATGACTTGGTGGTAACTGGAAATAGCTTCAAGAATTTTTCGAAATTCAAAGAGCTGATGATGAAGGAATTTAAAATGTCAGATTTTGGAAAATTTTCTTGTTTCTTAGGCATAGAATTTAAAATTTTGAAGCAAGGTATTGTGCTGCATCAAAGGAAGTATGTCAAAGAGATACTCATGAGATTCAGGATGGATGATTCGACTACAACATCTTCGCCTGTCGAACCAAATTTGAAGTTGGTGAAGCATGGAGAGGAAGAAAAATTCAAAATAACTTTGTTTAAACAAATAGTTGGATCTCTAAGGTATGTGTGCAATAGTCGACTTAATATAGGTTTCGTAGTCAGATTAATACGCAAACATGAGTCAACCAAAGGTGTCGCATATGAAGACTGCAAGAAGAATCTTAAGATACTTAAAAGGATCGATAAACTGTGGAATTCTATTTTAACGAGATTATGAAAGCAAAGAAACTATTGTTACTTGTTTTTTAGATGATGATTAGTGTGGAGATAAGGGAGATCGAAGAACCACAACTGGTTATTTCTTTCAAGTATTTGGTGCCACAATCTCATGGTGCTCGAGAAAGCAACTTGTGGTGGCATTGTCATTCTGTCAGGCTGAATATATAGCAGGATCTTATGTTGCATGTCCAACAATTTGGATCGGATCTGTGTTGGAAGAGATCAAGGTCGAAGTGAAGAAACCTCTAGTGTTGCAAATCGACAACAAGTCAACCATTAATCTTGCAAAGAATCCAGTTTTGCATGGAAGGAGTAAGCATATCGAAGCTAGATTTCACTTCCCAAAGGAAAAGGTAAATTGGGGTGAACTGAAGTAAGACATTACTCAAGTGAAGCATAATTGGCCGATATTTTCACCACAAGATTGAAGATCGACAGATTCATGAATTTAAGAAAGAAATTAGGAATAGTTCAGATCGACTATCACTAGAGTATGTTCGACAACTTGAATTATAGGAGGTGTGTTGAGATATTAGATATAATCCAAGTTGTGTAATCCAAGTTAAAGTCTAATTAGAGTTTGTTAACATACTTAGTATACAAGTTAAGTGTATATAAATAAACATTGTTTGTAATTCTGTTTGTACAATTAAATTCAATAGTAAAATCTTTATTTCTTTATTCTCTTTATTTCCTCATTAAAAATGTCTCACGCACTAACTGTAAAAATACATTGCTTGTTTCATAATTCCAATTGCCACAAAAATAAATAATTGTGTTGTACCCCAAATTTTGACCTAAGACGTCATCTCCTATCCGCATCTTTACATTACATTTGTTTTGATCCATCGATTTTAAATTTCATGACTTTTTCGGGCCAAGAGCTATTTATGCTGAACATTGAATCATTTAATCGATTCGTGCAAAATGATGTTTATTAATTATCTATTATCTAAAACTTGAATAATTGAAATTCATTTTTTTGATTATTATTTAGTTTAAAGATGTAGGGATAATAAAATGAACATCAGAGAAGAGGCGCATTAATTGTGCGGACGTTTTATTTATTTACTCATTATTTTTAAATTTAAGTAACTAGAATTTATTCTTAGTTATTCTATAATTTAAAGGTTATGAATAATATAAATAAGCATTTGAGGAAATTCATTGGTCAATAACGACTGTTTAATCGTTCGTCGTTCTAGGTTAAATAATTGAAATCCTATTTTAATTATTATAATTTAGTTGAGAATGATGGATTAAATAATCGAAGGTATTAGTTGGTCAATGATAATTATTATTTATCTGTTTATTATTTTGAATGTAGGTAATTGGAGATTTGTTTTCAATTATTATTCGTTTGGATAAAATAATAAACGATAAATAAATAAAGAAGAAGAATTAATGGACAAATAGTTTCTTTTATTCATTTTTTGGTACAAGCTATTTTGTAAATATTGTATATATTGCAATAAATTACAATAATGAATTGTCGAAATTAAAATGAAATAAACTAGTCTATCTTAATTCTAAAGCTTCCAATCCAATGCGTGTCCGCTCATTTAATTTTACCTGCACAATTAAAAGAAAAGAATTAGAATTCAAATAAATAATTAAATGCAGAAAATAAATTTTAAATGTTCATCATTAAATGTAATGGCCGGAATCAGTTATTATTTTTTGCAAATCACGGGATTACTCCCGGTTCACAAAAAAAAGGAAAAGGATTTCAAAACATATGCATAAATTGTTTTCCAAAAAAAAACTGCATACTTAAGCTAATCACATTAGTTTTTAATCCCAAATATAATTTCAAAGCATACAGCATAAGCAACAAATATGTAGTAACCATATGCAAGCATGCCCTTTTAACGTGGCCTACATCAAGAAGCAGACAACATTTGATTTAAAAACAAATATGCAGTTTGACTATTCTTGCAAGCAAAAAATTTCCTTTTTCTTTCATCATTTTCCAGCCACTGCATTTTCAGAAAATAGACAGCTTATCACTCTTTTGTCAAAGCCATTCTGAGAGAGAAAAAGAGAGGGAGAAGTGTGGGATTTGCAGGCTTAGCTTAGGCAGAAAGAGATATACAAAACAAACTAAGAAATATAGCCAGTAAGAATAATAGCACAGAAGAAGAATAAAGGCAAACTGAGTGGACAGTAGTGCAGAATGCTCAGGGAGATCCCAAGAGATTTGTTTCAAAGTTCCTGGCCTGTAGCGCAAGAGAAGAGAGGAGAACTGTTATATTACAACAAAGAGAAAACAAAGGATCGGATCTTCAAAAAAAAACAGCATAAGAGAAAACCAAATATACAAGTTAGCAAAAACATAACCTCAAACCATTTTTCAAAAACCTGTAGAACAATCATTCAAAATAGCCATCACCAAACCAACAAAAACCTGCAATGGCCTCACATCAGTAAAAACTTTGGCCTTGTCCAACCTAACCGAAAACCAGTTCACCATGTCAAAACCTGCATAATCACTGAGAAAACGATTTTTCAGACCATACAAAACATTACCGACTGATTGAGCCCCCTATAGCCAATATCACTATCCCACTGTCAACACCACCCATCAGCATAAACAACCAATGCCTTAACATGCTGTCAAGAACCATAAAACATAGCTCAATCCTCATACCAGTAAAAAACGATATCCCTACTGTAAAGGCCTACATACAAAAACCTGACAAAACCTTTTACAAGTTCAAGCTTTCAAACCCATTCCCTAGCCTCAGAAAGTTCATTCATCATAGGCGATAAACCCACCATAGGCAACAGCATTCAAGAAGAAGAGAGAGTTATCATCCAATTCCACAAAATATCCAAAGCAACATTTCAAGGCAAATCGGTGAGGCCCTCAGTGTACACATCACTGGGCAACAAGGTTCCAACAATAGCAAATACAGTAGCATTCAAGCAAAAGGAAGGAAATCGCGAATACCGTTCACCACCGTGCGCGCCTGCTGTCTCCCTGCTGTCCGGCCTCCATCACCCCAAGCCCTCCTCCTTCTCCATCTAGGTAACGCCTTCTTCCATTCTCATTCCTTAAAATGCCATTCAAATCAACATGGAAAGTAAAAATGGTAAACTAGTCAGAATCAACCAAGAAGCCTTAAAGTCACTAAGAAATTGTAAAATCAACAACGAAACTATAAGGGTTATACGCGAATTGAATCAACATTAACATTAACGAAAATGTTTTGGTCATTACCGTCTCCGCTTGAAGCCGCCGCGTCAACATTGGAGGGAAGAGAGACTTGGTGTGGGTGGCCGGAACATGGAAACATCGGCGTTGGAGGCGAAGAAGCGAAGAAGCTGCGCAAGAGAGAGATGAAGATCGTGAGAGAGGCGCCGTTCTGCCTTAAACCAAACCCTAAAATCCCTTTATCAAACAAACACAACCCTAATTGTGATTTAATCCCTTGGACCCCCTTAAACCCACGACCCGCTCCATTTCTCAACCCAACCCAATTCTTCTCTTACACTAAAAGCCCATTGCTAATTGTTTATTCATACCCCATTTTCTTTTATTTGGTCTTTAATCAAATTATATTCATTTCTTAGTTTAATTAATTTAGACTAGTTAGTTCTTAGGAATAACATATAATTTTTTAAATAGACATTTTTAATATTATTTACCCAAATCTCATTTAGCTTAAATTTAAGTTTTATTTAATAACCTTAACCTTCCTTGTTTCTAATTCATTTTAAATTCATGGTTTGATTTAATTCAAAGAAAATATTTAATATCTCTAAAAAACATAAAATGAGAAAACTAAAAGGCATTTTATTTTATTCCCCTCATTTTGATTAAATACCAATATACAAAAAGACATAAAAAATAGAAATATATAAAACATTAAAAACATTTCTATTAATTCTCATTACCTTTTATTATTAAAAATGCGTAAAAAGGTGAAAACCAATTAAAAACATTTTTCTCTTCATATATTAAACAAAAAAATCATATAAAATGCATGTTCATATTTAATTGTTGTGTATCATTTTCTATCAATTATTCTATTGCACTTGTTTATTCTATTTGCACCAATCCAAAGGGAATTGTCTATTTTTTTGTTGACTTCATGTCCTCAAAAACGATCAAGCGAACACTCTCATTTCATTGAAACTTAGGATAATTTTTCCAAATGTCCGATTTCTCCAAAACTCACACCTTTTAAGTCAAAACTTCAACGTTAAGTTGTCGTATCTTCAAAAACCCGTCCGTATCCCCTTTTTCGGCCAAAACGATTTATTTTCAATCAAGCGATCAATTTTAAATAAAACAGATATTTCAAAAGGTTCCTATAGAGTACTATAGATACATTGGGTGCTAATACCTTCCCATTGTATAACCAACCCCCGAACTCTCGATCTCTTTTCAAAAACGCTTTGTATTTGTATTTTTATTTACATTGCATAATTAGGGTTTTATTTCGCTCTTTTCCCTTTTCCTTTGAAAACAATAAAGCGCGGTGGCGACTCTTGCTTTTGTGAGACGAATTAATCAATAATTCGATCTCCGATTTACCCCGCTACATTTTTTATCGCTACAGAATTGGCGACTCTGCTGGGGACAGATTGACCTATTGCTGGTCCATCCCTAAGTGGGTTAAGCCTAATTTGTCTTATCTGTTTTATTATTATTTGATATGTTTGATTATGTGTTTAAATTGGGGTGTTTGGGTTTTTTTTGAAGGGCAAATCCTATACCCGGATTAAGTAACACTTAAGGAATAGGACGGGCGGTATAGTCATGTTAACTTTGAGGGAGTAATCCCGAAGAAGGAGGCATGAGATCCCCCACTCAATGGAAGGCCCTCTTGGACTTAATATTTGTTTACCGAGTAATCGGGAAGACATTATTATTTTCGACCTAGGAGCCTGAGAAGTTGAGGACCGTAGAACCCTGACTCATCTTGGCCTTTTTAGGTGTAGCGCGGAGACTATCACGGAGTAATTCGGAAGTAGTTGTTACGCGATGCTACGCTCGGACGAGTTTCTCTTGAGAATATTGCTAATTATTGAGTAATCAAGACGTTGGTAATATCCGAAAGAGGGATGCAGACTCTGGGAACTCTTAGAACCTTGTCTTACAGGTGTGATCGAAACATTAGTACATACCTTTGGGTGGGCTTTACCCTCGACTCCATGCTGAACTTTGAACCTTTAAACCCCATGTTTGCAAACTTGTGTGTGACTGTCGCATTATCATTCATTCATGCATTCATCAACATCTTTGTAAAAACTCGTTTTTCAAGGAACTTTGGAATGATTTTTGCAAACGTCTTAGGGTACTATGGAACTTGGAAGGAGAAATACTCGAAGCTTTAGCTTCAAGGAGCCCGAAATTGAAGAACTGAAGAGTTTGATTCCGAAGATAGAGAGTCCGACAGATTTTCAGAAGAAATATGGGTCCATCGTACCGCTCATGAAGCGCAAGATGAAGAAGGGCATCCTCAACACTTTGGTTCAGTTCTATGATCCCTTGTATCGATGTTTCACCTTCCCGGATTATCAGTTGATGCCTACCTTAGAGGAGTACTCCTATATCCTTGGTTTGCCGATCGTCGACCGTGTTCCTTTTTCTGGGTTAGAAGAGGAGCCTAAATCTCATGAGATAGCAGCCGTCACCCATCTGAAGAAGTCAGAGATAGAAGAGAATATGACTACGAAAGGAGGAATCCGGGGTTTGCCGGCTCAGTTTCTGTTGAAGAAAGCTCGTCATTTTGCTGATACAAAGGATACCGTCGCCTTCGAGGACGTGTTTGCTTTACTCGCGTATGGTCTTTTCTTATTCCCTAACATTGATAAATTTGTGGATGTCAATGCTATCAGAGTTTTCCTGATTGGAAATCCGGTCCCTACGCTGCTAGGAGAGGCGTATTACTCTATCCATCTTCGAAACTCTCGTCAAGGAGGAATGATTATTTGTTGCGTGCCGTTGCTGTATCAGTGGTACGTCTCGCATTTACCTGGGTCCGATGCTTTCTGGGATCTCGAGAAAGAACCGCGTTGGGCGCCAAAGATTATGGCTCTCACTCATTTCGACATTGACTGGTACAATCGAGCTTACCATGACGTAGAGATCATTGACAGCTGTGGTGCTTTTCCCAATGTACCTCTTCTTGGTACGAAGGGTGGAATCAACTACAACCCTGTTCTAGCGCGCCGTCAGTTCGGGTACCCAATGAGAGATAAGCCGAACAGTATCCATGTGAGTGGTTTCTTTCTTCAGGAAGGACAAGATCATCAAACTGCTAGGAGAGAGATTGAAGGAGCTTGGCGCCATATCCACAAGAAAGGGAGAGATATGCTGGGACATAGAGGTGCCGTTTCTTTGGAACCTTACCTACAGTGGGTCCGTGCTAGGGCTTGTGCTCTCAAGATGCCATATAAACTTGAGAAACCTTTGTTCCCTGCCATCGCACCATCATCAGTTGCTATCCCAATCGCAGATGTAGGAGAATATCAAGGGAACCTGGCTAGGATGAAGTCCGAGAGGGATGCTTGGAAGGAAAAGTACCATATGTCCGAGTACGAGAATCGAGTCCTGACTCGACAGCTGAAAGAGAAGAAGGAGTTGTTGCTTATTCAAGATGGCCGGTTCGTTGACCACGATGAGAAGCTTCGCCAGAAGGATGCCTTGTTGAAGAAATACGCGAATGAAAGGAAGAGGAAAAGGGAATGTTCAGTAAACGTGGCTCTCGTTCCTAATCCACAAGAAGAAATCATCGATCGACTGATAGCGGAAAAGAAAGATTTGGAAGACTTTTATGAAGAAAAGATCAAGAAGCTCCGACTACAGCTGGTGTTTGGTCCGTCATCTGAGGATTCTGAGTGAGCTTTAGCTTTAGTTTATTTTTATTGATGTCATTTTGTAAAACTATGTAAAAGGGCTTCATGCTCCGAAGTTGTAATTTATTGTTTTCTTAAGGGCTTCATGCTCCGAAGTTGTAATTTATTGTTTTTCTTAAGGGCTTCATGCTCCGAAGTTGTAACTTATGGTCTTATTTCGGGCTTCATGCTCCAAGTTGTAATTTACTGCTTCATGTTTTAAAATGTAATTTCTCACTTTATTATGGTTTTCAGGTTGTAAGTTGTAATTTATTGCTTTCATTAGTGGATTTGTTATTCCAAGGTTGTAATTTACTATTCCAATTTGTAAGTTGTAATTTATCGCTTTCGATTAACGGATTGAGTTTTTGTTGTTCCAAATTCCTTTACTATTGATGTATGCAAAGTTACTAAAGTTCCTTGAAAAACTTTTAAAATGAGTCATCATTTGCATCACCATCATGCATCATTTCACATTCCACATCACATGTTTTCTAGAGTCTCATTCTTGTTCTTTTTCCACCGAAGGTTGCCAAGCTGTCTCACCAACACGACACTCGGGCCAGTCGTCAGAAAAGAATGGAAGATTTGGAACAAGAAAATCAAGAGCTTCGTGGGGAAGTTGCTACGCTTCGTGCCGAGATGGAAAAGTTAACAGCATTGGTGGAAAGTTTGGTGGCTGTTCAGAATCAGCCATCGACTACGGCTGCCGAGATTCAGACTTCAACTCCAGTGGTTTCCGAGATTGTTATCGCTCCTGCCTCCGCAACTCAAATCAACTCTCCGATCCAACATCAGATGCCGAAAGGTTTTCCTTGGGGAATGCCTTACAACTTTATGCCAGAGGGGTATCAGCCTACCGCCCAACCTATATTTCAGCCTGCTTTGTCTCTTCCTCAACCAGAGACGACTACACTGCCGCCAGTAATTCCATCTGTAACACCCTTTCCGCAACCAATCATGACAACCGTTGCTCCAGTGGTCCACTCAGTGCCATACTTGAATGAACCAATTTATCCTGCCGAACCTGCTGAAAGTATGGGCCTTTTTGATAGAATGGAGGAATTTCAGGATCAGTTCCAGGAAATGCAGAAAGAGCTTAGAGCCTTGAAGGGGAAGGAGCTGTTTGGGAAGAGCACACATGATCTTTGCCTGGTTCCGAATGTCAAGATTCCGGCGAAGTTCAAAACACCAGATTTTGAAAGATACAAGGGGGATTCGTGTCCTAGAAGCCATTTGACAATGTACGTGAGGAAGATGTCCACGTATTCTGATAATCATGATTTATTGATTCATTATTTTCAAGATAGTTTGACGGGTGCTGCCTTGAAGTGGTATATGGGATTGGACAGCATTCGAATCCGCAATTTTAACGATCTCAGTGAAGCCTTTGTCCATCAGTACAAGTATAATGTTGACATGGCGCCGGACAGGGATCAACTCCGGGCAATGTCGCAAAGAGACCGAGAATCTTTTAAGGAGTACGCCCAGAGGTGGCGTGAAATTGCTGCTCAGATCCATCCACCTCTGGAGGAGAAAGAGATGACTAAGATATTTTTGAAGACTTTGGGATCCTTTTACTATGAGAGGATGATAGCCAGCGCGCCCAGTGACTTTACCGAGATGGTGAGCATGGGTATGCGATTAGAGGAAGGAATTCGTGAAGGACGTTTGATTAAAGAAGGGAGTACGTCCAGCAGTGCGAAGAAGTTCGGAGGTGTTTTCCCGAAGAGGAAAGAACAGGATGTTAGTGCTTTGTTTCCAGGTAGGCCTAGGAGAGGCTACTCTCACGTCGCGGCAGTCACTCCGGCTGTCCGCCCAGCTTTGGTAGCCCCATCTCATCAGATTCCGCCACCTCAACAACGACCTTTTCAACAGCAGCCTCGACAACAGGCCTATCCGCTCAACAATCAGAACCGTTCGCCCAGGAAGCCGCAGTTTGATGCCATTCCTATGACGTACACTGAATTGTTTCCCGCTCTCATTAGAAAGAATCTCATCACAACAAAACCACCTCCTGTCGCACCGAACAGTGCTTCCCCGTGGTATAAGGCGGATCAATTCTGTGAATATCATCAAGGGTCACCGGGGCACAACCTTGAGAATTGCTTTGCGTTGAAGGCGGATGTGCAGAGATTAATTAAGCATGGCATCTTGTCTTTTAAGGATGTGAATCCAAATGTCAGAGATAACCCTTTTCCCCGACATGGGGCAGCTTCTGTGAATATGGTGGAGGGTTGCCCGGGGAAGTTCCGAGTTTTCCAAGTCGAGCACATCAGAGAATCATTGATCAGGTTACACCAAAGTTTGAGAAGACTTGCCTTTGTTAGGCACCAACATGACTATGACGTTTGCCAGTTTTGTTCAAGAGAAGAGGATTGTCCTATTGTGAAGGAGGACATTCAGAAGTTGCTAGATCAGAGAATTATTACTATTACCTATGACCGAAATCCTGAAGATGAAGTGAATGTGATAACCCCACAGTTTAATTTGCCAGAATCAGTAGAGATTGCTTACAACAGCCAGACTGCGTCTGCTGAGCCTTTGATTATTTACCCACCTGGCCCTGTGCCTTATAGCTCAGACCAAGCCGTGCCGTACAAGTATAACGCCACCATGATCGAGAACGGGGTAGAGATCCCCATCCCAACTAGACCGTCTTTCGTTAATATTGCCGATGTAAGTAGAGTGACAAGAAGCGGGCGTGTTTTTGCTGCGGTACCGACAAGAAGACCAGAAGTTCAAGTAAAGAGGCCCATGCCGGCGGAGATTCCTGTAAGAAATGAACCAAGGGTTGAGATGGGTCGATCCAGTGGACCTATCCCTCACCCTTAAGAAGATGAAATCTTAAAGCTTATCAAAAGAAGCGAGTATAAAATTGTGGACCAGCTTCTGCAAACACCTTCCAAGATTTCCTTGCTTGCCTTATTAAGAGATTCTGGGGCACACAGAGAAGCCTTGATGAAAGTGTTGGACCAGGCGTTCGTAGACCATGATGTGACAGTTGATCAGTTTGACGGGATTGTGGGGAATATAACCTCGTGTAACAACTTGGGTTTCAGTGATGAAGAACTCCCGGAGGAGGGGAGAAACCATAATATGGCTCTGCACATTTCAGTAAGTTGTGGGAACGATACCTTATCAAGCGTGTTAGTGGATACCGGCTCGTCATTGAATGTGATGCCCAAGACCACGTTGTCTCGACTTTCATATCCAGGTGCTCCTATGAGGCCTAGCGGGGTAATTGTTAAAGCCTTTGACGGTTCCAGGAAGACGGTTATCGGTGAAGTAGATCTTCCCATAGTGATTGGTCCCCATACTTTTCAAATCACTTTCCAAGTGATGGACATCCGTGCTGCTTATAGTTGTTTATTGGGCCGTCCCTGGATCCATGATGCCGGGGCAGTCACCTCCACGCTCCATCAGAGATTAAAATTCGTGAGGCATGGGAAACTAGTGATGATTGGGGGAGAGCAGGCCATGGTGGTAAGTCATTTATCATCGTTTTCTTTTATTGATGCTGACGAGGACGTCGGGACCCAGTTTCAGGGCCTATCTGTTGCTAAGGATACCGTGAAGAAGCAGGGGGCATCCATCTCTTCTTTTGAGGATGCACGGCGAGTAGTGGAGAGTGGTTCGGCCGAAGGATGGGGCCAGGTGTTGACGTTACCCGAGAACAAGTCTGGGGAAGGTTTGGGTTTTCATCCAATAGCTGCAAGGGTCAAGGAAGAGGTGGTTGTTCGTCCAATTCAAGAGGTCTTTCGGAGTGCAGGGTTTGTGCATCCTGAGGTTGATGCTGTCATAGATGATGATTCCGAGGAGGATTTGCCCGTGTTTGTGACGCCTGGATTGGCTTGCCAAAACTGGATAGCTGTTGATATTCCTGTGGTTATGCATGTTTCCGAGTAATGTTTTGTTCATTTTTCTTTAAAAAAAATCGCTCTGCCCAAGGCGAAACGTATTTTGTGTCGGGCTATGAAAAATAACTCCTTTTGCTCTGCCCAAGGCAAAAGAGAAATGTCTGGGCTTGTTGTTTCAAGTATTTCCTCTTTAATGAATAAAAATGTTATTTTGTCCACTGCTGTTTTATTTTTCATTTTTCGGGAAATAATAATGAAAATTGATTAAGAGCATTTTGTTTTATTTGCACAAATCGATTTCTAAAATAAAGCATAATCATGTGTGCAGATTACTTCATGACTTAACCATCGAAAACAATGATCCTATGCCCTCTCCCAATTTTGAATTCCCTGTGTTCAGAGCCGAAGGAGAGGATGATGAAGAGGTTCCTGTTGAGATTTCCCGTTTGATTGAGCAAGATGAGAAGGTCATTCAACCATTTGAAGAACCTGTAGAGTTGGTCAACTTGGGTGATGAAGAGGATAGAAAGGAAGTCAAAGTCGGAGCTTTGCTTATCCCGGAAGTTAAGGAGAAGATGTTGGAGCTTCTCAGAGAGTATGTTGATGTGTTTGCGTGGTCTTACCAAGATATGCCAGGGTTGGACAACGACATTGTGGAGCATCGTTTACCGTTGAGACCTGAGTGTCCACCGATCAAACAGAAGTTGAGAAGGACTCGTCCTGACATGGCCGACAAGATTAAAGAGGAAGTTCAGAAGCAGATCAACGCAGGTTTTCTTGTGACGTCGGTCTATCCTCAGTGGTTAGCCAACATCGTGCCCGTTGCTAAGAAGGATGGTAAGGTTCGGATGTGTGTAGACTACAGAGATCTGAACAGGGCTAGTCCGAAAGATGATTTCCCATTACCTCATATTGACGTATTGGTCGACAGTACCGCCAAGTTCAAAGTCTTTTCTTTCATGGATGGTTTCTCTGGCTACAATCAAATCAAGATGGCGCCGGAAGATATGGAAAAGACCGCTTTCATTACACCGTGGGGAACTTTCTGTTATCGAGTTATGCCGTTTGGTTTGAGGAACGCTGGTGCAACGTACCAAAGGGCCATGACTGCTTTGTTTCATGACATGATGCATAAGGAGATCGAAGTGTATGTGGATGATATGATTGCCAAATCACAGACTGAAGAAGATCACCTAGAGCATTTGTTAAAGCTATTCCAGCGCCTGAGAAAGTACAAACTCCGTCTGAATCCCAATAAGTGCACTTTTGGCGTTCGTTCAGGAAGACTTTTAGGTTTCATTGTCAGTCAGAAAGGTATTGAAGTGGATCCTGATAAAGTCAAAGCTATTCGGGAAATGCCCGCACCCAAGACGGAAAAACAAGTAAGAGGATTCCTTGGGAGATTGAATTACATTTCTAGGTTCATATCTCACATGACTGCTACTTGTGGGCCAATTTTCAAGCTTCTCCGAAAGAACCAAGGATGTGTGTGGACAGAGGATTGTCAGAAAGCTTTCGATAGTATCAAGGAATATTTGCTCGAACCTCCCATTTTGATTCCTCCGGTGGAAGGAAGGCCCTTGATTATGTATTTGACCATATTAGAGGATTCCATGGGATGTGTGCTTGGTCAACAAGATGAGACTGGAAGAAAGGAGCACGCCGTATATTATTTGAGTAAGAAATTCACAGACTGTGAGTCTCGGTACTCATTGCTTGAGAAAACCTGTTGTGCTTTAGCCTGGGCTGCTCACCGTCTGCGCCAGTATATGATTAATCACACTACTTGGTTGATCTCCAAAATGGACCCAATCAAGTATATCTTTGAGAAGCCCGCCTTATCTGGAAGGATAGCCCGTTGGCAGATGTTGTTATCTGAGTATGACATTGAGTATCACACTCAGAAAGCGATCAAAGGGAGTATTTTGGCCGATCATTTGGCTCACCAACCAATTGAAGACTATCAGTCCATCAAGTTTGACTTCCCCGATGAAGATGTTATGTACTTGAAAGCTAAAGACTGTGAAGAGCCGTTACCTGAAGAAGGACCTGATCCTGAATCCCGTTGGGGTTTAATATTTGACGGAGCTGTGAATTCCTATGGAAATGGAATTGGGGCAATCATCGTTACTCCCCGAGGTACCCATATCCCGTTCACGGCAAGACTGAAGTTTGACTGTACGAACAACATGGCGGAGTATGAAGCGTGTATTATGGGTCTCGAAGAAGCAGTGGACTTGAGGATTAAGATTCTGGATATTTATGGAGATTCGGCATTGGTGATTAATCAAATCAAAGGAGAATGGGAAACTCGTCATCCTGGTTTGATCCCGTACAGAGACTATGCTAGAAGGTTGTTAACCTTCTTCAACAAGGTGGAATTGCATCATATCCCTAGGGATGAGAATCAAATGGCTGATGCTTTGGCTACTTTGTCTTCAATGTTTCAAGTGAATGATTGGAACGACGTGCCTACAATCTGAGTTATGCGCCTCGACCGACCTGCTCATGTGTTCGCAGTAGAAGAGGTCACCGACGACAAACCTTGGTTCTATGACATCAAACGTGTTCTTCAAACTCAAGAGTACCCGCCTGGGGCATCCAACAAAGATAGGAAGACGTTGAGAAGATTAGCAAGCAGTTTCTTTCTCAATGAAGAAGTGTTGTATAAGAGGAATTACGACATGGTCTTGCTCAGATGTGTAGACAGACGTGAAGCAGACATGCTGATGCAAGAGGTGCACGAAGGGTCCTTTGGCACTCATGCCAATGGACACGCAATGGCTAGAAAGATGTTGAGAGCTGGTTACTACTGGATGACCATGGAATCTGATTGCTGCAAGTATGTGAAGAAGTGTCATAAATGCCAGATTTATGCGGACAAGATGCACGTGCCGCCGACTCTCCTCAATGTTATATCTTCACCTTGGCCTTTCTCCATGTGGGGCATTGATATGATTGGGATGATTGAACCCAAAGCTTCAAATGGTCATCGTTTCATCTTGGTAGCGATTGATTATTTTACTAAGTGGGTGGAAGCCGCATCTTATGCTAATGTAACCAGACAGGTGGTAGTCAGATTTATCAAGAATCAGATTATTTGTCGGTATGGTATCCCGAGTAAGATCATCACTGACAATGGGTCGAATTTGAATAACAAGATGATGAAGGAGCTTTGTGAAGAGTTCAAAATCGAGCATCATAATTCCTCTCCTTACAGACCGAAGATGAATGGGGCTGTTGAAGCTGCTAACAAGAATATCAAGAAGATCGTCCAGAAGATGGTGGTAACTTATAAGGACTGGCATGAAATGCTTCCGTTTGCTTTACACGGGTATCGTACTTCAGTTCGAACTTCAACAGGCGTGACTCCTTTCTCCCTAGTTTATGGTATGGAAGCAGTACTCCCCGTGGAGGTTGAGATTCCGTCTCTGAGAGTGTTGATGGAAGCCAAGCTTTCCGAGGCCGAATGGTGTCAAAGTAGGTACGATCAGTTGAATTTAATCGAAGAAAAGAGATTAACGGCTTTGTGTCACGGTCAGTTGTATCAGCAAAGAATGAAGAAGGCTTTTGATAAGAAGGTTCGGCCGCGCGAGTTCAGAGAAGGTGACCTTGTGCTCAAGAAGATATTATCTTTCCAACCTGATTCTAGGGGCAAATGGGCTCCGAACTATGAAGGACCGTTTGTTGTTAAGAAAGTTTTCTCCGGAGGTGCCATGATTCTCGCCAATATGGATGGCGAAGACCTCCCGCGTCCCCTGAACGCCGATGCAGTCAAGAAGTATTTCGCTTAGGCAAATTCCTGGTCAAACCAGTCTTGGCATCTGAACATATTCTGGAATTCAAAGTTGTTAGGGAGAATAGTGATCATTGTTTTTGTATGACCTTTTACTTCACATACTATTTCCCCAAACTTTTGTAAACCATTGGAGTCGCATTGTTAGCGAACTACCATCTTATTAATGAAATTTGAGCATTTACCTTTTGTGGGCAAAATTTTAATATTTTATGGAAATACTTGAAACAAATTTACTTAAAATATTCTTATTTCTAAAATGTGTCGTGAATAACGAAAGGAATGTTAACAGTCGTTCCGAAAATGGTCAAGCCATGAAATGCAAAACAGTACAGTAATTTATACTTGCATGATGAATTTGTTTTCTTTCAAAATCGTCATTAAGTGTTGGCTGTGTACATGCTTGGTTATGGTGGTGCTAAACTTGGTGATTCCCCAGTTGTTCCAGTTAAGTGTGGTTTTTAGCTACCTTTATTTGGGAGATTTTGAGGTGCGGTACACTTCGTCTTATGCCAGTGGTTTATTGGTGCTAGAAGAGTGGATTTGATTGTTCGTCTCTTCAGAAGACTTGGGCCTCGTAGCGTGACATCTTCCGACGTTGCTTTGTATTCCGTCTATCTTCCATCTTTTCAAGAGTGGCCGAGCATTTACGTTGCTGTGACACCTTATTATCTCCAAGATATCCCATCTGTCTGTTTTGTCAGCATATACATGACATTCATTTATTCATCCACACTCGCATCATGCACACACAGTTGTATTTGTTAATATCATTAAATTCGTACACCTTAGTTGTGTCTTTTTCAAATAACGTATTTGATCCTTCCAAGTAGGGTGTCAGCTTAAGCATAAAGTGCGCCTCCTTTCTAATTCCCCAACTGAGCTAATCCTCGTGGATGATTTTTGATTTAGCTTACCTTGTCCATTTCTCGATAGGATAATTTCCCCAATCGATTTACTTTCTCATTTGGGAGGAGTCCTGTTTGACTGTTTTCTCTCTGGTTATTCCTGAATGAAGTTGTTGCCTCTTGCATAGGCTACCTCAGTGTTTTTCCCCAGTGAAATTGCGACCTAGACGGTTGGTGCATTTATTTTGCACGTTTTAAATATGTGATCTCCTCGGGAAGGATTGATTCAGGGTTCTCTTTGATGAAGAGTTTACTCTCTGCCAATATCATCGCAGTTCCCCTCTGAATTATGTTAGAAAACGACAAGCGGTAGCTCTTCACGAGCAACTTGTACGTTACTATCTTCGACAAGCGCCGAGCAGTAGTTCTTCATGAGCTACTAGTGCGTTATTTTAGCTTTCGGAAAGCGCCAAGCAGCAGTTCTTCACGAGCTACTAGTGCGTCATTTTATTCCGTTGGAAAGCACCGAGCAGCAGTTCTTCATGAGCTACTAGTGCGTCAGTTATGACTTTGTGAAAGCGCCGAGCAGCAGTTCTTCATGAGCTACTAGTGCGTCATCGTCATTTTATCCTTTTTGGGAAGCGCCGAGCAGCAGTTCTTCATGAGCTACTAGTGCGTCATCGTCATTTTATCCTTTTTGGGAAGCGCCGAGCAGCAGTTCTTCATGAACTACTAGTGCGTCATTTACTCTTTTTGAAAGCGACAAGCAGCAAACTCTTCATGAGTTACCAGTACGTGTTACCAGTACGTTATGATTCTTCGGAAAACAGCAAGTGGTAGCCTCTTTATTTGAGCAACTTGTTTGTTATCGGTACTTTCTTCGGAAAACAGCAAGTGGTAGCCTCTTTATTTGAGCAACTTGTTTGTTATCGGTACTTTCTTCGGAAAACAGCAAGTGGTAGCCTCTTTATTTGAGCAACTTGTTTGTTATCGGTACTTTCGTCGGACGACAGCAAGCGGCAGCTTCTTTATTCGAGCAACTTGTTCGTTATCGGTATTTTCTTTGGACGACAGCAAGCGGCGGCTTCTTTATTGGAGCGACTTGTTTGTTATCGGTATTTTCTTTGGACGCCAACAGCTGGCAATTTTCTTTATTTGAACAACCTTCGTATCTACAGTCTTATCACCTCAGCATTAATGAGTATACCTCTGAAATCTCGCAGAGAAGTCTGGTACGAATCTACACCTCCAGAAGTCGGTAACCAGTTATCAGCAATTCGATACTCCCTGTCTACCGTCGACCTTGAGTTGCGAATTCACTATTTGGATCAATAATCTGTTATGGCCTATGCAAGGTGCTCTCTTTGTTAGGGTTAGAGGTCGTATTCCCTCAGTTTTATTCGCTGTCAGGAGTCTGTCGTTTGAAGTCGATAGCTCGTTCTCCCAGTAGCGTATAACTCATGTCTTTGTGTTTTGTTGACGTTCGATTCCCTCAACATTGTCTCGTTTCACAGTATCTTTCTCTGTGAGTTAGATCGTTGCATTCTTACCACCGCATGAGGACGGCATCTTAGGACAAAATTTGCGTAATTATGTATTTAAGTACCTTCAATCTCGTCGACACGAAGATTTTAATCTTCATATCTCCGGATAGAAGAAACTTAAATAGGGGCAGCTGTTGTACCCCAAATTTTGACCTAAGACGTCATCTCCTATCCGCATCTTTACATTACATTTGTTTTGATCCATCGATTTTAAATTTCATGACTTTTTCGGGCCAAGAGCTATTTATGCTGAACATTGAATCATTTAATCGATTCGTGCAAAATGATGTTTATTAATTATCTATTATCTAAAACTTGAATAATTGAAATTCATTTTTTTGATTATTATTTAGTTTAAAGATGTAGGGATAATAAAATGAACATCAGAGAAGAGGCGCATTAATTGTGCGGACGTTTTATTTATTTACTCATTATTTTTAAATTTAAGTAACTAGAATTTATTCTTAGTTATTCTATAATTTAAAGGTTATGAATAATATAAATAAGCATTTGAGGAAATTCATTGGTCAATAACGACTGTTTAATCGTTCGTCGTTCTAGGTTAAATAATTGAAATCCTATTTTAATTATTATAATTTAGTTGAGAATGATGGATTAAATAATCGAAGGTATTAGTTGGTCAATGATAATTATTATTTATCTGTTTATTATTTTGAATGTAGGTAATTGGAGATTTGTTTTCAATTATTATTCGTTTGGATAAAATAATAAACGATAAATAAATAAAGAAGAAGAATTAATGGACAAATAGTTTCTTTTATTCATTTTTTGGTACAAGCTATTTTGTAAATATTGTATATATTGCAATAAATTACAATAATGAATTGTCGAAATTAAAATGAAATAAACTAGTCTATCTTAATTCTAAAGCTTCCAATCCAATGCGTGTCCGCTCATTTAATTTTACCTGCACAATTAAAAGAAAAGAATTAGAATTCAAATAAATAATTAAATGCAGAAAATAAATTTTAAATGTTCATCATTAAATGTAATGGCCGGAATCAGTTATTATTTTTTGCAAATCACGGGATTACTCCCGGTTCACAAAAAAAAGGAAAAGGATTTCAAAACATATGCATAAATTGTTTTCCAAAAAAAAACTGCATACTTAAGCTAATCACATTAGTTTTTAATCCCAAATATAATTTCAAAGCATACAGCATAAGCAACAAATATGTAGTAACCATATGCAAGCATGCCCTTTTAACGTGGCCTACATCAAGAAGCAGACAACATTTGATTTAAAAACAAATATGCAGTTTGACTATTCTTGCAAGCAAAAAATTTCCTTTTTCTTTCATCATTTTCCAGCCACTGCATTTTCAGAAAATAGACAGCTTATCACTCTTTTGTCAAAGCCATTCTGAGAGAGAAAAAGAGAGGGAGAAGTGTGGGATTTGCAGGCTTAGCTTAGGCAGAAAGAGATATACAAAACAAACTAAGAAATATAGCCAGTAAGAATAATAGCACAGAAGAAGAATAAAGGCAAACTGAGTGGACAGTAGTGCAGAATGCTCAGGGAGATCCCAAGAGATTTGTTTCAAAGTTCCTGGCCTGTAGCGCAAGAGAAGAGAGGAGAACTGTTATATTACAACAAAGAGAAAACAAAGGATCGGATCTTCAAAAAAAAACAGCATAAGAGAAAACCAAATATACAAGTTAGCAAAAACATAACCTCAAACCATTTTTCAAAAACCTGTAGAACAATCATTCAAAATAGCCATCACCAAACCAACAAAAACCTGCAATGGCCTCACATCAGTAAAAACTTTGGCCTTGTCCAACCTAACCGAAAACCAGTTCACCATGTCAAAACCTGCATAATCACTGAGAAAACGATTTTTCAGACCATACAAAACATTACCGACTGATTGAGCCCCCTATAGCCAATATCACTATCCCACTGTCAACACCACCCATCAGCATAAACAACCAATGCCTTAACATGCTGTCAAGAACCATAAAACATAGCTCAATCCTCATACCAGTAAAAAACGATATCCCTACTGTAAAGGCCTACATACAAAAACCTGACAAAACCTTTTACAAGTTCAAGCTTTCAAACCCATTCCCTAGCCTCAGAAAGTTCATTCATCATAGGCGATAAACCCACCATAGGCAACAGCATTCAAGAAGAAGAGAGAGTTATCATCCAATTCCACAAAATATCCAAAGCAACATTTCAAGGCAAATCGGTGAGGCCCTCAGTGTACACATCACTGGGCAACAAGGTTCCAACAATAGCAAATACAGTAGCATTCAAGCAAAAGGAAGGAAATCGCGAATACCGTTCACCACCGTGCGCGCCTGCTGTCTCCCTGCTGTCCGGCCTCCATCACCCCAAGCCCTCCTCCTTCTCCATCTAGGTAACGCCTTCTTCCATTCTCATTCCTTAAAATGCCATTCAAATCAACATGGAAAGTAAAAATGGTAAACTAGTCAGAATCAACCAAGAAGCCTTAAAGTCACTAAGAAATTGTAAAATCAACAACGAAACTATAAGGGTTATACGCGAATTGAATCAACATTAACATTAACGAAAATGTTTTGGTCATTACCGTCTCCGCTTGAAGCCGCCGCGTCAACATTGGAGGGAAGAGAGACTTGGTGTGGGTGGCCGGAACATGGAAACATCGGCGTTGGAGGCGAAGAAGCGAAGAAGCTGCGCAAGAGAGAGATGAAGATCGTGAGAGAGGCGCCGTTCTGCCTTAAACCAAACCCTAAAATCCCTTTATCAAACAAACACAACCCTAATTGTGATTTAATCCCTTGGACCCCCTTAAACCCACGACCCGCTCCATTTCTCAACCCAACCCAATTCTTCTCTTACACTAAAAGCCCATTGCTAATTGTTTATTCATACCCCATTTTCTTTTATTTGGTCTTTAATCAAATTATATTCATTTCTTAGTTTAATTAATTTAGACTAGTTAGTTCTTAGGAATAACATATAATTTTTTAAATAGACATTTTTAATATTATTTACCCAAATCTCATTTAGCTTAAATTTAAGTTTTATTTAATAACCTTAACCTTCCTTGTTTCTAATTCATTTTAAATTCATGGTTTGATTTAATTCAAAGAAAATATTTAATATCTCTAAAAAACATAAAATGAGAAAACTAAAAGGCATTTTATTTTATTCCCCTCATTTTGATTAAATACCAATATACAAAAAGACATAAAAAATAGAAATATATAAAACATTAAAAACATTTCTATTAATTCTCATTACCTTTTATTATTAAAAATGCGTAAAAAGGTGAAAACCAATTAAAAACATTTTTCTCTTCATATATTAAACAAAAAAATCATATAAAATGCATGTTCATATTTAATTGTTGTGTATCATTTTCTATCAATTATTCTATTGCACTTGTTTATTCTATTTGCACCAATCCAAAGGGAATTGTCTATTTTTTTGTTGACTTCATGTCCTCAAAAACGATCAAGCGAACACTCTCATTTCATTGAAACTTAGGATAATTTTTCCAAATGTCCGATTTCTCCAAAACTCACACCTTTTAAGTCAAAACTTCAACGTTAAGTTGTCGTATCTTCAAAAACCCGTCCGTATCCCCTTTTTCGGCCAAAACGATTTATTTTCAATCAAGCGATCAATTTTAAATAAAACAGATATTTCAAAAGGTTCCTATAGAGTACTATAGATACATTGGGTGCTAATACCTTCCCATTGTATAACCAACCCCCGAACTCTCGATCTCTTTTCAAAAACGCTTTGTATTTGTATTTTTATTTACATTGCATAATTAGGGTTTTATTTCGCTCTTTTCCCTTTTCCTTTGGAAACAATAAAGCGCGGTGGCGACTCTTGCTTTTGTGAGACGAATTAATCAATAATTCGATCTCCGATTTACCCCGCTACATTTTTTATCGCTACAAATTGTAAATTATATTTTTAATTAAACATGTGTGTCAATTAAAAAGTAAATATATATATGATAATCCACTAAAAAAACTCAGAACAATTTTTAAGGAAAAGTGAAAAATCCATTCTAAACAAAAGCATTGTTATTCTTTCATACAAACCAAAGCAACAAAACAAAAAGAAAACAAACCAAATAAATCAAACTTCAAACTTTCCACACCAATTGAAAAAGCTTTTTATCTTCACTTCCATTCCTTCCCTTCATCATATTTCTATCCTTTTGCTTTGATCTAACATATGCTCCTTTCACAGAGCTTGAACCTCTTCTCAAACTCTTCTCCCAAACAACTTCCTTCACTTCTTTCAAACATTTTTTCGGTCGAAAATCACAACGCCTTTCTTTTGCTTCTCTGTTAACCTCTTTGATTTCAATCTTAGCCCCTCCTTCAACTCCTATGTTTATAACCACCTTAGAAAGTGCTCTAGTTTTGTTATTTACCTTATCAAACACCGCTTCTTTAGCCTCTCTTTCCTTCCTTTGCTGAAAAATTCGGTTCAATCGACGAGCAAGATTGTATATACTTTCCTTAATCTCCTCTTCCAAATCCTTTTCAATCTTCTTCGCAAGCTCACTCCGTATCTTCAACTCCTCCGCAGAAACAGGTACCTCAAAAACATTCTTATTTGACATATCTACAAAAAAAATTAAATAACTAAAACACAACAATTTTATCAACAAAAACTTTGAAGAATGAAAAGAAAGAATATAATTAATTATTATAATATTTTAGTTATATTTGGTGCTATGATTTATATAGTAGCAATGTGATTTGGACATGGTGAAATGGGACCTGTGACACTAGATAATGAATAGGACACAACATAAGGTGCTTAGTGAAAATGTGACAGTAAGAGATGTTTCAGATGGATCCTACAAATTTAAACAACAAATTGCTCTAACGGGTTTAGTATAGATTTGGATTTGCATGATTGATAAGGACGAGATACGAGTAATTTTATAAAATTAATTTAAAATTCAGCTTTACGTGGAAGAAATAAAGCTGTTTGGGTTTTCTTTAAAGCATCATAAACCATTATAAGGGTAGAATTTGCTCATGTTTGATGTGTCTCTTTTGGATGTGTACACTTTTCTTCCATTTGTTGACATAAATTGGTTTGGAAAAGAATAAGAAACATTAAGTGAAAATAAATAAGATAAAATTTAAAAAATTAACCCCTGGTTCTGGGTGGTTTTCTGATTTATATTTTAGAATTATCAAAAAGTAATTCTTTTTAAAATTTTCATAAACAAAATAAATTTTCATTGTAAGTTAGAAACTTTTTAAAGAACAAAATCAATTTTAAATATAAACATAAAAAAATATTTATCATAAACATATCTTTATCCAAATAATTTATACTATTAAGTTTACAAGTCTTATAAATATTATAATATATTTACTTATTGAATTTTAATAATAGTGATTAAAAGTAGTGGTTGTAGTATACATATGTTACAGCGGTGATCATTGGTCACAATGCTGGTGCGTGATGGTCAAAATATAGTGTTGGAGAAGAATATGGGTGTTGAACGCCCCGGGGTTGAATAGATATTTTTTCCTTTAATATCAAATTTTTAATGTTTTTTTTTTTTACAAAATCAGAGTTATACAAGATATCTGGATTGAATCTTATTAAGGGAGGAGTCAATCTAACTCTACTAGTTTATACAATTAAAATATCAAAAATAATATTTGAATGCCGGAATCTATTATAGACCTACGCTTACATAAAAATCGCTATAACTTGATCAAGCTTAGCTACATGCGATTTTAGAAAATCAATAAATTCAAAGATCATACTGTCATACCCTAAATTTTGTCTCTAAGTTTTCAGCCGCATTAGCATAGTATATTTTATTTTATCTGATCACAATCTTTGATAAGCATCTTCATTCATTGCATTTGCATCATTAGTCGTTCATTCATGAATTTAGGTTGACCAAAAATCAACTTAAATCAACATTTACATCGTTTTAGAGTTAAAAATACTTGATATTTTACTTAATGCATTTTTATTTCTTTACATCGCTTCAATGATTGCACCATGTGGTTTATATTTCAATAATATTGATATTTCGGATCTACAGGCAGACCGTTAAAAGCAATTTGATACCGTATAAAAAATTAACAGGTAAAATATTTCGAGTTTTCATCTTTAGTTGACTGTTTTATGAATCTACGTTGCACATAGATCATGTTGGTATGTTTGTTTTATTTTTTCGATACAGTTTACAATCTCTTTCTTAATCGTCAGCGCCTGTTCAGTCGGATATTCTCATTTTCATTTTGATTTTGATCATCTTTAGTCTTTTTCATTAAATTTTGTGATCTGTAGTATATTTTAATGTGCTCATTTTCTTTTTATGATTAATTGAGTGTCTACTTTTTATTATTTTTTGATTATTTTAGATGTCCTTTTATATTCAGAAAAAATTGAAACAAAAATATTTTAGGATGTATTTATTTTTGTTCTTTTAGTTTTCTAGCTTTATTTTATCCAAAAGGGTAGTTTGGCCATTTAAATAAATTATGAAAACCCTAAGTTTTTGTTATAAAGAGGATACGATGAAATTGTGTGGGAGACTAGCGGAAATCAATGGAAAACCAAACGAAATACCCAGAAACCACATTCTTCTCTAAAACCCAACTTCGTCTCCTCACTATCTCATCACCTTCTAAACACTCTCCTTTTTTGGTAACCTATACTACAACACCACCATCGTTCAACCAACGAAACCCATCCACCTTCAAACAACATCTGATCCCGCTCTCTCCGCCTACTCCACTTCTGCACCTGCCTTCACCTTCTAAACACTACACATAGCACTGTCTGGTACTCCCTCCGTCTACTGTCCCAGACATGCACCTCACATCCAGACCAACCAGACCCCCGCGTTCGTCTGTCTTCCAACCGCTCACCCTCCATCAGCTCCCTTCAAACCACCCTCTACTCTTCCGATCTCCCCCACCAACGAACCACTCTGCTAGCTTTAACCTCATGATAGTTCAACACTTCCATCATCATTTTAAGTGGGTAAAACCTCATACTTCCATCACTATTTTTATTTAATTAATTTTTTGGTATTATTAAGATAACCGTTGAAGTATGTATTTTATTTATGATGTTGTTTGTGTCAAATTGGAATGAGATTTTGTTGTCAATACCATGTTACTTAAGTTAAATTGATTGAAGTTTTAATTGATGATTATGGTTTTGTTTGTGTCAAATTGATGATGAAATTATGATGATGTTATTGTGTTGTTTATGTTGAGTTAAATGTTGAAGTTTGATAATGTTATGAATTAATTGTTGTGATGTCGATACCATGTTATTTAATTAATTTAAGAAGTGTTGATGACATTTTTTGTGTATTTAAGTTGAATTTTAGTAAAGAAATTTGGTTTTGATATCAATGTATTCTCATTTGTTTCAAATATGTTTGAGTTGGAATTAATGAGCCTCATTGTGTATGTGTTGTTGTTGTCTGGATGTTGATTTAGATGATTAAAGCTTGGTTTGAACTTGATTTTCATGTTTTGAAGTTGAAGTGAGTAATGTCTTGAGTTAGTACTAATAACCTTGATTTTGATGACATTAGGATGTTAGTTGTGTTGATTTTGAATGAGGAATTCGATCATGGCGTTATTTTGTTGTTTCCGTTTGTATTGAGCATGCTTGAGATGAAATTATTGAGTATCGATGCTTGTTTGTCACGGCTGCTCAGGTGCTTATGAGATGATAAAATTTATGTTTCAATGTTGTTTGTTCATATTTTGAATGTGATTTGAGTAGTAACTTGATTGGTTTCTAATTGATTTTAATTTTGATGGTTAGAATAAGTGTTTGAAGTTGATTTGAAACTTTAAGAGTTTTTCATGAGATTTTGGTTGGAATTTGTCATTTACCATTTACTTTGTTAATATGCAATTGAATATGTTGCATTTTGAACCTTGTTTCTTGCTTTATTATTCCATTCAAACATGTATGGTGATTTTGGTTGGAAATTGGGTTACATACATGAGCTAAGAGAAATTTTCCTTTGTGTTTATTACTAACGTGTTTATGGTTTGTGTAAGCTCTCAAGATAGCTCAAGTGATCACTTCCTCTTAGCACAATTTCATTTCTTTCTTTTTCTAATCTATTTTAACTATTGTTTTAATTAATTTATTTTATTAATTAAAATGGATTAGTTTACTAATCTATTTTTCTTAACCCGATTCATTAATTGGATCAATCTTTAATTAATCGATTCGCATTTACCTCATTCCTATGATGTTGTAATAATTAATTTCTATTGCTTTCATTTCATTTTGCTTTACTTTATTCTCATTCCCATTTGATAAAAGGTGTATCCCTCTCCAATTATAATGTAAATAACTTACCGTATTTCTTTTGTTTGTACTTGAATATTTACTATTTCATTAGTTCTCATCACATGCACAAACCATTTTTTAAGGAATTAATACTCGATTGCGAGTCATTTTCATACCATAAGTCTATAAAGATTTTAAGCATCACAAACGACCACACATGCACACTTGCATTCTAGATTCGGGGCATTATTACAGTATGACATATTCAATCAATTGTTTCAATTGGTCGTCTAGAGACTAGCTCACTTTGCTAGTAGCACTTAGACACTAGGGTTCATATCTTATCATACATTCTTGTGTCAGCCACCTTGTATGGGCTTGTATGCTTTACTCTCTTATCATTATCCCCATTTAAAAGTGTGTACCCCCATTCCTTTGACGATGTAATAATTTTGTTGCTTTCCTTTATTTTGTTTATGTCTTGTCTATTGTATTCTATTAACTTAAACCCCCGCATTCTAGGTCCATATACTGGATCACAACCTATTTGATAAGTCGAGTTTGCTTTGCAATCACAATCAACCACCCCTGTATCTCGGTCCATATACCGAATCACCACCAATTTGATAAGTCGAGTTTGCTTCGCAATCACAATCGACCTCCTCATGTTCTATATCACCACTTTCATAATAAAGTTTCAAACCTCGATCCAACGTCTAGTTTATTTTCAAAACCTTTTCTCAATAAAAACACAGGAAAGATGGTTGGGACGATTCTATCCCCTCTTTCTCAAGTGTTGGGTTGTTATTTATTTTTCAACTTGCGATCCTACACTTGGCTTCCTTAAACTCTTAATTAAGTGAACCTTCTTTCACCTCACCTTTTCTTAAATAAAACTTTTGAGATGAAAAGATGGTCAGGATGATTTTTTCCCCTCAATCCAAGTACTTAGAGCATTAGTCGTTAACACTTACGGTCTGATGCTTGTCTCCCGCATTAACACAATCTCAACTCATTCAAACATTTTTCCACTTGTCTTTTCAATTTAAAACCTTTTCAAAATAGAGATAGTCCTTTTATTTCGCGATAATGAAGTAACGTTCCTTCATGTTGTACCCTAAAAATTGCCATCCCTTTATTCAAAGAGATTCTCATAGGTTTTCATTTGCTCAAGGTTGCTCAAGAACTTATCAGACAAATTCTCCTCCTAACCAATTGACCTACAACTAGGGTTTCACTTTTATCAAGTAGGATTGGGTTTATAAGGCCTCAAGTAGATTTCATGGTTTCTTACATGTCTTCAAGAATGCTCATATTAAGTTTCATGCCTTGCATCACAAGTTTGCTCAGTCAATGACTCAGATGATTGAAAATCAACTGTATTGGACAAAAAGTCAAATATGGTCAACATACAGTCAAACCTCAAGCTTTTTTGTCAAAATTAACGTTTTGGAGTTATATTCATCCTTTGATCAAGGGTTTATCATGATTCATCAAGAAAACTCTCAAATCATCAAAAGTCAAAAGTTACCAAATTAGGGTTTTCTTAAGGAGAAATCAATTAAATTTTGACCAAGCATAACTTTCACGTGCTTCATCATATTTTCCTCAACTAAATCTCATTTTGAAGGAAATTCAATTCTCTACAATTTTGTCTCTCTAAGCTCAAGTCCAAAAAATGCTTCATTTGAGAGATATGGGCCAATACATTATAGGTAATTTCAAAAGTCAACAAAAAGACATTTTTTTCCAAGGAAAGTTACATCAAGATAAATTATTCAAATGCAAAAATGATCAAAATAGGTATTGTAGAGGACATATTGATATTTCCAAAAAGTCAATTATCACCTTAAAATGATAAAAATCGAGAGAGTTATGATTGGTGAAAGTTGGAAAATTTTGAGCAAATGCATGAAATCAAAAGTGGTCAAACTTGAAATTTTGGGCTATTTGGCTTGTGATTCAAGGTCCAAACGTGTTGTTCAACTTATAATGAACCCCTTGAACTTTTTATCCTATTTATTTTTATTTTTATTAATTTAAATTCAAAATTACAAAGATAAAAACAAAGGTTTTCCTCACAAGGTCCAAGCCCATGTTTATTTTACCTAATTCCATGCTTATATATTCTCATCAATTCAGACAAAGCTAACACGAAAACCCTTGCACAAGATTATCTTTCAAAAATCACAAAATTATTAAAAACTAGAGAAAACTTCTAACCCTAGTTTCAGCCCTCCTCAATGCAAACTACCCTTTCCAAACAACCTCTGAAGTGTTGTAGGGTAAGATTGAACCGTTTGCAACGATCCAAAAGGCTGGAAACACATGAACATGCATCATCGATTTTACATCCTTGCATGAATTTGAATTTTCATTTTCTTTATGTTTTAAGATAAACTAACTTTTCTAACATGTTCATGAGGTATACAAATGCAAGAATAACCCAAAGCATGAGTCCCACAATGGCCAAATCCAAGATAGCCATACTCATACTGATATAAGTTATTTTCTTCGTATCTCTTAAACTAGCACGCTTTAGACTAAGATAATGGTCCCATTGAATTTGCAGGTCTTGATTTAGGGGGGTAGGGTCCCCTTGGATCTCTAACAATGTTTATCTTGTAGGAATGAGAAAAATAGCCATCGGAGAAGACAATCGGAGCTAGGGCTCCAGCGCTTCTCCGGTCCAGTTAATTCATTTTATCTTATATTTAATTTGTTTCGTTTATATCATCGGATGTATCACCACCTCAGTGGTGGCGCGCTTGCCTCTAAGTCATTATTATACCAAGGCATTGGATTTTTTTTTACATTTCTTTATGTTTTGCAGGTATAACATAAAGCGCGTTGGTTCTATTCCTTTAACACAAGAACGAGCTTGGTGCAATGGTGGACCGGCTAGGAAGGAAAGCTAAGGGTCTGGGTTCAACACCCACCCCTGACATTCTGTGTTTTTTCCTATTTTTTTAACCTTGTTTCCTCTTTTTTCCTTAAAAACCCCAAATTCATTTAACAATAAACCTTTTTTTAACAAACCTAATTTTTTGAAACTTTTTTATAAACCCTAATCAGATTATGCTTTTTAATTTAATTAATTTCTTTTTAATTAAAATTAATTATACTTTTTAGGTTTATTTAATTAATCGCAAAACCTTCTTTTTTTTATTAAAAATCACTAAAAATATTTTCGTTTTCGTTTTCTTATTCTTAAATTTTTTGCTTAGCTTATTCCTCCCGTGTTTCCCTTTTTCAATATTGTAATTATTCTTGGTTTTTAATAGTTATAAGTTTTTACTTTCCGCACTTTTCTATTTTGTAACTGCTCCGAAGAGATGTAATGGTTTAGGGTTTACTTTCTGCCTTTATTTTTTCGCACTTTACCGCTTTCTATTATTTTATGTTTACTGTTTAGTAATTAGGGTTTGCAAACGATAAAAAACCCTAATTCAAGATTAAATAACTGAAAAAACAATACACTCACTCACTTACACCTCTAGGGTAACCTCCCTTGTTACCTTCGGAAAACAGTCATGTCCCTCGAACATGGGGACGCTTTAGCAAAGTCCCTTACAAAAAAGTGTTAAAGCGTACTTACCAGTTGCCTTTGATGATTGTGCGATGACCCACGCTTGTCTCTTCACATCTAACGATAGGGCTTCCTACTAACTAATGGTATGGATGACACTATCTAAAGGAAAAGGAAAAGAACAAGAACAACCTTGAGTAGGGTAGAACTTCTAATCGCTTTCTCACAAAACTCACAAAAAACAAAAACAATTTTCACAATCACACTTTTCAATAAATATTTTCAAACAAACACTTTGTATGCATTCTCGAGGACAGATACAAGAATCATTACAAAGTTTTTCCTCACACTGACAACTTTTAAAAATATTTTCAAACACACAACACAAAGAAATTTTCAAAAAGTGAGCTAAGCGATTAAGAGCCCGTAGATAACTATGGATGAAAAAGGTGCTAACACCTTCCCTTTTCATAACCTACCCCCGAACTCAAAAATCTCAAGGTCTTTCCTATTCTTTTCACCATTTTCTTATTGTATAAAAAAAAGTCGATGACGGCTCTTGCTATCCGCAACATTTGCAATAATACGCAAAACTAAGTCAGTTCTCCCACTGTATTATAGAACTGACGACTCTATTGGAGAAACTTAAAAGAAGGGTTACACAAAGAAATGTTTAATAAAAGAAAGTGAAAATGGTAAAAAAAATGTGAAAATCATAAAATATTTTTTATGTTATTTTAAAATATTATAATATTTTATAATATTTTATAATATTTTATATATTAATTTATAGTATATTAGATTATATTAAAATTGATATAAAATATTATAATATTACAGGCTATTTTGAAATTAATATAAAATATTATAATATTAATAAACACATCAAAGAATCAAACCAACTAAATTCAATAACCACAAACTGTTAGACCATACTATTTGTCAATGATGCAATAATACGTGGAATTTATATATAAGTTTTAAAGTATATTTATAAATAAAATTTATATACAATTTTTTAAGTGTAGTTTTTGTTCTTTTCTAAGTTTTGTCTTATATCTATTTGTAAATTTACAAATTTATTATTTATGAGTGTTTGTTTTATGGTTATAAAAAAACTATCTGTGAGAATATAGAAGTACGATAAATATATTTTTATATTTGTTTTAAAGTTAATAAATAATTCTTGTATATAATATATTCTACGGGGATAAAATAACTTTTACATTCTCATATTTTTATCATTAAGAGAATGAGTAGTAAAAATAATTAATTTAAATTACTATCTATATATTTACTTTTATAAATAATCGTAAGAATGTGATAAATATTAAGCAAACACGTTTTATAAAAAAAATATATGAGATCAATATTATCATTCTTAATTCATGGAAAACCTTATTTTTAGGAATGAGTTTTAACCCATTCTTAGAAGTTTGGTATAAAAGATGTTTGTTTCAAAGTTTCATAAATAATTTTTAGAAAGGATTATTTAGAAATAAGAATATAGAAGTTTGAATTTTAATATTTACAAAAATGTTTAACATATAATTTAATGTTTTTAGAAAAAATTAATAGTTATATTTTATTTTAAATAAAATATTTAAAAGTTTAAGGAAATGAACATTTTCACTTTTTTTTTTAATTATTAATAAATAAATAATATCGTTAGAGAGTGAACTCTAGATTAAATGTTACTCACTTAACTTCACTAGTACATAGTAACATTTTCACATTAGAATATAAAAGTTATTGAAATTTGTTTTGTTCTTAAAATCTTTTATATTTCAAAATATTTTTTCTAATATTTTTCTAAAAATTAAAAATTCGATTGATTCAAATAGGCTAATAAATTTAAGGCGATCGCTCGGATACAGATCTCAAAGATGTTGAAAATCCACTAAAATTTATGGAGAATTTCTATCAATCTTGACGAACAAGATTGTTATCAATACACAATGACAATGAAAAATAGAGGAAGAAAGAAAATTAGGGTTTGAACAAAATATGGAGCAGATGATGATTTTCTGCAGAGTTTCTATCTGCCCACAAACTGTTGAAAATTTTATTCACTTGCAACTGCAAATTATGGGAATACAAGTTGCATTGGTCACAAAAAATAGGGATTTCTCCAACTATTTATAATTGAGTTTGCTTTCTCCCTAAACCAAAGCTCAAAACTATAAAAGTCTAAAATAACTATTTTAGACCTAAGTCGAAATCCTGTGTGAAGCAACCTACTTCGACACTTCGACCTACAATTCGACAACTAAGCTTATTTCGACACACCTTGTGTCGATCAACATGCTCCTTTTGAAACAGAGAATTACATTCTCACCACACCACCTACTTCATCGTGTTTAAGCTATTTATATTCGTCATAGCTCTTAGTCTTCTGAGTATTTCAACCTACACTCCCTTCGTCATAATGTCTGCAATCTGGTTCTCAGTTCTGCATTGTTCCATATTCATCTTCCATTCTTCTACTTGCTCACGAAGATAATGGAACCTCATTTCGATGTGTTTGCTTCTGCCATGTTCTATCAGGTTCTTCGCCAGATTGATAGCTGACATATTGTCGATCTTCACGGTAATTGATCCATGATCTTTCCATGTTATCTCTTCGATCAAGTTCACCATCCATGTTGCTTGACATGCACAAAGAGAAGCGGATATGTACTCTGGTTCACACGATGATAGTTCCACTACTAGTTCTTTTCTAGAACTCCAAGAAACTGATGCGCCACCTAGCATAAACACATAGCCAGTTGTAGATTTTCGATCCTCATCATCATTACGCCAACTTGAATCAATGTATCCTGAAGCAACTAAAAAAATATAAAACAATGAAATTTCCACTGAACTTTCACTACAAGAAATATCATCTCCAGCCACGTGTTTTTGCCACGTGATTATCATGTGGCTAAAAAAAGCCAGTTGCGACGTGATAATCACGTGGCAACATGTTTTATTAATAAAATAAAGAAGCCTAATGGTTGTCTGACTTTTTAAAAAAAAATATGTTGCGACGTGAGAATCACGTCGCTAGTAAAAATATAATATACAATATTTTAATTGGTCTAATGTTCAGATGGATGGGTTTTTGAAATTTTGAAAAAGTAAGTTGTGACGTGTTATTCATGTCGCAACATTTAAGAGAGAAAAATCAAATTAATACAGACTGGCATGATCAGCTTTTGCAGACATGTGAAGAAAGAGAATATGACTGTTGGCATTGTTGCGACGTGAAAGTCACGTGGCAAAGTTGCGGCGTGATTTTCACGTTGCTAAATGATTTATATATTTAATTGCATCACGTTACACCAAGCAGACAGTATATTATCATCAAACAATCAAACACTCTTCTTCTTCATTAACCCTCTTCTCATTCCATCCCTCCATTAACCCTCAACTTCTTCATAAAACCTCTTCTTCTCCATTATAAAATCCAACTTCAATCTCCATTAATCCTGGTTTTTTCAGGTAAATTAAATTAAATTTTGTCTCTATTTTGTTTATAAGTTTTTATTTATTGTATTATGGAATTGTAATTTATTTTAATTTTTCTTTGAATAGAAGAAGATTGATATAGTAGAAGTAGATTGCAAAAAGGTTGGAGAAGAAGATTGAAGGAGTTAGAAGATAAGAGGTATTTCTTGGATTTTTTTTTTTATATTTAGTATATTTTCTGAATTTAGTTAGATTTTAGGTTGAATTTGGTTAAATTATAATATTGTAATTTTCATTAAATATATATCTTGATTTATTTAATATATAAAAACAGAATAATATATAAATTTTATAAAAACAGTTTTAATGTTAATATATATTTTATTTAAAACAAATATAATATAATATTTTATGTATTGATTAAAAACATATATAAAAAAATAGTTTTTTGTATTGAATAAAAACATATTTAAAAAACGGTTTTAATATGTATATATTTAGTAAAAACTGTTTAATGTTATTATTATAAAATATGTTTTATAATTAAAAAATATATATATTTAATGTTATTATTTTAAAACTCTTTTATAATTATGCATATATAAAAAACATTATAATATTATAAAAACAGTATAATATTATAAAAATAGTATATATTTGATGTTAATATATATTTTTAAAATAAATATAATATTATATTTTATGTAGAATGTTAATAAAAATGGTTTTATAATTAAAAAAAAAATTATATAAAAACTGTATTATATGTTAATAAAAAATATTTGTATATCATGTATATAGAATGTTAATAAAAACTGTTTTATAATTAAAAAAATTATATAAAAACTGTGTTATATGTTAATAAAAAACGGTTTTATAATTAAAAAATATTATATAAAAACTATATTATATGTCAATAAAATATTAATATAGTATGTTAAAAAACATTATATGTCAATAAAACATTATATATAGTATGTTATAAAACATTATATATAAAAAATTGGTTTATGTATTTAATTATTATATATTAGATGTATGTTAATAAAAACGGTTTTATAATTAAAAATTGTTTTATAAAAACTATATTATATGTTAATAAAAAATATTATATTAATTATTATATATTTAATAAACTATATTAATAGTATATTTAATAGTATATATAATAAATAACATTATATCTTAAAAATAGTTAAAGTAAAAGCATATGTTTATGTTTAATAATATATGTTTAGGATTATTATTAAGTTGATTAATTAATATTTCTAATTAAAAAGGTTTTGATTATATAAATTTACAGTAAATGGAATATTATAGGTATTATCGTAGTTGGATGTATCATAGACTATATCCAGGAAGACGCGCACTTAAACCCAATTTTATAGACGGAGTTAATGGTTTTATCACGTGGACGTTTGCTCGGGAACGTTGTCGAAGTGAAGGAGGAGTTAGGTGTCCTTGTCTTAAATGTGGATGTAGATATATAATTAGTGACCCTGAGGAAATAACACGTCATTTGCATAGAAAAGATTCCATTGAAAATTATTGGGTTTGGACGTATAATGGTGAAACACTGCTGAGTAATGTACCAGAGACTAACAACGCAGATGCTTCAAGTAGTCGACCGGCTATGCAACCGCCTATGCAATTTGAGGAAAACTTTAATCTGATAGGTGACATGGTTGATGATGCTTTTGGTGTTAACGTGACCTATGATCAACCAGAAGATTTTGATGGGGAAGAGTTGCCGAATGAGGAAGCGCAGAGATTTTATCAATTGTTGAATGAGATGAATACACCGTTGTTTGAGGGGTCATCAGACTCAAAGCTATCAATGTGTGTGAGATTATTGGCTGCCAAGTCAAATTGGAATGTTCCTGATCAGTGTTTGGAGCACTTCACAAAAATGATGTTAGACTCAACTGCAACGAAAGACAACTTGCCTGCGAGTTTCTATGATGCAAAGAAGTTGGTGTCGAAGTTGGGTTTAAGAGTAAGAAAGATTGATTGTTGCATTAATGGTTGCATGTTGTTTTATGACAACGAGTTTGGTACTCAAGATGGATCGTCGGAGGAATGTAAGTTTTTTCAGAGTCCAAGATATAAAGTTCACAATAAAGCCATTAACAATAAGCAAAAACGTGTAGCAGTAAAGTCCATGTTTTATCTTCCGATAATACCAAGGTTAAAAAGAATGTTTTCTTTAATGCACAGTGCAAGTCAAATGTCATGGCATCATACAAACAAAACAAGCCCAGGCAATATGCGACACCCATCTGACGGCCATGCATGGAAGCACTTTGATGAGGTACATCCTTATTTTTCCGCGGAACCTAGAAATGTCAGGCTTGGATTATGCTCTGATGGTTTTGCTCCATATGTCCAAGCGTCTGGAAGTGCGTATTCTTGTTGGCCAGTTATTGTAACCCCTTACAATCTCCCTCCTGAGATGTGCATGACAAAACCATACATGTCTTTGACATGCGTCATTCCAGGACCGTCGAGTCCAAAAACCGGAATTGATGTGTACTTATAACCTTTAATTGATGATTTGAAGAAGTTATGGAATAATGGAGAATGAACTTATGATATATCCCGTAAAAAAAACTTTTATATGCGAGCTACCTTGATGTGAACCATTAACGACTTTCCAGCATATGGCATGTTGTCTGGTTGGGGTATGCAAGGCAGAATGGGTTATCCGCATTGCATGGAATGCACTAAGGCGTTTACATTAGATAAAGGGGGGAAAAGCTCGTGGTTTGACTATCACTGCAGATTTTTACCATTAAATCATCCCTTTAGAAAAAACAAGACAAATTTCAAAAAGGACGAACGGGTAACAGGTCTGCCTCCGCCTCGATTGTCACCAGTTGCTATATGGACTGAAGCGAAAAAGACCATAAACAGTGGCGTATTTGTGAAAGGAGTTACAGATGGTGGTGAAGATGACTTCTATGGTTTTGTTAAACATATCTACGAGTTAGTATACAATTACTTGGACTCGGAAAATAAAGTTGTCTTGTTTTATTGTGAATGGTATGATCCAACTAGAGGCACAAAAATAGATAAGACATATGGTACTGTTGAGATTCAAATGGACCGGAGGTACAAAGAGTACGACTCTTTCATAATGTCAAATATTGTTAGGCAAGTTTATTATGTTCTTTATCCTTAATTTGTGCCATGTAAACGACGGTGTTGTGTTGTAATAAAAACAAAACCATTGGGTCATATTGAAACTAACGATCTAGTGGAAGATGTTGCTTACCAAGTTGATGAAGTTGAAGTTAATGATGTGATTCCAGATGAACACACTACAAGTTTGTCTGATACAATGGTTGAGGGGAATCAAGTTGATGAGGATGAAGATCATGAAGATTCTGGATTCGAGGACAATATCACATCAGATGACGATGATGATATGGATGACGAGCATGACGATTTAGAATAATGAACCTATATTAATGAGAATTGTGTCTTGTAATTTTACTTAACAAACCATCTATTTAATGAGTTAATGAATATGTGTTCATGAGAATTGTGTCTTGTAATTTTACTTAACGAACCATCTCTTGAATGAGTTAATGAATATGTATTCATGAGAATTGTGCTTTTCAAATATATTATATTTAACTTTTATTTTCTATAAATAGGTAAAAATGTCACCCAAGGGTAAAGGTCCTAGTGATAGTGGTAGGAAGCCCAGGCGTACAAAGGTAGTAGTATGCCAGTCACCTCACTTTGCCACGTGTCCTCCCCCGCAGAGTCAGGTTCATCATATGTCCATGGACAGTACTATGCCTTTTACGCCATTATTATCCTCTCAGAGTCCTCTTCAGTTCTCATCTGGGAGTCCATCTTTTATTAGTCCATCTGGGGCCCCACCTGGTTTACCATTTCAGCAGACACATGTGCCCTCATCCTTCCAGTACAGTTTTCCATTTCCTACATAGATACTCTCATTCGTGCAGCAGCCTGGAGGATCCAGCACCCCACTTCCTACACAGATACCCTCATTCATGCACCAGCCTGGAGGATCCAGCACCCCACTTCCTGCACAGATGCCCATATCCGCCCAGCAGCTTAGAGGATCCACCTCTTCACGACCCACACAGACTGGTCGCACCCCACATCCCACACATGTACCTGCATCTGATGATCATGCAGAGTCAGATGATGACGATCTTGGTGTGGATGGTGATCAGATAGATGGGAGAGATCTTCGAGGGGATGATGATCTGAGTGAGATTCATACCATTGATGGGAGATTTTGGATTTGGCCTGAAGGGAACTCGTAAGTTTCTTATTTATTGATTTTTATTTATAAGTACACATTTCCATTTTTAATATAACTTTATTTACTTAATTATGCTAATTCAATTATTGTTGTTTTAGTTTCGGGCCGAGTCAGACTGCTGCCAGGGTAATAAATTACATAATTCAGCAGAATTATACAAAATTTTTGAAGAGTTTTAGGGAAGTTTCGGATAAAGACGAATGGTTTAAGAAATTTCAGGTATAATTAATTTATTTCTTAAGTTATTTTTATTTAAATGACCTTTTCATTATTGTTATAATTTATCTAACTATTTATTTTAATGTCATACAATATTGCAGGTGAAATGTGTTTGGGATCCACTGAACCATAACAAAGTTAAAAAAATTATTTTGGCAGGAGTTCAAGACGATTTTCTGACATGCTACGACGTGTTAGAGAGAATTGGCAACTTTTGGGCATTCTTCCCAAATGGATAGGCAAAGAAGTTTTTGAACAACTTCTTAAGTATTGGGAATCAGATGAATTTACGGCTAAATCTGAAATTGCAAAGAAGATGAGGGCATCAGAAAAGGGGGTTGTCTTAATGCTGTTGGAAGTATTAGTACTGCTGAGCATGCTCGACACATGGTAATTATTACCACTTTTTAAAGTCATATTTGGATTTATAACATATATTATTAATTTAAGTTAATTTTTTTATTTAGGCTAAGAGTTTGGGGAGACAACCATTGATGACTGAGCTGGTTATCGAAACTCTGACAAAGAAATCAGGGGAATTTATTGACGAGCGTACAAAAAAAGCCCTGGTAAGTAAATTTATGTTTATATATATATATATATATATATATATATATATATATATATATATATATATATATATATATATATATATATATATATATATATATATATATATATATATATATATATATATATATATATATATATATATATATATATATATATATATATATATATATATATATATATATATATATATATATATATATATATATATATATATATATATATATATATATATATATATATATATATATATATATATATTTAAACAATTTTGTGACGTGATTTTCACGTGGCAAGTGAGATGTTGTGGCGTGAAAATTGAGCGACAACTGATAAGTTGTGACGTTACAATCACGTGGCTATATGTTTTTTATTATTTTTTTATTTAATTTAATTTCATTAACTTTACTTATATATTTAACTTGATTTTTTTATTGTATGTGTAGGAGGATTATCAGGCCTTTCTTGTAGAATTTCTGACCCATAATCCTCAGTATACTCCTCCTCTGGGAAAACCGATTCATCCAGATGTGGATTTCTATATTTGGAGTCAAGTTGTTGGGGGAAAGGGGCCTAATGGGTGCTTTTTTGGTGGTGGAAATTTAGCGGGCACCCTGAGGAGTGGGGATAGAACTCTGTATCAGAGAGCTGCAGACGGTGAAGGAGGGTCACGTCAAACAAATTTGACACCAGATCAGTTAGAAACGGTAAGACAATTGGCTATACGCGAGTCCGAAGAACGTGAGGCCGCATTGAAGGCCCAAATGGAGGCGACATTGAAGGCCCAAATGGAGGCAATGAGGGGTGAACATAATAGAGAAATGGAGGCAATGGCGAAGAGGCAGACTGATATGGAGGAGCAAATGCGACAATTTATGCAAGCATTTGGTGGAAATCCCAACAATGATTGCCAAAATAATAACCACCAAAATAATGATGACTTTCTTCGTGACTTTTCCGACGACTCGAATGATGCTTCTGCTTAGTTTTATTTTTATTTTCTATTTAGTTTTTTATTTGTGTACTAATATAAATTTATAATCATATTTTATATTTAAAAATATTAAATTTAAATTTTAGTTTATTAATTTTATTATATTAAGTATATTAATTTATATATTTTTATATATTTAGTTTTATTTTTGATAATTTGGTTTATAATATTGAATTTAATAAATAAATTATAATATTTAATTTATAAATTTAATGAAACAGAAAATAATATTAATTATTATATCAAAATTATTATATTTAAAACAAAAAATAATTTTAAAAAAAAGTTGCGACGTGTTTTCCACGTCACAAATTAGTGACATGAAAAACACGCCGCAACACACAACGTAAAAGTGAATATAAAACCCGCTCTGACCTCTGCTCTGATTTCCTTTGACCCCATAAAGTTTGTTGCGTCGTGAATTTCACGTGGCAACGTTGTGACATGTTTCCCACGTCCCAACAACATTGCCACGCGCTCTCCAGCGACGTGTTTCTTCAGGTGGCAAAAATAAAGTTGTGACATGATTTTGGTGTTAGCGACATGGGAATCACGTGGAAAAACACAACTTATTTTGTAGTGTTTATTTATCCTATAGAGCGAAAGGAAAATATCAAAGAAACCTCTAGAGTGGGAAAGAACATGGTCTTGCGACCAAGAGAAGAGTACGAAAGCCGATTACTCAAGGGGAAAGTATTAGCACCCCCCACGTCTGTGGTACTTCACGGGATCCACTCTTGTTATTCTAATCAAAGGGCGTGTATATCTAAAAACTTACTTGCTAAGGGAATGCGTGAATTATAATAAGGGGAAACAAAAGGTTTTTATTATTGAGTTTGTCCGAGTTTTGCAACTTAGTGCATGCGTATCCCAAGGGGAATCATAACTCCGTAGTTCTTCTAAAAAATGTTTATTTGTTGTGTGTTTTTATGAACGATGTTAATTTTGCATGCTAACAGTTAACGTTTGCCGCTCGACCCTTGGAGACTCACACATTGTTGTATTGTGTAGAATAGAATTGACATATCCTTTTTGAAAAGGTTTTTAAGAGAAAAAGGGCCCTAAGGCAAAATGATTTGGATTTTGTTGCAATGTTTTTGTTAGGATAAATATCTTAAGTGGTTCCCTTAACCAAGGTATACTTAAGTATTTCCTTCTTTAATTTTTTAAAGTGTTTTGAAAATGTTTAATTGTTTTTGAGATTTGATAAATAAAATGAGTTTTTGTGTTTTTTGCAAATAAAAAAGAAAGAAACAAAATCTAATGAGAGACTTGATCCTAGATGTTGTCATGCAAATATGGACCTAAAGTTAAGATGAACGGGAATCTCTAACTTAAAGTTATCATGCATTAATTATCCTAAAGTTTGGATTGAAAAGGGGAACCTTAATTGAAGTTGTCATACTTTGATTGGATCCTAATGTCTATCTTAATCCAAATCTCAATCAAAGATTAAGTTGGATCAAGCAAACCTAAGGGAGCATGTGAATCAAACAAGTAATAATCAACATCAAGTATCATGACAACCAAGAGTAATTATCAAGAGAAGTGTGCACTAGGCAAAAGAAATAATGATCTAGGATCAAACCAAGGTAGTGATCAAGATTCAAACAAATCAACTTACAACATCGAGATCATACAAGAGGTGTGGAAAGATAAACATCATATGACCAATCAAGGCATATCAAGTATAGGCAACAAGTTCAGGTAAAGAGATGATCAAGATAGGATTAAGAATTTGGGATTTGAAACATGCCACAAATTTAATCAAGAAAAGTCAAGATCAAACAATAAGTGTTCAAGACATAGCATGGATCAACTAAACATGGTGAGATCAAGATTAAACTCTAAGGAGGATCATCATGCATGTAAGTCAAGAATGAACAAAGAAGTCATGAATTTCAAACCAAAACCCTAAAAGAGTGTCTAGCATGCATCAAATACCAAGAAATCAAGCCTTGAGGGTTTATGCCATAAAGTTTCATGCATTAGGGTCTTACATCATGCATAAGTATATAAATAAATCAAACCTAACCCTATGAAGATAAACACCAACGTCAAATCAAATATCAAGGAAGAGAGTACATGTCATCATGTATTGAAACAAGGAAAAGGAAGCTACATGGGAACACTAGGATTTTGAATATTTAGACAATAAGACAAACATTCATACATATCATGCTTTAATTTAATATAAAACCCTAAATCAAACCAATAATCATGTCATTAAAAAACAAGAGGCATATCATCAATAAAAGATCAAGACATAGCATAAGACACAAGTTTGAACTTAGGTTAAAGTTTAATCAAGGAAAACATGAAGAAAAAACAAATAAAATATGAAAAATAGTTTACATGCAGTTTTAGTCCCTAAAAAAGTCGAGTTTTAGTCCCTAAAAAATTACTTTTACATGCAGTTTTAGTCCCTGTAGAGGGACTAAAAGCCATTTTTGATAATTTTATAAGGACTAAAAACATATTTAACCCAAAACAAATCATGTTTGAAATAAAAAAAATCAAATGAAAGAAAATAGAAAGAGAATAAGTAAAAAGAAGAAGAAAAAAACTAAAAGTATTTATTGAAATGCCTCCCCTGGGTGTTGAACCCATACCCATTATTAGCCTAACCCCTAAAGCCTCTACCACTGCACCATTCTCATTTAATCGTTTATGATATGATTCAAATAAAATAAAAAGAAAGAAAAATGCATTGGCTAGTAAAAACTTAACAACTCAATATTTTGAAACATGGAACATGCGTGTTTGGTTTGTCACGACTTCATCTTCTTCATCGTGATACTATAACTTTTCAAACATGGTCAAAATAATTTTTTACATAAAAAAGGACATATGAATATACCAGTTCACTCGAAATTTAACAAGGAATCCTAATATGACATTTAATTTAATTAAATCAAAACACATAACACACAAACTCAAGAATACAGTGGAAACCATAGAATTTCCAAACAAAATTAATTTTTGTACATTAACAATTTTTGCCCAAAAGGTTGGGGCTTTTGTTCCTCACATTGAAACACACATGATAGCATAAAAAAATGGAAAAAATGATGCTTGGAAGAGGGAAAAGGAATTATGTGAAATGTTACCTGTCGGAGTGAGTCTGACGCTTCTTTGCAACTTACTTTTAGAGATGAAAAACGATGTCAATAGCTTTCTTGATGTTCCAGAAGTGCAATGTTATACTTACTTTGCTCTGCAACTTGCTCAAATGCTCTACCCAAGTCAACCTAGATTCCTTAAAAAGTGAAGTAAGGAGATGATGAAATGATGAAAACAGAAGGTGGTTTTTGCATATAGTAGGTTCTTTATGGTGTATGGAAGGTGAATATGTGAAAAGATTGCAAGACACTTGAGAGAAACAAGAGTTTCGAAGAAATGACTTTTTTGAATAAAAATGAAGTTTTTTGTGATGATTTTTATGTACATATGAAATGGCTTGGTATGGCTTTTGTAGAGTGTTCATTTAGGTTAGGATAATGTATTGGGATATAATTGGAGGCTTGGAGTTGTATAGTTTGATCAAAAACTTGAAATGGATTTAAAATTCACAAGATGCCAAGTGAGGTTTTGGGGGATAACGATGAGGTTTAGAGGAGTTTTTAGGGTTGGTATAATCTGTTTCTGAGGCTTGTATGGAGTGTGATCAAAACAAACATCATTTACAAGTTTTCCTCCAGTTTTGGCCAATGTCCATTTTTGGTCATTTTTGAAAAAATGGTTAGCACCATTTGTGATAAGTTGAAGGCAATGCATATAATCTAATGTGTAGAGGAAATTAGCATGTTATGCAATAAGAAAAAGGCATATGGTAGAGTTTGTTTTTGGTACAAATGCATGAAACAAAGTTTTGAAATTTTTTGGAATTCAAATCTGACCAATAATGCAGTCCCACCATGGCTACTTCCCTTTATCTTATCTTCATGCTCAAGCAACAAAAATATTAGCCCTTGGTATCAATGGAAAGATAAGATCATGAAATTCAACTTTGATATTGAACACTTGCATTGAATCATCTTGGATCATGGAGAAAACTGACCATAAAAAATCAATGTTGAGATTGTTTGACACTTAGAAAAAATTCTAAGTTTTTTGATAATTTTCACAATTTGACATCTCATTTTGCCATGTTGCTATAAGCAATTGAGGAATGGTTTTGAATCCAAACTCTTCACCATGATGTAGTATCATATTAAATCTTGAATTGTAGCCCTTGTTTGCTCAAAATGGATACTTGAGGAGAAAGTTATAACCTTTAAAAGTCACCACAATGGACATGGAGTTTTGGTACTTAGAAAAATTCTAAGTTTTCTCAATTTGGACATTTTCACCAAATTCTTGATTTTCATGATTCTACTTGATCAAATTCATCCATCTTCCATATTTTCTTGAAATTTGACTTGCCATGATCATGGTTGACCAAAAAACCCTAAAGTCAAAGTTTGACTTTTACGCATTTGTGTTGACTTTTTTCAAATGAATCAAGTATCTTCAAAACCAATAAAATCCTAGAATCTTGGACTAATGTTAAGTATGTTAATTTATATTGAGGACCATGGAATGATGATCTTGATGATCCTTTGAATGATGCACCTTGAAGCCTAAATAGAGAGTCTAAATCCTGATTTCACTTGACGAAAGCCAAAACCCTAATCTTCAAATACAATGAACCTTGATGGACAAGAAACTTGAGTAATGGAACACTTGAAATACTTGGAAAAATCCTAGGTCCAATAAAAAATACCTTGGACCAAACCCTAATCCATCTTAATCTTCTAATGAACCCATGGTGAAACCCTATCACTTGAATCAACTTTGAAAAAGAAAGAAGATCCTTGTGCCACTATTAAAAAAAAGCAAATTAGGGACGAAAATTTATGAGGGAAATGAATCTCTCACTAATTGCGATGAATTTTGTGAGGGAAAATTATATACATGATAAAAATTAAGGAAATAAACAGCAGCGAAGATATTTGTGACTAATTTATTCCGTCATAAAAATTCTCTTACAAATTCCCTCACAAATTTGACAATAATAAATTTAGTGAGGGATTTTGAGATGAATTTATTTCCCTCTTTAATCATCCCGTCACAAATTCCCTCATAAACTGGTAAGGTGTTATCAGTGACGTTTTTTGTGAGAGAATTATTCCTTCTATAATATTTCTTATATAAAAAACTAAAACTTAAATATTTTTTAATAACTTTGTAGCTTAAATTTTTTCTAAAGTTAAGTAAAATAATTTTAAAAGTAAGTAAATAATTATTATATATAGTTATTTTTTATCAAAATTAATTTGATATTTATGTTCAAAATATAAATATTAATCAATAAAAATGATAAATATTAATTTTTTTGATAAAAAGTTGATTAACATGATAAATTAAACCATGATAAATTGTCAACAATAACAACCTCTCAAGTTTTGCTATTATAATTTTCTAATACTAAAAATAATTAAGAAATTACAATTAGAAAAAAATGAGAGACTAATCCATATATAGTCTCCTTAATATTCTCAGAAAGGTAGAAGAAATTTCTCATTCACAGTATCTCTCTCAAACAATCTAAAAAATGTTGATTGGTTCAAGAGTTCATGATGCATGTAAAATTTATATTATTAATACTCACTTTGACCTTATTGTGAGGTGATTAGGTTGTTGTATGAGTCATTGTGTTTATTAATGATGATTAGGTTGTTGCATGCATGTTCATTGTGTAAATAATGCTCAGAAATGGAAGTACCTGAAAATAGAAAGTGGATGAATAATAGAGATGATAATCACAAGAATATCACTGCATAATTTAATATTGGAATTCATTTATTATGTTTTCTTTGGCACAAGATAAAAATAATATTGGAGGAGGGAATATTAGATGCCCGTGTAAGAATTGCAAGTGTTCGAAATTTGGAAATCCAGAAGAAGTGAAGGAACATCTTCAAAATCAGAGATGGTTGCTGTAAGTTACAATTTCATAAACTTTTCACTACTACAATTTTGAGTTTTAATAGCATTATTTAATAGCGATTTTCTATAATCCGCTATTAAAAGTATCAAACAGAGACATATAATAGCATTTTTCCGTCGGGCGCTATTATAGGTTATTACTAAAAAATAACAAAAAGTTAATAGCACTTTTACGTGGAACGTTATCAAAGGATATTCCTGTAATAACGTTTATCCTAAAAGTGCTATTATATGTTAAAAATATTAAACTTGATTTGAGTCTAAATTTATTAATTGATTTTTAGGCTTAGTTATTTTGGGCTTAAGTAGTTTTCTAGAGAATTTTTGTAATATTTGGAATCTCTAGATATTTTTTATAATTGTAATATTTTCTAGAATAGTCTTTGGATCTCTAGAGTTGAGAACTCTCTAGAATTAGTGTGTCTAGAGTTCTCTTTAGAGTACTATAAATAGAGATGTAATTCCACACATTTGTATCAAGCAAAAATACAAAGTTTTTCTCCTCTATAAAGAATTATCCTACTTATCAAATTTATATTCAAACCTTCAATATTTCCACACACTTCTCCTTAACATAAAAGGTCTTATTTCCAACAAAGTGGTATCAGAGCTTCAAGATCCACAAAATGGCGAATGGTGGTTTCCCTTTCTAAATGTCGATGCTCACAAAGAACAACTATGATAATTGGAGTATCAAGATAAAGGTGCTACTAGGAGCTCAAGATGTGTGGGATAATTTTGAGAAAGGCTTCAAGGATCAAGATGAATCCTTGCTAAGTCAAGGTGTAAGAGAGACCTTAAAGGAGTCAAGAAAGAGACACAAGAAAGCTCTCTTTCTTATTTGTCAATCGGTGGATGAAGATACATTTGAGAAGATATCCAATGCAACAACGGCCAAAGAAGTATGGGACAAGCTTCAAACGTGCAACAAAGGAGTTGAGCAGGTAAAAAAGATCCATCTTCGAACTCTTAGAGGTGACTTTGAACGTTTATTTATGGAGGAGTCCGAGTCAATTTCAGATTATTTTTCTCGAGTATTGGTTGTAGTCAATCAACTTAAGAGAAATGGTAAAGATGTTGATGATGTGAAAATCATGGAGAAAATACTTCGCATTTTAAATCCAATTTTTGACTTCATTGTTATCAACATTGAAGAAAATAAGGATCTAAAGACCATGACTATTGAGCAACTCATGGGTTCCTTACAAGCATACAAAGAAAAACAAAAGAGAAAAATTAAACAAAAGGAGTCTATAAAGCAATTACTACAACTCAACATAAAGGAAGCAAACTATGCGAATTACAAGAGACAAAGAGGACGAGGTCATGGCCAATATCGTGGACGTGGACGAGGACATGAAGCAGAAGGAAGAGGCGGTTTCAATAACTACTCCAACAACTTCAACAATGGAGAAGGAAGTTGGAATCTACAAGCAACAAGAGGTCGTGGAAGAGGAACCTCATGGTCGAGGAGCAATAAATCACAAGTCAAATGTTTCAACTGCAACAAGATTGGTCATTACGCAACCGAGTGTAGATTCTCGAAGAAGGTGGAAGAGAAATCTAATTTTGTAGAAGAAAAAGGTGGAGAAGAAGAAACTTTGTTACTCGCGTGTCAAAACGAAGTTGAAGAGAAGACAAATAAGTGGTACTTGGACACTGGCGCAAGCAACCACATGTGTGGCGATCAAAGCATGTTCGTAGACATCAATGAAGCGACAACTGGTGATGTATTATTTGGAGATGACTCAAAGATACCGGTCAAAGGCAAAGGTAAAATTCTCATACGCTTGAAGAATGGGAGTCATCAATTCATATCCAATGTCTATTATGTGCCTAACATGAAGAATAATATTTTGAGTTTGGGACAATTATTAGAGAAAGGCTATGACATCCACTTAAAAGAACATAGTCTTTTCTTAAGAGATTGTAGTCATAACTTGATTGCTAAGGTGCCTATGCCAAAAAATAGAATGTTCCTCTTGAATATTCAAAATGACGTAGCAAAGTGTCTCAAGGCTTGCTATACCGATTCTTCATGGCTATGGCATCTACGATTTGGGCACCTCAACTTCGATGGTTTAGAATGTTTGTCGAAGAAAGAGATGGTGAGAGGCTTGCCTAGGATCAACCACCCAGACCAACTCTGTGAAGAATGTCTAATCGGGAAGCAATTCCGAAAAAGTTTTCCAAAGGAATCAACATCAACAGCGACAAAGCCACTAGAGCTTATACACACGGATGTCTGTGGACCAATCAAACCCAACTCGTTTGGTAAGAATAAATACTTTCTCCTCTTTATTGATGATTATTCCAGAAAAATATGGGTTTATTTCCTGAAGGAGAAGTCAGAAGTATTTGACAACTTTAAGAAGTTCAAAGCCCTTGTGGAGAAAGAAAGTGGTCTTTCCATCAAGGCCATGAGATCTGACCGAGGAGGAGAGTTCACTTCAAATGAGTTCAACAAATATTGTGAAGACTATAGAATCCGTCGCCCACTGACTGTGCCAAGATTGCCTCAACAAAATGGAATAGTAGAGAGAAAGAATCGGATTATACTTAACATGGTACGAAGCATGCTCAAGAGCAAGAAGATGCCAAAGGAGTTTTGGGCCGAAGCAGTGGCATGTACAGTTTACTTGACAAATCGTTCCCTAACAAGAAGCGTGCATGAAAAGACACCCCAAGAAGCATGGAGTGGAAGGAAACCTGGGATCTCTCACCTCAAAGTATTTGGAAGCATTGCCTATACCCATGTTACAGATGAAAGAAGAACAAAGCTCGATGATAAAAGTGAGAAGTATGTGTTTGTGGGTAATGACTTAAGCTCTAAAGGGTACAAGTTGTATAACCCAAATAGTGGAAAGATCATCATAAGTCGTGATGTGGAGTTTGACGAAAAAGATTATTGGGATTGGAGTGCTCAAGAAGACAAGTATGACTTTCTTCTTTACTTTGAAGAAGAAGAAGAAGAAGAAGAAGAAGAAATGGAACAACCAATGATAGAGGAACATATTACACCACCTTTCTCACTGACACCATGGTTGGATGAAACAAGTTCAAGTGAAAAGACACCACGACTAAGGAGCATTGAAGAGCTTTATGAGGTAACTAAAAACCAAAACGATATTAACCTCTTTTGTCTTTTTGGTGATTGTGAGCCTCTAAGCTATCAAGAAATGGTAGAAAACATAAAGTGGAGAGACGCCATGGACGGAGAAATCAAGTCTATCACGAAGAATGATACATGGGAACTTACTACACTTCCACAAGGACATAAAGCAATTGGAGTAAGATGAGTGTACAAGGAAAAGAAGAATGCAAAAGGATATGTGGAGAGATACAAAGCAAGATTGGTGGCGAAAGGCTATAGCCAAAGACAAGGAATTGACTATGATGAGGTATTTTCTCCTGTTGCACGTCTTGAAACTATTATACTGATCATTTCCTTGGCAGCCTAAAATGAATGGAAGATTTATCAAATGGATGTGAAATCAGCCTTCTTGAATAGTTTTCTCGAAGAAGAAGTTTATATCGAGCAACCACTAGGCTATGTAGTAAAAGGGCAAGAAGAAAAAGTCTTGAAGTTGAAGAAGGCATTGTACGGTCTCAAGCAAGCACCGAGAGCTTGGAATGTTCTAATCGACAAGTACTTTCAAGGCAAGAACTTCATCAAGTGCCCATATGAGCATGAACTCTATATCAAAGCGCAAAGTGGAGATATTTTAATTGTGTGCTTGTATGTAGATGACTTGATTTTCACAGGGAACAATCCAAGCATGTTCGAAGAATTCAAGAAAGACATGTCAAATGAATTTGAGATGACAAATATGGGGTTCATGGCATATTATCTTGGCATCAAAGTAAAGCAAGAAGACAAAGGAATTTTCATCACCCAAGAAGGCTATGCCAAAGAAGTCATTAATAAGTTCAAGATGAATGATGCCAATCCAGTTGGCACCCCGATGGAATGTGGTAGCAAGTTAAGCAAGCATGAAAACAGGGAGAATGTGGATTTAACTCTTTACAAAAGTTTTGTTGGAAGTCTACGTTACTTAACAAGTACAAGGCCAGATATTCTCTATGATGTAGTAGTTGTAAGTCGATACATGGAAGGTCCAACAACAACTCACTTCAAGGCGGCAAAGAGAATCCTTAGATACATTAAAGGAAGAGCGCTACTAGTTATGTGTTCTTTATGGGAGATACTGCTTTCACTTAGATGTCAAAGAAGCAACCAATAATCACACTATCAACTTGTGAAGCCGAGTATGTCGCTGCCACATCATGCGTTTGTCATGTAATTTGGCTAAGAAACTTGTTGAAAGAGTTAAAAATGCCACAAGAAGATCCAATGAAAATATGTGTTGATAATAAATCAACAATTACTTTGGCAAAGAATCCAGTCTTTCATGAAAGAAGTAAGCACATCGACGCCCGTTACCACTTCATAAGAGAATGCATTGAGAAAAAGGAGGTGAAGTTGAAGTATGTAATATCTCAAGATCAAACTGCCGACATTTTCACCAAGCCACTAAAGTTGGAAACTTTCATGAAGCCAAGGAGTATGCTTGGAGTCACAAATCAAGTTTAAGGGGATGTTGAAAATGTTAAACTTGATTTGGGCCTAAATTTATTAATTGGTTTTTGGGCTTAGTTATTTTGGGTTTAAGTAGTTTTCTAGAGAATTCTGATAATATTTGGAATCTCTAGATATTTCTTATAATTGTAATATTTTCTAGAATAGTCTTTGGATCTCTAGAGTTGAGAACTCTCTAGAATTAGTATGTCTAGAGTTCTTATTAGAGTACTATAAATAGAGATGTAATCCCACACATTTATATCAAGCAAAAATACAAAGTTTTTCTCCTCCATAAAGAATTATTCTACTTATCAAATTTATATTCAAACCTTCAATATTCTCACACACTTCTCCTTAACATAAAAGGTCTTATTTCCAACGTCATAAGGCTTTCTACCAAAAAATTTAAAACACACCCAATATGAAGGTCGTGTGTTCAAGACACACTGAACATTTAAAAATTAAGTGTAATTAAAAATTTTTAAGTAATATTTCTATTTTCTTTTAAAAAATTATAATAAAAAAGTGACGTCCAATTTTTTTTAATTTCGTAGAACTTTGAGCTCTCCCATCAACCTAACTTTTATCGATTCTCATGCTCACCCTCAATGAACCATCCTTCATTGTTTTTTTCTTCCAAATCTAGGGTTAGGAGTTTAATTGTATACTCACTTCTCTCAACCTTCTCTATGAAACCCTTTACTTTGTCCGAGATATTCGTAGCCACAATCTCAACAATCTAGGGTTAGATGTTGAATTGACTGTAGAAGAGTGATGCTTTGTTAGTTGCTTACAAGAATGTTGTTAGAGGACATATGGCGTCGCAGAGGATTCTTTTCTCGATTGAACAAAGGGAGGAAATGAAACAGAATTATGTGAAAGATTTGATATTGTTCTTTCGAACTTGCCACCTTGAGATGTACATGTAGTATAATTTTCTTAATTAAATATGCATATTAATTTCATGAGACATGTTCAAATTCCATAGACCCTTCTCACATGTTTTGCATGTGGAACTAACAAAGCACAATAGATTGAATACTTTTATGCTTGTCTATGTTTCTACTAGATCAACTTTTATTGGCATTACATATTTTTCTTGATTCGGTATGTCATTCTATACAAACCAGTGTACTCCATATCTATGGGAAAAGCAGTACCTCAAAGACTATCATACATTTGCAATACTGCTCGCTACTGGACAGAAAGTTTTGCCAAGACATCTCATGGAATTGAAGATAAGGTAACAAACTTGGTTCATTTACTTTTTGGAATGTGGAAGCACATAATTAAGTATATTATAATTGAAGTGTACCTATTTTATATTTTAATTCCTTAAAGTAGTAAATTGTATATTACTTTGGTCATTGAAACACTATTTATATGAATTAGTGTTTGTGTTGAATAAACTTTAAATGTTATTTATTAGTAGTATGTTTTTTTATTAAATAAGGTAGTGAAAATGTTAAAAATCAATTGTAATTTGGAAGATCAAGAGATAGTGGGCTATAATAGTATTTATTAATAACATTTACTTTTTTAGAATAGTAGAAATTTTTGAGTCTATATGAAGACTAAAATTGTATTTTATTTTTAACAACAAGAAGTAGAAGTTTGCTCCTTATTTAACAAATTGGTATCAGAGTAAATGACAAACATGATGAATCAAATGCCATTGCCACGACTAACGAAGTCAAATTACGAAAACTGGAGTATCCAAATGAAAGCTCTTCTTGGATCTCTAGACGCGTGAGATGTGACCAGAGATGAGTTTGAAGAACCAACAGATGTTGGGATATATGGCAGCTCAAAATAAGGCGCTGAAAGAGATGCGGTCAAAGGATAAAACGACAATATACATGTTGTTCAGGGCTCTAGACGAATTAGGCTTTGAAAAGATTGCTGGTTCGACTACGTCGAAAGAAGCATGAGACACGTTAGAAAAAATGTTCAAAGGAGTAGATCAAGTGAAACAAGTTCGACTCCAAACTCTTCGTGGCGAATTGGAGAGGATACAGATGAAGGAGACAAAAACTGTATCAAACTACATCACACGTGTACAGAAGGAGACAAAACATGTCGAAAGAATTATGAGAAGAAGTTGTACAATATGCTATTTATGTTCAGAATAGATGTCCACATTCGAAGATAGAAGATAAAACACAACAAGAAGCATGGAGCGGACAGAAGCCAACAATTTCTCAGCTCAAAGTATTTGGTTGTGTATCTTATGCACATGTACCGGATCAACGAAGAATAAAACTTGAAGACAAAAGTTAAAAGTATATATTCATTAGATATAATGAGAAGACAAAAGGGTACAAGTTATTCGATCCCATAAGCAAGAAAGTGATCGTGAGTAGAGACGTTTGAATAAACGAAACAAGCAAGTGGGACTGGAACAATTCGACAGAAGTTATTGATGCAGTCAAAGAATCATCTATAGATGTACCAACAAGCATCTCAACAGAACACGAAGATACTGAAGATGAAGATGAACCTCTACAACCCAGAATGTGAAGTTTGCAAGATTTATATGATTCGACAAATAAGGTACACCTTGTGTGCCTTTTGGCAGATGCTGAAAACATCAGTGTCGAAGAAGCGTTACGAGACAAGAAGTAGAAAAGTGTCATGGACAAAGAGATTAGAGCAATAGACCGCAGTAGCACTTGGGAGTTAGTCGAATTTCCAAAAGATAGTCAACCCATTGGTGTAAAGTGGGTATTCAAGAAAAAGATGAAGGCTCAAGGAGAAATCGAACGATTCAAAGCGCGACTTGTTGCGAAGGGATACAAACAGAAAGCAGGAATAGACTATGACGAAGTGTTCGCACCTGTTGCAAGAATGGAGACAATTCGATTGCTCATTTCTCAAGCTGCTCAATTCAAATGGCCAATATTTCAAATGGATGTCAAGATAATATTTTTGAATGGTGTACTCGAAGAAGAAATCTATGTCCAACAACCACTTGGGTATATGAGAATTGGAGAAGAGAAGAATGTGCTGAAATTGAAGAAAGCGCTATATGGGCTGAAGCAAGCACCACGGGTATGGAACACACGCATTGACACATATTTCAAAGAGAATGGATTCGAGCAATGTCCTTATGAAAATGCCCTCTATGTGAAGAAAAATGGAAGTAATATATTACTTGTTGCTCTATATGTTGATGACCTTATTTTTCTAGGCAGTGATGTTTAGATGATAGAAGAATTCAAGAGCACCATGACACGCGAATTCGAAATGACAGACTTAGGTCTGATGAGATTCTTTCTTGGTCTGGAGGTTCGACAAGAAGAAACTGGAATCTTTATCTCACAAGAAAAATATGCAAAAGAAATCTTGAAAAATATAAGATGAAAAACTGCAATCTAACTTCGACGCCAATGGAACCAGGTGCAAAACTGTCAAAATTTGATGGAGGAGAACGCGTCAAAGTAAGCAAATATCGAAGCTTGGTAGGTAGTCTTCGCTATCTCACATGCACAAGGCCAGACATTTCATTAAGTGTTGGCATTGTAAGTCAATTCATGGAGGAGCCAGTACACATTGGAAGGCATTGAAACAAATCCTAAGATACATCCAAGGAACAGTGTCACTTGGAATGTTTTATTCAAGAACAGAGGACTACAAGTTAGTTGGTTACTCTGACAGTGAGTGGTGCAGAGATATAGACGATCGAAAAAGAACTTTTGGATATGTGTTCTTCATGGGAAACATTCTATTTATTTGGCTTTCTAAAAAGTAACCTATAGTAACATTTTCGACGTGTGAAGCTGAATATGTGACAGTGGAGGTAAAACAGGAAGATGCAACTGTAATACAAGTTGACAACAAATCAGCAATCGAGTTGGCAAGGAATTCAATGAACCATGAAAGAAGCAAACACATTGACGTTCGCTTCCACTTCATTCGAGAACATGTGAAGGAATGAAGTGTCGAATTGAGGCATGTATCAAGCAAGGATCAAGCAGCAGATATGTTCACTAAACCATTATCGAAAGAAATTTTCGACAGAGACAAGAAAGTGATAGACATGATAGATGAAAGAAACATTTAAGTTTATAGAGGAGTTTTGTTGAATAAACTTTAAATGTTATTAGTAGTGTTTTTTTTATATTAAATAAGGTAGTGGGAAGGTTAAAAATCAAATGTAACTTAGAAGGTCAAGAGATAATAGGTTATAATAATATTTACTAATAGCATTTATTTTCCTAAAATAGTAGAAATTTTTGAATCTATATAAAAATTAAAATTTTATTTTATTTTTAACAACAAGTAGAAATTTACTCCTTATTTAACGGTTTGAATATGCCAACGTTAAAAATCCATTCTTTTGTCACGTAGGTAACGTGTGGCCCTTGTGTAGGGAGTGTGCCATGGGAACTACTTCTTAAATGTAGTTGATGAAAAAAGTGATTTTGAAAAAACGAAAAAATATATTTGTGAAATTTGGCAATATTAGTGATCAAATTGTATAGTAATATTTTTTATCGTTTGTGTATCACTTCAGTGAAGAAAATTTATAAAGTTATAACAATTAATCTATAACTGCAAATGTCCCTTTCTGTTAGTCTCGTGCACCTAAAACGAATTTTGTTGTTGTTGTGATCTATAAATATTTCTTTTCTATTATAAAAATATCTTAATCTAGAAGCTACGGTAAAGATGAATCTAGATATATATATATAGAATCACTAAAGTATTTACAACTGACGACGTGCCAATATCATTAACAATGTTGTATCTGATGACTGAATTGGTGTTAGTGTCGTATCTAGTGAATGTGTGTCGTGTTTGGTGACTGATTTCATGTTAGAATCTGGTGTTTGTGTAAATATTTTATTAATTATATTCTCTTTTATTTTTGTTATTAAGTTAATATGAGAGCATAATAATTGTTTCAATCTTGCAGATAAAATAAAAGTAAATAGTATAGGATCATGTTTAAATAATAGATCATTACTAGGGGTGTTCGCGGTTCGGTTTGGATCGGTTTTAAAGCAAAAATTCATCCGATCCAAAGATTAATTCACTTAAGGTTCGGTTCGGTTTTGGATGATATATTTAAAAAAAATCCAATCTGATCCGATCCAATTTTATGCGGTTTAATTTGGATCGGTTTTTGGATATCCAAATTACACATTATATTTTTATTAATATTATAAAACTACTAATAAATCATAGATTTGATATAATATATAACATATAGTATATTAAAAGTTAATATTACAAAATGAGAGTGATTGATTATGCTTGAAATAATAAAAATAAATAGATTATACTAAACTAATAAATATTATTAAAAAAATTATTATCATCTAATAATAAATTCACATAACATGTCATACTAATAAAAAGTAAATAAGTATCAAAATATATTTATGCGGTTCGGTTTGGTTTGGATCGGTTTTGAAAAATTCATCTGAAATCCAATCCGAACCGATCGGTTTTCATAAAATAACATCCAAACACAACCAATAACTTTCGGTTTTTTATGGTTTTCGATTTTTTGGATCGGTTTTCGGTTTTTTATTTGGATTGGTTTGGATTTGAACACCCCTAATCATTACAAACAAGAAATAAAAAAATCAAACGCCAGATATTAAATTGAGTTGCGTTTGTCTTTTTCTTTATTTTGGTGCATTTAATAATGGGTTTTCCATTATGTGTACATAATTGATTTGATTATTTGTATGCTTTGTTGTAAAATCCATAATTGATTATTTCTTTCCTTTCGTGTCACATGAAAATGTTTATGCTCTCGATGTTGGATTGCCTAGGACATATGAGCCTTCAAAGGCATAATACCGAGATATATGAGCCTTTAAAATTAATCTTTCTCTTGCGTTGACGATTCTCATCATCATGTCTTCAATCGGCACTTTATAATTATTTTCAGCCAACTGCCATATACTTTGTTGATTCTTTCATTTTTCTAGAGAATCACTAGAATAATGACCATAGTTCTGACTATTGAAACAGTGAATGTGACTCTTTGGTTGTCTTGGTATAAGGTTCTTCTCTGATTCAACACAATTTCGTCCTACTGGTTTACTCTACCAGTCAAATTATTGTAGCTTCCTCTACATTATTGTCGAACCACTTTCATTTGCCTTTCTTTTTCTCTTGTTGATTGTGCCTGCAAAGCCACATCGCTCTTCGACTTGCCTGCAGCCCTTTCAGCCATTCTTTGTTCATGAGATTCAAGTGTCTCTCGAAGCTCTTCTTTTGTCAAAGTTGACATGTTCTTCGACTAATCTATGACTACCACCACGTGGTCTAACTTCAGAGCCAATGACCTCAAGATCTTTGCCACAACTGATCTTGTTGTTAATACTTCTCCACATACCTTGATTTTATTCACTAGTTTCGTAACCCTAGTGAAGAAATCAATTATGCTTTCACTTTCTTCCATCTGAAGCAATTCACACGTTCTTTTGTGAGTGTGTAACCTCACCTCTTTCACCTTTTCTACACCTCCAATTTTTTTTTCCAAAATTTCTCAAGCTTCTTTCACAGATTCTACATCACTAACCTTTTCGAAATTGTCTGAACTCAGACACTGATGAATTATAAAGAGATCCTTATAATTCTTCTTCTTCAATTCTTTGTGTGTTGCCTTTTCTTCATCTGTTGCTTCTTCTGTAAGTGGTTCTAATATTTCTTTCACAAGATCCCAAAGATCTTGACAACAGAATACAACTTTCATTTGTTTGCACCAATTCTCATAGTTATCAACTTTCAGAATTGGAAGACTTGCTGGAAAATATCTGTTTGGATGAATCATTGTCATCGTGATTTTCTTTTCTTGAATTGTTTTATCAGAGCTCTTGATACCAGATGTTAGAAATTCACCAAAACCTATGGAGAATTTCTATCAATCTTGACGAACAAGATTGTTATCAATATACAATGACAAAGAAAAATAGAGGAAGAAAGAAAATTAGGGTTTGAGCAAAATATGGAGAAGATGATGATTTGCTGAGTTTCTCTCTGCACACAAATTATGGAAAATTCTTATTCACTAGCAACTATAAATTCTGTGAATACAAGTTGTGTTGGTTAAAAAAAAAGGGGGGTTTCTCCCACTATTTATAATTGAGCTTGCTTGCTCCCTAAATCAAAATACAAAACTATAAAAGTTCAAAATAACTATTTTAGATTTAAGTTGAAATGCTATGTGAAGCAGTCTGCTTCAACACTTCGACCTACAATTTCACAGACTAAACTTATTTTAATACAACTTATGTCGGACAACATACTACTTTCGACACAAAAAATTACATTCTCAACAAAAAGACAAACAAACAAATAAAATACCACCTAAAACATCATCAAATTTGTTATGTATTATCTAAATTTCTTACTATACACTCTCTGTATACAACCATGTCAATGTCAATTATGTTCTTCACTATATTGATATTATCAACATTGTTTCATAATTAGTTCTTAGCCAAATATTTCCAAATATATAATTCTTTGAAACAAACACCTCATAATATTTTTATTATTTTATTTTTTTATGTTTATAATTCATAAATAAATAGTAAATAACTTTAACTAGTTTCCTAATTGTGTTAAAACAAAATAATATCTTACGATTAAACAACTCACTACAAAAAATAGCAGTTTTTTTGCTAGCTATATTTTTGAGAAATTGGCTTTTCTATTCATGAAAAGAGGGTTTTTCTAGGAGTTTTCTCAAATCAATGTTAATAAAAAATTTCTAGTTGTAAAGTAAATTAAAAATAATATTTCATTTACAGGAACTCTTTTTAATCTTTTCTTCAATTTTTTTTAATTTAAAATTATATATTGATAATAGAAAAAAATAGTAATAGATAGAAAAATGTAATATATACATATAGAAAAATGTTTTTATATAAGTAAATATAAAATGATAATAATAAATTAATTAAATCATTGAAAAAATAAAATTAATATAGATCTTAAAATAATGAATAAGTGTAGAAAGATCTTAATACCAAATGAAAATATGTAGAAAGACGAAAAAAAAACAATATTGTTATGAAATTAATAAGAATTAATATAATAGAAGAATATAGAGACGAAGTAAAGAAAGAGAAGAGAGAAAAATATTCTTATTATTAATGTAAATTTCAAGTACTTATTTATAGGATATATGTAATAAATAAAAAATCAATTCAAATCTCATAATTGATGGACATCCATAATCATTCCATTTATAATACTCCCCCTGAATTTCGATAAAAAATATGTCTCGTTAAAACCTTACTCGAAAAAATTCAGTAGAAAAAATTCTTGTGAAGGAAAAAGAGTACAACATTCTTTTTGAAGGAACTACCTAGTTACTAGTCAATACATATTATTACAAATAAGATAAAAAATTATAGGGAGACAATCATCCATTATTCAACAGTATCTCTTGAATATTTGTTCAGGATATGCCTCGTTAAAACCTTACTAGTAAAAACCCAGTGGGAAAAAATATAGTGAAGGAAAAAGAGTACAATATCTTTTTTAAGAAAAAAATCATTTCTCCTCCTCACCTGAATGAATTCATTTCTCCCCCTCAGCTGAACGATCATTTCTTCGACGATGAAGATCAATCTTTTTCATTAAAAGGTCTGCAAGATGAACAAGTATGTTGGAGCTTAAATCACCACTTTGTTGAAGATCATGAGTGAAAAAGTACTTTGGAGAAATGTGTTTTTTTCAATCTCCTTTAACATAACCATCTTTTAATTGAGCAATGCATGCAGTATTATCTTCATATATAGTTGTTGTATTTCTTTCTAGAAGTCAAATCACAAGTCTTTTATGTGTGTAGAATTTGGGATCAATCAAGCGCATTCTCGACTTGTCTCATGTAGTGCTAAAAATTTCTTCATTATTAAACGAAGTTGTTGTTATAGTTTTATTCACTAGTCTCCATGAAATAGTTGTACTATCATAAGTAAACAAATAATTTGTGTGATCTACCATTATGAGGATCTGGGAAGTATTATGTTTCTACATAACTTGTTAATTCTAATTTGGATACGAATAAAACAAACTCATGTCCATTTACCCTTAAGATAACAAACTATATGTTGGACTTTATTCAAATATTTTCGTGTAGGTGAAGAACTATATCTTACTAATAGAGTAATAGAAATTGATATATCGATGCCTGTATAATTAGGAAGATAGATTAGTGCTTGAATTATACTGAGATATGGTACTTCAGGACCAATTAGTTTTCATCCTCTTCTCGAGATCTAAAAGAATCTTCTACATGCCCAACGATCTAACATCATCAGGGTACACGACATATGAGATTTTTCCATATACAAATGTTTAGCACTTATGCTATATAACATATGATATTTGTCCATATGAAAACATTTTTCTATATACAAGATTTTTCCATATAAAAACTTTTTAAAACTTTATATATATATATATATATATATATATATATATATATATATATATATATATATATATATATATATATATATATATATATATATATATATATATATATATATATATATATATCATTCTTGGTGTATGCAAATTCCATTGTCTAAATGTTGACCTTGTAACAACTTTGTCTTTTCCATGTCCTTCACATGAAACCATTTATTTACACAATTTATAGCTTTTGGAAACTCTTTAGGAGTTCCAATAATATTTATGTCATTCACATGGATATGTATCATATCAAATTCATTTCCAGATATTTTCATAAAAATACAAGAACGTTTTAAGTTATTTGTATATCTCTCCCTTAGCAAATATTTACTAAGACGATTATACCACATGTGTCCATATTGTTTTAGCTCATAAAGAGACATGTTCAATTTTATGAGGTAGCTTTCTCCATATCCAAAATTATATGTCTCTGATATATTAAACTATTTAGGGAGTTTCATATAAATGTCGCTATCAAGTGAGCCGTATAAATAAGATATCACAACACTCATCATGTTTATATTAAGTCCGTCATGCCCTACAAGGCTAATCAAATATTGAAAAATTAATTAAATATACTACATGCGGTATGTTTCATATAAATCAATCTTAGGTCTTTGTGAAAATCATTGAGCAACAAATCAAACTTTATATTAGTTTTATTTTTCTTTTTCACAAAAACTCATTTATATCTCATTGGTTTTACACCTTAAGGTGTTTGGACTACTGGTCCAAAATCGATTCATTTGTAAAGTGAGTTTAATTCTTCTTCAATTGAATATATTCATTTTGGCCAATTCTCACTCTGTCTACAATCTTTAATAGACTTTGATTCATGATCCTTGTTATCGTTTATCATCTTTAGCGCTATATTTTATCCGAAGACATTGTCAATATTGACTTTATTTTGGTTCCCTAACATAATTTATCGAGATCTCTTTATTTTTATAAATTTTAGGTACCTAGTTTGTTCTTCTGAAACTAAAAATAAAGCATGTCAACGTACTCTTAAAGTTTACATATCCTCACTTGAGTCATCTTTAGTTTTATCTCATTTTCTTATAGAGGACTTTTAAAATTGGAACCAACTTACATGTCACGTTTCATGCGTGGTTTTAACTCATTTGCAATATTAGATTATCCAACAAGAGAACCTACTATAATTGGAGTATTAGCAACTAATAATAAGTTTTATAAACTTTGTAAATGGAAAATATATTTAACTTCTAGTTCATATTCGTTTATACGAGGATCAATATGACAATTTATTTTAAATTGTATATGAACTTCTAGTTCACTCTTCAGCCGCTTAATCTTTCCCTTAATATTGAAAATTTTAATTTCTCAATTAATAATCAGCCTACCGGGCTGCAATCAAGTATCCAATTGTTTCCTCAAATTATATCTCAAAATTGGAATTTATATCAAATATATTTTTCCAATATTCTTTCAGGACTCGTCTTAGTGTATTATATTAGAGCAATTGAAAAATACACAACACATTCAAAAGTTTACTTAGACGAGAAGTATCAGGTTATTAACCTGAAATACATTACATCAAGGAAGGAGAAATGTATCTCAAGGTGTTGGCTTGATGCGAATAAATATCTTAATACCATACTTTAGGTGTTTCAAATATATAATTTAGAATTGATGATCTCATAAGTATTAACCATATAATTAAACTTTAGATGTCTAAAGAATGAATCTTCTAGTCTATTTTTTTTATGACCATTATTAAATGATATTCAATCTCAATTTTAATAATATATGTGATACCTATCAAGAACTTTCTAAAAAATCTAGAAAATAAGATTTTAGTCTAATTAGTTGAGAAAACAATTTCACAAACGTCTGGTTGTGACTTGTAAGTAGACAGACATATGCATGATTTTTTTTCGATGCAACAATTAATATCATAAAAACTTAATTTCTCAAATTTTCCTTTGGAAACGCACAAAATTTATTGGATTGAAGAAACTTTTGATTCTTCAAAACTAGTTCTCACATCATAATACACTTGAGATGACCCAACTAATTTTGCCAACAACACACTTAAGTGTGATTTATAAACTTCTGATTTACAATGATATATATGATTATATTCTTCTAATTTGTTTCAACCCATTGTAAATAATAAAATTATTTATATAAAATATATTTTTAAAAATAGATGACCTGTAATTTAATTACAATTTTCACATCAAAATCATTTTTTTTTAATTTTTTTACTAACAATCACAATACATAAAATACATTACTATATTCTCTTATGTTTTATATATATAGAATGTAGACTATAAAAATTATTCAACAAATATAAATAACTCTACAGATTTTATGCAAGAATTATAACTTAATAAACAAATTTAAAATAAAAGAAAATAAATATTTGTTCATTATAAAATTAAACAAAAGAAGATATATGTATACTATAAAATACATTATTTAAAAAAAAAAATTTATTCAATAAAATCACCATTAAGACTTATCTTTACAATATAAAAGTTTCAAAAGTAAATATCTATTATACAAAACAAAAATTCACTTTATATTTAGACAGTTCATTTTATTTTTATTTTTTTATAAAACACACTAATTACAAAAACATAAATTAATAACAAATTCATAATATTTAATTATCAAACAAATACTTATCAATCTTAATAAATTAATCACAAAACTATAACATTATGTTATAAAGTAAGTATTAAATAAATCAAATTAATTTTGTCGATCAATAATTTATAACAAATTAATAATATTTAGTTATGAAATATATATTTTACAATCTTTTAAAACTCAACCAGAATTCTCTATGATAAAAAATTACAATCCTTCAAAAAAAATTGATATTAAAATATTAGTAGTTCAAGAACTATGGCCCAATCATCATAGACGATAAAAAAAATTAGATGGCCAATCATTTAGTGAAATCAATAGTTCTTAGTGAATGATATAACAAATGTTGAAAAAAAATACATTCTTAAATACCACATAAGAGATAAAGTTTTTTTTGTAGTACTTTGGGAACTTAATCACAATTTATTTATTTTTGTAGTTATTTAGGAACTTCATAAAAAATTTTATGCAGTTCTTCAGAAACTCAATCACAAATCTTTTTTATGTAGTTCTTCAGGAACTCGATAAGAAATCTTTTTATAATTAAAAATAATAATATTTGTTGTTTTTCAATTATTCATGAACTATAGAACAAATTCATTATTTTGCTATCCTTCAATTATGTTTTATTTGTTCTTCAAGAACTATAAAAGAAATTAATTATTTTGCTATCATTCAAGGATGATTTATATGTTCTTCAGAAATTATATAAGAGATTCAATATTTTTCGATCTTGTATAGATGCTTCATATGTTCTTCAGGAAAAATAAAAACTTATTATTTTTGTATCATTCATGGATACTTGATAAGTTATTCGGGAACTATATAATAAATTGTTATTTTGCTATCCTTCACGGATGCTTAATAAGTTCTCCAGAAACTTATATAAATATTGTTTTGCTATTCTTAAGGGATGCTTGTTAAGTTCTTCAAGAACTTATATAAATATTATTTTTCTATCCTTTAGGGATTCATGATAAGTTCTTCAGGAACTTATATAAATATTATTTTCCAATCAATATATTGTAAATAATGGGTAGAAAATATATATTATAAAAAGAGGAAGAAATAATGTTACCTTACAAGTCTTAGAGCTTCGTGCTTGTAAATCTTGGAGCTTCATGCTGATAACGTGTTATGAAATAATAAGAATCAATATAATAGAACAACAAAGACGAAGTAAAGAAAGAGAAGAGAGAAAATATGATTGTATTATTCTCATTATGTGTAGATTTCAAGTACAATATGAGTCCTATTTATAGGAGATATGTAATAATTAGAAAATCAATTGAAATCTCCTAATTGATGGACATCCATAATCATTCAATTTATAATATCTTTAATTTTATCTCATTTTCTTGTAGAGGACTTTTAAAATTGGAACCAACTTATCTGTCACACTTCATGTGTGATTTCAACTCATTTGCGATACTAAATTATCCAACGAGAAAACCTATTTTAATTGGAATATTAACAGCTGATATATATATATATATATATATATATATATATATATATATATATATATATATATATATATATATATATATATATATATATATATATATATATATATATATATATATATATATATATATATATATATATATATATATATATATATATATGCAAGATCCATTGACATCAGGTGTAAGTCTAATAGACTTATACCCCTCTTACAACCTCAAGGGAGCGTATTCTTTCTGAATGCGCTAATTCTGAATTCAAGCAAGCCATTGTGCGCTTCCCCCGACAAACACCGTCCAAGCCAGGAACCGACAAGAGAAAGTATTGTAGGTTCCACAAGAGTCACGGTCACAACATGGAGGATTGCATTCATCTCAAGGATGCAATCGAAATACTAATCAGAGACGGGCACCTCAAGCAGTACAAAAAGAAAGAGGGTGCCCGTGACGAAGCACCAGAAACCAAGAAGGTCGAGGAAGGGAAGAAATCCCCCGACCTCGACCCTATTCTGGTCTCCATGAGCATCTAGAAATTGGAAGAATTTTATTTCCCGGACATGGAGAACGTCCCCCTATACTTCTCCTCCAACAGTCCATGGGAATCCTTATCCGCAGCCATGGTCATCTCTGGCGGAGGGTTCAACAGGCACACAGTTGGATCGGTGAAAAAGAGGTTCGACCAACTCATTAAGGCCAACTCAGATATGGATGCCACGCTCAATAAATTCCAAGGAGGATCTCATCCCCTCGCCTTCTACATGGGAGAGTTGTCGGGTGGGGCCCCAAATTCGAGCATCCCACTACTCGTGAGAGCTCGGATGGCTAATTTTGACGTGCGTCGCATTATGGTCGACCAAGGAAGTTCGGTGGACATTATGTATGCCCAGTTATTCACCACCTTACAGTTGAACGAGAGCCACCTGACCCCCTACATGGGTTCTGATCTCTAGGGTTTCAACGGAGCCAACACGGAGCTTTAGGGATATGTAGACCTGATCATCACATTCGGGGGAGGGGTAATAGCCAGAGCCATCAAGATCCAATTCTTGGTGGTAGATTGCATGTCTCTCTACTAGTGCATCTTCGGGAGACCCAATCTCTCTGAACTCATTGCGGTCCCTTCTACCGTTCATCTCAAGATGAAGTATTATACTGTCGAAGGCTTGGTCGCCACCCTCCACGGGGACATCTAAGCTGCCAGAAGGTGCTTCGAAGCTTTTACCAAAGGCCTCAGTTCCATCAGCGCCCAACCTCGAATGACCATTAGAGCCACACTACCCTCCAATTCCGAGGAGGTCAAGCCGCTGTCGAGGGTTGATACCATTGACCTCGATAGTTGCTTCTCCATGGAAGACCGTGTCGAGCAAGGAGGAAGGGGAAGGAGCAGATGGTCGAAGACGAAGAATAAACCTCCTCTGCTGATCACAACAAACTCTCAAGTCACGTTCGGCCCATCCCGGAAGGCGACTTGAGCTAGTTCCTCTCGAAGAAGACCTCACCAGGGGGGGGGGGGAATCAGAGCAGACTTCCCCGACCTGGAAAAAAGGAAACTCAAAGCTTGCCTAAGGGAAAATGTCGATCTGTTCGCCTGGAGTGCGGCCGAGATGCCCGGTTTAGACCCCGAGGTCGAATTCCATCACCTGACCATTGATCCCACCGTCAAGGCAGTCATGCAACGCAGAAGAAAGCAGTCAACCGAGAAAGCAAAGGTTGCAGAACTAGCTGTAAAAGACCTCCTAGAGGCATATTTTATTTCTGAAGCCTAGTACATAACCTGGCTCTCGAATGTAGTCCTCCTTAAAAAATCTAATGGAAAATGGCGGATGTGTATTGACTATACTGATCTCAATCGAGCTTTCTCGAAAGATGCTTATTCCCTCCCCAATATTGACAAACTGGTCGACAACTCAGTCGGTTTTAAATTGCTATCATTCATGGATTCATACTTTGGTTATAACCAAATACCCATGGCAAAAACGGATAAAAAAAATACCGCTTTCATGACCAAGTCGGGCAATTATTACTACAACATAATGACCTTCGACCTAAAAAACACGGATGCTACCTACCAGTGCATGATGAACAAAGTATTTCGCAACGAAATAGGTGATATGATCGAAGTCTATATAGACGATATGATCGTCAAGTCCACCAAAGAGCTCGACCATGCCGCCCACTTGAAAAAAGTATTCGAGCAAGCTCGAAAATACCAGATGTGATTTGAAACTACGCGGCGGGAACCTGTCATCTGGATGTTAATGAAACATCAACGAAGTCTCCACCGAACGTCTTTTATCCCGCCGAGAGGGAAAGGTAAACATCGAGAAAACCTAAAAAGGGAGAAATCACGGTCTTTCGACCGAGAGATCGGGTAAGGGAGTCTGTTACGCGAGGGGAAGGTGTTAGCACCCAACACGCCCGTAGTACTCTACGGTATCTACTCTTGTTGTCTAATCTAAATGGGTGTAGTCAAATCCTATGTCTATGGCTTACAACTGAAAAGGGAATGCATGCGAAAGAAAAGAAAATAACATAGGGAAAATAAAAAATGTGCTCGGTTGGGCCCTACCCCAATGCCTACGTATCCCTTTTAAGGAATCAGAGCAGCCGTAGTTCGGCTTAAGTGTTTTGGTTGGTTTGTGTTTTTTAATTAGAACAAACAAAAACAATCAAGATGGCAAAACATCAAATAAAACAACAAACAAAAGAGATGGCAAAACATCGGTTAAGTAATAACAAGATAATATGTCAAAGATGGTGAAACATCAAATGGTAAATGAATGACAAAACATCACACCTAGCAATGATATTGGGAATCAAAGTAGGATAACAAAATGTGCGATGGCGAAACATCGACTTCAAACAAATGTGTGATGGCGAGACATCAATTAAAGGATAACAAGAAATCATGGCAAAGATGGCGAAACATCAATAAAATAGATGACGAACATCACACTTAACAATGATATTGAGGATCGAAGCAGGATAACAAACATGTGCGATGGCGAAACATCGACTTCAAACAAATGTGCGATGGCGAAACATCGGCTAAAAGGATAACAAGAAATCATGGAAAAAGATGACGAAACATCAATAAGACAGATGGCAAAACATCACACCTAACAATGATATTGGGAATCGATGTAGGATAACAAACATGTGTGATGGAGAAACATCGGCTTCAAGATAAACAAAGTAAGATTGGTTTATATGTTTTACTTTGAAGAAGAGTTTGGGTTCATTAGAGGTGTCTTATGATTTTCCAAAGAAACAAGTTTTTGTTTTAAGATGCAAAATGCAAAAGAAGTAAAAACAACTAAGGGAAACTAGCCTAGCACTATCCCTAGTGTTATCATACAATGGTTGACCCTAAGGTTGAGGTTAAAGGAAAATCCTATCCTATGTTAGCATACATGGATTCCTACCTTAATTAACATGCCAAATAAAGCTTAACAAAACTATCATATAGGGAACATGCAATGAGAGCGAAGTCATGATCTCAATGTCTAAATTGAGTGACTCATCGATCAACACAAACAAAACATATGTATTAGACAAAAAAATAGAGGGCCTCCTGACATATATCGGCAACAGAGGTCCCATCATGCAATCAGAGAAATATGCAAAATGAAAATGAAAGAAGGGAGATAGTGCAATACCAAACGAATAACTATCTGTAGCAACCGAGCAAAAATAAAAAGAAACATAGAGAACTTCAAGCAAGCTGGCATCAGTAGACGAATCAAGTCAAAAATTACGCCATAAGGATGTAAGTAATGAGATTATCAGATATGAACAAATCCCCATGGGCAATGTATAGTATTCACAATATCATGTATATCCTGCATGGAATATCAAACATGCCAAATACAAAAGCAGTGTCAGTGTAATAAGTTGTGTTCCACAAATAAAGTGGAGCACAGTATCCTCAGGACAAGAGTGGGATGCTATACAATGTCACAAAGTCTCCAAGACATGCCAAGGTCTCTAATCCTAAGTCCAAGAAAAAGTCTCATGCTCCACAATGCTAAGGATAGTGACCAAATAGTCTAAGTATCATTAAAGTTTTTTTTTTATGGTTCATGTTGATTATTAGGTGTCTTTAAAAGGAAAAGAAAAGTTCAAGTGAGCAAAAATAAAAATGACATAAAAATAAATGCTCAAGTGAGCAAAGATGAAAATAGCATGAAATGTAAAATGCTAAAAGTACATAAAACATAAAAAATAAAAGCATAAAGTAAAGTCAATTGTTAGAAATTAGTGGTTAGTTGGATGACCATCTTGAAACTTGCATTTGGAACTCATTAGAGGATTGGTAGAACCAAAGCCTCCACACAACAAGTTGAATTTGCTTTTTGTCAAGTATATCATCCCTTTTGGAATTCTCAAAAGGTAACATTTAATGATCAACGATGTTTAAGTGATCCACATTGACCAAAGGTGTTGTAGACCCATTAGAGGATTGGTAGAACCAAAGCCTCCACACAATGAATCTCAAGGTTATTGGATCAAAGAGATAAAATTAACATACTTGGGCTTGCAATCATAAGTTTGGGCCACGAATGATCATTTATTTGAATCGGGACAAAATTTAGCGCTATGTTAAGCAATCGTAAGTGGACTTATGTAGAAGTCACACCTATTTTGAGGCCGTTCAATAGCAATCTATGTACTTCATGTTTGGATAAATGATATAGAGATCACCATCCATTAACATGTATCACAATTTAAAAAAATAAAGGGATAAGATGAAGAGGGAGGGGAATGATAAGCTAATTTGGATCACCATTTCAAAATTCTTTCATCTTTAAATTCAACCACTCCTCTAGATGGATTAAAGCACTAAACATATCATTAATCCAAAGCACCAAAAATGAATTAAATAATTCATTCTTAGGTAGATTTGCATTGATGAACATTTATCCAACTTCATCTACATCACAAAGTCCATTGAGTTTAAAAACAAATTGAACATTTAAAATTGCAATCCAAATTATCCATCAAAGAGAGTGTGCAGAAAAATATTTGAGTCAAAACAGCCCCAAAACAAGGCAGAAAAAGTATTTGTGGCACTGTTGCAATCAATTGTGCCTAGACAACAACCTATTGCATCAGTGCAGTTTTTTATCAAATCAATTTTCTGTGACAATCAATTGCAATGTTACAACAATTGATTGCAACCTGTTAAAAATCAATAGAAAACAACATTTCAAAGATCAAGTTCTTGTTCCAACTTTTCATCAAACACCTTATGATCATGGATCCAATTGAGCATGAAAATTCCAGCAAGTTTTGAGAAAATAGCATTAATGGAGTCATAAAAGCAGTGCTCAATGAATCAAAACCAGAAATCCACAAGAGATCACATTATGAAAGATGATGATCCAACTTACCAAAGGTAGAATTTGAGAATTATCAATCAACTTCAGAATTTGCTCCAATTCAACCACAAGAATCAATTAATCAAGCTTGGATGTAGAGAATTGATGGAGGAAAAGTGTTTGGATGAAGGTTTAGATCAAATATTAGTATGTTTCAATGCAAAGCTTACTTATCTTTTTGAAAATGGAGCTTTGAGTGAATTTGGTAGATGGAGAGAATTGAGAGATTTTTTAGCAAAGTGATTTTGGCTATCAAAAGCTTGAAATTTGAATGAAATAAGAGCTCTATTTATAGAGTTTTAGGATTGGGATTAGTGGTAATTTGGTAATTGATTCTTGGAGCCAAATTTGAATTAGTGATATAATTTCAAATTATGCAGAAAAAATTGGAGCCAAAATGATAAAAGTTTGAATTTGCTGGCCTTTTTTCAAAAAAACACGTGCATTTTTCTGTTATGTATCGATACATAGGTGGTATGTGTCGATACATCCTTGCTGTATAACACAGCATGTGTCGATACATACCTCTATGTGTCGATACATACTGTTAATCCAACTCATTATAGAACCACACAAACTGCATGAGTCGATACATAATACGTATGTGTCGACACATGTAAGTTATTCAAATAGGATGAGTCGATGCATACATGCATGTGTCAACACATGCTAGTTTTTCAAGCAGGATGAGTCGATACATACATGCATGTGTCGACACATGCTGGTTATGCACAACAAAATGAGTCGATACATAGGTTTATGGATCGATGCATACCTTCTTTTGCCACCATACACGATCAAATCAACTTTGCATGAGCTTATTTGTTGGATACTTGGTACCTAAAACACAATTTTGAAAAGACAAGGACAAATATATTTTTTTTTATATTTGGGTTAGAAGTTAGTCAACAACACATATACAAAATACACAACTAAAGTGCTTGGAGAACGCTGATCAAGCTTCAAAACCCCAATTTGACTGGTGAATCAAAGGAGTGGTTCCTTCACATAATCAAACATAAACTCCAATCCTCTGAAGATCCAAAGAGATGGATGAAACATTTTGAGAAATGCAATAACTTTGAGCTTGAAAGATCCAGAGGTTCAAATGACAAGGTTCTGCTTGAGCAACTTGTCAAAGCAACCAACCTTCAAAGCTTGAGGAAGACCTGATAACCAAGGTACTTTGATCCCATCATAATGTGTGAATGCGATGCAATATGATATTCATGATGAAACATAAGCCTAAATCAAGAGGGTAAATTTTGGGGTGCAACAACTACCACTATTCAAATATCTTCAACATGATAAGTGAGAAAAGTGACAACTTTCGAGCGTACAAGGTTGAAGATGTTTGAATATGAAAGAACCAGAAAATTTACACTCTTGAAGAAAAAAGAAACAAAAACAGAAAACTCCCAAGACATGCGTCAGAATGAAGCTGTAACGCAGGTTGAAACAGAACAAAAACAAAGAAGAGTATACGCAACTAAACTTCCGGACAGATATGTCAGGGAAAAATTGGGCTTCAAAAAGGGACGAGACAAAACTCAAACCACAGAGTATAGGCGAAACTAGGCTCTAGAAAAGAAAACGTACGCGGGTGAGGAGACGAAACTCTGAGCTCGACCCAAAGCAAAAGTGGCTAGAGTGCGTGATTCTAGGAGCACTTGCTAATCTCAACTAAGATAGACAGTATGAAGGAACTGAAATAATATCAAAAATGAGGAACAAAGGCGAGACGAAACTCGACTCAAAAACCGGTTAGACGAAACTAAACCAGATGAGTGCCAGGAAGAAACTGGAATTCATGCACGGGTAACGAGGCAAAACTCGGCCCATAGCAAAGTGATGAGAGTGCACGTTTCTCAGAGCACCTGTTGGTCTCAGATCAATGGATAGACAGTGATGAAACTGATAGAAGAATCCAAGGAACAAAAGAGACTAATTTCAAACCAGGGACGTAGTACGAACACTGCACTCGGTAAACTGACACCGTCAAAGGGTCCAAGGTATGAAAGAAAAAACGAGACGAAACTCGACTCAATAACTAGTTAGGCGAAACTAAACTAGATGAGTACCAGGACGAAACTGGATTTCATGCACAGGCAACGAGGCGAAACTCGACCCAAAGCGAGAGTGATGAGAGCGCATGTTTCTCAGAGCACCTACTGGTCTCAGATCAATGGATAAATAGTGACGAAAACTGATAGAAGAATCCAAGGAACAAAAGAGACTGATTTCAAACCAGGGACGCGGTACAAACACTGCACTCAGTAAATGAACACCGTCAAAGGGTCCGAGGTATGAAAGCAAAAATGAGACTAAACTCGACTCAATAAATAGTTAGGCGAAACTAAACTAGATGAGTACCAGGAAGAAACTGGATTTCATGCGCAAGGTGAGGAGACGAAACTCTGAGCTTAACCCAAATCAAGGAGATTAGGGCGTACACCTAAAAACCTACTGAAAGCGAATATCAGGACGAAACTGGTATTCGAAAGGTGCATCAATAGACATTGGAATGAACCGGAGAGGGTAGTGAAGACTAAACTCGAGAAGACCGCGTCAGGGCGAAACTGAACTACGGTCAAGAGTAGACACTCGAACAAACAAATGATTAACGTTAAAAGGATATTGGTATGGGGAGGAAACTGAGATAATGAGGATGAAGACCTCGCTGGGGATTTAATCCAAAGTAATAGCTGAATCACTGGGGATGACGGAAATAAAAATGGCTTATGTTCCGATGCATGTTTGAATTTTTTTTATAGCGCAATGCTCCATATAATGGAAATGCTACGCGTTTTGGTAGATGCAAATGTAATGATGCATGTTTAAAAGTTCCACTGGGGAATGGCCAATTGAGAAGCCAAATAACCAAGAAGTCAGGATCTGACATGACTTGCAAAAATAAATTGCAAAATCCAAAGGAGAGGAGAAAATATGGGGAACCACTAGAGAGGGAACCTTGAAGAGATGAAGCTTCACGAGGAATAACAACCGAGCAACTAGTAGAGACGGGCCACAAACATAGAAAGGAGTTGCAAAAATAAATTGCAAACTCCGGGGGAAAATCAGGTCGACACTGTAGCTTCCGGAAAAGGACGAAAGCTTTTTGCTGGGGGAACAAAACTCTACCGAAGAGGTGGGACTTCACCGGGGAGATAGAACCTCATTGAAGATTATCTTGCTGGAGAGATACTCTCTTGGAATGTAACCAAAGGAAGAATCACGCATATAGTCACATGGTATCAAGACCTTACTGGGGAATAAAAGCATACCCTTAACAAAGGATTCCCTGGTCAACAGATCGGCTGGGAAATGAGAGGTCAAAGCGAGGGCTTCTGGCTTAACGACTCAATTGGGGATAGGCGACACATCCAAACTTGAAATCTTGGAGCGAGGCTTTCAAAAGAAGATTCTTGAGGTAACAAAACTTCGTTGTAGAAACAAAACTTCACCAGGGATAGGAAATTTCACTGGGGAAATGAAACTCCACTGGGAATACAAAACTTCACTGAGGATAAGAAACTTCCCTGGGGATAAGAAACTTCCCTGGGGATAAGAAACTTCCTTGGGGATAAGAAACTGCACTGGGGAAACGAAACTTACAGGGGATAAGAAACTTTCCTGGGGATAAGTAAAGTCCTAAACATACATGGGTCTTGTCTTAGCAGAAGAAAATCGAACTTCCCATCTTGACAATCATTAAGCTCTTTACAGGTGTTCAACGTGTAAATGTTTCAGCAGCATCATTTTTAGGATTACTTCCTTTGTTAGCAGGAGGAGGCATGCGAGCAAGGGGAGTAGAAATCCCAAGCACAATAAATCCTTCATTTAATACTTTGTCCTCAAGCCTTCTGATGCTTCTATCAAAATCAAAAATTTCTTCTTAAGTTCTATTTTCAGTAGCAGTAGAAGAGTTACCTTTGTCATCTTTAGATTTCTTAGCTAGTGATGATCTAGGTTTCTTGACCTTTTTGTCAAGTGGAGGAATCATTGATAGAGGAGTAACATCTACTACTCTGTCAAGAGAAAGCTTTTCATTTGCATATTTTGAGGAACATGATGTGTTATGTTGAGACATTTTTGAGAGGTTTTGAGCAAGGTGATGAAGAATGGCAAGGGTCCCTTTTCTGTGGAGGAGAATGAAGAGTTAGTGAAAGTAGAGAGAATTAATTTCGTAGCGTGTGGGAAACAAATTGAGACAGTTTTGTAATGATTGCTTTCTATCTTTTATTTGTTGGAAACACAAATAATACAATATCACTTTAATGATATTCCCACACACTTTTAATTACTACAAACCTTCATATAAACATATCCCTAGTTTTCCTCTTAAATTCTCAAATTGATTAGGATCTAAAGTCTTTGTGAAGATGTCAGTCATTTGCAATTCAGTGGCCACATGTTCTAAGGTAACAATCTTTTATTCAACAAGCTCTCTTATCAAGTGATAATGAATGCCAATATGCTTGGTCCTACTGTGTTGAATGGGATTATTTGATATGTTTATGGCACTTAAATTGTCACAGAATAATGTCATGACATCTTGTTTGACATTGTATTCTGTTAACATTTGTTTCATCCAAACCAATTGAGAGCAACTGCTTCCTGCAGCAATATACTCAGCCTTAGCAGTGGATAGAGACACAAAATTTTGCTTCTTGCTGAACCATGATATGAGATTATTTCCCAGAAAGAAGCATCCTCCTAATTTACTCTTTCTATCATCGGCACTTCTTACCCAATCAACATCCCAAAAACCAGTTAAGGCAGAATTTGATCCATGAGAGTATAACATACCATAATCACTTGTCCCATTCACATATTTAAGAATCCTTTTCACATGGTTGGCATGGATAACTTTGGGATCAGCCTGATATCTTGCACACACCCCTACAACAAAGGCAATGTCTGGTCTTCTAGGCGTGAGATATAGGAGACTGCCTATCATGCTTCTATAGAGACATTAATCTATACTTACTCCTTTTTCATCTTTAGTCAGCTTCAGATGTGTGGGAGCAGGGGTTCTTTTGGGGCTGGCATTTTCCATCCAAAAATTCTTCATTATATTCTTGGCATACTTGCTCTGAGATGAAAATATGGAGTCTTCCATTTGTTTAACTTGCAGACCAAGAAAATAGGTTAATTCACCAACAAGACTCATTTCAAGTTCATACTGCATTTGCTTGACAGAATGTTGAACCATCTCATTTGACATCCCACAAAATACAATATCATCTACATAAATTTGAGCAATCATAATCTTCCCTTCTTCTTGGACAAAGGGGGTTTTGTCTATGCCACCTTTCCTATATCCATTCTCCACAAGGAATTATGTCAGTCACTCATACCAAGCTCTTGGAGCTTGTTTCAATCCATACAGATCTTTCTTCAGTTTATAAACATGTTTCAGAAAACTTGGACCCACAAATCCTTTTGGTTGTTCAACAAAAACTTCTTCATTTAGGTATCCATTCAAGAAGGCACTCTTTACATCCATTTGAAACAATTTAAATTTCAAAATGCATGAAACTCCCAGTAGTAGTCTGATTGATTCAAGTCTAGCCACAGACGCAAAGGTTTCATCAAAGTCCACTCCTTCAATTTGAGTTTATCCTTGTGAAACTAACCTTGCCTTATTTCTAGTGACCACCCCTTTTTCATCAGATTTATTCTTGTATACCCATGTAGTGCCAATCACATTTGTTCCTTCAAGTCTTGGAACCAGATTCCAAACATCATGCCTACTGAATTATTCCAGCTCCTCTTGCATAGCATTAATCCAGAACTCAATAGTTAGGGAATCTTTGACATTCTTAGGCTCAATTTTTTATACAAAGCAAGAGTTTGAAATCCCTTCTCTTGATCTGGTAGTAACTCCTTTGTTTGTGTGATACGGTGGGGGAACTGACTTGAGGGTTTTGCGTTTGATTGCAAATGTTGTGGTTAGCAAGAGTCGCCACCGGCTTTTCTTTTATCCAACAGGAAAGGTGAAAAAGCACAGGAAAGACCTTTGAGATTATTTCTTGATTTCGGGAGGTAGATTATGAAAAGGGAAGGTATTAGCCCCCTTTCCATCAATGGTTTTCCATGGGCTCTTAGTTACTTGCTAGATCACATGCTTTTTTTTGAAATGGTGCTTTGTGTGGTTTTTTGAGAGTATTTTGAAAAAAGATTGTTTATGTTCTTGTTTCCTTTAGGAAGCGCTATCCCACTATTAATGAGTAGGTAGTACCATCGTCGGAGTTGTAAGGGTCAATTCGAAAGGGACGTACGATCACTAAAGCAATGTTAGGACGTCTTAGTAATAACCCTAATGTCTTAAGATCATATTCGAGGCAACATTTCCGAGGTAACCTTTCTGAATGGGACATTTTGATCTTTGTTTAGACAAGAGGGTAACCACTAAAACACCTTATACTTAATGATCATTTACCAAAGGCAACCGAAGTGAGAGTATACCCTAGGAGTGCGCATGTGCGAGTGATTTGATTTCAGTTATTATCTTTGCACATTTAGGGTTTGCTAACCATTTTAAAATTAAAATACATTCTTGTCATGCAATCCTATTATCATACATCTAACAGTTAATATTTGCGAAAATTAAAATGCGGAAAATAAAACTACACTATTACAAGGCTTCGGGGATGGGGATTAATTACATAGCCAAAAACCATAAAATGATAAATAAACGAAAAGTCCTAATTAAACTATTACATCCCATGAGCAGTTACATTAATATTGTAAAAACAATAATAAACGCGCGATGAATCGGGAACGAGAAAACTTAGGGTTTTGACCCCGTCTAGACCTAATTAGAAGAAAAGTCATTTTTTGTTGTTTTTGATTATTTTTGAGAAAAATAAGGTTTTAATTAAATAAATACAAACCTAGTTACTAATTAATTTAAATTAAGAAAAATAATTAATTTGACCTATTTTTGCATTTTTATTATTTTAAGAAAAGAAAATAAAAATTAAATCAAACAAATCCTAATTTTATAATTGATTTTAATTTATTTACAAAAAAAAGTTATAATTACCCTAAAATTAAATTAAACTAATTATTAAATTAAGTTTGACAAAATAAATAAAAAAACCTAAATTCTAATTTGATGAAAATTGATTTTATGAGTTTTTGTAAAAAAAAGAATTAAATTTTGTATGAGAAATAATTAATCAAAATAATTAAAAGAAAAAAAATATAAAAGAAAAAGAATAAGAATAAGAATATGGGCCTGGTGTCAAAATAGAAAGGGAGTGCCAATAGCAGATCTGAGCCCAATAAGCCTGGGTCCACGTTGACTCTCATGATCCAATACGTTGGCTTGACTAAGATGCATGGTAGTCCTTCATGTGCCAGGCGTTAGATTTGGTTTGCTTTAGATCCAATGATTGAAAGCTGATGGCATATGGTGGATCTATGGGAAGCCTGCGCATGGAATTACATATGGCAAAATAATATTAAAGAACAAGGGGACCTGGGGATCGAACCCAGGCCCTTTAGCATCTGGCCATAGCGTGCTTGCCAGCTGGGCTGGCTGATCCTTTTGTATCTGAAATAAACAACAATTAATATAATGGAAAACAAGATAATGGATCCAAAAGCGCGCGAAGTTTGAATGGACCATCCAGGGCGTGCCACGCCACCCTTCTTCTTCCTCTCTCCGTTGGAAAAAGTCCAAGACTTTTACCTACGGTTTTTTGGGCGTAGGTATAAGCCTGCGTTTCTCCAAAATCTCATACAAGCATCATAAATAAAAACTAATGGTACAGATCAGTTCGTCTTGGCCTTGTGAGCACCATGGTACCCCTCTTTTGGGCCAATTTTACATGCATGAGAAAACCCTAAAACGAGCAAGAAAACCCTAGCAATGGTGGATCTCAGTACGTGCGTTAAAAATTCAATTGAGTATAACTGAAACATTGAAAACACATTAACAAACACATATATGTCATTGAAACATGCTAATGTTGCGTAAATTGTAAGAATGGATTTTGAGTTTGAAGGGGAAACCGTGGGTCTGTGGTTCGAGTTTCTGGTCGTATGGATGTTTGCAAATGATCGTATCTGCTTCAGAGAAGGTCCAGGATACGAATGATGGTCTTGGAATGGCCTGAATTTCCCTCTAACTGCAAGAATGATTTCACACTTTTTAATAATTTTTTTGAATCTGATTATGCTCTCTCACGCCTCCAACCCTTGTGGCTTTTCTTTGGATTTGTTCAATATATATCATAGAATCAATTAGGGTTACAAGTTTGCACCAAATCCTTGTAATTATGAAGATTTGATCCTTGATTCACACTTGTATCAAATCTTTCCAAAACAAGAAAAATTCAATCTTTTTATGTACAAACCAGCCTTGCACGATTTGATCTCATTTCCAGCTATTCATGGACCTGAAATATGCACAAAATCTCAAGGTTTAAATGATTTTTGATATTTTCATTATTTATTATTGATTTTATTTGATTTAAATGAAATAAAATCAAGATAAATGATAAAAATAAAACAATGACAAGTGGCAAGGCTCATGGGTCGTGGACCATGCTACAAGTTCAATGCAAGCAAAAAAAGTTGGGCCTATTTGACAAAAATTGCAATTTGAGACATATTTGACTTTTGGCAATTTTGCAAAAAAGGTCAACTTAACCAATGCATAACTCATTCAATTTTAACCCTAGGGATGTGTTCTTGGACTTTTTAGAAAGTTCAAGATGTCCTCTAAGCAACCCTTTTGGTCTCATATCAATTGAGTCTTCCATGTTCATGTATGAAGCTTTGACAAAAAAGGTGTTTTTGTTGACTTTTCAAAATGACCTATAATGTCCAAATTCATATCTTTTTATGAATGCATATTTTGAACTTGGGATATGAAGATGTATTGTAGGTAATTGAATCCTATTCACAATGAGCTTTGGATGGGTAATTTATGATTAAGTATGAGAAAGTTATGTTTGGTCAAAGTTGAGTTGACTTTTCCTTTAAAACCCTAATTTGGCAACTTTTGGGTTTTGATGAATTATGAGCAATCCTTGAGGAATCATGATCAACCCTTGATCAAATGATGAATAATATTTCAAAATGAGGATGTTGACCAAAAATCTCGAAGTTTGACTGTATGTGGGTCACAATTGACTTTAACCCTAGCACAGTCGATTTTCAGACCTTTGAGCAATTGACTGAGAAAACTTCCTCTGTAAGGCTTGAAACTTGACATGGATGATCTTGAGAACATATTAGGACAATGATGATAATTTGATACCTTTGGGACTCTCCCATCTTGATGCAAACTGAAACCCTAATTTGGGGTAGACTGCCTTAGGAGAGAGTTTGTCTAGTCAACTCTTGGACTTCCTTAAGCAATTTGAGAACCTCACTTGAGATATTTTGAGAAATATGGGAGGGAAAATTTTGGGGTACAACAGTGTCAGATAGAGATCCAAGATTTACTTCTGATTTTTGGAAGAGTTTGCAAGAAGCGTTGGGTTCTAAGTTGAGGTTGAGTTCGGCGTATCATCCTCAGACAGATGGTCAGACTGAATGGACTATCCAATCGTTGGAAGACTTGCTGAGGGCATGTGTTCTTGAGCAGGGAGGTTTGTGGGATACTTATCTTCCGTTGATATAGTTCACTTATAATAACAATTACAATTCTAGTATTGGGATGGCACCTTTTGAAGCGTTGTATGGTCAAAGATGTAGAACTCCTTTATGTTGGCATGAACCTGGTGAAAGTGTAGTACTTGGACCTGAACTTGTTCGTGAGACTACTGAGAAGGTGAAGTTGATTCTAGAAAAGATGAATGCTTCCCAAAGTAGACAGAAGAGTTATCATGACAATCGAAGGTAAGACTTAGAATTCCAAGCGGGTGACCATGTGTTTTTGAGAGTTACACCTGTGACTGGTGTTGGGAGAGCATTGAAATCTAAGAAGCTCACTTCTCGTTTCATTGGACCATATCAGATTTCGGAGAGAGTGGGGAATGTTGCTTATAGAGTGGATTTACCGCCTAATCTTTCGAATTTGCATGATGTGTTTCATGTGTCGCAACTCTGGAAGTATATTTCAGATCCATCTCATTTGATTCATATGGATGATGTGCAAGTACGGGATAACCTTACGGTAGAGACAATGCCTGTACGGATCGCGGATCGCGAAATAAATACTTTGAGGGGTAAAGAGATTGCTTTGATTAAAGTGGTTTGGCTAGGAGCTTCCAGAGAAAGCATGACTTGGGAGTTGGAGAGCAAGATATGGGACTCCTATCCTGAGTTGTTTGATTAAGGTAAATTTTCGAGGACAGAAATATTCTAGGTGGGGGAGAGTTGTAACGCCTGTAATTTAATTAATTATTTAATTAAATTATTTTTGGATTATTTGTGAAGTTGTGTTATGATGATAGAAGATGTGTTATTGTTATTGGATTTAATTATTCTATTAAGTTGTGGAATAATATTAGAATGATGATATTATTTGATGTGGGCTTGTTTTAAATAATAGAAGTAGTAGAAAGGGGGGTGTAGGAGTCTTAAGCCCATTAAGGCATAATAAGAATTATAGGGTTATTATATTAGTTTTTAGAATTAATAAGGAAAAAGAAGAAGCAGTAAGAAGAGAAGGAAATAAGGGTTGGAAGAAGAGAAAGAGAACGTGAAAGTTGCAGAAAAGAAGGAAAAGAGGCAGAACGGAATTCAACTAGAAAAAGTTATAGAGCAACCTTCAATCCAAGGTAAGGGTGGGGTTATGACTCTATAATAGGGTTTATGATGAGTAGTATGTGGGATTAGATGTGAAAATTTGTCTTGTTTATGATTGAGTGTATATATTGTTGTATGATGAAAATCAATGATTTAAGGATGAATAATGATGCCCTAATGATGTATGTTTGATGTAGAAATATAGGATGATTATAATTGATGATTACCTTTGATTAGAGGATGTTTTTAGGGCCTAAGGCATGGAAACTATAGTGAAAACACAATGAAATCATAGAAATATTCATGATAGAACAGTACGTGTCGACCGCAAAAGCCATGCGTCGATACATGCAGGTTTCTGGACTCAGGATGAGTCGATACGAAGGAGCATGCGTCGATACATGTGGGTTTTTAGACTCAGGATGAGTCGATACATGGGACTATGCATCAATACATGCAGTGTTGCAGACTCAATATGAGTCGATACAAAGGGATTACGCATCGACTCATGCAGAAATTTTAGCCCAGTACGCGTCGACTCAAGACGTTATGCGTCGAATCATGTAGTCTGATTTTTGACAGATTCGTTTTTGAAGGTTGTAACTTGAGTTTCCAGACTCTGTTTGAGGTGTCGTTCAAAGCGTTGGATAGCTAACACGATGAACTTAATCCTTAAGGATTAAAATGAAGGATAATAAGAATAATCCTAGTAACCCAATTTAGGACTAGAGTTATCTTCCCGCGATAATCGCTATGATGATTTTGTGAAGTATGATGAGGATAAGACGATTATAGATTATTGTTTGGTTCATAACAGTAAGATTAATGATGATAATAATGTAGTATTACAGAATAATAATATATAGAGGTTTTGTAAATAGAGATGAGCCTTAGATGATTAATTAATTATAGGAATTATCATGTTGTAGGCCGATGGCCAACGTTGAGGGATTGTCGATTTTTAGTTGTACTGTTGTTGTGGCTGAGTTGCTGTAGAATTATATTGATGAATTATGCGATGAATTATGTTGATGAATTATGCGATGAATGATGATTGATGAATGATGTTGAGATGCCTCTAATAATGGGCAGCTATTAAGATGTAGGCTTCTGGCCAATGATGATGTTATGTTGAGATGTTGTTAATTATGGTTGTTTGTTATTACATTCATGATTGTGTCGCATATATTGCATTTCAAGATGGAGCTGATGCTCGTTAAGATGGCATGTATTGGCAAATATTAAGATGAAGGCTTATGCCATATTAATGCCTCTATTTATTGGAAATTATTTTTAAATGGGAGTTATTCTCCAATGGTACCACATGCATTTGCATAGTTGTTGCACCCCAAAATTTTCCCTCTCATATTTCTCCAAAGTGGCTCAAGATTGCTCAAGAGTTGGACAGTCAAGCTATCTCCTAAGGCAGTCAACCTCAAATTAGGGTTTTGTGTTGCATCAAGGTCCTTGCATCCAAATGCCCTCAAGTTCTCCCCAATGTCCTAATATGTTCTCAAGTTCATCCATGTCAAATTTCAGGCCTTGCAGAGGAAGTTTGCTCAGTTAATTGCTCAAAGGGTCCAAAAATCGAGTGTGCTAGGGCAAAAGTCAATTGTGACCCAAATACAGTCAAACCTCAAGATTTTTTTTCAACATTATCATTTTGAAGGATATTTCATCATTTTATCAAGGGTTGATCATGATTCATCAAGGATTGCTCAAAATTCATCAAGATTCAAAAGTTGCTAAATTAGGGTTTTGTAGGAAAAGTCAACTTAACTTTGACATAGCATACCTTTCTCATACTTTATGAGAAATTACCCATCCAAATCTCATTTTTAAGAGGATGCAATTTTCTACAATCCATATTCATACCCCAAGATCAGAAAATGTACTCACAAGAAGTTACAAATTTGGACATTATAGGTCATTTTTGAAAGTCAACAAAAACACCTTTTTTGCCAAAGCTTATAACTTGAGCATGGAATATGAAAATGAGATTAGACCAAAAGGGTTGGTTAGAGGACATCTCAATATTTCTAAAAAAGTCCAAGAACCCTTCCAAAAGTTCAAAATTTAAGAAGTTATGCATTGTTGAAGTTGGGCATTTTTGCAAAATTGCCAAAAGTCAACTATCCCCAAAACATCAAATTTTGTCAAAGGGGCCCATTCTTTTCCACTTGATTTTATCTTGTCACATTACACACGTGTCCTAGCTTCATCCTTGTGTCCATTTATCAATTTTTCTATTTTATTTGATTTTTTATTGAATTATTTCATTTTAAATCAATTTAAATCAAATAAAATCCCAAAACTTTATTACATGAGATCTTTTTCTATTTTCAGGACCTAATCATCATCAATATCATGATCAAATTCGTATCAAGCATTACATGTGCAAAAAAGATTGGATTTTTGGCAAATTAAGAAAGTTTTCAATGGAGGATCAAATCCAATCTCAAAGCATTGATGTGCAAAGATTCAAGAACAAATTGTTGACCTAATACATTGCAGCATACATATACAATCCAAGGCACACGAATTTGAGAGCTAGAGGCTGCAAGAATACCAAGAACAAAACTTGAAAAAAGGTGAAAAAGTGTGAAACTGAAATCACACTTAGAGGCAAATTCAAAGGCGAAACTCAACACTAATCCATTGCTGGACAATCACTGAAGCAAAACCAACCCAAAACCAGTTCCCATACGCGCACAAAAGCTCTGTAAGTGTCTCAAAAAATGCTTTTCGTTTGAATTCGTATATCCTTATTCTTGCACTTTTCTTACAAAATCTTTGCATATTCATGATTATCGTCCAATTTACAAGCATTCTGCATTAGCCAATTGCATTTATCTGGCCTGTAACCCCATAGTCGAACCTAGGGTTCGTGGTTTGTTTTTTTGGGCATTTCTTTTTCAGGCAAAATCAGTGCCATTGATGGACATGGACGTAACCAGGGGAGATAGACGAGCATAACCATAGTCCTGGATTTTATTTTCATGGCCTAGAACGGATTTTAGGATGCACATACGAATTTAGCTGCGGATATAAATCCTCAGGTAAATTTACAGGGTTGAAGGAAGAAGATGATGACGCGTCTCCCCCTGGTTAGACGGTTCAAACTTGGCGTGTTTTTTTTATATATTTTTTGGCATCTGATTTGTTTTCCCATATTATTATTATTATCCAATATAATAACAACTAAAACATAATGGTTGAGTGGCAAAGGCGTGTCTCCAATGATCAACAGGACCTGGGTTCGAGTCCCAGGTCCCCCATGTATTTGCTATATTTTTTCTACAGGTGATCCAGTGTAAACTCAAGCGCGTGGCCTATCATACAGCCTCACCCAATCACTAGCCAGATGGCCCCAGGCCAGATCTGGTGGTCCAGATGGGATGTTCACCCTGCTACTGAGTCAAAGCGCCACATGGAATCAAAAAAGTCAGCCAAGGCCAGCGCCTATTGGGCCTCTGAATTACTGAACAAGCCTCCAAATTGGGTCCCCCCCCCTAAGTTTTTCTATTTCATTCTTTTTTATTTTATTTAATTGTTTTGTTTAATTATTTTTCATGATTAACTAACCAATTAAAACTTTTTCTCAATAAAATTAAAACCAAAAAAATATTTTCTTTATTAAAATTAATTTTCAGTATTTTATTTTTGTTAGTAAATATTAATTTAATTAATTTAGTTTTAATTAGGAATAACTTTTAATATATTTTGCAATAATTAAAATTAACTTAGACAATTAGGTTTTATTAACATTGATCAAATTTATTTTTATTTCTTTAAATATCAAAAACCCAAAAATATTAATTAATTTATTTATTCAATAATTAACTTAGTTTAATTTCTTTTAATTCAAAAAACAAACAAAAATCCTTTCTTTAATAATCAACGGGTCAAAACCCTAGAACTCGCCCGATTTAATTTCCCGCACGCGATCCATTTTATTCAATATTGTATCTGTTTCCGGAATGTAATAGCTTAATAGGGCTTTGAATATTTTTATCGCTTTATTTATTTTCCGCATTTTAATTTCAAGGGTTGCTTTTGGCGATGTAAATACCCGACGCCTTGTAATAGTTAGTTTAATTTCCGCAATTTAATTTCCGCAACTTATAAACTGTTAGATGTTTGATAATAGGGAATGCATGACAAGATCGAATGTTTAACTTAAAATCAACATAGATAACCATTGACATGTACAAAGACAAAATTAACTGAAAACAACACACCCACACATGCGCACTCTTAAGGTACATCTCACTTGGTTGCCTTTGAACGCGGTCATTGAGTATAGGAAGTTTTAGAGGTCGCCCTCTTGTCCAAAGATCATAGTTTCCTCGAAAGGGTTTCCTCAGAAAAATGATCTAAGACATTAGGGTTACCGCTAAGGCGTCCTAACATTGCTTTAGTGACTGCACGTCCCTTAATCGAATTGACCCTTTAAAAACTCCAACGACGGTGCTACCTACTCATCAATAGTGGGATAGCATTGTCAAAAGTACATTAGCACAAATTGATTCCTTTTTCGAGTAGGTAAATGGTTCTTAGATACCTGCTCTTTCAAAACGAAACAAATTTTCACACTTACACTCCTTTTCAAACCCACAAACACAAAGAAAAGCAATTTTTGAAAAAAATTTGAGCAAGTACCTAAGAGCCCGTGGATAACCACGGATAGAAAGGGTGCTAACACCTTCCCTTTCTATAATCTACCCCCCGGACCCGAGAAATATCTCGAAAAAGGAATTTTTCTGTGCTTTTTTTCCTTTCCTTATTGGATAAAATAAAAGACGGTGGCGACTCTTACTTACCGCGACATTTTGCGAAAACAAACGCAAAACACAAACCAGCAATTCCAAAAAACAGTCAGTTCTCTCCCACCGTATCACAGAACTGGCGACTCTGCTGGGGAATGCTTACAAGTGGGGTGTACCTTAGGATTAGATCACCTTGTTTTCAATTGTTTGCTTTGTATGCTTTATATTTGTGGGCTTGTATCGGAGTTACTATAGATCCTAACTCGGATCTGGGGAATACCCTTTAGGTAAGTAGCAATAAATTGTGACGGAACTGTACGGCGTAGACCGATACGGTTGAAGCAGTAGCTATGTTGGTGTGGCACTTTAGTCTGTACCGATATCCCTTGTGTTAGAACGAGGAGAATATGGGTCTTCTAAGGGGTCATTAAGCACCAACTGACCTTAGAACCTTTAAATTGACCAACTTGGCCATAGAACAATAGCAGTATGCTACACTCATTGAGACTAAACTCTCGCGATAATTCCGGCCGCAAGAAAAGGTTGCTAAATTGGAATTATGACCGATCGAGGGTAGTCAGTGATATTGAGATCCTCTAGAACCCGATTACTATTTTTAGGATAGGTTTGAACCAACTGAACTGAAAGAGGGTAGTACCTAAGCTCCTTGCCAGCCTGAAATCTAAGGGCTCTCTGTGTGACTTGTGTGCCTTTACCATGTTTTCTATTTGTGGATACTTATGGTGTGCTTTCTATCATGACATCATGACATCATAACATTGCATACATCTTGCATTGGACTAACCTATTTCAAAGACAAGAGGGATTCATCTTTGTTCTGTTTTGTAGGTCATGATGCCCATGCGTAGGAATACCATCCGGATCAATTTTGTCCATGCTCCCATTATGCTTAAAGAATTGGTTGCAAAGATGCCTGATACTACCTCCTTCATCAAAAGACATGGGTATCTTCTCAGTTTGGTTACCTCCAAATTGGACGAGCAGATGATGAGTGTCTTGGTCCAGTTCTATGATCCGTTGTACCATTGCTTTACTTTCCAGGACTACCAGATGGTCCCCACCTTAGAAGAGTTCTCTGACCTACTTGGTATCCCTATCCGGGAGCAGACCTCGTTTACTGGTTGGGAGAAGATCCTTAGGCCAGAAGAGATTGCTCCAGCCCTTCATATGACAAAGGATGAGGTGATGGATAATTGGGAGACTAGAAGTGGAGCAAAGGGCTTTCTGACTAAGTTCTTGGTTGGTAAGGCTAATTATTTTTGGGATAGTCTAGACTTCAAGGCATTCGAAGATATTCTGGCCCTTCTGATATATGGCTTGGTATTGTTTCTGAATCCTGACTCCTTTGTTGATGTGAATGCGGTGAAAATCTTCATCTCTCGTAATCCTGTACCCACTCTCTTGGGTGACATTCTTCATCAACTTTATGCCCGTACTGCTCGAAAGCGGGGAACCTTGATGTGTTGTGCTCCATTATTGGCGAGGTGCTTTATTTCTCACCTCCCCAAATCAGTGCTGAATAACAAAGAAGGCATGGGTTGGGCCTATAGGGTCATGTCTCTCTCTCATAATGACATCATTTGGACTATCAAGGGTATGGACGAGGTAGCTATCATTGATCGTTGTGAGGAATACCCCAATGTTCCACTGATAGGAACCAATGGAGGAATTTCTTACAATCCATGCTTAGCCTTGCGTCAGTTTGGGCGAGCCAGAAGAGAAGGACCTCATGAGCTGCTAATGCCTAGTATCATCTTTTATTTTCAAGGGGATAGCAACGAGCAACGCCGCAGGTTCATAAGGGCTTGGGATAGAGTTCACAGATCTGATCCACATGAGCTGGGTCCAAAGACTTCACTTCCGATGGAGCCATATCTCAGATGGGTTTGTATCCGTGCCCAAAAGCTGGGTATGCCATATGAAGCCGTTCGGCCTATCATTGTTGAAGTTGCTAATGAAGAAGGGGTTCTTCCGACCATCCTACATCCTCATATGCCCACTGACATTGGGGAACTTAAAAGATCTTGGATGCAGCTGAGAGAAGAGCGGGATGCTTACCGAGAAAAGTTTAACGAGCAAGAGCAGAAGATCCAGAAGTTGACTAGACAGCTGGAGAACGAGCAGATTCTCAATGACTATGTCTGCACCGACAAGAAGCGACCATGGTAACACTGATTGTCCCTTGATTATTCCCTTTCCAGTTTTTATTTTACTTTTCAGTATTTCCTTTCTTGTAACGCCTTAAGGGTAATTTGTTGAACAATTTGAATTTCAAAGTTTTCTAATAAAAGTGTGTTTCATTTCTTGTTTACGAATTTGAATCTCTCAATGTCTTTGAAATTATAGCATACGCATTTCATCCCATGCACTTCATAACAGGTACCCATTATAGGTCTCTTATCTTCTTTGCTGTTTATTTCAGCACTCATCATGTCTGTTGAACCATCAACTGAGCAAGCAATCAAGGCCCTACAGGCCCAGAATGCCCAATTCCAAGAGATGTTCATGAATCTAGCTAAGGGTCAGCAAGATCTGAAGACCCTGATTCTGAAAGAGAAGAAGAAGAAGAAGAAGAGGACAATCCTGTTTAACACAGGTCACAGGTTTGGAAACAGGCTACGGGATGAAGTTGATTTGACCACCTCATCTGGAGGGAAAGATAGTCAGGAAGAAAGGAGGGCTCCTAGCCCTGCGGTCTCAGACAATGAGACGGACTTCGACGAAGACCAGTATCCTCCTGCTGAGGATAGATACAAGCAACTGGAAGACCGGTTGAGTGCGATTGAGGTACAGAAAGTGCCTGGTCTGGACTTTGGTGATCTAGGTCTATCATCTGGGGTGGTAATTCCCCACAAATTCAAAGCACCAGCCTTTGCTAAGTATGATGGAGTTTCTTGTCCGAAGCTGCACCTCTGGTCATATGTAAGGAAGATTTAGCCGTACACCGCAGATAAGAACCTATGGATCCACTTCTTTCAAGACAGTCTCTTAGGGACTCAGCTTGAATGGTTTTACCAGTTGGACGGAGCCAGTATTCGCAGTTGGGAAGATTTGGCTACTGCTTTCTACAGACAGTACCAATACAATTCTGAACTCGCTCCCACGCGTACCCAACTCCAGGGTATGTAAATGGGAACGGGCGAAGGTTTCAAAGATTATGCTCAGAAGTGGAGGGACCTCGCCGGAAGAGTGCAACCACCCTTGGTTGATCGAGACCTTGTGGATATGTTTCTGGGGACCTTGTCTGGTCCATTTTTCAACCACCTGATTGGAAGCTCTCCGTCTGGGTTTACAGAGCTAATTATGATCGGTGAAAGGATTGAGGCTGGTATTAAGGTTGGTAATATACAAAAGGGTGCTTCATCGAGCACTGAGAAAAAGCCTTTTAAGAAAGAGTCCAGTGCTGTCTACAGTTCGAAAAGCCAGAATAGACCTGAACACCGCCAAGCTGTTAATGCAGTTGTCATTTCAAGACTTGTTGGTGCTCCTCAGCGCAACAATCAGCCAAAGGCCGAGAGACCACGAAGATAATTCACTCAGCTCAACATGACTTTATCTCAGATTCTGCCGCAGTTATTGAAAACCAACTTGGTGGTTCCAAGGGAGGCCCCGCAGAATCCCAACATTGCATCACCTAAGTACAACCCTAATGCCCGCTGTGCTTTTCACTCTGATAGCCCGAGGCATGATATAGATGATTGTTGGGTTTTGAAGAATAAGGTACATGACCTGATTGATGCCAAGGAGATCGAGTTCGGAACACCAGAGAAGCCTAAACATGTTACAGGGGTGAATGCTATCGGGGATGACGATGATGAAGAGTCTAAATTCGAAAGTTGGATCTATCCTACTACTGATGGTGGACCAAGCAACTGGACCGCAAAGGACCTCATCCCAATTTCTTTTGTTACCCAGTAATGAAACCTTTTGTTTTGAATTTGTAACAGACAATGTTTTAAACTTTACGGCCCGGTGTCTTACCCAGGGCACCGTGGCTTCATTTGTGAGGGCTTTTTGTGTGTCATTTACATATATCATTAATAAAAGCATTGGACGTTTCTTGCATTTCAAATTTTGCGCTCCTTGTTTTTCTTTTATTATTGCAAAACAACTATTTTATACACACTCACATATACAGGTCTACATCCACTCTGGATCTCACTGGTAACGACTCTGCTACTGCCGGTTATGACTTCGAAAATCCGATCAACTTAGCCTAAGACGAAGGTGAAGATGATTGCGAAGTGCCGGGCGAAATTGCAAGACTGTTACTTCAGGAAGAGAGGGTTATTCAGCCACACGAAGAGCTAGTGGAATCAGTTAATCTGGGTACAGAGATAGATAAGAAAGAGGTCAGGATCGGTGCAAATCTGGAGCTTAGTGTGAAGCAACGGTTGATTCAGATGTTGCGTGACTATGTTGAGATCTTTGCTTGGTCTTATGAAGACATGCCTGGGTTGGATACTGATATTGTGGTTCATCGCCTACCTACCAAGGAAGACTGTCCTCCAGTAAAACAGAAGGTCCGCCGAATGCGCCCAGAGATGCCTGAGAAAATCAAGGCTGAAGTTATGAAGCAGTTTGACGCCGGTTTTCTAGCAGTCACTTATTACCCGCAGTGGGTGGCCAATGTGGTTCCTGTACCAAAGAAGGATGGTAAGGTTCGAATGTGTGTTGACTACAGGGATCTGAACAGGGCAAGCCCCAAGGATGATTTCCCTCTACCTCATATCGACGTTCTGGTTGACAACACCGCTCAGCATAAAGTCTTCTCCTTTATGGATGGTTTCTCCGGTTATAATCAGATTAAAATGGCTCCCGAAGACATGGAGAAGACAACCTTTGTTACTCAATGGGGTACCTTTTGCTACAAGGTCATGCCTTTTGGGTTGAAAAATGCTGAGGCAACGTATCGGCGTGCCATGGTGGCTTTGTTTCATGACATGATCCATCACGAGATTGAGGTATACATCGACGACATGATTGCAAGATCCCAGATGGAGGAAGAACATCTTGACCACCTTCAGAAGCTGTTTGACAGGTTGAAGTTGTACAAGCTGAGGTTAAACCCAAACAAGTGCACCTTCGGGGTGAGATCTCGTAAGCTGATGGGTTTCGTCGTAAGCGATAAAGGTATTCAAGTGGATCCTGTAAAGGTGAAGGCCATACAAGAGATGCCAGCTCCCCAAACAGCGAAAGAAGTCAGAGGCTTCCTGGGACGACTGAACTACATTTCCCGATTCCTCTCGCACCTGACTGCTACTTGTGAGCCAATCTTCAAGCTACTGAAGAAAGATCAAGTGGTACGATGGAATGATGAATTCCAGGCCGCTTTCGAAAGGATCAAAGAGTATCTCCAAGAGCCACCCATTCTGATGCCACCAGTTGAAGGAATACCTATGATCCTATACTTGACAGTACTCGACAATTCAATGGGGTGCGTGCTAGGTCAGCATGACGAGTCTGGCCGAAAAGAGCATGTTATTTATTACCTAAGCAAAAAGTTTACCGACTGTGAGACTCGATACTCACTGCTCGAGAAAACTTGTTGCGCTTTGGCATGGGCTGCTCTCCGGCTGAGACAGTATATGTTGACTCACACTACTCTATTGATATCGAAGATGGATCCAATCAAGTATATCTTCGAAAAGCCTGCTTTGTCCGAAAGAATAGCGAGATGGTAGATGATCTTGACTGAGTATGACATCCAATATACGACCCAAAAGGCAATCAAGGGAAGTGTGTTGGCAGACCATTTGGCATATCAAGCAGTGGATGATTACCAGTCTATGAACTTTGAATTTCCAGATGAGAATATCATGCTAGTAACTAATTGTGAGACACCTGGACCGGATGAAGGACCTGAGGAAGGATCCCGATGGTCTATGTACTTTGATGGAGCTTCGAACGCTTTGGGTAATGGCATTGGCGCCGTGATCATATCTCCTAAAGGCTCTCATACTCCGTTTACCGCTCAACTATGTTTCAACTGCACCAATAATATGGCGGAGTATGAAGCGTGCATCATGGGTCTTCGAGCAGCAATTGACCTAAGGATTAAGTTTCTAAGTGTCTTCGGAGATTCCGCTCTCGTGATCAGTCAGATCAAAGGTGAGTGGGATAAGAAACACCCAAATCTTATTCCTTACAAGGAGTATGTATTGACGTTGCTTCCCCATTTCGAGGAGATAACCTTTGAGCACTTCCCTAGAGAGGAGAATCAGTTGGCGGATGCGCTAGCTACGATGTCTTCTATGTTCAAAGTCAATTGGGACAACGAAGCTCCCTGGATCATCATTGAAGGATTGGATGAACCTGCACATTGCTGTGACATTGAGACTGAAGAGGTAGCAGATAAACCCTGGTTTCATGAAGTAAAGAGACACCTTGAGGCTCAGGAATACCCCGAGGGTGCATCTGTTAATGACAAGAAGTTTCTGAGGAGGTTCGCGACAAAGTTCTTCATCAGCAATGCCATCCTTTACAAGCGTAACCATGATTCGACCTTACTGTGATGTATGGATAAGAACGAGGCAGAAATGATCATGGAAGATTTACATGAAGGTACTTTCGGAACCCATTCCACTGGACATACCATGGCAAAGAAAATCCTACGGGCAGGATATTATTGGTCCACAATGGAAGTAGACTGTTATCAGCATTCTCGAACATGTCACAAGTTCCAAGTCTATGTTGATAAAGTGCACATACCTCCAGTTCCTCTGAACATCTTGACATCTCCTTGGCCTTTTGCAATGTAGGGAATTGATATGATCGGCGAGATAAGACCTATGGCATCCAACGGGCATCGTTTCATACTGGTAACAATTGATTACTTTACGAAGTGGGTTGAAGCAGCTTCCTTTGCTACTGTAACCAAGAACGTCGTGGCACGGTTTATTCGGCACAATCTGATCTGTCGATATGGTGTACCAGAGAGGATCATTACAGAAAATGGCACCAATGTTAACAACAAGATGATCACTGAGCTCTGCAAGGAGTTCAAGATACAGCATCATAACTCTTCTCCCTACCAGCCGAAGATGAATGGGGCTGTAGAAGCCGCTAATAAGAACATTAAGAAGATTGTGCAGAAGATGACAGTGACATACAAAGACTGACACGAGATGTTACCATTCGCTCTTCATGGGTACCGTACCTCAGCGCGGACGTCAACAGGGGCAACACCCTATTCGTTGGTATATGGTATGGAGGCTGTCTTGCCCATTGAAGTTTAGATACCCTCTCTTCGAATCATGAAAGATGCGGGTTTGAGTGAAGATGACTGGATTCAGACCCGGCTTGATCAGCTGAATTTAATCGACGAAAAGAGACTTACTGCTATTTGTCATGGTCAGACGTACCAAAAACGGATGATCAAGGCATTTAACAAGAAAGTTAGACGACAAGAGTATCAAGTTGGGGACTTGGTTATCAAGCGCATCATATTACCTCAAGGTGATCCCAGGGGAAAATGGACCCCTACTTATGAAGGGCCATTTGTGGTTAAGAACATTTTCTCAGAAGGAGCTATGATTCTAACCACCATGGATGGTGACGACCTCCCTCACTCCGTCAATGCAGACATAGTGAAAAGATACTACGCATAATCAAAGACCCGCTAGGTTGACTGGCCTAGGCAAAAATAAGGGCTTCCCGGCGAACCAAAAGGGTTCGGGCAAAAATAAGGGATGAAAATGAAAAAATCTGTACACCCGGCAAGTCGAAAACCTGAAAAGGCGGCTTGGGCAAAAATGGGTATCCCGGTGGACTGAAAACCCGAAAGGGCGGTCCAGGAAAAAATTAGGGATCAAAGCGTAACACTATGTCTCATTGGATCACTTTGCATCCAGACTTCGGTATCAACTATTAAGCTCGAACGACACTAATCAATCTGAACTACCTTCAACCAAGCAGCAAAGTGATGAGATGCTTGAGGACATAAGGGCAATAGCAGAGTTGGAACCCAGTAGGATTGTTCACATAGCTGTTTTGTTTTTCACAAATTGTATAAATTCTATTTGTTCGGCGGTGTTCTCTTACTAGGACGTCAGCCTCTTGTACAAAAATGCCTATTTACAGGCCAAACTTCAAAATCAATACAATTCCTTTTCAAAGAAATTTCAAACTGTTTTTTCTTTATCTGTTTTTTTTACAAAGAACGTCCAATGTTCATTTTTTTGATATATGCATTTGACATTAATTGTTGCTCATAAATATTTACATGCGAAACAAAAGGCGATTACGGGCAATATCAGAAACAGGGGCAATAAGAATTGTCCGAATGGTATAGTTGCTTTGTCCACCAGGTACAAAGGTAGATCCAGCTGAAGAATATGGCTAAGATACCTTCACTCCCCGTAGAGTAAGACAATAATGGTAGCTCTCCCCCAGCTAGGACTTGCAACCATAAACGAATCAGCAACGCTCTCCCCAAGCAGATTTGATCTACCATCAGCACTAAAAAGGCTTGATATCCCCGACAGTCTTAATATTCCCTAGCGGAGTATAAGAATGCTCCCCGGCAGAATACAAGATATCCCCAGTGGAATTAAAATTTGCCCAGTGCAGTTTGAAAAAGTTTCCCCAGTGGAGTTGAAGCATCATCCCCGATAGACTCTGGAAGTTTATCCCCAGCAGAGTACAAAAATAAATCTCCCCAGCCGAGTTCAAAAGATCATTCCCAGCAAAGCTCAAAGGATTATCCCCACAAAGGTCTAACAGGGTTATCCCCAGCAAAGTCACAACCGAAGATCATCCCCAGCGGAGTCCTTTCCTTTTACAAACAGGAATCCAATCCTCAACAGATTCAATATCACCAGCAACGATAATTCATCCCGATGGAATTTATCAGTGGAATCCTCGGCAGAGCATCTCTTCCCCACAGAGTAATCTCCTCATCAGTTTATTCCCCAACGGAGTTATCTTCTCTTGCAGGTTTATTCTCACAATCATCTTCGTTCGTCATCCCCAGCGGAAACGAAGAATTCAACTCTATTCTCCAGCAGTTGTCCGAGATTTATTTTCCCCAGCTAAAACATTACATTTCCATACATCATGATACATGCATATACATATCATACCATACAATCTCATTTATGTTGAGAACATCATTGCTTGATATATATCATGCATGACATTGCATATGACTGACCCTTTACCGTTTCAGGGAAAGACGGATCAGTAAACATCGCTGACTACTCATATGACCTAGTAGTCCCCTCAAAAGAAAAACCAAATCTATGGAAGACTTTTGTCTGGTTCAGTTAAATCGATCCTAAGATTTTTCTGATTCCGATCCAGTCAAAGTTAATCCAAGACCTTCTCTGGTTCAGTCAGATCGACCCTAAGATCTCCCTGATTCGTATTCCAGTTGAAGATATTCCAAGACTTTTGTCTGGTTCAGTTAAATCGATCCTAAGATTCTTCTGATTCCGTTCCAGTCAAAATTAATCCAAGACCTTCTCTGGTTCAGTCAAATCGACCCTAAGATCTCCTTGATTCGTATTCCAGTTGAAGATATTCCAAGACTTTCGTCTGGTTCAGTTAAATCGATCCTAAGATTTTTCTGATTTCGATCCAGACAAAGTTAATCCAAGACCTTCTCTGGTTCAGTCAGATCGACCCTAAGATCTCCCTGATTCGTATTCCAGTTGAAGATATTCCAAGACTTTTGTCTGGCTCAGTTAAAACGATCCTAAGATTTTTCTAATTCTGATCCAGTTAAAATTAATCCAAGACCTTCTCTGGTTCAGTCAGATCGACCCTGAGATCTCCCTGATTCGTATTCCAGTTGAAGATATTCCATGACTTTCGTATGGTTCAGTTAAATCGATCCTAAGATTTTTTTGATTCTGATCCAGTCAAAGTTAATCCAAGACCTTCTCTGGTTCAGTCAGATCGACCCTAAGATCTCCCTGATTCGTATTCCAGTTGAAGATATTCCAAGACTTTTGTCTGGTTCAGTTAAATCGATCCTAAGATTTTTCTGATTCCGATCCAGTCAAAGTTAATCCAAGACCTTCTCTGGTTCAGTCAGATCGACCCTAAGATCTCCCTGATTCGTATTCCAGTTGAAGATATTCCAAGACTTTTGTCTGGTTCAGTTAAATCGATCCTAAGATTTTTCTGATTCCGACCAAGTCAAAGTTAATCCAAGACCTTCTCTGGTTCAGTCATATCGACGCGAAGATCTCCCTGATTTTTATTCTAGTCGAAGTTCAGACCACCTATCAACAGTCTCCAAATGGCATCTGTAAGCCCATTCCCGACATCACTAGGCTGATACCACTTCATGCGAGTGCAAATTTCTGGGCACTCTAGTGTTCAATCATCTTCCACCTTCGGATTACGAAAGGCCCGAAAACTAATCTATATCCTCAGGTTTAAGAAGATTGAACAGGGGCAGGTGTTGCACCCCAAAACTTACCCTCTCATATTTCTCCAAAGTGGCTCAAGATTGCTCAAGAGTTGGACAGTTAAGCTATCTCCTAAGGCAGTCAACCTCAAATTAGGGTTTTGTGTTGCACCAAGGTCCTTGCATCCAAATGACCTCAAGTGCTCCCCAATGTCCTAATATGTTCTCAAGTTCATCCATGTCAAGTTTCAAGCCTTGCAGAGGAAGTTTGCTCAGTCAATTGCTCAAAGGGTCCAAAAATCGACTGTGCTAGGGCAAAAGTCAACTGTGACCCAAATACAGTCAAACCTAAAGATTTTTTGTCAAAATTCTCATTTTGAAGGATATTTCATCATTTTATCAAGTGTTGATCATGATTCATCAAGGATTGCTCAAAATTCATCAAGATTAAAAAGTTGTTAAATTCGGGTTTTGTAGGAAAAGTCAACTCAACTTTGACCAAGCATAACTTTCTCATACTTTATGATAAATGACCCATCCAAATCTCATTTTTAATAAGATTAAATTTCCCACAATCCATATTCATACCCCAAGATCATAAAATGCACTCACAAGAAGTTACAAATTTGGACATTATAGGTCATTTTTGAAAGTCAACAAAAACACCTTTTTTGCCAAAGCTTATAACTTGAGCATGGAATATCAAAATGAGATGAGACCAAAAGGGTTGGTTAGAGTACATCTCAATCTTTCTAAAAGTCCAAGAACCCTTCCAAAAGTTCAAAATTGAAGAAGTTATGCATTGTTGAAGTTGGGCATTTTTGTAAAATTGCCAAAAGTCAACTATCCCCAAAACTTCAAATTTTGTCAAAGGGGCCCATTCGTTTCCACTTGATTTGATCTTGTCACGTTACACACGTGTCCTAGATTCAGCCTTGTGTCCATTTATCAATTTTTCTATTTTATTTGATTTTTTATTGAATTATTTCATTTTAAATCAATTTAAATCAAATAAAATCCCAAAACTTGATTACATGAGATCTTTTTCTATTTTCAGGACCTAATCATCATCAATATCATGATCAAATTCGTATCAAGCATTACATGTGCAAAAAGATTGGATTTTTGGCAAATTAAGCAAGTTTTCAATGGAGGATCAAATCCAATATCAAAGCATTGATGTGCAAAGATTCAAGACCAAATTATTGACCTAATACATTGCATCATACATATACAATCCAAGGCACACGAATTTGAGAGCTAGAGGCTGCAAGAATACCAAGAACAAAACCTGAAAAAAGGTGAAAAAGTGTGAAATTGAAATCACACTTAGAGGCAAATTCAAAGGCGAAACTCAACACTAATCCATTGCTGGACAATCACTGAAGAAAAACCAACCCAAAACCAGTCCCCATACGCGCATAAAAGCTCTATAAGTGTCTCAAAAAAATGCTTTTCGTTTGAATTCGTATATCCTTATTCTTGCACTTTTCTTACAAAATCTTTGCATATTCATGATTATCGTCCAATTTACAAGCATTCTGCATTAGCCAATTGCATTTATCTGGCCTGTAACCCCATAGCCGAACCTAGGGTTCGTGGTTTGTTTTTTTGGGCATTTCGTTTTCAGGCAAAATCAGTGCCATTGATGGACATGGACGTAACCAGGGGAGATAGACGAGCATAACCATAGTCCTGGATTTGATTTTCATGGCCTAGAACGGATTTTAGGATGCACATACGAATTTAGCTGCGGATATAAATCCGCAGGTAAATTTACAGGGTTGAAGGAAGAAGATGATGACGCGTCTCCCCCTGGTTGGACGGTTCAAACTTGGCGCGTTTTTTTATATTTTCTGACATCTGATTTGTTTTCCCATATTATTATTATTATCCAATATAATAACAACTAAAGCGTAATGGTTGAGTGGCAAAGGCGTGTCTCCAATGATCAACAGGACCTGGGTTCGAATCCCAGGTCCCCCATGTATTTGCTATATTTTTTCTACAGGTGATCCAGTGTAAACTCAAGCGCGTGGCCTATCATACAGCCTCACCCAATCACTAGCCAGATGGCCCCAGGTCAGATCTGGTGGTCCAGATGGGATGTTCACCCTGCTACTGAGTCAAAGCGCCACATGGAATCAGAAAAGTCAGCGCCTATTGGGCCTCTGAATTGCTGAACAAGCCTCCAAATTGGGCCCCCCCTAAGTTTTTCTATTTCATTCTTTTTTATTTTATTTAATTGTTTTGTTTAATTATTTTTCATGATTAACTAACCTATTAAAACTTTTTCTCAATAAAATTAAAACCAAAAAAATATTTTCTTTATTAAAATTAATTTTCAGTATTTTATTTTTGTTAATAAATATTAATTTAATTAATTTAGTTTTAATTAGGAATAACTTTTAATATATTTTGCAATAATTAAAATTAACTTAGACAATTAGGTTTTATTAACATTGGTCAAATTTATTTTTATTTATTTAAATATCAAAAACCCAAAAATATTAATTAATTTATTTATTCAATAATTAACTTAGTTTAATTTATTTTAATTCAAAAAAACAAACAAAAATCCTTTCTTTAATAATCAACGGGTCAAAACCCTAGAACTTGCCCGATTTAATTTCCCGCACGCGATCCATTTTATTCAATATTGTATCTGTTTCCGGAATGTAATAGCTTAATAGGGCTTTGAATATTTTTATCGCTTTATTTATTTTCCGCATTTTAATTTCAAGGGTTGCTTTTGGCGATGTAAATACCCGACGCCTTGTAATAGTTAGTTTAATTTCTGTAATTTAATTTCCGCAACTTATAAACTGTTAGATGTTTGATAATAGGGAATGCATGACAAGATCGAATGTTTAACTTAAAATCAACATAGATAACCATTGACATGTACAAAGACAAAATTAACTGAAAACAACACACCCGCACATGCGTACTCTTAGGGTACACCTCACTTGGTTGCCTTCGAACGCGGTCATTGAGTATAGGAAGTTTTAGAGGTCGCCCTCTTGTCCAAAGATCGTAGTTGCCTCGAAATGTTTGCCTCGGAAAAATGATCTAAGACATTAGGGTTACCGCTAAGGCGTCCTAACATTGCTTTAGTGACCGCACGTCCCTTAATCGAATTGACCCTTTAAAAACTCCAACGACGGTGCTACCTACTCATCAATAGTGGGATAGCATTGTCTAAAGGACATTAGCACAGATTGATTCCTTTTTCGAGTAGGTAGATGGTTCTTAGATACTTGCTCTTTCAAAACGAAACAAATTTTCACACTTACACTCCTTTTCAAACAAAAAACTCTTTTCAAACCCACAAACACAAAGAAAAGCAATTTTGAAAACAATTTGAGCAAGTACCTAAGAGTCCGTGGATAACCACGGATAGAAAGGGTGCTAACACCTTCCCTTTCTATAATCTACCCCCCGAACCCGAGAAATATCTCGAAAAAGGAATTTTTATGTGCTTTTTTTCCTTTCCTTGTTGGATAAAATAAAAGACGGTGGCGACTCTTGCTTACCGCGACATTTTGCGAAAACAAACGCAAAATGCAAACCAGCAATTCCAAAAAACAGTCAGTTCTCTCCCACCGTATCACAATAGTATTGAGTCGCATTATATGATTGCATAAAGAAGTTGTGTATTGATGCGGTGAATGTGTATATTGTTGGTATTATGTTGCAATTATTATTGTTTATATGATGATAAGTGGTGATGTTATGTGATCTAATTTAATATATTATTTATCATACGTTTTATTATATTTTTAGATATCTCACCCCTTCTGTTTGAATGTTACCCTTACGTTGGTAACGTGCACGTAATCTGGAGTGAAGGCGGTATACCTTTAGTAGTTTGAATCAGTGTCATTGCTCTGATATGTAACACTCAGGGGGATGAATGCTTTTTGCTTTTAATTATTGATGATTTCAGTTGTTGAACTTTAATTTGTTTGTTGCTAAGTATGCATTATTTTAAAGTTGTTGTAATTTTTGGACAAAGATGTTATTATGATTCCGCTGCATAGATGTTCAAGTTGTTGAATTAAGAGATTAAATTATTATGTTGATAGTTCATCCGAAGTTTTAAATTGTTATGTATCCACGTTGAATGCAGTGTGTTTTTAAGTTGAATTTGTGGCATCCTGATTCAATTATATGAATTTTATAACTCTGATTTACATTTATAATTTCCGGGTAGAATTGGGGTATTACAAGTAGTCTGATTGATTCAAGTCTAGCCACAGGAGCAAAGGTTTTATCAAAATCAACTACTTCAATTTGAGTGTATCCTTGTACAACTTACCTTGCCTTATTCCTAGTAACCACCCCTTTTTCATCAGATTGATTTTTGTACACCCATTTAGTGCCTATCACATTCGTCCCTTCAGGCTTTGGAACCAAATACCAAACTTAATTTCTATTAAATTGTTCTATCTCTTCTTGCATAGCATTAATCCAGAACTCATCAGTTAATGCCTCTTTTACATTCTTAGGCTTAATTTTTGAAACAAAGCAAGAGTTTGATATCCCTTCTCTTGATCTAGTAGTAACTCCTTTATTTAGATCTCCTATGATAAGCTCCTTAGGATGATCTCTCTGAGTTCTAATTGAAGGCCCTTTATTGAGATGACTAGGCTCAGGATCTTCTTGAGATGGATTAGAATCAATACTTCTATCATTGGATTCTGTTGGAATATCAGACAAAGATGTTATAACATCTTCTAATATATCTTCTTCATCATTCCATCGTCTATCATCAATAATAACATTTATGGATTCCATCATAACCTTGGTTTTGGAGTTATAGACTCTCTAAGCTCTGCTATTTGTAGAGTAACCCAGGAATATTCCTTCATCACTCTTGGGATCCATCTTCCTTCTTTGTTCACGATCTGCTAAGATATAACATTTACTTCCAAAAACATGAAATTATTTGACAATAGGTTTTCTTCCCTTCCATATTTTATACAATGTGGTTGAGGTGCCTTTCCTTAGAGTGACTCTGTTATGGATATAGCATACAGTATTCATAGCTTCAACCCAAAAGTGGTAGGGTAACTTCTTAGCATGAATCATAGCTCTGGCAGATTCTTGAAGGGTTCTGTTTTTACGTTCCACAATCCCATTTTGATGAGGAGTAATAGGAGAGGAAAATTCATGATTGATTCCATCAGAGGAGCAAAAATCATCAAATTTATTTTTCTCAAATTCCTTTCCATTATCACTTCTGATTCTGATGACATGACTATCTTTTTCCCTTTGAAGTTTTTGACATAGATCTTTAAAGACTTCAAAAGTTTCTGATTTTTCTCTGATAAAACTTATCCATGTGTACCTAGATAAGTAATGTACAACAACATAGGCATACTTCTTTCCACCAAGACTTTCAACCTGCATAGGACCCATCAAGTCCATGTGAATAAGTTCCAAAACTTTTAATGTAGTAAGATGTTGGATCTTCTGATGTGACATCTTAGTTTGCTTTCCAATCTGGTAGTCACCACAAACTCTCCCTTCTTCTATTTTTAGCTTAGGAATCCCTCTCACGGCTTCAATAGATATAATTCTTTTCATTCCTTTCAGATGCAAGTTGTGATCGGTGGATCTGGAACTGACTGTTTAACGCTGGTTCGCGAAATGTCGCGGAAGCAAGAGTCGCCACCGTCTTTTATTTTCTCCAAAGGGAAAGGACAAAAGCACAGAAAAATTCCTTATAGAGATTGCTCTCGGTTCGGGAGGTAGGTTATAGAAAGGGAATGTGTTAGCACCCTTTCTATCCATGGTTATCCATGGGCTCTTAGATACTTGCTCACTTGTGTTTTCAAAAATGGTTTATTTGCTTTTCAACTGTGGGTTTAAAAAAAAGTTTCTTGGAAAATTCCAGTTCGACTCTTGTATCGGTCCTCAAGAGTGTTTGAAAAATTGCTTTCGAAAGCTTTTTGAAAAGGTGTCGGTGTGAAAAGTGTTTTTTTGATTTGTTTTTGAAATTAGAGCAAGTATCTAGAGTCGTCTACCTACCCTAAGGAATTCGTCTGTGTAGATGTCCTTTAAAGTAGTGCCATCCCACCATTGAGAGGTAGGTAGCACCACCGTTGGAGGTGTTCGGGTCAATTCGAGGTTCGGGACATGGTGATCACCAGAGCAATGGGAAGACACCTTAGAAGCTACCCTCATGCCAGGTTCCCGGATCATGAGGACTTACTAAGACATCCTCTACTCGACGACCACCTTTCGAGGCAAGGCAACAGTGAGGCGTACCCTAGGGGTGGTGTGTGCGATTTGTGTGTCGTTTTCATTTGCATTTATCTTGTCATGTTATTGGTGTTCTAACGTTTGTTTTTATTTTTGTCCATACATTCTTTCATGCCATTTGTTAACAGTTAAAAATATTGCGGGAAAGTAAAAATTCTAAGCTATTACAAAAGGCGCGGGTCCACATCGCCAAAATTAAACCAGGACCCGATTTGACGGAAAAAATAAAGAAAGTAAAGAATTAAAAGTGCGAGAAGTAATTTACATGGCTTCGGGAGAGATACATAAAAATTATAAGAAATAAAATAGACATGCGAATTGAATAAGAATTTAAATCGAAACGAGGGCGTTGGACCCTTTTTGCAAAGTTAAATTAAATGGAATTAATTAATAAAGAAAAAGAGAAGGAGATGTTTTTGGTATTTTTTAGTATTTTAGGATTTAATATGAAAAAATAATTAATTGAAATTAAATGCTAACCCTAATTCTATTTGTTTTTTAATTTATTAAGAAAAGAAGATTAAAACCTAATATTAGCCCTAATTAATTTACATGCAAATTTAACTATAAAAATAAATATTTAATTATTTAATTATTATGGGAGAAAAAGAAAAAAGGATAAAAAATTAATATGAACCCTAGTTCTATGTTTTTTAGATTTTTATTAAAAGAATTAAAATTAAAACCTAATTTAAAACTAAATTTATTTACATGCAATTTAATTACAAAAATACTTAAAATAAAACATTTATCATTTTTTCATCTTTTCTGATTTTTTTTTTATTTTTATGTTTTTATGAAAATAATTAATTAATTAAACAAATAATAATTAAAAGAAAATAGAATTAATAAAAAAAATATGGCAAACCTAGGGGGGTATCTGTCCCCAAAGTGGAGGTTAATCTTGAGAAATCTGGCCCATTAACCTTGGCCTGTTTGGACTTTTGCAGGACACGTGTATGTGCGCTGACTCAAGCTTATGGTGTTCCTCCAATCTGCGCCTTTGGATTGGCCCTGATAGGCACGTGGATGGTTTGATCTTGAGGGCGTACAATGGTCTTCAACGTTGAAGCTGCGTAGAAGTATTATATGAAGAAAAATATGAAAGAGGGTGAGGACCTGGGTCTCGAACCCAGGTCATGAGGATTACCAACGCATGCACTTGCCACTGAACCACTGTGATCGGTGGATCTGGAACTGACTGTTTTAAAGCTGGTTTCGCGAAATGTCGCGGAAGCAAGAGTCGCCACCGTCTTTTATTTTCTCCAAATGGAAAGGACAAAAGCACAGAAAAATTCCTTAAAGAGATTGCTCTCGGTTCGGGAGGTAGGTTATAGAAAGGGAAGGTGTTAGCACCCTTTCTATCCATGGTTATCCATGGGCTCTTAGATACTTGCTCATTTGTGTTTTCAAAAAGGTTTGTTTGCTTTTTAATTGTGGGTTTAAAAAGTTTCTTTGAAAATTTCAGATCGACTCTTGTGTCAGAGTGTTTGAAAAAATTGCTTTCGAAAGCTTTTTTGAAAGTGTCGGTGTGAAAAGATTTTTGTTTGTTTTTGAAGAGAGCAAGTATCTACGAGAACCTACCTACCCTAAGGAATTCGTCTGTGTAAATGTCCTTTAAAGTAGTGCCATCCCACCATTGAGAGGTAGGTAGCACCACCGTTGGAGGTGTTCGGGTCAATTCGAATTTGGGACATGGTGATCACCAGAGCAATGGGAAGACACCTTAGAAGCTACCCTCATGCCAGGTTCCCGGATCATGAGGACTTACTAAGACATCCTCTACTCGACGATCACCTTTCGAGGCAAGGCAACAGTGAGGCGTACCCTAGGGGTGGTGTGTGCGATTCGTGTGTCGTTTTCGTTTGTATTTGTCTTGTCATGTTTATTGGTGTTCTACGCTTGATTTTATTTAAGTCTATACATTCTTTCATGCTTTTGATTAACAGTTAAGAAATATTTGCGGGAAAGTAAATTCTAAACTATTACAAACGGCGCGGGTCCACATCGCCAAAATTAAACCGGACCCGATTTGACAGAAAATATAAATAAAGCAAAGTAAGTAACGAATTTGAAAAGTGCGAGAAGTTTAAGTTACAAAGCTTTGGGAGAGGTACATAATTATTTAAGCGGAAAAAGAAATAAGTACGCGAAATTAAACAATTAAAAATATGGGCGTTGGACCCTTTAAGGAATTGAATTGAAATTATTAAATTAATTAATGATTAAAGAAAAGAAGTTATTTTATTTTTTATTTTTTTTATGTTTTTGTTTTTTTATGTTTTTTTATGAAATAAAATAGAAAAAAGAAATTAAAATGTCAAAAGAAAAGCCTAAGTCTAAATTTATTTTAATTATTAAAAAGAATGTTAAAATGACCTAATTAAAAAAACTAATTCAATTATGGTTTATTTACAAAATAAAGATAATAATAATAAAAGTGTTAATTATATTCTTTTTTTTGGGTTTTTTATGAAAATGTTAGTTAAATTAATTTAATGATAGAGTAATTATTTTTTGGTGTTTTTTTGGATCAATTTTGATAACTAAAAGCAAATAAAAGTCAAATTAATGATTATCTAACAATTAATTAAATATGCATGCAAAAATATTATTTTTAATGTCAAAAATTAAATAAACATTTTTCTGATTAAAATGCAAAAAGGAAAATATTTTTTGTGAGTTTTTAAATGCATGAGAAAATTATTTGAATATAAATTAAATTAGGATTAAAAATATAAAAAAGGGTGAAAAACAAAGGAAACATGTTAATTATGGAAAAGGTGAAAAAAAATGCCTGAACCAGGACTCGAACTCGTGCCTTCTGGGAATATCCACTAACGCGTTGCCATCTGAGCCAGCTGTTTCAATTGACATAACAATAAACACTTAATATTATATTGATAAGCAAATAAATCCTGGGAATTAAAAAAAAACGCGCGCGGAATTTTGAATGGTCTAATGCCCGGTTGCCACGCCGTCGTCTTCTACCTTTTCTGCAAGATAACAAACATGTAGCGGGGGTTTTAAACCCCCCCAAAACACAAGCCGTGGGGTGTCGTGGGGATGCTTCTTTGCGCGTTTGGGCTTGATTTTGATTGCTGGAGATTCCTGGCAATGCAAGGAATGTGTTTTTGATTGGAATAGAGGCTTAAAACGTGCTGCAAGTAGGTTTACAGTTTTGCTTTTTTTCTTGAAAAGTTCAAATGTGTTTTTTTGTTTTTGGGGACTTTTTAGGTTGTGATTTTCTTGTGTTCTGGTGCAGCCTCTTCTCAATTTCGTTTTTGATCCCTTGTATAGGCATTAGGTAATGTGAATCAAAAGGAATTATGGTCTCTTAATGTATAGCATTCAAGTCCAAAATCCTCCATAAACCTCCATAACAAAACTTCCTTTTTTGACTCATTTTTGAATTCTTGCCTTGTTTACTCCCTTGCACGAATTTTGGTAGGCACATAATGACGTTTCAAGGCTAGTTAAGGCCAAATATTCCCTTTTAAATTAATTTTTGAATTTCTTTTGATTTTAAAAGATTTAAAATTAATTAAATCCAATAAAATCAATAAAAATGAAAAAATTAATAAAAAAATCTGAAATAAAAGGTGGGACACGTGGGAAGCATGGCCAAGTTAATTCAAGTGGAAAAAGTGGGGCCCTTTTGTCAAAAATGAGATTTCAAGGATAAATGATTTTGGCCATTTCACAAATATTTCCCAACTTCTCCAATGCATAACTTGCTCAATTTTTAAGCTTTGCTCATGTTCTTGGACATTTTAGAAAGGTCTGGAAGTCCTCTAAACAATGTCTTTGGTCCCATGTCATTTTGATTTACCAATCTCAAGTTATGGCCTTTGACTTAAAGTCCCTTTTTGTTGACTTTTGAAAATGACCTATAATGTTGAAATTGATAACTTTTTGTGAGAGCATTTCTTGGACTTGAAGTATGAAGATGAGTTGTAGGAAATGTCTTTCTCTTCAAAATGAGATTTGGATGGAGTTTTTCTGATGAACCATGTGAAAGTTATGCCCAGGTCAATTTCAGTTGACTTTTTCAGCTGTCCAAAAATAGAAACTTTTGCATCTTGATGATTTTTGAGCCAAGTTTTGAGAATCATGATCAAGAATTGATCAAATGATGTTTGTGGCTTCAAAATGATATGTTGACCAAAAATTTGAACTTTTGACTGTCAAATGACCATTTTGCCCCTACAGTTGACTGTAGTGCAATTAGGGTTTTTGACTGTGCAATTTTGTGCTGAAAGTCTTGAAACTTGATATGAGGATGCTTGACCATATTTGTAGGCTTGTGAGACTTGATTGGACCTTTGAAAACTTCATTTTCTTGACCAGAACACAAACCCTAATTTTGACTGTATAGGAGATCTTTGACTGTGCAACCCTTGGGGAATTTTGCAGCTTGGCTTGGCAATTTCTTGAAGAATATGGGAGGGCAAATTTTGGGGTACAACAGTTGCCCCTGTTCAGTCTTCTTAGACCTGAGGATGCAGATTGGCTGACGTGCCTTTCGTAATCCGAGGGTAGAAGGTGATTGAACACTAAAGTGCCCAGAAATTTGCGCTCACATAGTAGCAGTGATGTGGTGGGAATGGGCTTATAGATGCCATTTAGAGATTGACGAGTATGATGATGGGCTTATAGATGCCATCCGGATGTTGATCGCATAAGAGATTCCTTAGCGAGAACCTGCATATCTACAAAAGAAAAATGAGTACCTGACACGCTGCAAGAACTGGTTTTCAGATGCTTGGCAGAGATATGTCCTGACTGGTTACAGGAGCTGAGTCTGGAGTTTCAAAAGATGATGAACGAACCAGGGATGGTTACTACCTTAGCATGAACGGTAAGAGAACCTTGGGTGACTTTAACTTCAACAACGCTCGTTGAGAAAATCTTGGTGGGAATTACCATCTTCGCAGTGTCGGGAAGAGAACCAAAGGAAATTATAATCTGAAAGGGAATTACATCTCACACACCGTCGGAGAGAGAACCATAGGAGATTATCACCTCACTCACCGTCGGAGAGGGAAACATCTGAAAAGGACTTACCACCTCACTCACCGTCGGAGAGGGAAACATCTGAAAAGGAATTACCACCTCACTCACCGTCGGAGAGGGGACCATAGGAGATTATCACCTCACTCACCGTCGGAGAGGGAATCATCTGAAAAGGAATTACCACCTCACTCACCGTCGGAGAGGGGACCATAGGAGATTATCACCTCACTCACCGTCGGAGAGGGAATCATCTGAAAAGGAATTACCACCTCACTCACCGTCGGAGAGGGGACCATAGGAAATTATAATCTCAAAAGCGGGCGTCTGAGAAAAACCTTTAATAACTTCTACTGAGTCTTTGTCAGAAAATCTGTTTGGGGTCGATTTAGCTGGACTAGAGAAGGCCTTTGACTGGATAAGCATCAGGAAAATCTTAGGGTCGATTTAACTGAACCAGACAAGGTCTTGGAATGTCTTCAACTGGATAAGCATCAGGGAGATCTTAGGGTCGATCTGACTGAACCAGAGAAGGCCTTTGACTGGATATGCATCAGGAAAATCTTAGGGTCGATTTAACTGAACCGGACAAGGTCTTGGAATATCTTCAACTGGATAAGCATCAGGGAGATCTTAGGGTCGATCTGACTGAACCAGAGAAGGCCTTTGACTGGATAAGCATCAGGAAAACCTTAGGGTCGATTTAACTGAACCGGACAAGGTCTTGGAATGTCTTCAACTGGATAAGCATCAGGGAGATCTTAGGGTCGATCTGACTGAACCAGAGAAGGCCTTTGACTGGATATGCATCAGGAAAATCTTAGGGTCGATTTAACTGAACCGGACAAGGTCTTGGAATATCTTCAACTGGATAAGCATCAGGGAGATCTTAGGGTCGATCTGACTGAACCAGAGAAGGCCTTTGACTGGATAAGCATCAGGAAAATCTTAGGGTCGATTTAACTGAACCGGACAAGGTCTTGGAATGTCTTCAACTGGATAAGCATCAGGGAGATCTTAGGGTCGATCTGACTGAACCAGAGAAGGCCTTTGACTGGATAAGCATCAGGAAAATCTTAGGGTCGATTTAACTGAACCGGACAAGGTCTTGGAATATCTTCAACTGGATAAGCATCAGGGAGATCTTAGGGTCGATCTGACTGAACCAGAGAAGGCCTTTGACTGGATATGCATCAGGAAAATCTTAGGGTCGATTTAACTGAACCGGACAAGGTCTTGGAATATCTTCAACTGGATAAGCATCAGGGAGATCTTAGGGTCGATCTGACTGAACCAGAGAAGGCCTTTGACTGGATATGCATCAGGAAAATCTTAGGGTCGATTTAACTGAACCGGACAAGGTCTTGGAATATCTTCAACTGGATAAGCATCAGGGAGATCTTAGGGTCGATCTGACTGAACCAGAGAAGGCCTTTGACTGGATAAGCATCAGGAAAATCTTAGGGTCGATTTAACTGAACCGGACAAGGTCTTTGAATGTCTTCAACTGGATAAGCATCAGGGAGATCTTAGGGTCGATTTGACTGAACCAGAGAAGGCCTTTGACTGGATAAGCATCAGGAAAATCTTAGGGTCGATTTAACTGAACCGGACAAGGTCTTGGAATGTCTTCAACTGGATAAGCATCAGGGAGATCTTAGGGTCGATCTGACTGAACCAGAGAAGGCCTTTGACTGGATAAGCATCAGGAAAATCTTAGGGTCGATTTAACTGAACCGGTCTAGGTCTTGAAATGTAGCTTGAGAACTTAACTGGATCTTTCCTGAAAGGTAAAGGTCAGTTATATGCAATGCATGATATGAATCAGGCAATGATGTTCTCAATATAAATGAGACTTGTATGATATGATGTGTCTATGCATGTTATAATGATGTATGTGATGTTTTATATATGTTTTTGTATAGGGAAGTGAATCCTTGACGGGTGCCGGGAAGTCGTATCCTGGGCCGATGTTGGAGAATAGATTTTGCTTCCGCTGGGGATGATAACTGCAAGAATACCGGTAGGAGAAGATGACTCTGTTGCGGAATAATCTTGGCAAATGAAGGATTCTGCGGGGAGAAAAGATACTCTAGCGACCATGCTGGGAAGCAATACTCTGTGGGAAGAGGGATGCCTTGCTGAGTGTATTAGTAATTTGCTGGGGATAAGAAGGCTTTGTTGACGACGCTCTTTCAGTGGCTTTTGGCTGAGGATAAACCAGTTATATCCTGTTAAGGAAACAACTCTTTAAATCAAGCCGGACGACGCGTTCGTGCTCTGCGAGGGTAAACTTCCAGAATCTACTGGGGATAAGCTTACTGCTTGGGGATGTAAATTCCACTTTCCTGGAGAAACTGGATTGGACTCTCCTGGGGAAGTTTTTGAATTGTATTGGGAGTAACTCCGCTGAAGGTTTGATATACCTCTGGGGAACAATCTTTAGACCAAGACTGCCGGGGATACTTGTATATTGCTGCTGGGGAACAATCTTTAGACCAAGACCGCCGGGGATGTTTGTTAAGGATATGCATGCTGCTGGGGAGATGTTGAGATCCACCGGAGGATACCCAACTTCCTTAAGATTTGATAACTTTGCTTGGAGAAGAGTGCACTGACTTGCTGACTCTCTCTCTGGGGAATTGAGACATGTTGGTTATGTTCTTCCGCTGAACCCATCTTGGTACCTTGGAGGATGGAACAACTAGATTGCCTGGACAACTCATTATTGCCCCTGTTTCTGAGGTGGGTGAGGAAGACCTGTGAGGTGCTGATAGTTGTTGAGGGTCAAACCTTCTTCTGATAGGCAGGTGATAAGATGACAGGACATAGTCGTACGCTTTTGATCCCTAACTTTTGCCTGGACCGCCCTTTCGGGTTTTCAGTCCACCGGGATACCCATTTTTGCCCAAGCCGCCTTTTCAGGTTTTCGACTTGCCGGGTGTACAGATTTTTTCATTTCATCCCTTCATTTTGCCTGAACCCTTTTGGTTCGCCGGGAAGCCCTTACTTTTGCCTAGGTATGTCAACCTAGCGGGTCTTGGATTATGCGTAGTATCTTTTCGACTATGTCCGTTCTCAGAAAGTAGGGAGTTTCCCCTGTTAGAGGTGTTTTACCATGCCATTAGAAGATATTTGATTAGGCAAGATTCGTTGTTGGGATGCCTCAAGTAACTCAGGCGGAGATTTGCCCCAGGCTATTTGGCCTTTGAGAGATTCTCCGAATCTTGATTGGATTGCCCCAGATGATAGACCATGGTCACGTCCTGCCCCTTGATTGGAAGTACTTCTGTTCATTAGGCATTCGTCGTGCGAACTTCTGTTGTTCAAACAAAAAGTCATATGCAAACAAAGTTATGTTAAAAAATGCAAAGCCTACGTCTGTCTTGAAGATTTTGAAAATGCATTCTTTTTCATAAAACAAGTGAATGTTTGTAAAACGTGATGTCAACTCCGTATTTACCGTAGGCCTTAAGGATTCAGGATACCTTTCGTAACAGTATGCTTTCGAACTAACCCATGCTTCAGCTAGGACTTTTAAGGGTTATAACGTGGCTTGGTTCACGGTTTAAGAAACAAAGGATAAAGGCTCAAATTTTATTTGTACCCACCCGCTCTTCATGATGTTCTCCAAACCTAAACTCAGTTGATCATACGTTATACCTTGTTTGAGTTTTTGCTCTGATTTTCCGGTGATGGTTCAGATATTGACAGTTTATTTTGATTAGGCAGTCATTTCCTTTTTTTGTTGAGGGTTTGTAGGACCTCTTTCTTTTTGATTTTTGTTATCCCTTTCTTTTTTTGCCTGAACTGCTTCCTTTTTGGAATTACAGTCAGAGGGATGCCCCAGTTTTATAAGTCTCCTTCATGGGTTTTGACTTAATGGGTTTTTCATTTATGGATCTTTTGATAATGACTGCCTGTCTTTATGATTGTTCGGAACCATCACTGTTTTTTTGTTTAAGGATCTCTTTGGTGCCATTCGTTATGCACTTGGATCAACTGAGAGACTACCCTGCCCCAGGTTATGATTAAGGGTTTTAGATTTCGAAAAGAAAAACTCCTACTTCTTTGGCTCAGAGGGGTTGACGAGGGATTATCATCCTTATAACTCCAGTGTTTAGGGATTGAAACAATGCCTGTACCTCATCAGCGGGGTCTGTTCAAAAGCATACTGTAGATTATGGTATCGTTTTCGTCATCCTCCCTCAAGAGGCTTAGAATTGTTAATTAAGAGTTGACATCAAAAAAAAATATGAAAATAATTTGCCTTTAGTGAACACGAATATATTGCTTCGAAACAGACATATGCGATGCATTAATGAAATAACAATGTTTAACATGAGTAAATGTTTGAACAAAAGAAAATTACAACTTGAAAATCCTAATGAACAAAAGTCTTTTTATCTCAGGGCTTGTTACTTCAGATGGTGCATCTTGTAGGGATGGCAGGAGCATTCAGCTTGGCCTATCTGGGTGAAATCCACAGTTCCTTCCTCAATCCGGTCTTGGATCCTGTTCTTCAGAGCCCAGCAGTCGTCGGTGTCATGTCCTGGACTATCAGAGTGGAATGCACATCTTTCCTCAGGATTGTACTTTAAGGAAGTTGTGTTGAGACGCTTAGGAGGGTCCCTTAACGTTACCAGATTCAACCTCAATAATTGTTGTAAAGCTTGAGAGGGCGACATGTTGAGTTTGGTGAACTGCCTTTTAGGCTTGTCTGGCTTGCCCTGATCAGCCCGTTGTTCTGGGTGAGGTCGTTGTTGGACCTGAGAAGTAGTAGCAACTCAGAGAGGTCTATTCATTGGACCCGACCTTTGCCTTCTTGGAAGCTGTTCTATGACCTGGTCCCTGATCTGGGCTGGTTGCTTCATGTCTGGGTGAAGCTGACTGATCATGGCCCTCAGCTCTCCTTGCTCCCGGGCTAAACCTTGAATGAGGGCTCTTTGCCCCAGCATCTGGGTTTTCAATGTGTCTACCTCAGCTTGTAGACGTTTCAGCTGCTCGTCCTTGTCGTTCTCGGCATTGTTCCCGACTAGAGTCCCTGTGAGAAGTGTCCTTAACTCCTCCTGCCCCTTGGATAGGCTTCGGAAGATCTCCTTGAAATGAATCTCTTGAGCCTGAAGACCCTGGTTATCTTGTTGGGAAGCCATTGCTGAAATAAACAGCGGAGAGGGTAAGTGACCTGCAACAAGTATACCTGCAATGTAATGATATGTATGTATACAGATGCAATGTTTTCAAGGACCTCACGGGGTAAACAAGAAAATTGTTAGCATTTGAAACCGGTAGCTTGATTGAAGGCACTGCATATTATTGAGAGTCCTTCTTCAAAGGTCAAAGGCTCACCATATCCAGTGGGTCATAGCCCCTGACAACTTTGGCTAGAGGAAAATAAATCTTCTTTGCCCCTTGCTAGATGTTTGATTCATCATGACCTGCATCAAAAGCCCTTGAGATCCTTGAAATGGGTTAGGATGGTATGCAAAGGTATGATGTTATGCTTATGCATGGGGTAATGTAGGTAAACCCTGTTATGAGTCCCTAATTAAGGACTATAAACAGAAACCTGCAAGAAACTCGGTAAACCCTGTTATGAGTCCTAGTTAAGGACTATAAACAAAACCTGCAAGAAAACTCAAGTGTTAGATAACAAGTAGTCAAGTTGGAAGGCACACAAGTCACACAAGAGAAACCCTTAGAGTTTAGGCCAGCATGGGGTCTGGGTATTACCCTCTTGAAGTTGGTGGGTTCAACCTGTCCTATAAAAGTAACCGGGTTCTAAGGATCTCAATATCATTGGATTGTTCTCATTGTTCATCGTTTCGATTTAGCCACTGACTGGCGATCAAAATATCCCAAGAAAACAACCCTCAATTGAGTGTAGTATCGAGTATCAACCGACTTCGGAGTACACCAAAGTAGTCATCTCACTACCCTAAAGAGGCCAAGATGGTTCAATTAAGGTTCCTAAGGTCTGTTGATGCTTCACGACACCACGCGGAGGCCCCGTACTCTCCTTGATTGACTCAAGGGTTACCGGTACACACCAAAGTGCCACATCAACGTAGCAGACTGCTTCAACCATGTCGGTATACCCCGCACAGTTCCCTCACAGCCTTGTTGCTACTTTCTAAGAAGGTATCCCCAGATCCGGGTTAGGATCTATAGAACTCCCAAGACAGTCCCACAATTTAAAGCAAACAAGTCAAAGCAATTGAAAACACAGTGATTTAGTCCTAAGGTACACCTCACTTTATATGTGTCCCCAGCAGAGTCGCCAGTTCTGTGATCGGTGGATCTGGAACTGACTGTTTTAAAGCTGGTTTCGCGAAATGTCGCGGAAGCAAGAGTCGCCACCGTCTTTTATTTTCTCCAAATGGAAAGGACAAAAGCACAGAAAAATTCCTTAAAGAGATTGCTCTCGGTTCGGGAGGTAGGTTATAGAAAGGGAAGGTGTTAGCACCCTTTCTATCCATGGTTATCCATGGGCTCTTAGATACTTGCTCATTTGTGTTTTCAAAAAGGTTTGTTTGCTTTTTAACTGTGGGTTTAAAAAGTTTCTTTGAAAATTTCAGATCGACTCTTGTGTCAGAGTGTTTGAAAAAATTGCTTTCGAAAGCTTTTTTGAAAGTGTCGGTGTGAAAAGATTTTTGTTTGTTTTTGAAGAGAGCAAGTATCTACGAGAACCTACCTACCCTAAGGAATTCGTCTGTGTAAATGTCCTTTAAAGTAGTGTCATCCCACCATTGAGAGGTAGGTAGCACCACCGTTGGAGGTGTTCGGGTCAATTCGAATTTGGGACATGGTGATCACCAGAGCAATGGGAAGACACCTTAGAAGCTACCCTCATGCCAGGTTCCCGGATCATGAGGACTTACTAAGACATCCTCTACTCGACGATCACCTTTCGAGGCAAGGCAACAGTGAGGCGTACCCTAGGGGTGGTGTGTGCGATTCGTGTGTCGTTTTCGTTTGTATTTGTCTTGTCATGTTTATTGGTGTTCTACGCTTGATTTTATTTAAGTCCATACATTCTTTCATGCTTTTGATTAACAGTTAAGAAATATTTGCGGGAAAGTAAATTCTAAACTATTACAAACGGCGCGGGTCCACATCGCCAAAATTAAACCGGACCCGATTTGACAGAAAATATAAATAAAGCAAAGTAAGTAACGAAATTGAAAAGTGCGAGAAGTTTAAGTTACAAAGCTTTGGGAGAGGTACATAATTATTTAAGCGGAAAAAGAAATAAGTACGCGAAATTAAACAATTAAAAATATGGGCGTTGGACCCTTTAAGGAATTGAATTGAAATTATTAAATTAATTAATGATTAAAGAAAAGAAGTTATTTTATTTTTTATTTTTTTTATGTTTTTGTTTTTTTATGTTTTTTTATGAAATAAAATAGAAAAAAGAAATTAAAATGTCAAAAGAAAAGCCTAAGTCTAAATTTATTTTAATTATTAAAAAGAATGTTAAAATGACCTAATTAAAAAAACTAATTCAATTATGGTTTATTTACAAAATAAAGATAATAATAATAAAAGTGTTAATTATATTCTTTTTTTTGGGTTTTTTATGAAAATGTTAGTTAAATTAATTTAATGATAGAGTAATTATTTTTTGGTGTTTTTTTGGATCAATTTTGATAACTAAAAGCAAATAAAAGTCAAATTAATGATTATCTAACAATTAATTAAATATGCATGCAAAAATATTATTTTTAATGTCAAAAATTAAATAAACATTTTTCTGATTAAAATGCAAAAAGGAAAATATTTTTTGTGAGTTTTTAAATGCATGAGAAAATTATTTGAATATAAATTAAATTAGGATTAAAAATATAAAAAAGGGTGAAAAACAAAGGAAACATGTTAATTATGGAAAAGGTGAAAAAAAATGCCTGAACCAGGACTCGAACTCGTGCCTTCTGGGAATATCCACTAACGCGTTGCCATCTGAGCCAGCTGTTTCAATTGACATAACAATAAACACTTAATATTATATTGATAAGCAAATAAATCCTGGGAATTAAAAAAAACGCGCGCGGAATTTTGAATGGTCTAATGCCCGGTTGCCACGCCATCGTCTTCTACCTTTTCTGCAAGATAACAAACATGTAGCGGGGGTTTTAAACCCCCCCAAAACACAAGCCGTGGGGTGTCGTGGGGATGCTTCTTTGCGCGTTTGGGCTTGATTTTGATTGCTGGAGATTCCTGGCAATGCAAGGAATGTGTTTTTGATTGGAATAGAGGCTTAAAACGTGCTGCAAGTAGGTTTACAGTTTTGCTTTTTTTCTTGAAAAGTTCAAATGTGTTTTTTTGTTTTTGGGGACTTTTTAGGTTGTGATTTTCTTGTGTTCTGGTGCAGCCTCTTCTCAATTTCGTTTTTGATCCCTTGTATAGGCATTAGGTAATGTGAATCAAAAGGAATTATGGTCTCTTAATGTATAGCATTCAAGTCCAAAATCCTCCATAAACCTCCATAACAAAACTTCCTTTTTTGACTCATTTTTGAATTCTTGCCTTGTTTACTCCCTTGCACGAATTTTGGTAGGCACATAATGACGTTTCAAGGCTAGTTAAGGCCAAATATTCCCTTTTAAATTAATTTTTGAATTTCTTTTGATTTTAAAAGATTTAAAATTAATTAAATCCAATAAAATCAATAAAAATGAAAAAATTAATAAAAAAATCTGAAATAAAAGGTGGGACACGTGGGAAGCATGGCCAAGTTAATTCAAGTGGAAAAAGTGGGCCCCTTTTGTCAAAAATGAGATTTCAAGGATAAATGATTTTGGCCATTTCACAAAAATTTCCCAACTTCTCCAATGCATAACTTGCTCAATTTTTAAGCTTTGCTCATGTTCTTGGACATTTTAGAAAGGTCTTGAAGTCCTCTAAACAATGTCTTTGGTCCCATGTCATTTTGATTTACCAATCTCAAGTTATGGCCTTTGACTTAAAGTCCCTTTTTGTTGACTTTTGAAAATGACCTATAATGTTGAAATTGATAACTTTTTGTGCGAGCATTTCTTGGACTTGAAGTATGAAGATGAGTTGTAGGAAATGTCTTTCTCTTCAAAATGAGCTTTGGATGGAATTTTTCTGATGAACCATGTGAAAGTTATGCCCTGGTCAATTTCAGTTGACTTTTTCAGCTGTCCAAAAATAGAAACTTTTGCATCTTGATGATTTTTGAGCCAAGTTTTGAGAATCATGATCAAGCATTGATCAAATGATGTTTGTGGCTTCAAAATGATATGTTGACCAAAAATTTGAACTTTTGACTGTCAAATGACCATTTTGCCCCTACAGTTGACTGTAGTGCAATTAGGGTTTTTGACTGTGCAATTTTGTGCTGAAAGTCTTGAAACTTGATATGAGGATGCTTGACCATATTTGTAGGCTTGTGAGACTTGATTGGACCTTTGAAAACTTCATTTTCTTGACCAGAACACAAACCCTAATTTTGACTGTATAGGAGATCTTTGACTGTGCAACCCTTGGGGAATTTTGCAGCTTGGCTTGGCAATTTCTTGAAGAATATGGGAGGGCAAATTTTGGGGTACAACAACCACCAACACGCTTTTGTATATATAATAATCAACAATCAATATAAAGGAAAACGTGAGTTAGTGCCCTTTTTCGCGCAAAAATTCAAACTAACCAATCAGACCTCGCCACTTAAGCGTCTTCTTCGTTTGGTTTAATTTTCCTGAAAACATAAAACATTGGCAATGGTTTTGTTAGCGTTCTCCTAGGCCAGCTACTAAAAAATAGCGATTAGCCATTGGATGCTCATAAATTGAGCGCGACCCTATCAATGAGTTTGTATGAAGGTCCTGATTAGGATAGTCTGGGTCTTGTGCTCCAATTTTCCCTTATTTCAAAAACCCTAATTTGAAGGTTGAAGAACCCTAAATATTATCAATGGCAGATTCGCATACAATGCCCAAAACTTCAATCAAGTTATGTGGTTAGCTTCAGAATCACACAAGGAATATAAATCAACAATTAAAATGCCATGAAAATGCATAGATGTTAAACACGATTATGAAAAAAAAAGTGGAAAAGTCGACTTCTGTACAATGATTCCAAGGGTTATGTTTGATGTTTTTGATCCAGGAAGATTGCTTGAGGTCCTAGGAGTGCAATGGGATGAAAATTTCGCCTTGAATCGTCCTGCAAAGATGTTTTCAGAATTGGAATTTTTTGACAAATTTCAAGCTTTTCTTTTCAGGTTTTTGAGCAGCTGCGTGGTCCTTTGAATTAGGGTTGTGTTCTATGTATAAGTAAGAGTGAATTAGGTCAAGAATTCTGATCAAAATCCATGCATTGATGGTTTATGAGATTTGATTTTCTTCAAGATCTTTTTCAATCTTTTCCATGCTATTTGATACCAAATCATGCCAAAACTTTCCCTAATTGATCATGCACGAATTTGAGTATCCAATGAGAATAATTTCTGCACAAAAAGATTTTATTTCATTAGTTTTGTATTTTTCATGCATTTTATTTAATTAAATGAATTATAAATGATAAAAAATCCAAATAAATAAATAAAAATGGAGAAAAACTTCCCTTTGGGCCTAATGGTCATGTGCATGCTTGGGACAATGAATTGTGGAAGAAAAATGGGCCCATTAGCAATTTTAAGTCATTTGACTCAATGTTGACTTTTCAAAATATCCAAAAATTTCCCAACTTCTACAAGGCATAACTTGCTCAATTTTTAAGCTTTGCTCATGTTCTTGGACATTTTGGAAAGACCTTTGAGTCCTCTAACCAATGCCTTTGGTCCCATGTCATTTTGATTTACCAATCTCAAGTTATGGCCTTTGACTTAAAGTCCCTTTTTGTTGACTTTTGAAAATGACCTATAATGTTGAAATTGATTACTTTTTGTGAGAGCATTTCTTGGACTTGAAGTATGAAGATGAGTTGTATGAAATGTCTTTCTTTTCAAAATGAGATTTGGATGGAATTTTTCTGATAATCCATGTGAAAGTTATGCCCTGGTCAATTTACAGTTGACTTTTTCAGCTGTCCAAATAAGGAAACTTTTGCATCTTGATGATTTTTGAGCCAAGCTTTGAGAATCATGATCAAGCATTGATCAAATGATGTTTGTGGCTTAAAAATGAGATGTTGACCAAAAATTTGAACTTTTGACTGCCAAATGACCATTTTGCCCCTACAGTTGACTGCAGTGCAATTAGGGTTTTGACTGTGCAATTTTGTGCTGAAAGTCTTGAAACTTGATATGAGGATGCTTGACCATATTTATAGGCATGTGGGACTTGATTGGACCCTTGGAAACTTCATTTTCTTGATCAGGACCAAAACCCTAATTTTGACTGTCTTAGGAGACCCTTGCACTGTGCAACCCTTGGGGAGATTTGAAGCTTGACTTGGCAATTTCTTGAAGAATATGGGAGGGCAAATTTTGGGGTACAACAGTTGCCCCTGTTCAATCTTCTTAGACCTGAGGATGCAGATTGGCTGACGTGCCTTTCGTAATCCGAAGGTGGAAGATGATTGAACACTAAAGTGCCCAGAAATTTGCGCTCACACAGTAGCAGTGTGATGGGAATGGGCTTATAGATGCCATTTATAGATTGATGAATAGGATGATGGGCTTATAGATGCCATCTGGATGTTGATCGCATAAGAGATTCCTTAGCGAGAACTTGCGTACCTGCAAAAAGAAAAATGAGTACCTGACATGTTGCAGAAGCTGGTTTTCAGATGCTTGGTATAGAAATGTCCTGACTGGTTACAGGAGCTGGATCTTCGAATTCTTCAGACGTGCCCTGGCGAGATACAGGAATCGGATCTGGTAATGTTAGTCTTCAACGGATACACCCTGGCAAGATTCAGGTATCGGATCCTCGAACTCTTCACACACACCCTGGCAAGATACAGGGATCGGATCTGGTAATGTTAGTCTTCAACGGATACACCCTGGCAAGATTCCAGTATCGGATCCTCGAACTCTTCAGACACACCCTGGCAAGATACAGGAATCGGATCTGGTAATGCTAGTCTTCAACGGATACACCCTGGCAAGATTCAGGTATCGGATCCTCGAACTCTTCAGACACACCCTGGCAAGATACAGGAATCGGATCTGGTAATGCTAGTCTTCAACGGATACACCCTGGCAAGATTCAGGTATCGGATCCTCGAACTCTTCAGACACACCCTGGAAAGATACAGGAATCGGATCTGGTAATGCTAGTCTTCAACGGATACACCCTGGCAAGATTCAGGTATCGGATCCTCGAACTCTTCAGACACACCCTGGCAAGATACAGGAATCGGATCTGGTAATGCTATTCTTCAACGGATACACCCTGTCAAGATTCAGGTATCGGATCCTCGAACTCTTCAGACACACCCTGGCAAGATACAGGAATCGGATCTGGTAATGTTAGTCTTCAACGGATACACCCTGGCAAGATTCAGGTATCGGACCCTCGAACTCTTCAGACACACCCTGGCAAGATACAGGAATCGGATCTGGTAATGCTAGTCTTCAACGGATACACCCTGGCAAGATTCAGGTATCGGATCCTCGAACTCTTCAGACACACCCTGGCAAGATACAGGAATCGGATCTGGTAATGCTAGTCTTCAACGGATACACCCTGGCAAGCTTCAGGCATCGGATCCTCGAACTCTTCCGACACACCCTGGCAAGATACAGGAATCGGATCTGGTAATGGTAGTCTTCAACGGATACACCCTGACAAGCTTCGGGCATCGGATCCTCGAACTCTTCAGACACACCCTGGCAAGATACAGGAATCAGATCTGGTATTTGGTCATCAACAGATACACCCTGGCAAGATTCAGGAATCGGATCTTTAGTTGCGACCATTGATAGTAATCATTTTTGTACTGACTTTTGTCCTGAAAAGACAAGCGTTAGTTGTATGCGATGTCATGTGGTATGACATGCGAGATGCTCTTGTGAGATTGTATGTTCATGATGCGTATATGCATGCTATAATGTATGAAGATGCGATGTTTATGAATGTATGTTTTGTCTAGGAAAATGAATCCTTGACGGGTGCCGGGAAATTAAATCCTGGGCTGATGCTGAATAGATCTTTGTTTCCGCTGGGGATGACTGTTGCAAGAATACCGGTAGGAGAAGATGGCTCCGTTGGGGAATGAACTTGGCGAATGAAATAACTCTGCGGGGAGAAGAGCACCCTAACAATCTTGCTGGGGAGCAATACTCTGTGGGGAGAGAGATACTTTGTTGATTTGTTGATAATAACTTGCTGGGGACACCTTTGCTGTGTTGGAAGTGCTGATAGACTTGACGCTGGGGATAAGAAAGTATTGTGTTGACGACGACCTTTCCGTAGCTTCTGGCTGAGGATAACCCAGTTATATCCTGGTAGGGAAATAACTCTTTGAATAAAGTCGGACGACGCGTTCGTGCTCTGCGAGGGATAAGCTTCCAGAATCTACTGGGGATAAGCTTACTGCTTGGGGAGATGGATTCCTAGGGAACTGGATTGGACTCTCCTGGGGAAGTTTTGAACTGCATCGGGGGAAGTGACTCCTTTGAATGTCTGGTATACCGCCGGGGAACAATCTTTAGGCCAAGACTGTCGGGGATGCTTGTTAAGAACATATATGCTGCTGGGGAATGTTGAGATCTGCTGGAGGATACCCAACTTCCTTAAGTTTGATAATTTTGCTTGAGGAAGAGCGCACTGACTTGCTTACTCTCTGGGGAATTGAGACGTGCCGGTTATGTTCTTTAGCTGAACCTACCTTGGTACCTTGGAGGACGGATCAATTAGATTGCTTAGACAACTCTTTTATTGCCCCTGTTTCTAATGTTACCTGTAATTAATCCTTTGTTTCGTATGCAAATATTCATGAGTTAGCAAATTATTGTCAATGCATATATCACAAATTGAACCTTGGACGTTCTTCGCAAAACAAAACAGAAAAAAGAAAAACAATTGGCACTTTTTAACTAAAAAATATATTTATATTGATCTTTGAATGGCCTGAAAATAGGCGTTTTGTGTACAAGAGGCTGACGTCCTAGTAATAGAACGCCGCCGAACAAGAGAGTTTATACAAATTTTGTACAGAAGAAAATAAACAGCTGTGTGAAATGAATGATCCCACTGGGTTTCAACTCTGCTATTGCCTTTATATCCCCGAGTGTCTCATCACTTGATGACCTAAACGAAGATGAAGCTGACTGATCAATGCCGTCTGAACTTGATGTAGATGCCGGATTCTGGATGCAAAGTGATCAATGAGACATAGTATTACGCTTTTATCCCTAATTTTTGCCTGGACCGCCCTTTCGGGTTTTCAGTCCACCGGGATACCCATTTTTTCCCAAGCCGCCTTTTCAGGTTTTCGACTTGCCGGGTGTACAGATTTTTTTCATTTTCATCCCTTCATTTTGCCCGAACCCTTTTGGTTCGCCGGGAAGCCCTAATTTTTGCCTAGGCATGTCAGCCTAGCGGGTCTTTTTATGCGTAGTATCTTTTTACTATGTCTGCATTGGCGGGGTGAGGAAGGTCGTCACCATCCATATTGGTTAGAATCATGGCTCCTCCTGAGAACACATGCTTAACCACAAATGGCCCTTCGTACGTAGGGGTCCACTTGCCCCTTGGATCACTCTGAGGAAGGATGATTCGCTTGATTACCAGATCCCCAACTTGATATTCCTGTGGTCTGACCTTTTTGTTAAATGCCCTGATCATCCGTTTCTGATACGTCTGACCATGACAGATAGCAACAAGTCTCTTTTCATCAATAAGGTTGAGCTGATCAAGTCGTGTCTGGATCCAATCATCTTCGTTCAGATTTGCATCCTTCATTATCCGGAGAGAGGGTATTTGCACTTCGATCGGTAAGACTGCCTCCATACCATAAACCAAGGAGAAAGGAGTTGCCCCGGTTGACGTCCTAGCTGAGGTACGGTACCCATGTAGAGCGAACGGTAACATCTCGTGCCAGTCTTTATAAGTCACTGTCATCTTCTGCACGATTTTCTTGATGTTCTTATTTGCTGCCTCTACAGCCCCATTCATCTTCGGTCTGTAAGGAGAAGAATTGTGGTGTTGTATTTTGAACTGCTCGCAGAGCTCAGCGATCATCTTATTGTTCAGATTGGTACCGTTGTCTGTAATAATTCTCTCTGGGACGCCGTACCGACAGATCAGGTTATGCCGAATGAACCGTGCCACAACAGTCTTGGTTACCGTAGCATAGGATGTTGCCTCGACCCACTTCGTGAAATAATCAATCGCTACCAGGATGAAGCGATGCCCATTAGATGCCGTAGGTTTAATCTCACTGATCATGTCTATGCCCCACATTGCAAATGGCCAAGGCGCAGTCAGAACATTCAGGGGAACTGGAGGAACATGCACCTTGTCTGCATAAATCTGGAACTTATGGCATGTCCTAGAATGTTGGTAGCAGTCAGCTTCCATTGTGGACCAGTAATACCCCGCCCGTAGGATCTTCTTTGCCATTGTATGTCCACTGGAGTGCGTACCAAAGGTCCCTTCATGTAGCTCTTCCATGATCCTTTCTGCTTCAGTTTTATCCACACAACGCAGTAAGGTTGAATCATGGTTTCGCTTATACAAGATGTCGTTGCTAAGGAAGAACTTTGCCGTGAACCTTCTCAGAAACTTTTTATCGTTGACAGACGCACCTTCAGGGTACTCCTGAGCTTCCAAATATCTCTTCACCTCATGGTACCAAGGCTTCTCAGTCACCAATTCAGTCTCGAGATCGCAACAGTATGCCGGTTCGTCCAGTTTCCAGATGATGATCCGGGGAGCCTCATTATCCCATTTGACCCTGAACATAGAAGACATTGTAGCTAACGCGTCCGCCAACTGATTCTCTTCTCTTGGAAAGTGTTCAAAGGTTATCTTCGTGAAGTGGGGGATCAAGTTCAACACACATTCTCTGTAAGGGATAAGATTCAGATGTTTCGTATCCCACTCTCCTTTGATCTGATTGATCACAAGAGCGGAATCTCCGAAGACACTCAGAAACTTGATCCTTAGATCGATCGCAACTTGAAGACCCATGATGCACGCCTCATACTCCGCCATGTTGTTGGTACAGTTGAAACATAGTCGGGCAGTGAGTGGAGTATGAGTGCCTTGCGGTGACATGATTACGGCGCCGACACCGTTCCCCAAAGCATTGGAGGCTCCGTCAAAGTGCATAGACCATCGGGATCCTTCCTCAGGTCCTTCATCCGGTCCAGGTACTTCACAATCAGTCACAATCATGATGCTTTCGTCCGGAAACTCGAAGTTCATTGACTGATAGTCCTCTACGGCCTGATGTGCCAAGTGGTCTGCTAACACACTTACCTTGATGGCTTTCTGGGTCGTGTACTGAATGTCGTATTCCGTCAAGATCATTTGCCATCTTGCTATTCTCCCAGACAGAGCGGGCTTTTCGAATATGTACTTTATAGGATCCATCTTTGAGATCAACAAGGTAGTGTGAGTCAGCATATACTGTCTCAGCCGGCGAGCAGCCCATACCAAAGCGCAGCAAGTTTTCTCAAGCAGTGAGTATCGGGTCTCACAGTCGGTAAACTTTTTGCTAAGGTAATAAATGGCATGCTCTTTTCGGCCAGACTCGTCATGCTGCCCCAGCACACACCCCATTGAGTTGTCGAGCACTGTCAGGTATAATATCAGAGGTCTCCCTTCAACCGGTGGCATAAGGATGGGTGGTTCTTGGAGATACTCTTTGATTCTGTCAAAAGCGGCCTGACATTCATCATTCCAACGTACTACCTGATCTTTCTTCAGCAGCTTGAAGATTGGCTCACAGGTAGCAGTCAGGTGTGAAATGAACCGAGCAATGTAATTCAGGCGTCCTAAAAAGCCTCTGACTTCCTTCTCTGTCTTGGGAACCGGCATCTCTTGAATAGCTTTGACCTTAGCAGGGTCCACTTGAATGCCCTTATCACTTACAACGAAGCCTAGCAACTTCCCAGATCTTACCCCGAAGGTGCACTTGTTCGGGTTCAATCTCAGCTTGTACAGTTTCAAACGGTCAAACAATTTCTGCAGATGATCTAGGTGCTCTTCCTCAGTCTGGGACCTCGCGATCATGTCGTCAACATACACTTCTATCTCATGATGGATCATGTCATGAAATAAAGCAACCATGGCACGTTGGTAGGTTGCCCCAGCGTTCTTTAGTTCAAACGGCATGACCTTGTAGCAGAAGGTGCCCCACTGAGTAACAAATGTAGTCTTTTCCATGTCTTCAGGTGCCATCTTGATCTGATTGTAACCTGAAAAGCCATCCATGAAAGAGAATACCTTGTGCTGAGCTGTATTATCCACAAGGACATCAATGTGAGGTAGAGGGAAGTCATCTTTGGGGCTGGCCCTGTTCAGATCCCTGTAGTCGACACACATTCTGACCTTACCGTCTTTCTTCGGTATCGGCACCACATTAGCAACCCACTGAGGGTAAGAAGTCACTACAAGGAACCCAACATCAAACTGCTTCATAACCTCGGCCTTAATCTTCTCAGACATCTCTGGACGCATCTGACGGACCTTTTGCTTAACCGGAGGGCAGTCTTCCTTAGTAGGCAAGTGATGTACCACAATATCGGTATCCAAACCGGGCATGTCTTCGCAGGACCAGGAAAAGATCTCCATATAATCATGCAGCATTTGAGTCAACCGTTGCTTCACGCTGAGCTCTAGGTTGGCACCAATCTTTACCTCTTTCCTGTCTTCTTCAGTACCCAAGTTTATTGTTTCCACTGGCTTTTCATGGGGTTGAAATGCCCTCTCCTCCTGAAGTAACAATCTTGCAAGCTCACCCGGCACTTCGCAATCATCTTCACCTTCGTCTTCGGCTAAGTTGATCGGATTTTCGAAGTCATAACTGGCAGTAGCAGAGTCGTTACCAGTGAGATCCAGAGTGGATTGAAACCTGTATGAGTGAGTGTGTGTAAATACAGCTGTTTTGAAAAATATGTAAAGGAAGAAAGACAGAAAAGGAGCATAAGATTTGAAATGCGAGAAAACGTCCAAGATTTTCATTTATGATATATGAAATGACAATTTATATGCCCTCACAAATAGAACCACGGTGCCTCGGGTAAGACACCGGGCCATAGAGTTTAAATTGTTTATTACAAATAACAAAACACAGGAATTCATTACTTAGTAACAAGAGAAACAGGTAGATTGTCCTTTGCACTCCAATTGCTAGGTCCACTGTCAGTTGCCGGGTAAATCCAGCTATCAAACTCAGCTTCATCCACTTCATCTTCGTCCCCAATTGCATTCACTCCATGAGCAGGCAGGGGAGCTGTCACCACATTAGGTTTCTCGGATGCCTCAAACTGTACCTCCTTCGCATCAATAAGGTCCTGCAGCTTGTTCCTTAAGGCCCAACAATCATCAGTGGCATGCCCCGGGCTATCGGAGTGAAAAGCACAGCGGGCATTTGGGTTGTACTTAGGAGAGGTAGTATTTGCAATCTTTGGAGCCTCTCTGACAGTTACTAAGTTGGTTGAGAGCAACTGTGGTAAGATCTGCGACAAGGTCATACTCAAACGGGTGAATTCCCTTCTGGGTCTCTCAGCCCTTGGTTGGTTAGCTTGCCGAGGAGCGGCTACAGGCTTTGCGATCACCAATGCATTGACAGATTGGCAGCGCTCTGGTTTGTCTTGCCTTCTAGGCCCATACACCACACTGGCCTCTTTTCTGAAGGGTTTCTTCTCTGAACCTGTAGATGCACCCTTTGGAATCTTACCAGACTTCAACCCAGCCTCAATTCTCTCTCCAGTCAGAATCAAATCAGTGAACCCTGCAGACGAATTCCCGATAAGATGGTTGAAAAATGGCCCAGATAGGGTCCCCAAGAACATGTCTACCAGCTCCCGATCAGTCAACGGAGGCTGCACCCTGCCAGCCAGATCCCTCCACTTCTGAGCGTACTCCTTAAAACCTTCGCTTGAACCTAACGACATACCCTGGAGTTGGGTACGTGTAGGGGCAAGGTCGGCATTATATTGATACTGCTTATAGAAAGCAGTAGCCAACTCCTCCCAGTTACGAACCTTGGTCCCATCCAGCTGATAGAACCATTCGAGATGAGTCCCTGAAAGACTCTCCTGGAAGAAGTGGATCCACAAATTCTTATCCGCTGAGTACGGTTGAATCTTCCGAACATAGGACCTGAGATGTAGCTTGGGACAAGACGCCCCGTCATATTTAGTGAAAGATGGTGCTTTGAATTTCCGAGGGATAATCACACCAGTAGACAAACCCAAATCTCCAAAATCCAGCCCAGGTACTTGTTGTATTTCCATTGCATTCAGCCTGTCCTCCAACTGCTTGTATCTGTCTTCTGCAGGAGGATATTGCTCTTCATCAAAATCAGTCTCGTTGTCAGAGACTACTGGACTAGGACCTTTTTCCGCTTGAGGAGTACCCTTGCCAACAGAAGAAGCAGCCTCTTCGTCTTGCAGAGTATTGCCAAACCTTCGGCCCGAGCTGAACAGAACAGTCCTTCTCTTCTTCTTCTTTTCCTTCTTCAGGAGCAGAGCCTTCAGCTCTACTTGGCCTTGAGACAAACCCTTGATTAATTCCTGAAATTGCGCATTCTGCGCCTGAAGAGCTTTGATGGATGCCTCAGTTGATGACGAGTCAGGATTCATGGTGCTGAAATAAACAGCGAAGAACGGTAAGCAACCTGAAAAAAAGAAAACCTGCTATGCACATGATGAATGGAATGCGTATGATTTATGTTTTCAAAGACAATCGGGAATCAACTGTGTAAACAAAAAGGAACACACTTCATTAGATTCAACTTTGAAACTGAAATTATTCAACAGGTTGCCTTTAGGCGTTACATGAAAGGGAATACTGAAAAGGGAAATAAAATTGTAAGAGAACATCCGGAGCTCCTTATTGATCCCATGGTCTCCTCTTCTCAGTACGGATGTAGGCATTCAGAGCTCTCTCATTCTCCAACTGCTTTGTCAGCTTCTGGATCTTTAACTCTTGCTCGTTGAACCTTTCCCGATAAGCATCCCGTTCTTCTTGCAATTGTGACCAAGATCTCTTCAAGGTATCATAATCAGTAGGTACCTGAGGAGGGAGAACAGTTGGAGGAACACCATCCTTATCGGAACCTTCAAGAATGATAGGTCTGACAGCTTCATACGGCATACCTAACTTCTGAGCACGGATGCGAACCCATTTGTAGTAGGCTTCCATAGGTAAAGAAGTCTTTGGCCCTAACTCTTGTGGGTCAGCTTTATGAACTTTGTCCCAAGCCTTGATGAACCTACGACGCAGCTCGTCACTATCCACCTGAAACTCAAAACTGATGTGAGGCACCAACATCTCATGGGGGCCTGCTCTTCTTGCTCTTCCAAACTGACGGAGCGATAGACATGGATTGTAAGAGATCCCTCCTTGGGTACCAATCAGAGGAATATTAGGGTATTCCCCGCATCGATCAATAATAGCTATCTCATCCAAACCTCTGTAAGTCCAAATGATGTCTTTGTCGGTGAGAGACATTAACCTATGAGCCCAACCTCTTCCTTCTTGATTCTTCAGTACGAACTTAGGGAGGTGCGAAATAAACCACCTCACCAACAAAGGGATACAACACCATAGGGTTCCTCGTCTTCGGGTAGTACGAGCATGAAGTTGTTGCAAGATGTCACCCAAGAGAGTGGGCACAGGATTCTGAGACATAAAGATCCTTATGGCAGTGGCATTGATGAAGTTGTCAGGATTAGGAAACAGGACTAACCCATAGATTAGGAGAGCCAAGATGTCTTCATATGCCCTAAAGTCCAGGTCATTCCAGAAACTGTTAGCTTTACCGATCAGAAATTTGGCCAAGAAACCCTTAACTCCGCTTCTAGTCACCCAATTGTCTGTTACCTCTTGATGGGTCAAAGGAAGAGCTGCAGCAACATCCTCAAACCTGAGGGTCTTTTCCCAACCAGTAAAGGGAGTTTGATCCAAGATAGGGATACCAAGCAAATCAGAGAACTCTTCCAGGGTAGGGACCAGCTGGAAGTCTTGAAAGGTGAAGCACTGGTACAGAGGGTCATAGAACTGGGTCAGGACACTCATCAACTGTTGATCCCGCTTTGTAGTGACTAAACTGAGAAGGGAACCATGCCTCTGAATGAAGGAAGTGGTATTTGGAATTCTGCTAACCAACTCATCAAGCAACTCAGGTGAACGAACAAAGTTGAACCGGATAGTATTCCTTCGCACAGGCATCATAATGTCCTACAAAACAGAGCAAAGGTGAAACCCTTTTGTCTTTGAAATGGTCAGTCCTTATGCAGGATGCATGCAATGCTCATGATGCTATGATGTTATGATAAAGCACACCACAAATAGATACAAAGGCAAACATGGTAAGGCACAAAAGTCACACAAGGCAAGCCCCTAAAGTTTAGGCCAGCATGAGGTCTAGGTACTACCCTCTTTCAGTTCGTTGGTTCATACCTGTCCTATCAAAGTAACCGGGTTCTTAGAGGATCCCAATATCATTGACTACCCTCAATCGGTCATAACTCCAGCATCGCAATCTTTTCTTGCGGCCAGAACCATCACGAGAGTTTAGCCTCAATGGGCGTAGCATACTGCTACAATTCTAAAGGCCAAGTTGTGTCAATTAAGGTTCTAAGGTTGTTGGTGCTTAATGACTCCTTAGAAGACCCATATTCTCCTCGTTGCGACACAAGGGATATCGGTACAGACCAAGGTGCCACACCAACGTAGCCACTGTTTCACCCGTGTCGGTCTACGCCGGACAGGTCCCTCACAGCTTATGCTACCTAAACAGGGTATCCCCAGATCCGGGTTAGGATCTATGTAACTCCCATGCAACCCACAATAGTAAAGCAAGCAAATCAAGACAATTGAAAACACAGTTATGAACTAGCCCTAAGGTACACCTCACTTTAAGTTTATCCCCAGCAGAGTCGCCAGTTCTGTGATCGGTGGATCTGGAACTGACTGTTTAACGCTGGTTCGCGAAATGTCGCGGAAGCAAGAGTCGCCACCGTCTTTTATTTTCTCCAAAGGGAAAGGACAAAAGCACAGAAAAATTCCTTATAGAGATTGCTCTCGGTTCGGGAGGTAGGTTATAGAAAGGGAAGGTGTTAGCACCCTTTCTATCCATGGTTATCCATGGGCTCTTAGATACTTGCTCACTTGTGTTTTCAAAAATGGTTTATTTGCTTTTCAACTGTGGGTTTAAAAAAAAGTTTCTTGGAAAATTCCAGTTCGAGTCTTGTATCGGTCCTCAAGAGTGTTTGAAAAATTGCTTTCGAAAACTTTTTGAAAAGGTGTCGGTGTGAAAAGTGTTTTTTTGATTTGTTTTTGAAATTAGAGCTAGTATCTAGAGTCGTCTACCTACCCTAAGGAATTCGTCTGTGTAGATGTCCTTTAAAGTAGTGTCATCCCACCATTGAGAGGTAGGTAGCACCACCGTTGGAGGTGTTCGGGTCAATTCGAGGTTCGGGACATGGTGATCACCAGAGCAATGGGAAGACACCTTAGAAGCTACCCTCATGCCAGGTTCCCGGATCATGAGGACTTACTAAGACATCCTCTACTCGACGACCACCTTTCGAGGCAAGGCAACAGTGAGGCGTACCCTAGGGGTGGTGTGTGCGATTTGTGTGTCGTTTTCATTTGCATTTATCTTGTCATGTTATTGGTGTTCTAACGTTTGTTTTTATTTTTGTCCATACATTCTTTCATGCCATTTGTTAACAGTTAAAAATATTGCGGGAAAGTAAAAATTCTAAGCTATTACAAAAGGCGCGGGTCCACATCGCCAAAATTAAACCAGGACCCGATTTGACGGAAAAAATAAAGAAAGTAAAGAATTAAAAGTGCGAGAAGTAATTTACATGGCTTCGGGAGAGATACATAAAAATTATAAGAAATAAAATAGACATGCGAATTGAATAAGAATTTAAATCGAAACGAGGGCGTTGGACCCTTTTTGCAAAGTTAAATTAAATGGAATTAATTAATAAAGAAAAAGAGAAGGAGATGTTTTTGGTATTTTTTAGTATTTTAGGATTTAATATGAAAAAAGAATTAATTGAAATTAAATGCTAACCCTAATTCTATTTGTTTTTTAATTTATTAAGAAAAGAAGATTAAAACCTAATATTAACCCTAATTAATTTACATGCAAATTTAACTATAAAAATAAATATTTAATTATTTAATTATTATGGGAGAAAAAGAAAAAAGGATAAAAAATTAATATGAACCCTAGTTCTATGTTTTTTAGATTTTTATTAAAAGAATTAAAATTAAAACCTAATTTAAAACTAAATTTATTTACATGCAATTTAATTACAAAAATACTTAAAATAAAACATTTATCATTTTTTCATCTTTTCTGATTTTTTTTTATTTTTATGTTTTTATGAAAATAATTAATTAATTAAACAAATAATAATTAAAAGAAAATAGAATTAATAAAAAAAATATGGCAAACCTAGGGGGGTATCTGTCCCCAAAGTGGAGGTTAATCTTGAGAAATTTGGCCCATTAACCTTTGCCTGTTTGGACTTTTGCAGGACACGTGTATGTGCGCTGACTCAAGCTTATGGTGTTCCTCCAATCTGCGCCTTTGGATTGGCCCTGATAGGCACGTGGATGGTTTGATCTTGAGGGCGTACAATGGTCTTCAACGTTGAAGCTGCGTAGAAGTATTATATGAAGAAAAATATGAAAGAGGGTGAGGACCTGGGTCTCGAACCCAGGTCATGAGGATTACCAACGCATGCACTTGCCACTGAACCACCAACACGCTTTTGTATATATAATAATCAACAATCAATATAAAGGAAAACGTGAGTTAGTGCCCTTTTTCGCGCAAAAATTCAAACTAACCAATCAGACCTCGCCACTTAAGCGTCTTCTTCGTTTGGTTTAATTTTCCTGAAAACATAAAACATTGGCAACGGTTTTGTTAGCGTTCTCCTAGGCCAGCTACTAAAAAATAGCGATTAGCCATTGGATGCTCATAAATTGAGCGCGACCCTATCAATGAGTTTGTATGAAGGTCCTGATTAGGATAGTCTGGGTCCTGTGCTCCAATTTTCCCTTATTTCAAAAACCCTAATTTGAAGGTTGAAGAACCCTAAATATTATCAATGGCAGATTCGCATACAATGCCCAAAACTTCAATCAAGTTATGTGGTTAGCTTCAGAATCACACAAGGAATATAAATCAACAATTAAAATGCCATGAAAATGCATAGATGTTAAACACGATTATGAAAAAAAAGAGTGGAAAAGTCGACTTCTGTACAATGATTCCAAGGGTTATGTTTGATGTTTTTGATCCAGGAAGATTGCTTGAGGTCCTAGGAGTGCAATGGGATGAAAATTTCGCCTTGAATCGTCCTGCAAAGATGTTTTCAGAATTGGAATTTTTTGACAAATTTCAAGCTTTTCTTTTCAGGTTTTTGAGCAGCTGCGTGGTCCTTTGAATTAGGGTTGTGTTCTATGTATAAGTAAGAGTGAATTAGGTCAAGAATTCTGATCAAAATCCATGCATTGATGGTTTATGAGATTTGATTTTCTTCAAGATCTTTTTCAATCTTTTCCATGCTATTTGATACCAAATCATGCCAAAACTTTCCCTAATTGATCATGCACGAATTTGAGTATCCAATGAGAATAATTTCTGCACAAAAAGATTTTATTTCATTAGTTTTGTATTTTTCATGCATTTTATTTAATTAAATGAATTATAAATGATAAAAAATCCAAATAAATAAATAAAAATGGAGAAAAACTTCCCTTTGGGCCTAATGGTCGTGTGCATGCTTGGGACAATGAATTGTGGAAGAAAAATGGGCCCATTAGCAATTTTAAGTCATTTGACTCAATGTTGACTTTTCAAAATATCCAAAAATTTCCCAACTTCTACAAGGCATAACTTGCTCAATTTTTAAGCTTTGCTCATGTTCTTGGACATTTTGGAAAGATCCTTGAGTCCTCTAACCAATGCCTTTGGTCCCATGTCATTTTGATTTACCAATCTCAAGTTATGGCCTTTGACTTAAAGTCCCTTTTTGTTGACTTTTGAAAATGACCTATAATGTTGAAATTGATAACTTTTTGTGAGAGCATTTCTTGGACTTGAAGTATGAAGATGAGTTGTAGGAAATGTCTTTCTTTTCAAAATGAGCTTTGGATGGAATTTTTCTGATAATCCATGTGAAAGTTATGCCCTGGTCAATTTACAGTTGACTTTTTCAGCTGTCCAAATAAGGAAACTTTTGCATCTTGATGATTTTTGAGCCAAGCTTTGAGAATCATGATCAAGCATTGATCAAATGATGTTTGTGGCTTCAAAATGAGATGTTGACCAAAAATTTGAACTTTTGACTGCCAAATGACCATTTTGCCCCTACAGTTGACTGCAGTGCAATTAGGGTTTTGACTGTGCAATTTTGTGCTGAAAGTCTTGAAACTTGATATGAGGATGCTTGACCATATTTATAGGCATGTGGGACTTGATTGGACCCTTGGAAACTTCATTTTCTTGATCAGGACCAAAACCCTAATTTTGACTGTCTTAGGAGACCCTTGCACTGTGCAACCCTTGGGGAGATTCGAAGCTTGACTTGGCAATTTCTTGAAGAATATGGGAGGGAAAATTTTGGGGTACAACACAAGTGTTCCAGTTTTTGATGCCACGATTTAACTTCATTATCTTTGGCTAAAGCACATGTTGAGGAGAAGTTCAACTCTTGGGAAACCCATAGATAACAATTGTCTTTAGATCTGATTCCTTTCATAATAACTTCATTCTTCTCATTGCAAACGAGACATTCTATCTTGGTGAAGTTAACTTTAAAACCTTAATCACATAGTTGGCTTATACTTATTAGGTTAGTTGTTAACCCTTTAACAAGTAACACATTGTCAAGTTTTGGGACCCTGGACCTTCCAACTTTCCAAATCATTTGATTTCACCTTTGGTTCCATCACTAAAAGTCACATAACTGGTAGAATGATATTTAATATCTACCAATAGATTCTTGACACCTGTCATGTGTCTAGAACAGCCACTGTCAAAGTACCAGTCATCTTTGGTTGATACTCTGAGAGAGGTATGAGCTATGAAACTAGCAACATTAGACTTGGGAACCCACTGTTTCTTCTTTTTGCTATTTTGAGAGATCTGAACAGTCTTGGGAAGAGGAGTAGTTTTAGGATACCCATACAACTTGAAACAGAAAGGTCTTATGTGACTAAACCTTCCACAATGGTGACACCTCCAGGGTTGGGATTTCTCTCTGGTGTGACTAAATTTTTTCTTACCATGATGTTTAGACATTTGATTCAACATCTTTGGTTTAGAATTGGAATGAGTGGAATTTGATGAAGGTTCTTCTGAAACAGGTTCGTTTTTCTCATTAAACCCTAGACCACTATTGTCTCGTGTCACTCTTCCCACTTGAAGAATTTCATCTAATGTTTCAGACCCATTATCCAGCATCTTGAGAGATTTGACCATTTTATCAAAATTAGAATTCAGAGAAGTTACTTCACTTTCCAGATTAGAAATAGTTTTCAAATGCTCTTTCCTTTCTGCCTTCAGCTGGGTTATAAGTGCTTTTTGTTTCTCCCCTTCTAGGAAAATGTCTGCACTTTTGAGACACAGTTCTTTGTACGAGGCAGCTAGCTCATCAAAGGTTAGTTCACCATCACTAGAATCTTCATCAGACACATATTTTCCTGTCAATGCTTTAACATACTTTGCAGATTCCTCTACAAGATCACTCTCAGAATCCTCTTCAGACCAAGTAACAGATAGGTTCTTCTTCTGTTTCTTAAGATATGTAGGACATTCAGCTCTAATGTGACCAAAACCTTCACATCCATGACATTTTATTCCCTTCCCTTGAGTGGATTTTTCTTCATCCTTTTTTCTTCCAAACTCATTTGACTTAAGGATGTCAGATGAGATGTTCTTGACATTTGATCTTGGGTTCCTATCCATCCTTTTTATCACTTTGTTAAACTGTCCTCCAAGCATAACTAAGGAATTAGATATTCCTTCATTTATATCCAGATCACAATCCTCCTCTTCATCTTCAGTATTGGTTACAAAAGCTATGCTTTTGTTCTTCTTTTCAGGTCTTTCATTTATGCTTAATTCAAATGTATGAAGTGAACCAACAAGTTCACCCACTTTCATCTTGTCAATTTCTTGTGCTTCTTCTATGACAGTCACTTTCATATCAAATCTCTTGGGAAGAGACCTAAGCATCTTTCTCACCAATTTGTCTTCTAGAATTGTTTTCTCCTAAAGCACTGGCAGCATTAGCAATCTCAAGAATGTCCATATGGAAGTCATTAATGATTTCATCATCCTTCATTCTCAGATTTTCAAATTTGGTGGTGAGTTACTGAAGTCTTGACATCTTCACTTTGGATGTGCCTTCATGGGTAGATTGAAGAATCCCCCAGACATCCTTAGCTACTCCACATGTGTTCACTAATCTAAAAATGTTCTTGTCAATTCCATTGAATATAGAATTCAAGGCTTTAGAATTTCCAAGAGCTTTCATCCTCTTCTTTAGACCAATCTTCTTTTGGCTTTAACTCAAGTAGGTTCTTCATTTTCTCCCAATTTGACAGGGTGTTTCCATCCTTTTAAGACAGCTTTCCAAGCCTTGCTATCCATAGACTTTAGAAAGGCCACCATATGTGGTTTCCAATAGTCATAATTGCTTCCATCCATAATGGGTGGTATTCTCACAAATCCTCCTTCCTTGTCTATAGTACCAGGAAGTATCTTCCCTAGATCTCACCCAGATATAGAGCAGGATGCATGCTCTGATACCAATTGAAATTCTGGTATCAGATATGTGATGTCAAAAGAGATGTCACGACACAAATATCTAAGGACAATATCAAATGCAACAATATTAAAAGTAGTAAAAACACAAGGGATTGTTAACCCAGTTTGGTGTACAACAACACCCACTCTGGGGGCTACCAAGCCAAGGACAAGTCCACTAAATAGAATTAATTCATAGACCCTCAGTAAACAACCAATTTACGATCTAATCACTTAATCACTACCCGTGCTATACTTCTACCTAAGAAACACCTAGGTATGAGGCCCTCCTCAAATCCCTTCAATCACTAACAATGAAGAACAACAGAATTATTAAGTTTTAAAAACTTCAATCATTCAATACTTAAAATCTTATGAATGATGCACAATTAACAAATCAAATTACAACTCAAGTATTAAACCAATACTTAGAGTGTATTACAATTAAAAAGACTTAGTCTTCTAAGACAGGAAGAATATATTCTACTTCAAAAGTTGTCGTCAAAAGAATAAGGATGCAAGTCCTTATAAAGGTGTAGCAGTGGGCTTGGGCTAAAAAAAATATTCCAATCCCTTGAATATTTCCAAGAAAATAGGCCAAGATATAATCCATAAGGATAAAACAAATAGAAAAATATTCCTCCATATTTTTCGCAAGCTATGAGTCACAAATCTTGAATAATGGCGCGCATAAAAACAGGAAACAGAATACTGAAAACAATTATGAAGTCACATTCAGATCAGGAGGCAGATGTCAAGACATCTTCTTTGACATCATTCAAAACCAGTTTGCTTCAAATGTCAAGGCATTGAGCAAAACATTTTCAAGTCAGTGTTTTACCAAAATTGCTGCCAACAAAAACACTTACACAAGTTAAAATAAAGGAGACATTATAAAAAAAATATCAAATCTGGAAAAAAAATCATGAAAAAATAAAAATCAGAAAGAGAATATTTGAAAATATTTTTGTGAATTTTTTCATAATTTTTGAGTCAAAAATGAATTTTCTGTGATTTTTTGAAGTTTAAATTAATTAAAATATAAAAATCAGAAAAATAAAAATAAAACAAAAAAATATAGACTATTGGATGAATGTCAAAACGCATTAGTAATCAGATCCAAGGGATTTGGCGCGCTGTGCATATCATGGTCCTCATTGAATAAAACACTGGATCCATTATAAAACCAAATTTTTGAAAAAAAACAAGTGGCACGTTATCATTGGTTGAGAGATGATACGTTGGTCATCTTCAACCTCCAGCCACACGAATTGTAGGTCTCTCATACTGTAAAATCAGGAGCTCAGACCTATTCCATTCGCTTTGTCTCATCAAGACGAAAACAACCGTACCCTCGCGAAAAATTTATTTAAGGTGTAGCTCAGTCGATTTGCAAAAAACCAGAAGGAAAAATTTGAATAGGGATTTGAAAATTCATGGCCAAAACTCACTTCCAGTTGAAAACAAATGTTGTGACTAGTATTATAATGATGAGAGCTTCATTGTAGTAACACATTTTGAGAGAATTGATGAAGGAATCTACCTATTGAAGTTCAAATTCAGAGCTCTGAAACTTGACTTGACTAGCACAATTTAGGATGCTTTAGGGCTAGGTTCTTCTTCTGTTAGCTTCAGTGAAGTTCAAGGATGAAGAATTGACAAAGAAAATGGATTGAGGAAGGTTGTAAAACCAAATTCGAAGTTGCAGAAAAGTGGGTTAAAGAGAGAGTTTGGCAGGGTGGTTCTGGTTGTTCAAGCTTGAGAAAATGAATGCAATATGTCCCTCTATTTATAGGAGAGTGAATGGTGAAAATAATTAGAAGCAAAAGTGAAGTTTAGAGGGAAAACAAAGGAAGCTCGAAAATGAGAAAAGTGTGACTTGATTTTGTTCAAAACTCAGTTAATTCTTGCGTTTTGGTCCTTAATTCAACTTTAGGAACTTGGTTAAACATGTGTAAATAAAAAACACATGATAATTTGGTGTTTAGAAGCCACGTTATGAATTTCAAATTCTGACTTTGGAGAAGATTTAAGTTTCAAGGTACCATCTTTGAATCCATGGTGTTCATAGCTCAAGGGGTCTTAGGGCATGATTCTTGAAGCTTTTAAAAGATAAGGTCATAAACTTTGCAATGTGCCAAGAATGATATCAAATGGATTCTTGAGCCAGAAGTTGTGATGAGTCAAAGTTGAGAAAAAGATGCTGACTTTTTGTACTTAGAAAAATTCTATGTTTTTTCTTCAAAGTGACCTATAATGTTTTGATTCCAAACATGGTCTTCATCCAAAATTGAGCTTTGATCAATGATTCTAGCTTGAAGTAGACTTCCCAAAGAGAATTGTGAAACTTGAATCACTCAAAAATACCAAGTATTGAAAAAGTTATGGCCTTTTAAAATTGGTAAAAATTCATGAGGTGACCCATAATCTTTTGGGTTCTTAGGGCATGTTCGACTCATTTTTAAGATTTGCATATAAAAATAAGAGTTACATTTAACATCCTTAAGATCATTATGGAAAAATAATGGGCTCAAGTAGATAAAAATTGACCAAGTTATGATCTTTTGAAATTACATAAAGAAAATTTGATGGCCTATCTAGAAGACTTGTAATCTCTCTCCATCATTAGGCATCTTCCACACCAAATTTTCTTTAAATTCTTGAAGTGATTAGTTGATAACCCTTTAAAGAGAAGCATGTCTTTAGAATCACTCAAAAATCTCAAAATATGAGCAAGATATAGCCCTTAGAAGTTCAAAACCCTAGTTCCTAGAGCACCAAAATGACTTGGAAATCCTTTTCAATTTTGACAAACTTTCTTGCACAATAACTTTTTCCATGTGAATAGAGGTTGTTATGGACAATAATAAGAACCCATAGCAATAATAACCACCACCAAATATAAAATATTGAGAGAGTTATGTACTTGTGATCAAAGAATCAATAATTTGTCAAATCAGGTCAAACTTCTTCAATCAATCCTTGCATATTTTGACTTTATTTGATAAATTGAGGGATGATGAATCATAGTATACCTTGTAATGATATTACTTTAAAGCATATTAAATGGTGAAGCTTGAATCTCAATGAAGCTTTGTTGAAGAAGGCATGGAAATAAACTCATGAACCTATAGATCAACCTGATGAAGTGTGTTGTGCTTTCACCTATAACTTCATTAATTAGAGCAAACATTCATAGTATTTTTTAGTTAAAATTTAATCAATACAAAACATAGATGATCACAATATACAAATCAAGGTGCTTGGTGATTCCTCATGAGCAAACCTAGAGATAGGGAGAAGAACCAAACCCTATTGTGATCTTGTTGTAATTGAGTTGATATAAGATTATAGAGGAATCTTAGGGGTAAAAACTAGGGTACAATAGTACCCACTTTATGGGTCCTCTTTTTTTAGAAGTTCCAGAGGTTCTGACACCTTTGGACTTTTGTGCAACAGGATAATCATGTAAAATTTGTGCATAATACTTTGGTTTAGAACTTTCCTTTTGTGTTTGTGTTTGTGTTTGTGTTTGTGCTACAGTAGTATCAGAACCTTCTTGTTCTGGACATTTCAAATTTGTGCCAGCAAGCATGACATCTTCAGAAAGAGGTTTTGGTTTGACATTCATAGTCTCATCAGTTTTCTTTGACGATCCTGAATATTTCAAGCCTCTGCTTCCATTTCTACTAACACCATAGATCATTAAAGCCATTTTGCTTTTATCTATGCTTTTAGCAAGGAACTGTTAAAAAGCTCTATCATATATGATTACTTCGTCAATAATAGATGTGTTAGAGAAAATCTCTTCTTCTAATCTAGACACTTTACTTTTGAGAGGTATGTTTGATTTTTCTAAAACAAATAGTTTTTCATAGAAGCCAGAAGTATTTTGCTCATCTACAGTAGTGTTCTCAAAAGTAGCTAAAAAACTCTTTTTCAAGATTTTGTGTTTACTTAGAATATATTGATACCTTTTTATTAATTCAGATAAACCAATTTCAAATTCAGAGCGGGATAAGGAAGAAAGTGCCTCTTTGTCGTCATCAGAGTCTGACTCATTATCAAGTGTTAGTTCATTTTCTGTTGTTTCTTCATTTGTTCAAGTTTTAGCCATGTGTGCCTTGTTTGCATGCTCTTCATCAGAATCTTCATCTTTTAATTCGAAATCATCCCATGTTGCCATGAGACCCTTCTTAGCTTTGTAAGCCTTCTTAGGCTTCTTGTCTTTCTTAAGCTTTGGAAAATCATTTTTGTAATGTCCAAGCTCTTTGCATTCAAAGCAAGTAACTTCTTTTCCATAAGCATTCCTCTGACCAGAAGTGGATTCACCTCCTCCATATGTCCTTTGTTGACCTTTGAAATTTCTTTGTCTATGCTTCCAGATTTGACTTATTCTTCTGGATATCAGAGAGAGTTCATCATCATCTGAATCTTCTTCTGATTCTTCATATTCTTCCTTAGCTTGATAATCCTTGTTTTTCCTAAAAGTAGACTTTAGAGCAATTGATTTTACCCTCTTCTGAGGTTCATCTTGTTCCAGCTCTATTTCATGACTTCTTAAAGAGCTAATCAGCTCCACAAGAGAGGTGTTGTTCAGATCCTTTTCCAATTGTAAAGCAGTTACCATTGGTCTCCATTTGACAGGAAGACTTCTGATAATCTTTTTAACATGATCTGCAATGGAGTAACCTTTATTCAAAACCTTAAGTCCTGCCACAAGAGTCAGAAATCTTGAAAACATCATTTCCACATATTCATCGTCTTCCATCTTGAAAGCTTCATACTTTTGAATTAAGGTCAGAGCCTTTGTTTCCTTTACTAGTGCATTACCTTCATGCGTCATTTGTAGAGAATCAAAGATAGACTTTGCAATCTCTCTATCTGTGATTTTCTCATATTCATTATATGAAATAGCACTTAGAAGAACGGTTCTTGCTTTATAGTGATTTCTGCATACTTTCTTTTGTGCTTCCATCATTTAACTTCTTTTAATCTTATAACCTTTATCATCTACTGGGTGAGTGTAGCCATCAACTACCAAGTCCCATAGATCCAAGTCATATTCAAGAGAGTAACTTTCTATTCTATCCTTCCAATAGTCAAATTTCTCCCCATGAAACATAAGAGGTTTTGAACTATAGTGATCTATATCATTATCCCTATTATCAACAGTGGAAGTAGGTGTAGCCATTGGTTTTTCACACACACTGGATCGGTACTAGACATTGTTAAGTGTTGAAAAAAATTCAAACTATTTATCTCCTCAGAACCGGAGCTCTGATACCAATTGAAGGTGTGAAAAACACAAGAAATTGAGGGTTTGAATTGGGTTTTTAAAACAAAAATTTTACTTTAAAAATATTCCCCTTTAAATTAAAATCCTTTTCCCTTCACTCTTGATAATAACAACAAGTAAGAATAGAAAGTAAAGAACAATATATGTTTATACTAGTTCACTTAAAAATTATCAAGCTATTCTAGTCCACCTGCCAAGGTGATTTTGCCTCACTCAATCGAGGACTTAATTCACTATAACCAAAATGATTACAATTTGCACAAGCTACCCGCAAGTGACTAATAACCTATAAGACTCATAAGTCCTAGAATTCTTAAGGATACAGACCTACCTGGTCCCTTAAGGAATATCAAACAATAATCAACCTGATTATTACAATGCACAAGCTACTCACAAGTGACTAACAACCTCTAAAACTTGCAAGTCCTAGACTTCTTAAGGATACAGACCTACCCAGTCCCTTAAGGAAATCAAACAACCGTTTGAAGACAAGTTTTGTTTACAAGAATATTGCTTCTACACAAGCTGAATATGTAAACTATTTTAAGAATAGTGACTAAAGAATATGAAAGCTATGAACAGCGCTTTGTGCGTGGATATTCCGTTGATTGGAAGCTTTCTATCTTAGTCTTCAAGCCTTTATATAGCCAATAAAATAATATATCCATTGAGGGGTACTCTTGGGATTTACATAAACATTGGCAACTTAAACAGTAACGTGAGGGACAAAATCGTGCAATGCGTCTGTCCTTTCATGGTAGTGGAATGAAATGTTGATTGTACCATGTACTATTTGTACCATTTTAACGTTATCTTCTTTCCTTTTTCACTTCATAGGCTTATGCGAGCATGAGTTTAAAAGCGAGAACATAACACAAGGTCATCAGAACTTCAAGTCTTTAGAGTCTTCAGAACCTCATCTTCAGAGACTTCAACACTTGTTTGTGAGAACCTTTTCTTGGAACCTTGAGTCTTTAGAACTTCAAGTCTTTAGAATCTTCATAACTTTTGTCTTTAGAGTCTTCAGCACTTGGTCTTTATAACACTTATCTTTAGAACCTTAGGTCTTTAGAAACTTGAGTCTTTAGCATCTGGAATTGAGTAGAAACTTCTCTCTTCAAATCTTCTGACTGTTTCTTTAGAATCCATTGTCTTCAGAAACATGAGTCTTCAGCATCTGGATTTAAGTAGCAACTTCTGTCTTCAGATCTACTGACTGGTTTCTTTAGACAAACATCAGAGCTTACACTTCAGATCTTTCTGGAGTGTCTTGCTAATGTTCAATAGAACTTGTGTAGTGCAGAAGCGGAACTAATTCTCTTCTAATGTCTTGGCCACGCCATCCATCAGAAGCAGAACCTGTTTGTTAAGTACTCAACAATGAAAAACATTAAGGTGTCAAAATTGTTCATACAAACATACTCATTTTTTATCATCAAAACTCAGACATAATATTGCAGAACCAAATCTTGTTCTTACAAAAACATCATGAGTCAAAGCTAACGAATCAAGACTTGTATCTCAAGCAACATTATTAAGATGAACTTGGACCTCTTTAGAGCTTGATCATCATTTTTAGGTACAAGTTACAAATCCATTATATGCTATACTATAGTGCTCAGATCTATTGTGTTAATTTCATGCATATGCATAACTTGTTTCTAAACATCAAGGCATTTGCATACAAACTGGATTTTTTAAAGTATTTTTCAATTTTATAGCAGGTTTAACCAGTTACACCAATTGGTTAATCAGATACATAAATGTAAAAATGGTTTTTCAAAATATTGTTTCAAACATTCTATTTTTGGTAAATTCTGACATTTGAACCCGTCGCAACAGCACATTAAAACCGCAATAATTTGCACAAGTTACACAAAAGTATCAGGTGTAACTGGTTAATCCTTTTGGATAACCCGTTACACATTCAAAAATATTCAAATTTCTCATATCTCTTTAGTTGTAATCGATTATGATGATGTGTTAATCGATTACCACTGATACAGTGGTACTTTTTGGCTAAAATTATGATTCTAATGTATTTCAAACTTCATCCATCAATCAATGTATTGGTTCATCATATTATACTTTTTCATAATAATATGATACATGTATAAATATTCTATGTTTCAGATTTTGAAAACTTACCTCTTTCAATTCAATTCAAATTCATTTTATCTCAAATTTTCAAACAACTGCTTTGTGTCATAAACCTGTGCATGAAACTTACTGCATACATTTTCATTGCATCTCTGAAAGTTTCATCACTATAATTCTGAGCACTTGTGTAACATATTATGAATTGCTTACTCAAAAGGGAAAATAAATTCTTGTAATTGATAAACATCTTACATCTTCAAACTTCTTATAAAAATCTAGAATTGTGTGTGTACCTTGTTGTCCAGGATTATTGGAAACAAGAGAGTGGAAAAGAAAAGATTGTTTTCCGTTTCTACTTTAGTGGTGTAGATACTTTGTTGACCATGATTGTTGGAAGCAAGAGAGTGGAAAAGGAGAGGATTATTCTCTTTTCTAATTGGTTGAATCATAAGGTGACTTATTGTGATTCGGTTAGTAACTTGTGTATAGAGACTAGGATTATGCTTGTACAAGGTCCTAACAATATTGAAATCTCTTACATGTTGTAATGAGACTATACGTACTCTGGGACTACGAGAGGAACTAATATAATCCCTTTGTGTTCTTTATTTTTTTACACTTTATTGCTTTCATAAACACCATCAAACCAGAAAAATAAAGTAATTAATCTCTAAAACCAAAAATCTACCAAAATACCTATTTCACCCTCCTCTTAGGAGAATTTCATACTTACAGAGTGAATGTGAAAAAAGGTGCAATAGGGTTTCTGCAGGAGCAGAGTTGCATTATTGGGAACTAATTTTTAATAATGAATACTTGATTTTTCTATAATTATTTGAGAACTTTAAAACAATAATTTATTATAATTATGAGAAATAGCGATAATGAGGAGGATATTTTTATGTAATAAGACATTAGGTTGTGATCTTACCGGATCAGACTTGGAACGTCACGACTAGCTCCGAGCTGAAGTGAGTAAGAGTACGAGCATGCAAAAGTATGAGTATGGGTAAAATAATGAATACATGACCCTCTGGGAACAGAGGGTATTTATAGCCCTCAGCGCTGGGCCAAGGTCCCTTCATTGGGCCGGGCAGGTTTGGCCCAATGAAGGAACTTCCAGGTTCTACGTGTGTAGTGGGGACCCGCACGTGGTCTCCTTCCTGGATGTTCTGCGAGAAGTACGGACGGACGAGGACGCAATCTTTTCGAGATCCAAGTGATGGTGTAGTGGTCAGAGTCTGCCCTACGAGGGGCGCTCGAGCTAAGGTCGAGCTGGACTGCATGAAGTCGAGGATGTCGTACTAGCGGAGAGTGTCGGGCACGGCTGTGGCTTCTTGGTCGGCGTGACCCCTTGCAAGACCGTTTGGATTGGGCCTTCATCATTGCTTTTGGGCCAGCTCGGCCCAGTCCAGAACAGGAGCCCCCCAAGTCGTGGTTCCTGGAATAGGAGCCATGACTTGATCTTAGGTCGCCTCCGTTGCGGGGTCCCGTATCCGGACAAGAGATGTAGTTCCCCGTGGTTACCCTAGGAGTTTCCCTGTGTCGCGCCCGTGAGATAATTCCTTTCGAGGAGTGCTCGAGGGATCCTCGACGGGCTGCGTTTGTTGAGCACATGAGGCATCTCTTGGGAACTGTGTCGCCACCCTATTGAAGATAGGGTCATCATTGCCTAGGGGGCTGTGCGTCGAGGAGGGAAGTCTGTGGTTGCCCGAGGTGACGTTTGGTATTCCAAGTCATCACTATAAATAGGGTCCTTGGTCCCCAGAACATGTTTTCCCTCTTCGCGCTTCTTCTCCTTCCTCTGCCTCTACTGCTACTGTTCTTCCCAGATATTCATAGGACCGCCGTGTTCGCCGTCGCTGATTCCCTTTTCCGCTGTCGCAACTCTTTCTAGATTTCAAGTAAGCGTCTTGTCCCCTTTGCTTTTCCTCTGTGATGTATGCTATTTTTCATTGTTTTGGACGTTAGAGACTGTACGCCTGGGATTAGCCCCGGTAGATTTATATTTGGCTCGGCAAATTCGTGTTTATGCCCGGCAAACGCATGTTTGTGCCCGGTAAAAGCATAGTTTAGGTATTTAACTCGCAGTGCCGCCCAGGGTCTTCATGATTCAGGGCGCCTAATTTGTGGTAGTGCCCGGTAAACTCATAGCTCTAGTCCTAGGATTTATGATGTTGCTCGCCATGTTCATATCCTAGGTCGACATATTCATGAGTGGCCGAGATGTTGGCCTATTTAGGCGATCTGTAGGAGGACTTGTCGTGGTATCTGGGAGTCGGGGAGGTGACTCTGCTCTTTTTGTTCAAAACACCAACTTTTTTAGTCGTGCGTGGAGTGACGCGGTTTGTCGTGCCCTTCTTCCCGTCCGTTAGGGCGAGCGTGTGGACTTGCTCCCCAATTGACCGGTTTCCTGTGCTTTGCAGGTAACAATGGCGGACGAACCGTGTTCCTCGGGGCGCACTGAGGCGGAGGACCAAAGTGCTGAGGAGAACGTGAATTTGGTTGATACTATCGATGATCCTCTACTGGAATGGGTGGGCGCCGAGCCCAGAGGGATCGCTTTGGCCTATAGTCGATGCAGTCGAAGTGCGTATACCATCCTCGAGAAGGGTAGTAGCCAGCCCGGTTTCCAGAAGAACTTCGTTGTCACCCGACCAACTCTTACCGCGCGGATCTGCTCGGAGTTCCCCGAGTATGGATTCCCAATGTATGAGATTTCCTTCAAGGACCTTGGACTACAGCTCCCCTTTAGTGATTTCCAGGTCGGGGTCTTTAGTCATCTGGAACTGGCCCCGTCGCAGCTTCACCCTAACTCGATCGCTTTCCTCCGGGCGTTCGAAATGACGTGTCGCTTCTTAAAGATTGGGGCGACCATACCTCTCTTCTTCCGCGTCTTCCACTTGCAGCGCCAATCCCGGGGAGACAGACACAGTTGGGTTTCCCTGAAGCATTCGAAGAGACTATTCAGGATGTACATGGATTTTGTCCGGGGCTTCAAGGACAAGTGGTACATCGTGAGGCCGGTTTCCAAAGCGGGTTTAGAGTTTGTATACGAGGAAGAAACGGTTGTGACCGACGATCACAGGGAGGCTCTTCTGGACGACGAGGGATGCCCGGTGTTAGGGCGTGTGGCCAAATTCCCTTTACATTGGACCTCGCGTCACTACGCGCACGGCACCGGGCACTACCATACGCCCGCAGGGGGGATGAGCACCGAAGACGAGGAGGCTTATGGCAACCTTTGCCGATATGTCGATAGTTTCTTCCCCGCCCGGTGGGCCACGAGGGAGGGGAAGGATATTCTTGATGAAGACGGTTATCCGACCTTTGAGGCCCGACCTATCGATACGAAGGCGCTCGTGGAATTCCAGTCCTTCGGGCAGGCCAAGAACCTGCTAGGTCTTTTAATTTTTTGTTTTGTTTGATTTTCTTTGCTTGTTTATTTGCTCGTCACTAACCCGGGATTTCTTTTATGCAGGTCTGATGGCCGAACGAAAGGAGAGGCTCCTGAAGCTGACACAGGATAAGAAGGCCAACAAGAGAGTGGTGCGAGCTCCTCAGGCGACGAGGATGGGCCCGCCAACTAGCCTGGGCGCTTCCCAGGCGACGAGGATGGGCCCGCCAACTAGCCCGGGCGCTGCTTCGGGAGGGTCCTCGGACGCTCAGGATGTCGAGCCACATACTGACCTGATACCAAGGAAGAGGAATCGGGTGGAGAGCCAATCGGAGGTCGGTGAGGACTCCAGTGCGGTGAGGTCCTTCGGGTTGCCCCCTTGTTTTAAAGAGGAGGGTTTCTTCGAGGGGTTTCCCTTGTCCGTGAGTGCTGATGAAGCTGATACCATTAGGCGGATGAGCAAGGAGAGTCGGAGAAGGCATCTGGCCGCCAATATGGCCGGGCTGGTCAAGATGGCCGAGATGGCCGTCGTGCTGGCCGAGGAGGGGGCAGACTCTGATCGTATCAAGGAGTTGGAACAGGAGAAAGCTTCCCTTACTTCGATTTCACGAAAGTTGAAGGCTGCCCTGGAGCGCTCCGAGGAGATGTTCCGCGAACAAGCCGAGCTGCTGGCGGCGGAGAAAGAGTTGCTTGCTGTAGAGAAAGAGAACTCGGAGAAGATTTCCGAGGAGATGGACTATTTTCGGGAGGATCGAGAACGCCTGGAAATTGACAACGGACGCCTCGCCAAAGAGGTCGAGGACCTAAAGGCCGCCATGCTTCCTGCCGAGGATGAGTCGGAGGAGACGGCTCCTTTGCGGAGTCGATCGGAGCTGGTCGCCCGTATTCAACTCCTCGAGGTAGACTGCGTCAGTGCTTTGGCGGATGGCTTTGAAGCCGCGGTCAGCCAGCTCTCCCTGTTGAATCCCGGTCTGAACACTAAAATGGCGGGCTACATGTCTCAGATCATCGACGGCCAGGTCGTGCCCCTGCCCGAGTCTCCTGTTGTCGGTGGTAATAGCTCCGGGGAAGTCTAGTTGTGAGATTCTAATAGGGCATGCGCGCCTTTATTGATGTTTGTTTTGGGCCCTGCGTGCTCGTTCATTTTTTACTTTTTGGGCCTGCGTGCCCGCTCTTTGTATTTCTTGGACATCGTCGGCCTTCTTGGTCGGTTTATCTCTATTTGTTTTGTTGCCCACGGGCTTTTCGAATGAATGTTTGTTTCGATTTTTGATTGTTTGCCCGTATTTGTGTTTTACGTTTTTGCGCTGAAATTGGCCTAAGTTATGGGCCCGAGTCTTGCCCGTATGTGGTTGTGACTTTGTTGGCAAATTTGCCTAAGTCTTTTATTCGTGCCTGTGTTCGGCTTCTATTCGGTGGTTAAATTCGCCTAAGTGATGACCTCGAGGAGAGATTTCTTTTCGACCCTCTTGGATGGCCCGACGTTCTTCGAGATTCATCGGGCGTGCGGAGCGAAACCGCTTGTTCGGGTGCATGACCCTGATCGGGGTTATTCACCCGCGGCGTGAACTGCCCATCGCGAGCTGGGTGTTCTGCCCTACATGTACTTCGACGATAGAGCTCGATTGAGGTGTCCACGTCAGGAACTATCGTTCATTCCCTTCGCGGGAGTCTTTCTGGTTCCTTCGTAACACCAGGCTGCCGATTTTGAACTCGCGTTTAATGACCTTGTCGTTGTGGCGCAGAGCCACTCGTTGTTTTAAGGTGGCTTCGCGTAGGGCCTCCACCGATCGGATTTCCTCGACTAAGTCGAGTTCATCCCTGAGTGCCTCGTCGTTCATTTCTTCGTCGAGGGGATTCTCTGTATGTTTGGAGGGTTCCCTGATTTCTACCGGGATGACGACCTCGGTGCCGTATGTTAGTCGGAAGGGGGTCTCGCCCGTCGTCGAGTGGGGCATGGTGCGGTATGCCCACAAGACGTTGTTCAGCTCCTCGACCCAACCCCTCTTTGCTTCGCCGAGTCGGCGTTTGAGTCCCCAGAGGATGACTCTGTTCGCGGCTTCGGCTTGCCCGTTGGTTTGAGGGTGCTCGACCGAGGTGAAGTGTTGTTTTGTTCCTAGTTTGGTGACGAAGTCTTGGAACCCGTGGTCGGTGAATTGGGTGCCGTTGTCGGTCACCAGTTCCCTCGGGATTCCAAATCTGGCGAGGATGTTTCTCTTGTAGAAACGAAGGATGTTGTGTGAGGTGATCTTCGCGAGAGCCTCGACTTCTATCCATTTCGTGAAGTAATCCACGGCCACAATGAGGAATTTATTTTGGTAAGTCCCTTGCACGAAGGGACCGAGGATATCCATACCCCACCATGCGAACGGCCATGGAGACGACAGTATACTCAGTTCGTGAGGGGGGGCGAGGTGCATGTCACCGTGCCTCTGGCACTTGTCACACCTCTTGACGTGTTCCTTGGCGTCCTGCTGCATTGTCGGCCAATAATACCCCGCTCGAAGGGCTTTCCTCGCCAGAGACTTACCGCCCATGTGCTGGGCGTTAATCCCTTCGTGTATCTCCCGCAGTACCTCGGGGACTGTGGATTCATCGATGCACTTTAGGAGGGGGATGGAGAATCCCCTGCGGTATAGTTTGTGCTCGAGCACCACGTAGGAGCATGCTCGTCGCTTTGTGATGGTCGCATCCGTCTGGTTCGAGGGGAGTTCGCCTTTCGTCAGGAAATTGTACACCGGGGTCATCCAGGACGAGGCATCTCCTATGGCGTGGACTTCGACTAGTGTCGAGGATCTTTCGATGCTCGGGCGTGCTAGGGATTCTTGTATGATGGATTTGTTTCTGCCCTTCTTTCTCGTGCTCGCGAGTTTGGACAATATGTCTGCCCTTGTGTTTTGCTCGCGGGGGACATGTGAAATCTCTGCTCGTTCAAACTTTGTCATGTATTTTTTGAATAAGTTTAAGTATTCGACGAGGTTGTCGTTCTTGGCTTGGTAACTCCCCTGGACTTGGGAGGCAACAAGTTGGGAGTCGGTGTAGATTTGTATTTCGCGGGCTCCCAGGTCCTCGGCTAGCCTCAGTCCTGCGAGCAGGGCCTCGTACTCTGCTTGGTTGTTCGACGTCGAGAAGGAGAGAGCTAACGAGTGTTCGACCACTACGCCTTCCTCGTTCTCTAGGAGGATTCCTGCGCCACTTCCGGACGAGCTGGAGGCCCCGTCGACGAAGATGGTCCATTTGTGTTCCTTCCCAGCGGGTGGGTCATGAGCGGTCATTTCCGCGACAAAGTCGGCCAGGGCTTGTGCTTTCAGGGCTTTCCTACTCTCGTATTGAATGTCGAATTCGGAGAGCTCCAAGGACCATTTCAACATTCTGCCCGCCATGTCGGGCCGACCCAGGAGTTGCCTCATTGGTTGGTCGGTTTGCACGATGATTGTGTGGGCCAAAAAATAGTGTCTGAGTCTCCTTGCCGCGTTGACGAGGGCTAGAGCTACCTTTTCTATCTGCTGGTACCTGCTTTCGGGTCCTTGTAGGGATTTTCTCGTGAAGTATACAGGTTTCTGTCCGTAGGTGGTCTCGCGGATGAGAGCCGCACTGATGGCTTCGTTTGAGACGGCCAAGTATAGGAACAGTGGCTCCCCGTCGGCTGGTCGAGATAGTACGGGTGGTTGAGATAGACTTTGCTTTAGGTGGCGCAGTGCCCGTTCACACTCCTCGTTCCATTCGAAGGCTGCTTCTTTACGAAGGAGTTTGAAGAAGGGGAGGGCGTGTTGAGCGGACCTCGCGACGAAGCGGGACAATGATGTGAGCATGTCGTTCATGATTTGTATTGACTTCTTCGACATCGGTGTCGGGAGGTCAGAGAACGCTCGACACTTGTCGGGGTTGGCTTCAATTCCTCGTTCTGTTAGGTAGAATCCGAGGAATTTTCCTGCCTTGACTCTGAACGTGCATTTCTCGGGGTTGAATCTCATTTTACTTTGTCTTGCTTGGGCAAAGTCTACCTTGAGGTGTGTTGCATGGTCGGTGTCTGCTCGGGATTTGACGATCATGTCGTCCATGTAAACCTCGAGCATGTCCCCAATCTGCTTGTGGAAAACCCTGTTCATCATGCGTTGGTAAGTTGCCCCGGTGTTTTTTAGTCCAAAGGGAATTACGTTGTAGTAATAGTTGCCCGAGCTGGTCATGAAAGTCGTGCAGTGTTTGTCGCCCACAGCCATCGGGATTTGGTTATAGCCCGAGTAAGCATCCATGAACGACAACGTTTTGTAGCCGGCCGAGTTGTCGACCAGCATGTCTATGTTCGGTAAAGGGAAAGCATCTTTCGGGCAAGCCCGGTTGAGATCGGTATAGTCAACACACATCCTCCATTTTCCATTATTATTTTTAACAAGTACAACGTTCGACAGCCAGGTGGAATACCGGGCTTCAGAAATAAAATTCTCCTCTAGGAGGTCTTTTACAGCTTTTTCAGCAGCCTCCGTTTTCTCTGGAGACTGCCTACGCCTACGTTGTACTACGGCCCTAGCAGAAGGATCTATGGCGAGGTGGTGACAGGCGACCTCTGGGTCGAGTCCGGGCATCTCTACGGCGCTCCAGGCGAACAGGTCAGCATTCTCGCGCAAGCAGGCTTTGATTTGCTTCCTTGCCAGGTCGGGGAGATCCTTGCCAATCTTTACTCCTTTGCTCGGGTCTGTGCCGAGGGGGACAAGCTCAAAATCCCCGTCCGGTATTGGTCAGAGTGGAACTTTCTCGCCGTTGGGAGGTTCGTCCTGATCGAAACGAGCGTCTAGAGCTATAGAGTCGACCTTTGGTGGAGCTTTCTGGACTTCTTCCTTGGCGGACTCTTGCTTGTCGGGCTCCTGTCGCGTCGTTGCTGGTCTTTTGGCGGGCCTTGTCCCTACGTCGACAGTGTCGCGTCCCTTAGATGCAGCGTTGAAACACCTCCGAGCAGCGGCTAGGTCTCCCTGGATAGTAGCTACCCGTGCCCTTTTGGTGTAGAATTTCATCTTCAGGTGGACGGTGGAGGGCACCGCTGTCAGTTCTGCCAGTGTTGGTCTTCCCAGGATGCAGTTGTAGAGGGAAGGGCAGTCGATGACGAGGAAGTGTACTTTGACCTGTCTTGTCGCTGTTCCTTCGCCGAATGTAACCAGGAGCTCGACATATCCCCAAGGTTTGGAGGTCTAGCCGTTGAAACCCTGTAAGTCCGACCCTACATATGGCGAGAGATGTGAGTCGTCCAGCTGCAGAGTTCGGAACAATTGGTTGTACATTACATCGACGGAACTTCCTTCATCGACGAGGATGCGATGCACATCGAAGTTGGCCATTCTTTCCCTTATCAGCAAGGGGATGACCGCGTTGGGGGCTCCCCCGGGGAGCTCTTCTAGGTAGAAGGTGATGGGTTCTGACTTGCCCTTCACCCTTTCAAATGTCACTGTTTGCGGGGGTGCCGCGTCGACCAGCTCATCCAGCTTCCTCTTAGTCGAATTAATGGTCAAGTCGTTGAATCCTCCGCCGTTGATGACCATGGCGGAGGGGAAATATTCCCACCTGCTGTGTGTTGTGAGCGGCTCTCGCAGGTGTTCGGGGACGTCGAAGTCCTCGGGTCTGGTCACGGAGAAGGCGGTCTGGATGGGGATCGACTCGTCAGATGGTCGGGCGTCTTCCTCCGACTCTCTTGTCTCCAGGGCGTCACGACGAGGAGCGTCGTTTCACCGGTATTGTGCGAGCCTTCCTCCCTTGATGAGGGTTTCGATGGCGTCCTTGAGGTGGACGCAATCTTCAATCAGATGACCATGGCTCCTATGGTACTGACAATACTTGTTCTTGTCTGCTCCGGGCTTGGCGGGAGCAGGTCGGGGACGTTTGACGCCGCCGTCCTTGAAGTCTGTGCTGGCACACTCTGCCAAAATGCGCTCGCGGGAAGATGTGAGCGGAGTGTACTCGGTAAAACGCCCCGAGGGTCCCCTTTGCTCTCAGACTTCCCGGGGTCTGTCTTCTTTTCTCCCCAGTTCGTCGAGGAGGAGCAGCTTCCTGGCGCGGGTTGCTGTTGGACCCACGAGTCCTGGGGTCTCGGGCTCTGTTGGCCGCTTCTCTCTCCTCATAATCCATGTACGCCCGGGCCTTCTCGAGGAGGGCATCGAATGTTCTAGGTGGCTCGATGCCCACGGCCTTTCTGAATTCCGTGCCGGGGAGGAGCCCCCTCTCCAGCAGATATCTCTTCATGTGGTCCGCGCAGGGGACCTGTATGGCTTTGCGGTTGAAGCGATTGATGAACTCTCTCAAGGTTTCATCCTGTCTCTGGATGATGGCCTCGAGAGCCGCCTCGGTCTTTAGGTGTCGCCGAGATGCTGTGAATGAACTGATGAACTGTTTCTTCAGGTTCCGCCACGACGTGATTGACCCTGGGGCGAGTCCTTTGTACCAGTCCACTGTCGCCTTCCTGAGGGTCGTGGGGAACAGCCGGCATTTGATGGGCCCCCGACATTGTGATAGTGCAGCATAGCCTTGAACCCGTCTATGTGGTCGACCGGGTCCGCGACTCCATCGTATTCCTTCAAGTGTGGAGGCTTCTCCATGCCCGGGGGGATGGGCGCCTCCATGATAGCTTGCGACAGGGGACCGCGGGGGTCGTCCTCGTCGCTCCGCTCCGGGGACAGAGATGGGGACCTGTAATACTGTCGGGCACGACGGTCCTGGTCGTGCTGGGCATCTCTCGAGCGTGGTGCTCGTTGGTTGATTCTTCCACGCCCGTCTCTGGAGTGTCTTCTTTCCTGTCTCACGGGGGCGCGGCCGCGTCCTCCGGCTTCGATGATGGGTTGCCTCTCCAAAGGGGGCCGTTTCCCCGATGGGCGGGGCGACGGGCTTCGAGAGGTATCTCTATAATGTCTCCGCGGGGGAGACGGGAGATGAACTTCAGTCACTCGAGGAGGTGGAGTCTGAGGTCTCCGATGACTCCTCGGGGGTCTTCGATCGTCTTCAAGTGCCCTCAATCTTTCCCCTTGGGCGAAGATGAGGTAATTTATCTGATTGATCGCTGCGAACAGCGCTCGAGTTGTGGCGTCCGCCCCGGCAGGGACGGGGACTTCCTGAAACTGGGCAGCCCGGTAGTTCGCGAGAGCTGCATCGTCCTCTTCGAGCGGCGGAGGGACCGAGCAAGATGACGCGGTAGCTCCGTCGCGGTGGGTCGAAGGACCGGGGGCCGTTGATGCAGGGATGGTGTTGTGACCGGGGTTGCCGGTGTTGTCAAGGTGTCCGTTTTTGTCCGCGGGGCCGTTGTTGGTGTCGACGACGCAGACGTTTTGTTCATCGCGAGCTTGGTCAGCCATGACAGTGGTAGTTGAGTTGAGCTTTGGTCTTTGAGTTTTGCAAGACGGGGAAGCTAGTTTCCCACAGACGGCGCCACTGATCTTACCGGATCAGACTTGGACCGTCACGACTGACTCCGAGCTGAAGTTGAACGAGATGGGGGGGGGGGGGTACCTGCAAGGCACTCCGATGCTGAAGTGAGTAAGAGTACGAGCAGGCAAAAGTATGAGTATGGGTAAAATAATGAATACCTGACCCTCTGGGAACATAGGGTATTTATAGCCCCTAGCGCTGGGCCAAGGTCCCTTCATTGGGCCGGGCAGGTTTGGCCCAATGAAGGAACTGCCAGGTTCTACGTGTGTAGTGGGGACCCGCACGTGGTCTCCTTCCTGGATGTTTTGCGAGAAGTACAGACGGACGAGGACGCGGTCTTTTCGAGATCCAGGTGATGGTGTAGTGGTTAGAGTCTGCCCTACGAGGGGCGCTCGAGCTGAGGTCGAGCTGGACTGCATGAAGTCGAGGATGTCGTATTAGCGGAGAGTGTCGGGCACGGCTGTGGCTTCTTGGTCGGCGTGACCCCTTGCAAGACCGTTTGGATTGGGCCTTCATCATTGCTTTTGGGTCAGCCCGGCCCAGTCCAGAACAGGTTGTAACCACAATTTGAATTGGTTGAAAAACATAAATATTAGACAACAATTACCCCCGATTCAAAGAGGTGGGTTGTTATAAGCAAACGACATATTAATTCCATAACATATAACTTTCTTATATTATAGATAAAGGATTTAGATATTTTGTTATTGTGACTAATACTAGATTTAAAGTTCATACTTGTGTAAGTGTTGCTAAAGATTGCATGATTAAGTATAATGATGAGAAGTAGATTAATGAAATGTATTATTTAAAAAATAATAATAGAAATACATCAAAAATATAATAACAGAGAATACATAAATAATTATAATGTTTTAAAAAAGAACTATTGCGAATCAATCAACCGAATCGAACTATTCTGAAAAGTTTGTTTTAGTTTCATTATTAAAAACACTTTAAATTAAATGAAACAAAATGATTTGATTAGACATTAATTTTTTTGATGAAAAGATCGATTCAAATTGATTACACTCCTAATACTTTTTTTTTTTTTTAAGTTTGTAATACTCTATTCTTATTGTCCTTAAATTTTGTATTTTTAATAAATAGAATTCTTTAAAATATAACTGCTATTGTAATTTTACCTAGACTTATCATTTCTACCTTTTTAAAGATACACCAATATTTTTAAATAGAGAATAAAAATTAAATAAAAATAAAAATTTATATTTAAAGATAAACAACTTTTGGTGAAAAAAATATCTTTAACGAAGAAAAATATTTATTAATAAGAAAATATGAAAGTAAGATAGACGAAAAATAAATCTCAATTATTCATTATAATTATTATCTTATAATTTTTATTTTAAAAAAATTTAATTTAAAATAAATTTAAATTTATCCTATATATATATATATATATATATATATATATATATATATATATATATATATATATATATATATATATATATATATATATATATATATATATATATATATATATATATATATATATATATATATATATATATATATATATATATATATATATATATAATTTTTTTTTATTCAAATAATTCTTACTTGACAACGAATTGGATCCAACGTGATAATAAGTGATAACAAAGAACCTGCGAGGTTTTTGCCTAAAATACTTAATTATCAAGTTTGTTTCATATCTTTTTCTTATTTCAACTCAACGGTCTACATTTACTTCTTTTTATTAATCAACGGTCTACATTTACTGAAACTTGACCAAAAAATTAATCTTCTATACCAAAAATAAAACAAACAAAAACAATATCAACAAATTTAAAGTTTCCTAGTAACACTATATTTTAAGATTCACAATAATATATAAATAATCAGCAGTTGAAAACAACAGTTGCCGTCTCCACAAAAAAGTACACACCAATTTTCACATTATTCTACTCTCTATTTTTTTTTTTCTTTAAACCGATTAATCCGATTCAGGGATCAGTGATTTCAATTCTTTTTCGATTATAATTCAAGAGAATTGGACTGTAATTCTTTTTAATAAGTTTAACATCATTGATTTTATATTTTCTTCATTCGATAAAAACTCTTTAAAAAAACCAACTACCTAACGAACCAGAAACAAAAAAAAAAAAGAAGTAGTTATTTATTTATTTCTCCTTCTCCTCGTTGTCTCCGGTTGAATTCACACGATCACAAAATTGATGGATACGCTCCCGCACGTGATCACCACCCCTAAACTCACAACAACCTTTCGTCATGGTTTAACGACTTCTACACTCCGTTACTCCAACCGTCGTTTCCGTTCATTCAGAGCCGCGAAAAACGTTCGCGTCTTTTCCGAGCTTAAGAGCCAGAACAACACGACGAGAATTGATTATACTGATCCTGGTTGGACAACCAAGTTCAAAGAGGATTTCGAAGCGCGGTTTAGATTACCTCATGTTACTGATACGTTTCCTGAATCTGTTTCTATGCCTTCTACTTTTTGTCTCAAAATGAGGTTTGTAATTGGTTTGTGTTTTGGTTTTTTGTCGTTTAAAGTGTTTGAGATTTACGATGTTTGTTTTTGTGTGGCAGGACTCCGTTGACGAGTGGTGTTCCGGGGAATTATCAGTCTGATGAGGAGTGGAATGGGTATATTAATGATAATGATAGAGTGCTGCTTAAGGTAGTTTCAATTTTTTGTCTTCTTAACTTGTGATATTTGATTTTTTTTTTGTGTGAAGATTTTGAGTCATATTAGTCCTTTTTTAAGAAAAGTCGTGTGCAATGATGTGTTTGAGGATGAAATCAATGGTGCTATGGCACTATTGGATAGTGGAAATTTTAACAATATGCAATTGACAACACTCATGTTTTAGCATTGTTGAGAATTAATGTTTTTGTTTGTTTTGATCTTTCAGACAATATACCATTCATCACCCACATCTGCTGGCGCCGAGTGCATTGATCCTGGTTGTAATTGGGTAGAACAATGGTAAAGTATTTGATTTCGAAATGTTAATCTGGAATATAATGACTGATTACGCGTGTGTTAGTTGAAGGGGTATTAATGTCACTATATTGAATATAATGGTGCGTCTTATTTAATTGGAACTTGGGAGGTTGATTTGAAATGAAAGAACTTAACATTGATTGCAATCACCTTGTTAATTCTGCTACTGTGAGGGCAAGAATGTGAGGTTCTGAAAATTTATGAACAAAATAGTTAATAATTCTTTTTTTTTTTTTGAAGTTACCAAATGGTTATGTTGCTTATAGTATGTAGTTTCAATGTCTCCTTGACGCGTAGAATTTTGTTTCCGAGATTAGTGTATGATGGTATGGTAAAAGGTTTTGATATCCTTGTAGGGTTCATCGAGCTGGACCTCGGAAAAATATATACTTCAAACCAGAAGAAGTAAAGGCAGCCATTGTTACCTGTGGAGGACTGTGTCCTGGTCTAAACGATGTCATTAGACAGGTTTGTTTGTGATCAATTTGTTTGGTTCAGAGTGTTTGTTTAAAGGTTAAGCTTTTGAAAAATAAAAATCACATTTCTGATTCAATAATGAATATGCTGCAGATTGTAATCACACTTGAAATATATGGTGTAAAAAAGATTGTTGGTATTCCTTTTGGCTATCGCGGCTTTTCTGACAAAGATTTGACAGAAGTACCGGTAATCTCATACTTCCCTTCTTGCTGACTTTGATCTTAACAATAATTGATTCGACAAGTTTGATATTAAGTCTATTGAACTTGAGGTCTTTCTAATACTATTTAGTATATTGTGATTTCAATTACAGCTTTCGAGGAAAGTAGTTCAAAATATTCATCTCTCAGGTGGAAGCCTATTAGGAGTTTCCCGCGGAGGACCTGAAGTTAGTGACATTGTGAACAGTTTGGAGGTTGTTAATCGATTCATTCTATTAATTAAATTGATTATTCCATTTAGAACTAATAGGTGCCTATAAATGTGTGCGCGCGCTTGCGTGTGCACATTGTAGTATATATACTGATTTTTTATATATGCATATTATTGATTGCAGGAAAGAGGGATCAACATGCTCTTCGTGTTGGGTGGAAATGGTACACATGCTGGTGCAAATGCAATTCACGACGAGGTTTTTATTCGTTAACCCTTGTATTAATTAATTGCATTCAATTGGATCATTTAAGGAAAGTATCTATTGGGATCCGATTAGTTGAAATTGATAGAAACGTTAATGTATAAACATGTCTTGAAAGTCTAATGATTTTAAGATTGTATTGCTTTCAGTGCTGTAAAAGAAAGCTTAAAGTGTCGATAATTGGAGTGCCGAAAACTATAGACAATGACATTCTGTTGATGGACAAAACTTTTGGCTTTGACACTGCAGTAGAAGAAGCCCAAAGAGCAATAAATTCTGCATACATTGAGGTAAATACTTGATGATGAATCATTTTGACAAAACCAAATATTATTTTCTATTTGGTAAATCCTGTCATAGTTATTTGTTAAATTGCCGCTAATGACAGTGTGGAATTAGAACAAATCGCTATTGTTCAGCTATATACTGTTACGTCCAAATATTGTGAAATAACCGCTACAGAGGCACTATAGCATTGTTACATAGCCCAATTTTAACAAATTGCCATTTTCCACAATCTGCAATTGAAAACACGGTTTAAATCTTCTCCTAATCTTATTAGGCGCATAGTGCATATCATGGAATTGGGATCGTGAAATTAATGGGTCGTAGTAGTGGATTCATCGCAATGCAATCTTCACTAGCCAGTGGACAGATTGACATATGTCTAATTCCCGAGGTATGTAAAATGAAAACTCAACATATAGCTCTCTTTCTTTGTCGTATTGATACAAGTTTTATTGCGGTTCAAAGGTTCCTTTCAATTTGCATGGACCTCATGGAGTTTTGAGTCATCTCAAGTACCTTATAGAATCACAGGGATCAGCTGTAGTTTGTGTAGCAGAGGGAGCTGGACAGGTGATTTAGATTTTGTAATCATTACAGCATTCGACAAAACTTGCATTACTGATATTATTATTTTTCTAGAAGAATATAATGCCGGACGTAGAAATACAAACTTGCTAATCAATATTATCTTCCTGATGCAGAATTTACTTAAAAAAACTAATGCTACTGATGCTTCAGGGAATGTTATATTTGGAGACATTGGCGTTTATATCCAAAAAGAGGTTTGTTATTATTTGCTTATATTGCTTACAATAACCTAAATGGGTTGAGACTTCATGAAAAGTGTGTGTGTGTGTGACTTCCAACAAATAACAATTGTTTTTTGTTTCAGACGAAAAAATATTTCAAGGAGATTGGTGTTCATGCTGATGTGAAATATATTGATCCAACATACATGATCCGTGCGTGTCGAGCAAATGCTTCAGATGGAATTTTATGCACCGTACTTGGACAAAACGCGGTTAGTCACTCTTCTTTTCGATCTTTGCCCATTGTTCGATATGTGCGATTTCACTTTTATTGTTGGTTTTCATAAGGAAATTTTATCCTAATCAACATTGTTAAATAACAGATATATAGCGTAGCAAAATTTGAACTAATCACAATTGTTTCGCGTTACACTATGCGCCTAATATTGGTTAGGAGGAAATCGTCAATAGTTTAAATCTTCTCCTAATCTTATTAGGCGCCTTATAACTTATACGAGAACAGTTTGATTTTATTTTACTTTTTGTTATACATTTATTATTTGATATTGATTCTCAGTTTTTGTATTGCAGGTTCATGGTGCATTTGCTGGATTTAGTGGCATTACAGTAGGCACATGTAACACACATTATGCTTACTTTCCAATCACCGAAGTAATATCGCATCCTCAGTTGGTGGATCCCAACAGTCGAATGTGGCATCGATGTTTAACTTCGACAGGCCAACCCGACTTTGTTTGACCATTTTCTTTTGTTCAATGGATATATTCAACAGGCTTGGAAATTCAGGCTTCCTTACATTATATCATAAGATAGCTTCGAAAGTTACTTTAGTGAATCAATTCATACGGAATAATACAGAGCTTATTTAAAAAAATTGATTACTTGTATAGCAAGGCAAATTTACTGTCCTGCCAGATGCATTCACAATAAAAATTGAGGAAAAAATTGATTCATTGTGACATTTTTTGTAACCTTTAATAAGGGATATTTAAGGGTAGGTGTCTTTGTAATTTATGCGATGGATATTAATAGCAATTTTGTTCTGATCCAAGGTGACAAGTCTATTTAATGGCTAGGTTTTTTGTACCTCTATGGTTAGAGTACATAGAATAAAAGTGTAACATTTGAACATCAATATTAATAGTATATCATTGAATTTTCTTTGATGGTAAACTCAGTTTAAGGTATCAACAAGTTAGATGATTTTTTTTTTTTGCAGTAAACTTCTGGTGGAATTAAAATTGGTTTTCAGTTCTCGTAGTTATGCTTTAATTAAATCTTATTTGAGAGTTCTTATTCCATAGAAAAACAAATTTCTATACTGCATCAAGATAAACCTATGCAAGAACCTCTTGGAGCAAATAAACTCTGCATGAAAAAGCAACTTTTGATACTAGTACTACATCTAGACTATTATTTTAATGCTTTTTGTTTTTTGGCTATAAGTTACTTGAACTCCTAAATATTTAACTAAATTCTGTAAGTTAAATGTAGCATCCAATGTCAGAGGTCTCAGAATAGGTGGGTGAAAGAGGGAAGAAAATGAAATTCTGAGTTTGGAGGTGGATGGAAGAATTATGAAAGAGGCGGAAAAGATAAAAAAAAGAAATACATGACCATTTTCAAAGATGGTTTGAAGGGAGGGGGTGAGGCCTGTTCCAGCAAATATTGATTTCAAAAAAGTGGATGAGTCCGACAATGAGTTATTGATCAGAGAATTTTCGGAAGATGAAGTTTGTAGTCCGATATGGGATTGCGAAAGTTCAAAAAACCCAGGGCCAGACGGAGTCAATTTCGGATTCTTGAAAGATTTTTGGGAGGTAATCAAAGAAGACTTTATGAGCATGGTGTCAGATTTTCATGCTAACGGGAGGTTTGTAAAAGGTACAAATAGTTCATTTCTGGTCATAAATCCCAAAGAGAAAATATCCTTCAAAGATATCTCAATACAGACCAATATATTTGGTTGGGTGCATTTATAAAATAATATCTAAGGTTTTTTTAATAGTATTGAAAAGGTAATTTAGTTAATGTCTACAATTCTCAATGTTTATCTTTTAATATGACATTTTGCCATTCTCAATATTTAGTATAAATATGCAATAATATGCTATCAATTTTGTATTCCTACTTTATCTCCTCTATTTTATACAACATTAGTCTTCTTGTTATCATTTTTTGTTCATTCTTCTTCTCCCACTTCATTACCTTGCACCAACAAATTGGTATCTAAAACACTTGGTTCTGTTTTTCCTGGGAAACACGAGTGTTTGTGAGCTGTGTGTTTGATTTTGGTTCATTGTTTTTTCTGTTGAAATCTTGAACAAAAAATCTGAACAGAATCTGATTCCGTGGGTTAGGAAACAGTGTGTTTGAAGATCTGAAAATTTGTGCAAGATTTAAAATGAGTTGAGGCAGTAGTTTGAACACCAAACTCCTAATTTTTAATGGCAAAAACTGGAACAGATGGATGATACAAATACGTGTGTTGTTTGGTGGGCAAGATGTTATGGATCTGGTTATAGATGATTATGTACCAGCTGCAGCAGATGCAACTGAAGAACAAAAACCTGTTGAGAGGGTTATGAGGAAGAGGGACCAGAAAGCTCTGCTCTATATCCATCAGTGCGTGGATGAAAGTGTGTTCGAGAAGATTGCTGATTCGACAACGTCAAAAGGGGCGTGGGATTTACTGGTGAGATGCTACAGTGGTGACGCGTCAGTAAAGAAGGTGAAGTTTCAATCTCTATGAAAGCAATATGAGAACTTGAACATGAAGAACAGTGAGAAAATTTCTGAATATATCTCCAGAGTGATCTTGATCACTAACGAGATGAAGACGTGTGGAGAAACTTTGTCTGAACAAGTAATTATAGAGAAGATTCTGAGGTCGCTTACTCCTCAGTTTGATTACATTGTTATTTCTATTGAACATTTTAAAGATCTAAAAATCATGAGAATAGAAGAATTGCAAAGCAGCTTAGAAGCACAGGAGTTACGTCTGACTGAGAGAACTTCTGAAAGGGAAGCTGAGCAAGCTCTGAAGGCTTCTTTTGTCAAGAAAGACCAGAAGCAGAATAAACGTGGTGATAGATTCCAGAAGTCAGAAACCTCAATTCTTGATGATAAGAGATATCATAAAGGAAATGAGAGGTATGACAAAAGGAAGGTTCAATATTACTCTTGTAAACAATTTGGCCATTTTGCCAGAGATTGTAGGTCAAACAAGGAAAAGAAATCAGAAGAAGCGTATATGGCTAAGAGAAACTCTGATGATGAACCTGTGCTACCAATGGCTTCTGATTCTGATGGAAAATACTCAGAAGATTGGTGGTATATGGACACTGGCTGTTCAAATCACTTAACTGGAAACAAACAATGACTGAAAGACTTTGACTCCAGAAGGAGAACAAAGATCATATGTGCTGATGATAAGTATCTTAATGTAGAAGGTATGGGAGATGTTAGAGTTAGAGTGAAGAATGGGAAAGACATTATGATCAAAGACGTTTGGTATGTTCCTGGTATTAGAAGCAATCTGATGAGCGTGGGTCAACTGATTGAGAAAGGTTTCTCAGTTGTTATGAAAAACAATCTCTTAACGTTGTATGATTCCAATTAGAAGTTGATTATGAAGTCTGAACAAGGAAGCAACAGAACTTTCAAGGTGAATGTAGAAACAGTTGAAGCAACGTGTCTTAGTGCAGAAGGCGCTGAAGGTGACAGTAAGTTGTGGCATAAGAGATTGAGGCATTTGAACTATAGAATCCTAGGGCGTCTATGTTCTAAGAAGCTTGTACATGGTATTTCTAAGATTGTGAAGCTTGAGAAGTCACGTGAGATATGCATGAAAAGCAAGCAACCCAGATTTCCATTTGTATCAGAAGTAGCCCCCAGAGCGAAGCATGCTCTGGGAGTAGTACATTCTGATGTGTGTGGACCATTTCCAGTACCTTCACTTGGAGGAAACAAATATTTTATGTCTTTTGTGGATGAGTTCACAAGAATGACATGAGTAACACTCATCAAGTTCAAGCATGAAGTGTTTACTGAGTTTCAGAAGTTCAAAGTGAAGGTTGAGAAGCAGAGTGGTAAGAAGTTGAAGATTCTGAGAATGGATGATGGAGGTGAGTATAACTCTATAGAGTTCCAGAAGTTCTGTGAGGAGAATGAAATAGAACATGAGGTTACTGCTCCATATACTCCTCAACACAACGGTCTTGCTGAAAGAAGAAACAGAAGTTTGCTTGATATGACCAGAAGCATGCTGAAAGAAAAAAAAAGCTACCTCACGTGTTATGGGGAGAAGTTGTTGCCACATCAGCATATATTCTGAACAGGTGTCCAACGAAGAAGCTGAAGGAAGTTGTTCCTTTAGAAAAGTGGACTGGAGATAAGCAGAGTGTCAGTCATCTGAAGGTGTTTGGGTCTGTCTGTTACAAACACGTTCCAGAAGCTAGAAGATAAAAACTGGATGATAGAAGCAAAGTAATGTTGCTGGTGGGGTATCATAGTACAGGTACGTATAAGCTTTATTGTCCAGAAACTAATAAAGTTGAAGTCTGCAGAGACGTTGTGGTGAAAGAGTCTGAAGCATGGGATTGGAACAAGTCTCAATCAGATTCTGGTGTAGTGCCAACACCAAAGTTAGCCTCTGAAGATGTTTTAGAAAGTTCAAAAGATGAATCTGATTCTGAAGATTCTAAAGATAAGTCAGAAGGAGATTCTGACAATGGATCTGATTCTGATCCAGATGCTGATGATGATCCAAAATCTGGTGGTGACCATAGTTCTGGAAGGAAAAACTCTGAAGGTGGTAACTCTGAAGGTAGTAGTTCTGGTGCAGTTTCAGAACAAGCTCAAAGACCACAGAGAATCAGACAAAAAACAAGAAGGTTTACAGATTTCGACATGTTGCAGGATAATGAAGTTGATTCTGAAGGAGAAGTCGTTCAGTGTGCCATGTTAGTATATTCTAAACCAGTGGGCATTGAAGAAGCTCTCAAGAAGAAAGAATGGATGAATGCCATGAAAGAAGAACTTGAGGCAATAGAAAGGAACAAAACATGGAAATTGACTAAACTTCTAGATGAGAAAAAAGCCATCCGCGTCAGATGGGTTTTTAAGTTGAAACTTAAGCCAGATGGTTCAATTGGCAAGCACAAAGCTAGGCTAGTAGCTAGAGGTTTTCTTCAGAAACCTGTGCTAGATTACTTTGAGGTGTTTGCGCCTGTAGCTAGGCACGAAACAATCAGACTGGTGATTGCTTTAGCTGCAAATAGAAATTGTCCTTTAATGCATCTAGATGTGAAGTCCTCATTTCTGAACGGTCCATTACAGGAAGAAGTTTACGTGTCACAACCTCATGGATTTGTGAAAAAGAATCGGGAAGGGATGGTATACAAGTTGAATAAAGCTCTGTATGGACTGAAGCAAGCGCCCATAGCATGAAATCTAAAAATTGATCCGTTTTTCAAGAAGCAGAAGTTTCAGAAATGTGAGATAGAATATGGCTTTTATGTGCAAACTATGATAACAATATGATTCTGGTGTATCTCTATGTTGATGATATTTTGCTAACAGGAAGTTGCCCAGAAGATATAAAGAAGTTCAAAAAAGTTCTGATGAATGAGTTCGAGATGACAGATCTAGGAAATATGACATATTTCTTAGGGATGGAGATTTTGTACTCGAAGAAGGGCATCATTCTGCATCAGTTGAAGTACGAACTAGAACTTTTGAAGAGATTTAAGCTACATAATTGTAAAGTTGTTGTGACACCATCAGAAACCAATCAAAAATTGGATTCTGACTCTGATGGTGATTCTGTTGATACTACAACCTTCAAACAGTTGGTTGATTCTCTAAGGTATTTATGCAATACTAGACCTGACATTTGTTATGCAGTTAGATTGGTTAGCAGATTCATGAGTAATCCAAAGTGGTCTCATTTCTAAGCTGCTATCAGAATTCTGAGATATATCAAAGAAACTCTGAAATATGGAGTGTTGTTTCCTTCTAAAAGAAAGACAGAACCAAAATTAGTAAGTTATTCTGATTCTGACTGGTGTAAAAACAGAGTGGACAGGACAAGTACTTCTGGATACTTGTTTAAATATCTGAGAGGTCCCATTTCCTGGAGTTCCAAGAAACAGTCTGTCGTGGCTCTGTCAACATGTGAAGCTGAGTATATCGCAGGTGATGTAGCTGCTTGTCTAGTTGTTTGGCTTCTGAATCTCTTGCATGATCTGAAGGTTGAAGTTGAGGAACCTCTGAAGCTGATGATTGATAATAAGTCTGCAATTGATCTTGCCAAGAATCCAGTGCTACATGAAAGAAGCAAGCACATTGAGACAAAGTATCATTTTCTCAGAAGTCAAGTGCAGAAAGAAGTGTTAGAAGTTCTGCACTGCAGCACTCAGAAGCAGCTAGCAGATCTTCTGACGAAAGCAGTTAAGACAGATCAATTTCTTCGCTTGAGAGATGAAATTGGTGTTGTTAGCTTCTGATAGAATACCTAAATTAAGGGATGGTATTGGAAAGATAATTTAGTTAATGTCTATAATTCTCAATGCTTATCTTTTAATAGGGCATTTTGACATTTTTAATATTTAGTATAAATATGCAATACTAGGCTATCAATTTTGTATCCCTACTTTATCTCCTCTATTTTATACAACAGTAGTCTTCTTGTTATCATTCTTTGTTCATTCTTCTTCTCCCACTTCATTACTTTGCTCCAACAAATAGAATGAGAAAAGTGATTAACAATATAATCTCTGATACACAATTAGCGTTCATCATCGGTAGAGGCAAATGAGGTTGTGTATGAGGCTAGGAGATTGAAGAAAGAAGTGGTGATGTTCAAGGTAGATTTCGAAAAGGTGTAAGACTCGGTAGATTGGAAGTTTCTAGAATATGTGAAGGAAAAAATGGGCTTTCACCCGAAATGGTGGAATACCGTTCAATTATCTAAATAGAAGAACAAACATTTATCCATTGGTGGTCGAATTGTAGTATTGAAGTCGTGTATTCTGGTCTACTTCCTCTCTTTTTTCAATGCTCAGACAGATATTTTATCTAAATTAGAATCTTGTTTCAAATGGTTTTTATGGGGATGCGAAGAGGAGAGAAAAATCAATTGGATAAATTGGGGCAAGGTATGTAGGCCAATCGACGAAGGAGGCCTGTGGATTAAAAATTTGAGGCTCTTTAATGCAGCCTTATTAGGAAAATAGAAATGGAAAATTAAAAATGATAAGAGGGGTATTTGGTTTAGTGCTTTGGTAAATAGGATACGGCTCGAGTAGTGAGGAGATGAGTCCGGGGGCTAGTGGAATATCAAATTGGTGGAGGGACATTTGCTTAGAAGAGGTAGGAGGTATTGAAAACTCAAATGAATACAGTGTGAAAGAGGTGTATAAGAGCCTTCTGACTGAAAGTGAGATTGACTCTAACTATTCATGGTGGAAGATATGGCCCAAAGCGATTCCCTTAAAAGTTTTGTGTCTGGTGTGGAAACTGTTGCAAAACAGAATTCTGACAAAAGACAATCTTATTAATAGGGGTGTGCTGGGCAGGGACAGGATATGTGTGTAGGGGAGTGTGGGAATAAGGAGTCGGTAACTCATCTGTTTTTTGAGTGTCCAGTTTTTTCAGGTACTTGGAGCCTATTATGCAGATGGTCGGGAACACATTCGGTTCTTTACAATACAGGATGGCAGCATATGATACAATTTGAAAATCTGATGGAAGGTGGAGTTTTGACATCTTCAAAACTGGCTGCGGTGTGGTTTGCGAGCGTCTGGTGCATTGAAAGGCAAAGAATGGTAAAGTTTTTCAAAATGAGTAAGTTAACATTGGAAAAGTGCTTGAGGAGGTTAAAATATATGCTTGGAAATGGCTAAGATTAAAATCAAAATTGATTAGTGATCTTCCAATATGGTGTATGAATCCTAAGGCTTGTCTAAGCCTTCTGGAAGAGTGTTTTTTGGAATCGGAGCGCCATTCTGAATATGAGATGTGCGCAGTGTAGGGAGCTTCGTCGATGATCGGGGATTGGCCTGGAAGTTATCAGTATAGTGGCAACTTTGGAATATTGTTGATGTAAATTCTGAGTTTATGGGTGCAGAGTCGGTATTATGTCTTCCGAGAGCGGCCAGCAGAACAAGTCTCTAGTTTTTCTGAAGAGTGAAAATCGCAGGGGCTCCAGAGCTCTCTGTTCTCATCATCTTTTCAGCTGCTTGATCTGGAATTTGACACCTGCCATTGGTTTCCACCGTCGTCTCATTCATTGCTGATGTGGCCAAATTAGGTGGAGCTGTATTTAATCAGCGTGCAGGTTGCTGTATTATCGATCAACAGTTTGGTTGGCTGAAACGAATTTTTATGAATTGAGTAATCAATGGTAGAAGATGAAGTTTAAAGGGTAATTTGATTAGTTTGCGATGTGTTTTGGGAGAAAACAAAATAGCTGTTATATGTTAGTAGCAGATTTTCGGTTTCCTGTCTTAGTTATAGCAGGTATCAGGAGGGCATATTGGTGAATGGTAATGTTTGTATTTGATAGCTAACATCTCTTATGCTAGTCTGTTTTAATGAGAAGTTCTTGTTGTTTTTTAAAAAAAAAGCGACTTATCCACCTTCAAAATTGAGAAGAGAAACCTTGTTTTCTTGTGAATTACCTGATATAAGAATATGAATACATTTCTTCAATATTAACATCAAAGATGTGATGGCGCAGTTGGCAATGGTGCAAGACCACATACTTTTCTCAACTTAGAAGACCATGCTAATTAAATTTATGCTATTAAATTTTTAATTTATTTTAAATATAAAATTGTAAATTATTATTAAAATAAAAAATAATTATAAATATCACATCATCATTTCATTTGTCATGCCAACAAAATGAAATGAAGGGCTAAATTCACGGAGAAAAAAAAACAAAATAAAGGAATAAAAATGATTGGATTTTAAAATGGGAAATCAAAACTCAAAATAAAATAAAAATAGGAGTATCAAAGTTGCAATTGAGTTTATATTATATAATACTCAAATAAATAATGTCTCGTGTCTCTTGTACTCCCTTTGTTTTTAATTATAAGTCGTTTTAGACTTTTTCACGCATATTATGAAGTTACTTAATTTTGTATGAAAATGAGAAATTAGAAATGATTTTACAAATTTATCCTTCATTAATAATATTAAAAAGATAAATTTAAATAATTGAAAGAAGAAATTAAGTAACTTCTTAATATGTGTGAAATTGGTATTATGATTGAAATTGTGGTTAGGTGTGGGGCATATAGGGGTATTGGTATTGAGGTGGTGATTGTGGGGTATGTGGGTGTAATCGTATTGTGGTGGTGATTGTGGTTGGGTGCGTGTGGTTCTGTTTCGTCGAGGAGGTTGGTGGGAGATTGATGTGTATTGGGTTTGTTGTTGGGGAAATGAGCGTTGTGCCCATTGTGTTCGTGGGTCAACCAAATACCTTGGATGAAACAGGTGCATTTCTGGGTTACTAATCGATTTGTACCAAGCTAAATATTGATTTGTGTGTCGCATATTACCATGGTTGAGGAAAACTGGGAATTGCAAGACATATCGGTGACGCATCTGTCACATCTTACACCATTCTGGAGCAAAATCTTTTTAGTTGGTAAGATCTCATTGGGCGTCGACCCTTTTGAGATGCCACAGGAACAAACAAGTTGGATCGCAAGGTATCTCTTGATGCATTCCAAATTACATCTTGACACGGTCGATGTGGTGCATCTCCACAATATTGAACCGTATGATTGCAGTCTTTGCTCTCCAAATTGCTACATCCTCGGAGTTTGGATCATGGTCCAAACTCAATTATGGTCTCTAGATAAACTGCGGATAAAATTAAATCAGCTTAATGAAAATGTAATAAATAAATAATTTAAAAGTAGAAAAGTTGAAAGGTATGACATACATCATCCGGACCAAGGTGATCTAATAGATTGTGATATAGAGCGACATTGAATCTTGGATTCTTGCCGTAATCCATACCCCTCACGCAGTACCTAAAGGAATTGAAAAATATTTTATTTTTATCATATATTTGGTGAAGAGATGAATAATAATAAACGATATAAGTTATTGACTTACTTTGTTGCGTATGGGAAAACGAATGCGTTGTTGTTGACGGGGTTTAGGGACTCCATTCTCCACCAATCCCAGGCTTGAAGTAAAAAAGTGAATCCATAAAAAGTAAATTTTTCTTTGATTGTATTTTTACACAAGGAACTGTATAGATGGGCTAAAACAGCAGAACCTCAACTGTACTTTCTAGTTTTTTCAAAGTTTCTAAGTAAATTTAAATACATGAAATTTACACTATTCCCCGTACTTTTGGGAAATAAAAAGGTTCCAAAAAGTATCATTATATAATTTCTAGCTTTTATTACCTTAGCTAGCTCGGAGGAATTTTCGTTAAACTCCAGAGTCGTATAATGATTTTTGAGTTCAGTAAGTAGTATACCCTGGCCTCTTGCACCACCACCTTCAACCATATCATTGCCCAACAATTCCTCGCACAGAAAATTGGGCTGTTAAACCAACCCGTTAACCGCCTTACCGTCGACAGGGAGACCCAATAACATGTACACGTCCTCTAGTGTGATGGTACATTCACCTATTGGTAGATGAAATGTGTGGATCTCTGGTCTCCACCTTTCCAACATTGCAAGTATGAACTTTGAATCAATCGTGCAGTTGGAAATATTTATAACATTTTCGAAACCTGCGTATTCGAGATATGGCACAATCAACGGGTCAGGAGCAAGGTAGTTGTGTGGTCGGATTTTGAATCTTTTAGTATCCTAAATTAAGAATGTAAAAATTATAAGAGTCCATAATATGTATAAATCATTAATAGAAGTATGAAAAATTTATAAGTATACAAGAAACTTACAAACGCTACAATATTGTCCCTTGTGCCTCTGTGAGAATCACTCATTGTGAGAAGAGCCATTGTTGAAATTGTCTGAGATTATGAAAGAGTTTGTAGCAGAGAGTGACATGATTATGGATGAAAAAGAAGTATGTGAGGCTCTGTATTTATAGGCAAAATTTTATCACAAAGTGAATAAGTGAGGTGGTTGGTGGGTGCATGCATGCATGATAAGTGTCACTCTTGCAGTGTAGGTGCAAGTTAGGTAGCAGCCTTGTGGAAGGCATCTCTGCATGCATGTAATACGATTGGACGTGTAGGGAGGCGCCATTGGACTTGGTGAATAATTCTAAAATTGAAAGGTGTCGCCATCCCTGTTGGCGAATTAGAGGTGGCATGGATTGTAGTGTAGGTGCAGGCTAGGTGGCTGCCTTGGGGAAGGCATCTTTGCATGCATGTAATATGATTGGATGTGTAGGGAGGCGCCATTGGACTTGGTGAATGAGTACAAAAGTGAAAGGTGTCGTCATCCCTGTTGGCGAATTAGAGGTGGCATGGGTTTCAGTGTAGGTGCAGGCTAAGTGGCAGCCTTGGGAAAGACATCTTTGCATGCATGTAATATGATTGGACATGTAGGGAGGCATCATTGGACTTGACAAATGAGTACAAAATTGAAAGGTGTCGCCATCCCTTTTGGTGAATTAGAGGTGACATGGGTTGCACTGTAGGTGCAAGCTAGGTGGCTACCTTGGGGAAGGCCTCTCTGCATGCATGTAATACGATTGGACATCCCAGTTGGCGAATTAGAGGTTGCTTACTATTGTTTTATTCAATTTCAGTACAACCTATTTAATCCTACATTTATAAAAACACTTCTACACTCAATCACTCAAACACTCGAACACTCAAAGACTCAAACACTTTAACATCTAAACACTTACATTTCCAAACCTTCAAACATTCAAACACAATGGCCTCTTCACCATAATATGTGATCAGTGCACATTTCAACGGTGAGACATACATTTGTCCCACCTCTGGGTTTTTGTTTAGAGACACTAAGAACATCCGATTTTGTTTAAACAGGAAAGCCAGTTTCTTGTATTTCAAAAAATGATTGGAGGTCAAACTTGGACAAGGTCCCGTGACACAAATATTTTATCAGAATCATGTTTTTTTGGTAACAACCAAATAATATTTTATAAGGTTGAGGTTCAAGATGACGAGGACCTTCAGAATATGTTTTCCATTCATGAGTATTCTGGGTACGATCCTATTGAGTTGTACATTGTGCTGCGAGAGCCTCAACTGTCACAAGTGGTTGATACTCTCGAGGTCGAACAAGCATAAGTAGATGTCGTTGACAAAGAAGAAGAAGATGACGAGTTAGAGTTTGACGATATGGTCAACAATGATTCTGAAGATGATGTGATACCTGGTATATCTTTGAACGAGATCTACACACCACCGCCACACATGACAAACTTCAACATGGGCGGAGGTGAACTGTCATCTGATTTATTTTTCAATCCGTATATGCAGTCGGATGAAAACTTAAAAGAGAAAGACAAATTTCATAATAGATAAGAATGTATCCGAGCCATAAAAAAGTTTCACATGCTCAACTCGGTCGATTTTAAGGTAGATCGTGTAAATCCAGAAAGGTACAAGATCAAGTGTATCCACCCAGATTTTATGTTCAAGCTCACTGCATCATACAGATTAAGAGGTGATTGTTGGGTCATAGGTTCTATGTCCACCCACACGTGTGTCAATTCTACTCAATCACAGGATCATCGAAAACTAAATTATGATCTCATATGTCAAGAAATCCTAACCCTCGTCAGCAACGATCCATCATTAAAGGTGAAAACCATAATCTCTCACATCACTACGGTATTTAACTTTACTTCGTCATACCGAAAGGCGTGGTTAGCAACGACCAAGGAGATTGAAAAGGTATATGGAAACTGGGAGGAGTCATACAAAGAACTTCCTCGCTACCTGAATGCACTTTAGACTTATTCTCCGGGTATTTTTTACATTATAGAAACACTGCCGACGTACGCCCCAGATGGTAGTCAAGTCACCGGAAATGGAATATTCAGTCGAGTGTTCTGGGCTTTTCAACCTTGCATCACAGGGTTTACATCATGCAAACAAATTATTCAAATTGATGGGACTTAGTTGTATGGGAAATGCAAAGGCACGCTACTGATGGTGGTTGCACAAGATGGCAACAAGAACATTTTCCCAATTGCCTTTTCCCTAGTCGAGGGAGAGACTGGTGGTGCTTGGAGCTTCTTTCTCAAGAATCTCTGAACACACGTGGCTCCTCAACCAGATCTCTATTTGACCTCTGATAGATATGCATCTATTGAGAGTGCATACAACAATCATGTAAACGGTTGGCATAACCCTCCTTCTACGCATGTCTATTGCATTAGACATATCATCCAATTTCACGAGAGAGATCAAAGACAAAGCTCTTAGGAAAGCGGTTATAAATGCAGGGTGTGCATTAACACAAACTACGTTCAAATATTATTACAACGAGATCCGATTATCAAATATGGATGCCGGTAGGTGGATCGATAACATTATGGTTGAGAAATGGACTAGGTCATACGATAATAGACAACGATGGGGCCACATAACAACAAATCTAATTGAATCCATGAATGGTGTATTCAAATGCATATGAAACCTCCTAGTAACTGCTTTGATTAAATCAATATATTTTAGGATGGCTTCGTTATTTTCCAAAAGAGGTGAAATGTGGAATGTTGTGTTGCAATTGAGACAACTATGTAGCGAAAGATGCATGAAGTATATTAAGGCAGAAAGTGCCAGAGCCAACACCCATCTGGTTATACGGTTCGACCGACACAACCACAACTTCATTGTCAAAGAGACAATCGACCATAACGAGGGGCTTCCAAGACAAGAGTATAGTGTAATACTACCTTCTCGTTGGTGCAATTATGGCAAGTTCCAAGCCTTTCTATGCCTTGATCTCATGTCATTGTTGAGTGTGTTTGTCTTGAATCAATTTATTCGTATTCACTATATTCAAACTGTGTTTTTATTTTCTTTCGTGATATTTAACTCTCGATTAAAAGCTCTAAGCCTCTAGAGGGAGGATGACGAAATGATACCACGGTCACTACAGTATGATTTTAAACAGACCCTGCTGATGATGTACAAGCGTTGTTTTAAATCTTAAACAGTGGAGTTATAAGGAAGATAATCCCTAGTAAACCCCTTTGAGCCTAAGAAGTATGAGTTTTTCTTTTCACACAAAATTAAAACCCTTAATCATAACCTAGGGCGGGATAGTTTTCTCAGTTAATTCATATGTGCATTCAAGAACAAACTTTCCCGTCATACACGACAAGTATATCGTGGGAATCATTCAAAAATAGAAGATGGTGATGGTTCCACATAATCGTCAAGACAGATAGTCATTATCTCTCAAAGTAAAAGCTCGTTAAGTCAAAAACCTATGAAGGAGACTTAAGAAAAACTGGGGCATCCTGCTGACTGTAATCGCAAAAGAAACAGTTCAGGAAAAAGTGGGGATAACAAAAAAAGATGAGGTCCTATAAATCCTCAACAAAAAAAGAAAAGGTTACAAAAATGACAATCTTCTCAAACAAACGTTCAATTTCTGAACCATCACCAAGTATCAGAGCCAAGATTCCAGAATCAATTGGGATCTAAATGCATAATTAACTGAGTTTATGACTGAAGAACATCACGAAGAACGGGATGAGTATAAATAAATTTCGAGCCTTTATTCCTTTGTTTCTTAAACCGTGAACCAGACCACGTTACAACCCTTAAAAGTGCTAGCTGAAGCAAATGTTAGTTCGAAAGCATACTATTACAAAAGGTATCCTGACTCCACTAAGGTTCGCTATAAATCCTGAGTTGATATCACACTCTTAAGAAATTTGTTTGTTTTACTAAAAAAATGAATTTTCAAACTTCAAGACAGACATAAGCTTGGCATTCTTCAATACCATTGTTTGCATATGACTATTTGTTCAAACAACAGAGAAATTCTCACAATGAATATTCAATGAACAAAATCCCCTCAATGGACAGAATCACCTCAGGTGAAAAAAAAAACATTTCCAGTAACAGGCCTTCCATAATAAAGGGGCATAGCATGGTGTCCAGCTGATCTGGGGAAGTCAAGTCAAGATTCGGGGAATCTCTCGAAAATGCCAAACAGCCAGGGGCAGATCTCTATCTGAATCACTTGGGAAATTGGCAATGAATTCCAGCAACAAATCACATACAATCAAGCAAACATCTTCTGGAAGTGTGGCAGCACTTACTACTATAGACAGTGACAATTCTCTGCATCTTGTGAACGCGGATATAGTCGGAAAATACTACACATGAAAAAAGACCCGCTAGGTTGACTGGCCTAGGAAAAACTAAGGGCATCCCGACGAACCAAAGGGCTTCGGGAAAAAATTAGGGATATACATAGAAAAATATGTACACTCGACAAGTCGAAAACCTGAAAGGAGGCTTGGGCAAAAAGGGGTATCCCGGTGGACTAAAAACCCGAAAGGGCGGTCCAGGAAAAAGTTAGGGATTAAAGCGTACGACTATGTCCCGTCATCTCGTCATTTGTCTATCAGTAGAAGACTGACCACCCTGATCAACATCTACTCGAGACTCCAAGAGCTAGGATAACATTCAAACCGTCTGTAAATCCCCGCAGATACTGTCTCCAGCGGGTTCAGAGGCAGGGGCATCCTACTATAAGATCACTACCATATTCTCAGCATACAGTCTAAGGAGGTCAGGTGTTCTTATATCTCCAGCAGAGCAAAAATCTCTAATTACTACTCCAAAAATTCCCCAGTGAAGTCGCCAAGCTTCTCAAGATTTCTTAGCAGGATTTCAACAAAATCCCCAAACAGCTCACGGAATTTCCCTTCCCCCAACAAAGTTTATTTCTCTAATAATGGAAATCCATCTCCAAGCATTTCAACTTCAAACAAAATCTGAAGACCTACATTCTTCACCCCAGCTGCAATCAAGGGTTTATTTTCCTTAATTCAACAACACTGCAATAGAACAATTGACACGTTCATACATTGCACTCATGCATCATTTTACAAACATCATAACATATGCAACACAAATGCATATATCACAATCTCATTTATGTTGAGAGCATCATGCAATTCATACATCATGACATCGCATGAAATTAATTTTACCTTCTCAAGTTAAATCAGCAGACAGATAAATACTATCAACTTACACAACAGGTCAAAGATTAATGCCCGAAACTAGACGAGGAAACTATCTACACGACCAAGTGGTATGAACTCCCGAAACAAGACAGGTTTACCAACAAATACTGCATGTCAGAGATTAATACCTGAAACCAGACATGACAACTATCTCAACGACCAACAAAAACAAAGTTCCAGATTAATATCTGTAACAAGCCAGGACAACTATCTTTGGATGACCGATTGTAGGTTAATACTTGTAACAAGTCAGGAAAACTATCTACATGAGGAAGATTAATACATGTAATAAGCCAGATTAATACATGTAATAATAATAATAATAATAATAATAATAATAATAATAATAATAATAATAATAATAATAATAATTATAACAACAACAACAACAACAATAATAGTAATAATAATTGTTGAGGGTTTATTTTCCTTAATTCAACAACACTGCAATAGAACAATTGACACGTTCATACATTGCACTCATGCATCATTTTACAAACATCATAACATATGCAACACAAATGCATATATCACAATCTCATTTATGTTGAGAGCATCATGCAATTCATACATCATGACATCGCATGAAATTAATTTTACCTTCTCAAGTTAAATCAGCAGACAGATAAATACTATCAACTTACACAACAGGTCAAAGATTAATGCCCGAAACTAGACGAGGAAACTATCTACACGACCAAGTGGTATGAACTCCCGAAACAAGACAGGTTTACCAACAAATACTGCATGTCAGAGATTAATACCTGAAACCAGACATGACAACTATCTCAACGACCAACAAAAACAAAGTTCCAGATTAATATCTGTAACAAGCCAGGACAACTATCTTTGGATGACCGATTGTAGGTTAATACTTGTAACAAGTCAGGAAAACTATCTACATGAGGAAGATTAATACATGTAATAAGCCAGATTAATACATGTAATAATAATAATAATAATAATAATAATAATAATAATAATAATAATAATAATAATAATAATAATAATAATAATAATAATAATTATAACAACAACAACAACAATAATAGTAATAATAATAATAATAATAATAATAATAATAATAATAATAATAATAATAATAATAATAATAATAATTATAACAACAACAATAATGATGATAAGAATAATAATGATTATACCAACAACAATAATAATGATAATAATGATAATAATAATAATAATAATAATAATAATAATAATAAAGTTACAGCAATGGAAATAGTACATCTTGTTCTATTTGATGTTAATTCTTTTATTCATTTGTATGTACATTTTTCCTTATTCTCATTCTCGTGCTTCAACTTCTGCATCATCATCAGCACTGTAGCTTCAACTTGGTATAGTAATTTTAATTACTTTTTTTAACTTGATCTTGATGGGAATTCATTTTGATGGGATATACATGCTGTTGAAAAATAAGTTTACTATGGACATTGATTTTAAGTGTGTTTGTACATCTTAAAGCCTGTATCTTGATATGCAATGCATTTATCATACACTTGATTTATACCAGTAAAGCATATACTTGTTTTTGTGTATGTTTCTTTTTCTGCATTTGTTTAGTAGCTTAGTTTCTTTTATGGAGGTTGTCATTTTTCATTTCAACTGAAGTTTGTATGCAATAGAAGACTTGCCCTTTATGAATTGATATGAGTTCTACATGATTTCTTCTCAAGCTTAGGTAATGCTTTCTTATAATGAAAAGCTTTGTTATATGAGTTAAATGTTGAATGTAAGTTTAAGTAAAATGTTTAATGCCCACGATCAAGTTTATTATAGATAGATCTTAGATGAAAATTTCTTTTTGGAGTTTAGGCATGACCAAGTTGAAATTCAAATTTGCTTACAATCCATACACAGAACCTAACATCGAGATTTTCAGGTGTGTTTCTATAATGATAATTTGGCTTGTTATTATCTATCTTAAGACATTGTATATTAGTTAACCAATAAGAAACTCATGCTATTACATGGATCTCATCTAGGTTCACATTACACGTCTATCTGATTATCATTTATAAAATATGGATTCATTTTTCAATTGATTGACATTTACATGCACCAATTTTTAACCATTCATTCGTATTTATAGCAAATCGTACAGTCGATTCTCTAACTTCAATTATATAAACAACATCAAAAAAAGTTTAGAGATGAATATTAAAATGAACCGTCTATAATCTACGTCTTATAGATATGTTCACATTTACTCGTCTTAATAGCATATACTATATCATCAGAATGACCCCCTCTTGAAACAACAGAAAAAACTATCTAAAATCTTCTCCAAAAACAATAATTTATCAACTTGATCAACTTTGAAAACTGAAACAATAGTCTGCCTAGCAGATGAGAAGTTGAAACTAAAACAATAGCACGTCCTTAATAAAATTGATACATTCATTTTTATTAAAATCAGAATATGGGTATAAAAGTAAAATAAGGGATTAATGCATCTTAAAATGTGGTAAATTTTTATTATATTTGAAATCCAAAAAAGTTGTAAACAATTTTTTATATTTAATAAATAAAATATTACATTAATTACCAAATTATTTGTGAATCCAAGTTATATGTTTCTATTATCGACTAACCTACAATAATACTACGTAACATTAGTTAGTAAGAGATATCAAACACTCTTGGTGTGCTGTAGCACTTTTTCAGAGAATTTTTTTACTGCACTGCTTCATTGTAAGAGAGAATCTAAGTAAAAAAAGAAGTTCAATTATTAAATATTCATATTTAAGATTAGTTTAATAAAGATGCAATATCCATATAAAATAGTTTACTCTAACTTTCAATGAAAATTTGCGATATTACATGTAAACCTATTTGATTCCTGCAATTCTAAAATTATCGCTAAAAATACTTTATTCTTATCGTGGAAACTTGCAAGGTTTTCCTGTCACCAAAAATCCACCATCACAGATTCTATAAATGCAACAGCAGCTGCACAATCCACCATGCTTCAAATGCTTCATTTTCAGCTTTGGATAAAGATACACGTTAAGAATAAAGCTATTAGAAAATGGCTATATAAATAGAGACAAAGGTAGTAGTGAGATAGAAATACATATGTTGTACAATGCACCACATCGTCCCACTTATTATAAGTACTTCTTCTATTTTCAGTCCCTACTCCAAAATCCATGCTACAATTCAAATTAGAAATTTACTCATTGTTATTCCTAAAGTCATAGTTGCATACATGAAAAATAAACTTATTATATTAAAGTTTTAGAGCTAAAATAATTACACTACATAAATCATTAAAATACCATACAATTAATCTACAATCATGCAAGTAATAAAACTACATAAATTCACCATAAAAAAAACTACATACCATCATGGACACTATAAAATTCATCATCACATTCATTATCCAAAGTTGAAAATGAAACCAAGCAGCATATGAAAAAACAAACAATTAGTTCACTTTAATGCCAATCAAACACACATCAATCATAAATTTTCACCTTAAAACACATCAGAACTCAATAAAAATAAAATATTGAATTGGATCAAAGATGAACATAGAAAAAAAGGGAAAACTGAATTAACTACCTGAAGCGCGACTCAAAGTTTGCAAACCAGAATTAAAGTAAACAACATTATTTTCAATTTTATGAGAAGAAACCCGTTTTCTAAGAATCCTTCTTCTTTTCCTACAATGATTATGACTATTCATCTTCTTTGTTTTAAGGTCACCTGAGACTTTAGGTTTAGACCCACAAGCCCTCGTTTTTCCAATTCATTTTTCTCAGAAACCCAAATCACGATTCTTGTAATTTCAACAAAAATCGAAGTTTTTTCCAAAAGGGTATTCGGAAAATCAAAAGGTTTGGATTTTGGTTTTGGTTATCTTCACTAAAAGAAACATGTCTCAGCAATTTCATCTTGGAATTTTCAAATCATAGTACGTCAGACATAGGATTATCTTCCTTTCCACTTCCATAAGCCTGCATAAAAGAAAAAGAAAATTTATCACATTACCGAATGTTGAATGAACTAATTAATGCATATAAATTTTTTTTATTGTTCAAATACGTTAGTGGTAATGAAAAAAAATGACCACGCACCTGTTTTTATTCTTCACTTAATGACCACTGTTACAATTAACTTACCATTGCCATTATCCGCAACTTTTGATTTCTCCAAAAACACATGAATACAATTGCGGTTGCTCATTTCCCTATAATATGAAACAATCTTTGCAGCTTCCCAATATGTTTTCCCGTAAACCAAGTTTTCATTAAATTATAACCTAAAATCCCAAAATCTAAAATAAAATAAATGAAAAATGTAACAAAAAATATAATAGGTTGACACATCAACAATATTTAATGCTAAATCAACATGGTGCAAGCAATGTAACAAAAAATCCAATATATCCCTAGAATCAGAAAAATTTAGGAAATTAATCAGAGGGTTATATATGGTATTTCCAGATACTTTGATTTTTATAAATTTATAATAGATTAAGTGATCTTATAACATTTATCAAGAAGACTTCAAAAAATGGGTAGAGGTAGGAAACTCTTGTATTTTCATACTTGAAATGTTGGGTTTCACTCTTTGTGCAAATTATCTCCTCTTTCTTGCTAACTCCAATCATGTCTCCCCAAGATTCTGTGACACCTTGCTCTGTTTGTTTTCCTTTCAGTTTTGACAGCTCATTTGGTCTATCACATTTCACATTTTCATTTTTTCTAGGTACCATTTCTCTCCCTCTTATTTATTGTTGTCGCTTCTTGCTCTTTCTTTATAGCAATGACCAATTTAGAAGATGGACCTTCAAACATTATAGATATAATTAACTGTGATCACATAATCGACACCTCATCTCGCATAAAGGTGGTAGACCTAGAAATTATGGATATTGCTCCTTTGGCATATATTCTCCCCCTTGCCAATCTAATATTTCTTAGTGATAGTTTTGAGTCCAGGGGAGTTTTATCGAAAGTGGTAGTGGATCCATGAATTCCCTATTTGGTGGAAATGCAGATAACTATGTAAGAGGAGTTGGATGGGTGAACTTCATTTGTACCATTATCAAAGAGGCTAATCCTGGTCACTCCTATTTTGTTTTTCCCGTGGGAAATATTGAATCAGTTAAAGCGTATCAAAATGATTGGAGGGCTCGTTATTACATTAGATCCTTTAGGCCTTTGAGACCTAAAACCTAACGACATGGAAGTTATTGAGCATCTTAATTTCTTGGGTCATTTAATAACTCATGACAAACATTTTCTTTTTGTTGATAGCGAGGCGAAAATGGTTTTAAAAGACCCAACAAGGGCTTAATTTGTCAGTCGGTGCCGCTCAACACTTTGGATTGATGTGGAAACGGTGGGGACAATTTATGTTTTTGGTTGTGTTCAAAGCGCCCATCAAAATATAAGGTCGTCCTCTGATTAGTAAATTTATCATATTGAGTCCAACAAGAGGTTATGTAGCTCTTTTGATGGATGTTTCATGCCTTTCAATGAGTGTGTTTTTCAATATGAGATTTAGGCTCCCCTTCAATGATTTTGAAGTGGAGGTATTGAATCAATTCAAAATCACTTCCTCTAAACTACACCCAACATCCTGGGATTTTTGTGAAGATGTTCTAATATTGATGCGAATATTAGGGCATATTGTTAATGTTAACATTATTCTTCAACATAACACATACTTCTATTAGAGCAACGCGAGGGTAAGAGTTACTCTCATTTCGTCAGCCAAATGTGTTTGATGTCTATAATGATAGGTGGAAGAATATCAAAGATCAATACTTCCTGGTCTTCATCCAGAGTCAAGAAGTCCATTCCAGTTTATGTGCCCTTTTAGAAGATAATCCTTCTCTCTTTATTAGAATTTTAATTTGGCCTAACTCATCCCTACAAATTAAGTTTGTAAGGTAAGTGGCGCCACTCTATATAAACACTTTAGAGACTCCATGTCTAATCAATGAGGGGATTGAGATTTTCTCAAAACACCCCTCAAACCCAACTTTATTGGGCTTTGTGTGTCATTATAACTAGTGGGCCGCCTATGGTCAGATCTATAGACTTTGAGACCATATTGCAAATATTATTTGGTATAACTCATCCCTACAAAACCAACTATTTAGGTGAGGGATTTCACTTTATATAAATATTTTCAAGCACTATTTCTAACTATTGTGAAGCTTGAGATCTTCCTAATGTTAGAGATATTATCAATTAAGGCATGACAATTGGCACTTGTGTCAGATGACATGTTATTAGTTTATGTTAATTGTTGTCGTAACAAATCCTCGATTTCAAGAAATTAGAGTCTTTGACAGAACTAAAAGATTTAAATAGATCCTCTAGTCTTAAAGTCAATATCAGTAGAGTTTGTCTTTCTCTTTTTTTTTTGAAGAACTTTGAATAATTCATGCATACTGTTGTACAAACTTTTTTAACATAGAAGTGTGTATGAAAATTAGATATTCATATTCTAAGTGCTTAATTAGCATGCCTAAACTCTCTCATTCAACGTTGAATACAAGACATCCGAAACAACGTAGTTGGGAAGAAAATTCGACCAATTGTATAATTGAAACATGAGGATCTAAATAATTCTTAAATGAAACTCCTCAAATAGTAGATAAACGACCCTTATTCCATATATTACCCATGATGCGATACTAGGCCGTTGTTGACTTCCAAAATGAAGCAACAAAACAATTATCACAATTCTCATTGAAGTACGAGAGACACAATATTTTTTGCATGTGTATATATACAACTCGTTACGAAAAGACCAGACCATATTTTCAAAATGGCTTAATTGTAGAAAGGTTTTCTCATCCGCAATTGTGACTCCTTCACTAAATTCATTTTCAACTTTGCTATCTTTGATATTAACCTTCAATAGTGTTATGTCACATCTCAAGTTCTTGGACAATAATTTGGCTTTGAAGTTAAAACCATTATCATTAAAACTTCAAGAAATATTTCTAAAATCTCCATTAGATATAGAACAAGCACATGCCATGATTAACTATCACTATCATTAATCCTCATAGCAGAATTATTTGTTTCCAAAAGAAACTCTTGTAGTATACTAAGTAAAAGGAATTGCATCAACAAAGCTTATCTCGATTAAGAAAACACATTATTTGAGTTTTCTTCTAATATCGTGAGTTTAGAATCAGAAACATACAATTAAATATGTCTTTTTAAAATAATATATTAAATTGTAGGTCATTGATTCTGAATTCATGATATAAGGAGAAAGACGAAATTATTGTGTTTAATTGAGATAAGCTTCTCCATTGATGCAATTCTTCATACTACAAAGCTTTTATTTATAGTCAATAATTTAATTGTCGGGATTAATAATTGTGATATGTTAATCATGACATGCGCTAGTCATAATATCAAATGGAAATTTTAGAACTATTAATTGCTTTGAAGTTAAATTTGAAGTCAACAACGCTCGATTAATGCATCATGGGTAATGAGTGGGATGTGAACTATTTATCTAGAATTAAAGGATTTTCATTTGAGCATACTTAGATCTTTATGTTCAAATTATAAAATTGGTCGATTTTTCTCACAACTTTGTTGTTTTGGAGGTCGCGTACTCAATATTGAAGGGGAGATTTTAGACATTCTAATTAAGCAGATATACTTTGAATATCTTATTGTCATAAACACATCTATATTAAAGAAATTTGTATAACAAAATGTATGAATTATCAAAGTCATTTTGAGAAAAAGAATGACAAACTTGAGTTATATTGACTCCAAGGTTAGAGACTAATTGAGATTCTTTGACTAATCTATAGTAAAAAATATTTAATTAGATTCTCTAACCTTAGAGTCAACTAGTCAATATCATTTGAGTTTGTTTTTCTCTTTTTTTTTGAAGAATTTTGAAAAGCTCATGCATATTGTTGTACAAACCTTTTTAACATAGAAGTCTGTATGAAAATTAGATATTCATATTCTGACTACTTAATTAGCATGTCTAAAATCTCTTATTAAACATTGAATACAAGACCTCCGAAAGAACGTAGTTAAGAAGAAAATATGACCAATTATATAATTGAAACATAAAGATCTAAATAACACTTAAATGTAACTTCTCAAATTGTAGATCAATTTTTGCTCTTCGACAATTATTGAAATATGCGGCCAAAACTGTCAAAAATATTGCCTAAAGAATAGATAATGTTTTCCAGCCGTCCTCTGTGAGAGCGTTGCTAAGGCAACGATTTTTACCGTTCTTTGGACATACTTTTTTAACACGTCACCTAACTATAGAAAAAGAGGACGTTTTTACAAGGCATTTTAGGGGACGCTTTTAAAATGTTGTTATAACTTGCAACGACTACAAAAATTCTCTAAAATGTTCATATGTGACAACAATTTGTAATTGTTTTCTAAAAGCGAAATAGTGAAAACATGAGAGTGTTTATTTTAAATAATATATTTAATTTGCTTTTAAAAAATAACATTTATTTTTCATCACTAGTTAATGAGAATCATATAAAAAGTTATTTTAAAAAGAGTTTCATGAATCATTAAAATCAGTATCCAAGTCCTAGCAAGAATAATGTGTCAAACCATTACTTACTTGCATATAGTAAGGATGGCTTTCTCAATTTCTTTCCCTGCACTGTCATGATTTACTATACCCTGACACATGCATAATAAAATCAATCAGAAGAGAAGCTTAGGTCAAATCTCAGCTTTGAATTATCATAGAATATAATAAAGTAAGAAGGGTTCTTTGACAAGCTTCCCGTTTTTCGTCTAATCAGCATGCTTATTAATTTAAAACAGTTATTAATAGTAATATTTTTATAATTATCTTTAATTATTTTTTAATTTTTTAATTAATTTGTTAGTTTCTAACTACTCTATTTTTTGTTAATTATTGAACAGAATAATTAATAATTAATTTGGGAGTAGCAAATAAAAAACATTTCAATTTTCTTTGTTCAATTTTTTTATAACTTTATTTTGAATTATTATATTATTAGATATCAAGACAAAAATTGAAAGCAAACCCTTAATATTTGTGTGTTTTTATCAATTGAGATTCTAAAAGAACAACATGGGGCCGCTTCAACGCAAACCCTTGAATTCTAATTTCTCTTCTCCTAATCTCTAATCATCTCATCATCAATATTATTTCTCTTCTCCCAAACTAATTTCTCTTCTCCCAATCCTTAATTATCTCATCATCAATGTTTTTTCTTCTCCCAATTCATATATTATAATAGAATCTTCACTCCTATTTTTCCGGTAATTTATTTCATATTTTGTATCTTTTACCTATATAAATAGGAACAATTTCATCGATTCTCAATCACACTTCTTCTGATTCGTTCATCTATGCCATATGTTTTCCAGTGTCATTTCATATGTTTTTCAGTGTCATTTAGTTTCAAATAAATAAGAAGCAAAGGAGCATGTGTAAGGAAGTACAAGTGAGAGATTCTGAGTTCAAATCACACCTCCCTCACTTTTTTTGCATTCTATTTTATTTTTAACTTTCTTTTTAGGGTTAAATATATGTTGTCCCTGCCATTATAGCGAGTTTTGATTTCACCCCTATAAGAATTTTTTTGTGATCCTCTCCCTACAAAACCCAGATTCTATTTCCACCCACCTTATTGTCACTATTGCAATGCAATCTTCCTAGTTGGCATTTAAAGGCTGAGTGACTGGATTAAACTATTTTTATCTAATGTCACGTCATAATTAAGTGAATAAATTAACTCAGAAAACAATTGCTTTTACTATTTATCCCCGTGAAAATGTTAGGGTTCCGATTTGGGAAATTCACCTTGAGCGAAGAAGACGAAGGCGAAGGCATGGTGGAGCGCGACTAAGACGGAGACAAAATGTCACAGGTTAGTTTGGTTTGATGTATCTCTTACTTGAATCGAACATGCAAGTACAAATTTGTTTTACATTTCGTGTTTAATTTAAGAACATGTAAGTGTTTAACGTTGTCTTTCACCATGGATGAGAGTTTGTACGATTGATTAATGGTCAAACGATATACATGGGTGGTGTTTCAACCATAGTTTTTGGGAAACACATTGAAAAGTGGTCAATGGTTAACATTCATAATTTGGTCAATGGGTGGGGTTACCTAGAAGAGACCTACAGAATATGGACCAAAATGCTTGACATAGATGGAAACTTTTTCCAGATTAAGAATAATGATGGTGCTTATGATTTGGCAGCATATGCTTGTGTGATGAAAGTAGATGGGAAATGTTTGTGGAACATGATGTCAATGGTATAAAAGTCACATTTAGGAGTCCTAGGTGTGTGAAAGAAACGGTCGAGTTAGATGTAAGTGATGAAGAGGGGGGGTTGAAGGGTTGAATGACATTGGGGATGAGAGGGCCACTTCTATTGTAGATGAATTTGATGAAATTGATGTTTGTATACCAATTAGTTAGGGTTCAATAGTAGCTGGATTGGTAACCGGTTCCAATAAGGGGAAATGGAAAGATGATGAATATGTTAGTGAAGAGCTAGACAACTCCGATCCAGATGATTCTGAAGATGAAAAAGAGCCTAAGTTTGAGAAGTTTAGGAAATACCAACTTAATAAGAATTTCAAGTTTAAGTGGGGTATGCAATTCAATTCTCTAGATAACTTTAGGGAGGCAATTTGTGAGTGGACAATTTTAAATGATAGAGAAATTACTTTTAAGAAAAATGAGAGCTACACCACGAGGGTAGAATGCAAGGCTAAATGTAGTTTTTTAATGTTATGCTCTAAGGTGGGTCATAAGCACACTCATGTTATTAAGACTATAAAAGACAACCACCCATGTGATAGGGTTTTGGATAACAAATATACAAATTCAAGGTGGGTGGTCAAGGAATTTGTCAAGAAAATGCAAACCTCTAAGACAATTAGGATTTGTGATATTATTCAAGACATGTGACAAAATTATTTTGTAGGAATTATTGTGGCTAGGGCATGGAATGCAAAGTTGGTTGCAAAGAAGATAATTAAAGAAGATGCAGATAAGAAATATGCAAACTTGTGGAGATATACTGTTGAGTTGCAAAGAGTAAATACTGGGAATACTTTGAAGATCAACATTGACAGGCCAATCCCAACAATTCAACCAAGGTTTGGATCATTTTACTTTTGTTTTGATGGATGTAAAAAAGGATTCATAAATGGATGCATACCGTTTGTTCACTACTACGGAAAAGGGCTACTAAAGCGCTTATTTTGGCCTTTAAAAGCGCTTAAAAGCGCTTTAAAAGCTTGCGCTGGCGTAGGTAACAAAAGCGCTTCTAAAAGCGCTCTGGTAGACCCCCCCTTTAAGAGCGCTTCCTGGAAAAAGCGCTCTGGTAGGACCCCCTATAAGAGCGCTTTCCTGGAAAAAGCGCTCTGGTAGACCCCCCTTTAAGAGCGCTTTTTAAAAGCGCTGCCAAAGACCAGTAAAAAAGCAAAAAAAATTAAAAAAAAAACGCAGCCTACAAAAGCGCTTTTGTAAAAGCGCTCTGGTAGGCCCCCCTATAAGAGCGCTTTTTCCAGAAAAAGCGCTCTTATAGGGGGGCCTACCAGAGCGCTTTTACAAAAGCGCTTTTGTAGGCTGCGTTTTTTTTTAATTTTTTTTGCTTTTTTACTGGTCTTTGGCAGCGCTTTTACTAAGAAGCGCTTTAGTAGGTGGACCTTTAAGAGCGCTTTTTAAAAGCGCTGTCGTTTCTAAATGAGGTATTTTTATGTGCAGCCTATAATTTAATCCTCCCAGTCGACCTGTAATGTTTTCGACCTGTAATATTTTCGACCTGTAATATATTTTTGACCTGTAATATATTTTCGACGCTATTATTTCAGCCATCAGTAAGACAATATATGTACTAATATAATACCATTATAATATCCAAAATTATATATATACATCATTACATCAATAATATTATAGTTCAAATCGACACAAATCCTACATGAAAAATTGCCTAATATAATATTGACACAAATCTTCTTTAATTTCTTCCAACTTAAGCTTCGGGTACGCAGCAGCACGGAATTCGTCAAGGTACTACAAAACAAAAACATAATATAAATGATATATTTAGTTAAATGTAATAAATTATATGAAATTATCTTAAGTTATAAATTCATACCGTGAGCGGAATCTCTAATTGATTCGCCTGAAGGATTTCTTTCATGAACCTCAAAACAAAGTATCCGCAATCATGACTGTTTCGCTGTTGCGGACACTACATAATAAAACAAATAAGATTCTATAGTTGTCTTGTTTTACCAAGTAGCATAAATATTATAAGCAAAATTGTGAAAAGTAATGTACCTGCACTTGGATCCAAGTGATGTTGTTCGATTTAGTTCGGGATACCTGTGCGTCCCGTTGACTACGTAACACTTGTATTGATCTAATTATTAAATATATAAAAGCATATGTTTAAATCAATCCCACAAATAAGAAAATATATAAATATACACGAATATATATTTAGAACGATCCCACTTACAAATCAACGATTTCCTTCATAGCCGGATAATTGGTCCATTCACCATTTATCGAATTCAGATAATACACGACTTCTCTTATCGGGTTGATAGCAAGCAGCAACCAGTGTGCTCTATAAATTAAAACAATAGGTTATATGAAAATTTTGCTATACACAAAAGAAACAGAGATTAGATGAACCAAGAATGAGAAACTAACCCTACTGGTCGGGTATTATACGCCCAAAGATGCAGACTTTCTGTATTGCCGGTGGACATGAATCTATCTACTAAGCGCTGTCTAACTGATTCCGGTTCCGAAGCAATTGTCATTCCGCTGCAATGGGCGGAAGACACGAAACGGAATCTGTCAGACAATGCAGTCCCGCGCAACACTCTGTCATACAACAACCTTAAATAAAAACATAATAAACATTAGATTATTTTCATTGAAATGTGTAAATAAATTATATTGTGGGACTAATTAAATAATATATCGGATGAGTGAATATTACCGGATGTATGAGTGCATATTACTGACGCCTAGTTGATCATGGGTAAAAATCTCTTCCAAGTCATCAAATGTAATATGTGACTGGAATTCAATACCGAAGACACTTTCATCCATGTTGATTTCACGTAAACCACCATCCTTCAAATCGGACATATCAACCATTGTTGCGAGTGTCGAACGGTATCGAGGCACAAAAGCACCGCCTTTTTTTGCCGCTTGCTTCGGAGGACCAGTGGGTGGTAAGCTACGAACCTGCTGCGTCACTTGTTGTGACTCCCGAGCGGATGCCTAAAAATCATATAAGTTAGGTAAAATATAAAATCATGCAGATTTAGATTCAGACTATATATTAACACTTTAAATGTACCTCTTTTAGTGATGCAACAGACTCCTCCTCCTGTAAAATCCCTTTACCCTTAATTGCGGGTTTTATAGGAGCAGTCTAAAATTAAAATGTAAAAAATAATTAATAAACGGTTTAGAATTGACATTCGAAAACTAAATGATTCATAATCGTTTTCAGTATACCTCATCACTAATGGTAATGAGCTCCGAGGGCCATGCAACAAATGATCCTATTGCATCTCGCAGCAATGTCGTCTCTGAGACCATGTCGGGTACCGGTAGAATCGCATCACGATCTAATACAACATCCACCGATACTTTCAGGTGTCCATCAGGGAGGGGTCTGTGGTGAAGTAAATCTCCCGAAGTGTTGTGCACTTTTCCCTTGCCAACTAGTCGATAATTCGGTGACGATAAGTATAGTTGGCAAGATGAAATGCCCTAAACAAATAGAAAATATAAAGTCATTATCATTAATAAAATAGAACAGTTTGTAAGGAAAAAAACTTATAATTACCTCGGGAAATTTCTTTTGATAGTTGATACTAGCCTTATCACTAGTATCTCTCACCGATGAAGTGTTGCATTTTTCTCTCATATACATATCTTTATCTCTTTGCAATTCAGAGACCTGTGCTTGCAATTCCTGCAACTTTTGCAACACTTCTTCATTGGTAAGATTTGATCTTCTCCTAGAACTCTTATAAAAAGAGGTTGGAGTCACACCATGACCCTTACCCCTCACCCGACCGGGATACTCGGGAGCATCTAGTACTCTACTAAGTACGCTCTCCTCACCGGTGGATGCCGATTGCGACAAGGTCTCCTGTAATTCATTTACATTTAAATAATTATTAGTGGAGATAAAAAATCATTTATATATTAAAAAACATTTGATTTAATTAAAGACACAGTATTATACTTACACATTCAGTATAAACTCTCTGAACATCGGGATCGACAGCTTGATTTTTGCCCACACGAGCTTCCTTCCACAACACATGTACAGGAAGTGAAGCTTCCTCACTTTTAGTCTCCTCTAACTATGCATTGACACAAACGATAAAATCGTCAATTAAAACATGCACATGTAGACAATTAATTAAAACGCATTTCTATTTACTTACAATTTTATCCTCTAAGCGTGCATATCCCAAACGCCCTTTCTTGTATGGATACGCGGGTTTGGATGCTCTCTTACTATTCGTGGCACTCTTTTTCTGAAATGCTTCATCTCTTTGCTTTAAAAACTCAGCCCAATCTGCTTCATCAATGAATGTCGCATACTTTGTTGGCCGTCCCGGTGCCTCTTCAAGAAATTTTCCATCTTTATCCTTAAGATAGGTGTTTGTCAAAAAACTTTTCCACCCTCTATATCTTTTGCCGGCCAAACTAAGTATGTAGCTTTTACGTTCATCTGGTATCTCAAAAGTCCTCTGCAAAAATAACAACAATTAACCATATATGATATATACCTGAAGTGTTAGTATAAGTAATTTAAACAATTTATCGTCAAGATAATAACAACAATTAACCATATATGATATATACCTGAAGCTCTTCCCAAATCGCTTGTTTTTTCTCCTCCAATTCTGAATTTTTCGTTTTCGATTTCCAGGTAGGTACGGAGACCGGAATATGCATACGGACAAGTGTACCAATATAACTTGTCAACTTTGCAGAATTAGGACCAATTGGTTGTTTATCAGAATTCCATTCCAATCGGTATACTAATCCTTGGTCTCTATGTCGAATGATTCCCTTCATAATAGTGATGCCTCGTGCCACCTCTTTTGCTTCAGTATCAGGTGGAGCATTTGTATCCGAAGCAACTCTTTCTTGTGAGTTTTCTTGTGCGTTTTCAGGTGGGTTTTGAGGTGGAGCATCTCTATCTGGAGCCATTGAACCTGTATCAAACAAACTAAAGCACATTAGTACACTATTAACACTAACTTTATATGAGAAACATTTCAAAAAATTACATAAAAATAATAAAGATGTCCTCAAAACTCAACCCCTTTTACTAAAAATAATAAAGTATTTAACAACAAAAGAAACTAAACCCATAGATAATAAATAAGCAGTCCAGTAATATTTTTCTTGCTTTGAAGAGATACCTAAAACATAAAAAAAATGTTAGAAAAAACATCTTAATATTAAAATAAAAACAAAACACTGTTGGAGGATATACTAAAAACAAAAATGAAAACTTTAAAACAAAATAAAAAGATAATACCTTTAATTCGATACTCATATTAAGATTGAAATAGAGAGAACATGTATATATTTGAACATGTACACCTTTAAACTAACATTACAGTACCAACAATCAAGATTGAAATAGAGAGAACATGTATATATTTGAAATAGAGAGAACATGTATATATTTGAACATGTACTTTAGATGATACTCATATTAAGATTGAAATAGAGAGAACATGTATATATTTGAACATGTACACCTTTAAACTAACATTACAGTACCAACAATCAAGATTGAAATAGAGAGAACATGTATATATTTGAACATGTACAACAATCAAGTTTCATCATTGCAACAAGTCATCATAGCATACAAAAATGCTTCAAATTTTGAACCTGTATCAAACAAACTAAAACATTGACACTATTAACACTAACTTTATCACTAACGTCTCTTTCTTTTCTTGGTAGGATTGTGTACTACGCGTCTCTTAACAATGCGGACGGTTGGATTGATCCAAATACCCTCATTATGATCATTTCTAATACAAGATTCATTCTCATTTTGATCGTTTCTTGTACAAGATTCAATGCCAACACCAATATCACCTTGATCTTCAATTTTTTCATCAACTATTTTGTTAGATAAAAGCACTATAGACCATTTCGTACTTGTCGGATCATTGACATAGAACACTTGTTTAGCTTGAGAGGCTAGAATGAAAGGCTCATCTTTGTACCCTACCCTATTGAGATCCACTTGCAAAAATCCTGACTTATCCATTCGTACGCCACTATTATTTTCAACCCACTTGCAACCAAATACAGGAATCTGAAACTTCGCGTAATCAAACACCAAAATGCGCTCGATAACCCCAAAATATGACAAATTTGCAAATTTCGGATTTAAGTCATTCGCACTTGATATGTGCATAGCTTCAGCTACCAAGGTAACACCACTATTTTGCATAGTACTTTTATCATCCTGTTCTTTGGTATAAAATGTGTATCCATTAATTGCGTATGCGCTATAAGAAAGCACAATTACAGATGGACCATAGGCTAAACATCTCAACCTTTCTGTTACTGAAGCAGGATCTGAACGATACTTTGAATAAATATGATCTCTAAACCACGGTATGAAACTTCGATTGTGCTCTCGTACTATCCAGTTCTCATTTCTATTTGGATTTAAATCTCGGAGAACAACTTTGTGCATTTCAACAAACGGCTCAACCTCAATCTCATTGTGCAGAACATACAAGTGCACTTGATCCCGTTCGACCATTGATACTGTCACAACTTTATTTCCAATTAGCCTTTTTCCTTCTTTTTTTTCGACAATATGAGATTTGGGGAGTCCAATTGATTGAACATTTGACAGATATTCAGTACAAAACTCAACCGCTTCTTCAGCAACGTATCGCTCGGCAATACAACCCTCTGGTCGACTTCTGTTTTTCACGTACCCTTTTAATATTTTCATATAACGTTCAGCAGGGTACATCCATCTCATATAAGCTGGTCCGTACAGTTGTGTCTCTTTCACAAGATGAACGACTAGATGAACCATTATGTCAAAAAACGAGGGAGGAAAATACATTTCAAGATCACATAAAGTAACAACTATCTCATTTTGCAATGTTGGTAAGATCGCGGGATCGACCACCTTACTGCAAATAGACCTGAAGAAGAAACACAGCTTAGTTATTGCGCTTCTTACTTTTTCTGGCAGAATAGAACGTATACCTATTGGTAAAAAATGTTCCATTATAACATGGCAATCATGCGTCTTCAAACTCTTTAACTTGAGGTCTTTCATGGACACAAGTCTTCTAATATCTGAAGAGTAGCCTTCTGGAACTTTTACTTCACTGAGGAACTTACACAATGTTTTCTTCTCCTTTCTAGATAGAGTGTAAACAGCAGGTGGCAGATATGTTCGTCTTCCTTTCGTCACGGGCCCCAATTCAGTTCTCATCCCCATGTTTACCATGTCATTCCTTATGTTAACGCCATCCTTAGACTTTCCTTGTATATTGAGTAGCGTACCTATAACGCTGTCAAATACATTTTTTTCAATATGCATAACATCCAGGAAATGTCTTACGTACAACGACTTCCAATATGGAAGTTCAAAGAAAATTGACTTCTTCTTCCACCCACCCTTGACAATTGAATGTGCAAAAGGCTTGCCAAACTGAGTGCTCACATCTTTCACCTTTTCAAAAATTTGATCACCTGACAAAAAAGGCGGGGCTGTACGATGTTCGGCCTCTCCATTGAATGCTTTTCTCCACCCACGGTAGTGATGATTAGAATTTAAGAATCTACGATGGCCGAGAAAGACATTCTTCTGACAAAGCGCCAATCGTGTCGTATCGGTTTCATCTTCACAAACAGGACACGCCTTTTGACCCTTGTTGCTGTACCCGGATAGATTTCCGTATGCTGGAAAATCATTAATTGTTCCAAACAACATCGCCCTCAAGTTGAAACTTTCTTTCCTATACCCATCGTAAACCTCCACACCTCTCTCCCACAAAAACTTTAAATCTTCGATTAAGGGTGCCAAGTATACGTCTATGTCATTCCCTGGTTGTTTAGGCCCAGAAATTAGCATAGATAACATCATGTACTTACGCTTCATACATAGCCACGGAGGTAAGTTATAAATCATAAGAATCACAGGCCATGTGCTATGCGAGATACTTTGAATACCATGCGGGTTCATTCCATCAGTAGACAATGACAACCGAAGGTTTCTTGCTTCTTTTCCAAATTCAGGATATTCAGTATCAACTTTACTCCATTGTGGTGAGTCTGCCGGATGTCGCAACTTTCCATCAATAATTCTTTCATCTGCATGCCAAGTCAAGTGTCTTGAATCGGTCTCACTACGATACATGCGTCTAAATCTCGGAATTATAGGAAAATACCATAAGACTTTAGCAGGAGACAACTTTTTCTTATATCGAGGGGCACCACATTTAGGACACTCATTCAACGCTGCATACTCGTTTCGAAACAAAACGCAATCGTTTGGACATGCATGTATCTTATCATAGCTCATTCCAATAGAAGACAACATCTTTTTGGCTTCATACGTTCGATTGGGAAGAACATTATCCTCTGGTAGCATATCTTTCATAAGGGCTAATAACTCTGTGAAACTTTTATCCGACCATCCATTGTCCGCCTTTAAGTTGTACAACTTTAACACCGCAGACAATCTTGTGAATTTTGAACAACCAACATACAACGGTTTCTCTGCATCGCTTACCAACCTCTCAAACATTTTGGGACAATCCGCAAGATCTTCTTCAAGCGCTTCTGCAATCTCTTCGACTCGATCACAATCGTATGTGTCTGTGCAATCGTCGTTTGAAGCATAATTCCTATTACAACTCGACTCAGCATTCCCGGTACTTTTCTCACCATGCATTGTCCAACATGTATAACTTCTATCAATTCCAAACCGTAGTAAATGAGATCCCAACTGATTCCCGTCAACCTTACCCCCGGCATAACAGCAACCCAAGCAAGGACACGGCATTCGAAGCGGGTCTTTGGAGTGCGCAACCGCAAACTCAACAAATTCCCATACCCCTTTCTCGTACTCTTTCGACAATCGGTTTGAATTCATCCATGTCTTATCCATGTCTTAATTAAGCTAAACAAAAACGGTCAAACTTTCACTCTTCACAAGTAACCCCTATGGCGAATTCAATTCACAAAGTTAGTAAGTACCTCACTTAACGATAAACGAAATTAAAGAGTTACTGAGAGGAAATTAATTTTAATAAATAACTAATAAAATAAAATAAAATAAATATATAAAATTACTAAAAAAAAACCTTAATTTTAACTCCAAAATAATTTAATAGACTTCACAACTTTAATATATAAGATATATGATTCACTCTAACCTAACTTTCACTTCAAATTTAGTATTTATTTCACCTATTTGTCATCATAATCTAACAACATGTTTCACACTAACCTAACTTTCACTTCAAATTTATAGAGTATTTCTTTCACCTATTTGTCATCATCTTAATTATTTAAATTCTATTAAGAACATGATACATAAAGGCCGAACATATGCTAACACTTGAATCAAAAAATTATGTTGCTTAAGAATCAGGACTAAAGATAATTTATAAACATCGACATTCTTCAACCAATGAGACGAGTTTCACACAAAGAACAAAACTATTAAAACTCACACAAAGTTCAAAACAGACTTCATAAACACAATAATATAAACCTTAGATTAGAACAATAAGCTTATTTAAGGAACTTTAAATATATAAACCTTAGTCTACATTGTTTGTTATGGGTGGGAAATAACAGTTTCATTACTACAGCAAATACATTCCCTCCCCATTCTTGATGTTGTTTTGGAAGGCATGTCCATGACTTTCATAACTGGAATTCCTAAATTGCACAGATTCAAGGCCATCCTATTACTTCCACTACTAATAGGGGTTAAGTTCTCTTCATCTATTTCTTTCCTATTGAAAAAAGAATCATTTTTTCTACTCTTCATTATCACTTTTGTGATGCATAATCAATTAAATAAATTAACACAACACAACAAAATCTCAAAATTATCTAAGTTCCAATCTTACACATATTAGTAAGTACCAATTCTCTAAATTCCAATTCCACTACATTATAGCGCATTAAAAATATAACCACCTCTAATATAAACAAATTCCTTCTACTCCTAACAAATTAAAAAATAAACACTACCATTTTTCTATTAATGTCTTATGTAACTAATAATTAAAGTTTACAAAATTTCAACTTCTAAGGCACCAAACTAAAAAAAATTATCACATTATCACAATACAAACACAATACTTCAAACCAGAACATCAACTTAATAAAACAAACCAAAAACACATTATCACATTATCACAATATTATACTTCAAACTAAAACACCAACCTACAACAACACAAGATTACTTCAAGATTAATTTTTAAAAACAATGTTAAATCTTACTTAAGATTTAAGAGGAAGGAAGCAAGTTAGATGAAGAAGATGGACTTCTAAAAACCAGTTCGTGAAGGCCTCTGGAGGATTGAGATTACTTGAATGAGAGAGATTACTTAAGCAATTGAACGAGAGAAAGAAATTGTTCTCCTGGAATGCGAAAATATCAATTGGTTAGGGTAAACAAGAACAATGACATTAGTTTCTTTGACATTAGTTTGAAGAAACTGTTGAATGAAGAGTATAAAAATACACAAGTTTCCTTGACATCCATCACAAATGACTTACTTAGTGAAGCATCAAAAGATAGTGATACCTTAAATCTTGAGCGCTTTAGCTTGTTTGTTGTTGAAAACAATTGAAATGGATAGTGAAGAACACTGTAAAGATCATTTTCATTACTAGAAATTAGTAAACATGATTGTGCACATTGAGGTGAATAGCATAGAACAAACACAACAGTAGTTAGTAATCACGATTCTATGTCAATAGATTAGCACAATATCAAGAATTAGTTCTTATGTCAAGAATTAGCAATTCAATTCTATGAGGAATTTCTACGTACACCTAATGTGCAAATGTTATGTCTACAAATCTATGTTAAAATCTACATCACAAATTCACATAAACATTATCACAAACACATAATATGCATGCAGAAATTACTCAAGTATTCAACAAAACTATGAAAATCAAGTAATGTTACCTAAGATAATTTGTAGAAAATTGGAAGTTGGATGTTGTTGATGATGATAACAGGGAACCACGTTTGGACTTGACAAAGAGCTTTGAAGTAGGAGCGACGGAGATGGCTGAGGAAGTGACGGCAAGTGACGGAGCTTTGAACAAATGGAAATAGAAGAAGAATGGCGGCAGCAGTGAAGTAACGGTCGCGGATGGGGTTTTACGGATGGAGATGAGGCAGAAGTGAAGGTTATGGAAGTTCGTAACAGTACTGAGGTCTGGACTTTGGAGTGTGAAGGTTGATGTGAGAAGACGGATGGGGTTTGTATAATTTTGTTTTTAAAAATTTTAATTTTAAAAAGGCTATGAAAGCGCTTTTGAAAAGCGCCTTAGTAGATGTAGCTATACCAGCGCTTTTAAGGGTAAAGCGCTCTTGTACCCCACCCCCTACCAGAGCGCTTTTGAAAAGCGCTCTCATACCCCCTTACCAAAGCGCTCTCATACCCCCTTACCAAAGCGCTTTTCAAAAGCGCTCTCATACCCCCCCTTACCAAAGCGCTTTTCAAAAGCGCTCTCATACCCCCCCTTACCAGAGCGCTTTTTAAAAGCGCTTTCATACCCCCCCCCACTATAAGAGCGCTTTTTTAGCGTGTTTTTTAATTTTGTCTTTAGCGAAGCCTATGCCAGCGCTTTTCCTAAAAGCGCTTTCGTAGGGGTGCTGCTAAAAGCCAAATTTGGTATAGTGGTTGGGGTTGATTTGTGCCATTTAAAGACCAAATATGGAGTTCAACTTTTAATAGTTGTTAGTAGGGACCCTAATGACCAATATTTCTCATTGGCCTTTGATGTTATGGAAATAGAAACAAAGGATAGTTGGAGGTGGTTTATACAGTTGTTAATGGAAGATGTTGGGAAAGACAATAAACATGTCTTTATTTCATATCAGCAAAAGGTTGGACATTTTGAATTGTTATTATAAAATGTTATATGTTCCAATTATCAAATGTTACCTATTTTTAAAGTTGTGCCATTTTCATTATTGTTATAGGGTTTGATAGAGGTATTTGAAGAGATGTTTGAAAGAATAGAGCATAGGTTGTGTTTGAGACATGTGTATGCAAATAGTAGGAAAATAGAAAGTGTACTAATTTTCCCTCTTGTAATAATAGGGAAATTCCCCGATTGTCGATCTCAAGGATTGTGTGCAATTATCGAGTTAAATTCGTAGTTCAATTAAACAAAACTTGATATGGCTTTTAGTTTTTAAATTGTCACTTAACAAGTAGCATAAATATAAAATGGCTTTTCACTGATATGAGGAGCATGCTAGGGGTAGGTGTGTGATTTGACCATGTAATAGTCTTTACTCTTGATCTCTTCAACAATTTCATTTCCTTCAACTACCAAATCTTTAGTTTTTTCCCCTAAGTCCTTAGTGAGAAATTTTTTAACCATTCATCCTAAATCATAAATCCTTAGAGATATTTGATGGAGTCAAGCCTTTATGTTATTAATATTTTACCGATGACCTATAGGGTATCCCTAGTCCTAGGTGATATCTACTATAGTCTAATTGTTCAAAAACCTTAACAATGGCGGTCCAGCCCTAATTGTTAACTGTGGATCCATCCCTATTTGTCTGATAGGAAAGACATAAGAACATTGAACAATTAAATCGAAAGGATACTTATTGTATCAAAATTAAGAATTCAAAATCAATACATTAGCGAATCAGAGACACCCTCTAGCATTAGAGGGTTTATCCTCTCATAGTATTAAAAATAAAAGCAATAATAAAATTAGACATTACAAAAGATGAAGATTCTTCGATCTTCAATTGTTGTTTCTCATGAAGGAATCTCCATCTCCAAATCTCTTAAAAGTACAAATCTTTATCGTTCATAATCTTCTCCTGTTAAAAAGTCCTCAATTCATCGGGGAAAGTCCTCTAAATAGGAAAAAAAACTCATTTAGGTCGGTTGGAAGTACCCAAAACGTCCCCACAACTTAACAGATGGGAAAAATAGAGAAAAAAAATTAGAAATCAGCGTCACAGGCTAACATAGCCCGTGTTGGGCAACAAAGTCGCCCGTGTTGGGCAACACGTCCGCCCATGTTAGCCTTATGGATTTTTAAGTATCAACTTCAACTCTCGGGGGTTGCAACATGGCCCATGTTGGGAAAAACAGCTAACTGTGTTGCACCCCTTACTTCCCTCTTTCTTCACTTGCATATCCTGACAAGGCCCGTGTTGGGCAACACAGGTGGCTGTGTCAGGCCTCTTGTAGGTAGATTTTTTACTTTCTCCAAAACTCCAAATTTTTTCACTTTTTAGCCCTGAATTGTCCTGTTTTATCCCCCTGACCCTGAAAACACTAAAATATGCAACCAAAGCATAAAATGCGGTAAAATGAAATAAAACACGTGACAATAAAAAGAAAATATAACAGAACTTAACGGTAAATAACCGTGTAAAAAGCACTGGTCAGCAAGCTTCAAAAAAAGTTTGGAGGTGGTTCATTAATAAGAGATCTGATGATGGGAGCAACCAAGGCAACTTACTCTCAAGGATGGATGCAAAAATGAATAAATTAAAGCAAGTAGATCCAAAAGCTTGGGCATGGCTAATGGG